>CAWUFW010010960.1:0-653098 GCA_963921515.1 Calotriton arnoldi | reverse complement strand
CCCCAGCGCAGGTGGTGGCCCGGCCGACTGGATCCACCCTGGGAGCCACAGCGAGGACCGTGGTGTGCAATGTGGCTAGTGGGCAGGCCGGTGGCAGCAGGACTGGTAGGAGGAGCAGGGTCAGGGAAACGCCAGCCTCCCCTGGGAGCCATGCCCTGCCTCAAATGGCCAGAGTCCTTGGGGCCTATGAAGAGGCCCAAGGACAATGGGCCAGGTCTGCTACTGACACGCGGGAGGTGCTGGGGGTGCTGAGGTCCATGGACGCCCATATGGGCCAATTCGTGTCCCGTATGGACCAACTCGTGGACCTCATGGGCCAGCTGGTGGTGGCGGTGGGGTCACAGGCAAGGCCAGCAACACCACCTCCGCCACCACCTGCTAGGGCGCAGGGTCGGGCAGCAGTGTCCACTTCCCCTGCGTCCACAGCCAGTGAGCACACCTCACCCACCACCAGCAGGTCGCCACCACACCCCCCTCCCAAACGTGGAAGGGGCCGTCCGAAGAGGAAACAGATCTCCCGGGAGGACTTCGCACGCTCCAGTCGCAAGTGAGGCAGCCAGCCAGCCTTCCGCCAGCCTTCCTTGACCAGCCACTGCATTGACTTGCTCTACGATCCCACTCCACACAGCCAGCTGGATGGCATGTGTGTGTTGGACTATGGACATAGAACCAGTGGGTACACCCTGATCATCACGCAGCCATGACCGACAGCTCATTGTCACTGCACGCACCACTTTTGTCATCACCTTACACACAATCACATGTCACAGTTTGTAATAAATGCACCTTTTTCACTAACTGCTGTTTGTGCCCTGTGTTTTATTTGTACGGAATACAACGGCCACCTTGGGCGGAAAGGCACCTGATGCGTGGCATGGCAATGGAATCCGGAGGGCCTGTAGGGACCTAGGGGTGGGAGACAGAACAGGAGCACATTCAATGAGTGTGTCACACACCCATCACACAGTACATGTCAACAACTACAAGCAATGTACACACATCGCACAGAGCAATAGGGCACAATGCCACAGTCACCAACAGTGGCATACTACCCTGGCCATGGAGCGTTGACACACTGCACGCAGTGAACATACGGCCACCCTGACACAGCACACACACACCTGCACAGATACAGACACATCATCCGTCGTACATGGACACTCACCGTCAAGTGAAGTAGCGGGCGATGAGCTGCTGGCGCACATTCCCAGCTTCCTCCTCTCCGCTGTCCACCTCACTCGAGCTGTCCTGGTCTGCGGGCTGGGGCCCTGGTTGATCTCCGTCATCCACAATGAGGGGGATCTGCTTCCGAATGGCCAGATTGTGCAGCATGCAGCACGCCACCACTATCTGGCACACCTTCTGTGGGGAGTACGCCAGTGCACCCTCGGTGCGGTCCAGGCACCTGAACCTGGACTTGAGGAGGCCAAAGGTACGCTCGACCACACGTCTGGTCCTCCCATGTGCCTCATTGTATCGATCGTCTGCTGGGGTGCGAGGATTCCTCAATGGACTGAGCAGCCATGCCCCATTCGGATACGCAGAGTCACCTGGGTGTGAGGGACACAGAGAACCGTTGCTATTCCAACTGGACAGGGGACAGCATCGCACAACCAGCACGCTACACCACTCCACATACTCACCGACAATACAGCCACGATCCTGTTGCAGATTGGCCATCAGTCGTGGCAAGATGCTGTTGCGCATTATGTGTGCGTCATGTGCCGAGCCTGGAAACTTGGCACACACGTGGGTGATCACCATGTCCGCAAGGCACACCACTTGCACATTCAGGGAGTGCGTGTGCTTCCTGTTGCGGTACAGGTGCTCAGTGGCCTGTGGTGGAACAAGGCCAACATGTGTGCAGTCAATGGCTCCCACGACGTGTGGGATTCTGCCAAGGGCATAGAATGCACCCTTCACTGCCGCCAATTCACGAGCCCTGGGGAATCTGATGTACCTGTTTCGGTACAGCATCATGGCTGCCAGTACATCCCTCAGCACCTTGCTGAACATGGGCTGGGACATCCCTCCTCCACTGCCCACTGTGTGCTGGAATGACCCAGTGGCGAAGAAATGCATGGCGGCCATCACCTTAGCCGTGGGGGTGACAGCAGTCGGATACACCCTGCGGGGACGGAGATGGGGCTCTAACATGGCACACAGTCGATGCAGAGTTGGCCTGTCCAGCCGAAACTTCCTGATTACCTCTGTATCGTCCATGTCCGCCAGCAATTGGTATGGGCGGTCAATGTTCGGTCTCCGCCTGGGTTAAATGGCAGAGGACACATGTCAAAGCAACACGGCACATAGCAATTTCGCATACACATCACTGACATGACTGAGCAAGCACATGAGCCACAGCCCAGCTGTCAAGCTGGGACGGCACGGCCACAATACACTTACACAGGTCTCCCAACAATGGCAATGGCAAGTGAGACATACCACTGCCATGTGCATGCACATGGGGATCTAGGCCCCAATGACTTGCGGGGCGTGCTGATGGGGACTGACTGCATATTCGTCAAGCGGCAACGCCACGGCAACATGAATGTCTGCTGAGCATGGAACTGCTTCCGAGGCTGGATGAGTATGGCACACGACGACGACGATGTGGGCACGGGCTGAGCGGCCAATACAAGTGGGACCTGTGGCACGAGGGGATATGAGACAGTAGTAGGTGTCAGCACTGCACCCTATGTACAGCACTGTACGGATCACAGCTCCCGAAACATTGACTGGTGTCCACATTGACAGCCCCATGCCAAGACGGCTGTGTGCTTGCAGTCACACGTCACAGGTGAGAGGTTACATTGCACGTGCCAGGTGGCAGACGTACATAGTGGGAGCTGGCATGTGTGTGCATGTGTCTCCTGTTCAGGATCCACCAGATGGGCGCTGACTCTGTACTGACCATTGGACACAGCATGTTCCGTGGAAGGCTTGTGTGTGTGGGATGGTGGCACTGGATGTGCCTCCGTTGGGTGGGGGGCCATGCACAGGGCGGGTACGTCGATGATTGCGCATTGTTGGTCACGGTGGGTGCACCAACTAAGATGTGTTGCCCTGTGTTCAATTCCTATGTCCGCATGATGATGGACTGTGGATGTGAGCAGACTACACATTGGTCGATGTGCTGTCTATATGCATGTGCCTTCACACCAGGCACAGCTGCCCCTGCACATGTGACCCCTGCTGGACTCGCTGCTGGGTCTGTGGAGCTGATGCACCTTCTGCGCGTGGGGCGGACAGCTCTCCTCACTTCCCTCATTGCGCATGTCATGTCTTTGCCGCAGGTGACATGGATCATGGAGGGCCCACATGTACGCGTGGGTAGGCTACACATGATTGTTCACTGGTCGCCACCCCCAGTCAGTGTTTCGAATGGGAAGGTTGTCGTGCTGGTGGTATGTTCGATGTGGCGGATGGGCGGGCCTAGGTGCGGGCTTACATTCCGGACATGGGAGGGTAGTTGGATTGGCGACTAGTTGCAGTACACACGGGACACGTCTCTTCCTTTCCACATCTGGGTCATCCCTTGTACTAACTGACAGTGATACAGTCATCTTCGCCCCAGCCCTCATGTCCTCCCCTCGCCCCCCAATATGCATGCTCACCTGCGAGGCTAGCGCTTGCACAGGCAGCCCCAAGCTCGCACCAGAGAGGGCAAGGAGTGTATGTGTGGGTCCAGTTGCACGAGTGGGCTGTCTCAGGGTATGATGTGTGGCGGGACGCCGTCCACCTGCGTGGTGCCCCAAATGGAGACCCGGCCTGCATGGACTATGCATCACAGTCTTCGCCTTCCGGATCCGCCACCTGCGACACCCAGTGGCTGTGGCTGCCCTTGCGGCCAGGCCGCGTCCGTCTGTGGCTGTTGGCCCACACATTCACTCTTTGGCCTCTCTGGGGAGGGCTCGGGGTGGTGGCGCACGCGCTTGCACTTAGTCGCAATGGCATGTGTCGTGGTTGGTATGATGGGCAATGGATGGGATGGTGCGAGCCACCTCCCGTGACGTCAGTGCTGCTCGTGCTGTGGTGCGTCCCCCTACACTTCCATCTGACTTGTGCCATGCTAGACGTTGAGGTTCTATTGCCTGCGTGATATGACCAGGAGGAGCGCGAGGAGACCTCACACACACCATGCTCCACTGCCATCCCGTGCCCTGTATCGCCTGTGCGGATTGACTATGTTGGGGTTACACCTGGTCGACTGGGGCTGTGTGTGCCTTGTCAAGGGGCATGGCGGGCGCACAACAGGATCCAGCTTGTCCACAGAGGGTGGGCTGAGGTGCGCCTGGTACCGCTTTGTACGTGTGCCCGGCTGCTGTGCACACACGTGTTCACTCCCCCGACAGGTGTCCTCTCACAATGCCCAGGAAGCGGTGGTGTACTGTTCATGACCCCTCCCAACACGGCGTGCTCCAACTTGGCATGTGCGCATCTACCCGTCGCACCCACCCACCTGAGCACTGCGTCCATACGACTTCACACGACACATGTGTGTCTTCCACAGTAGTGCTACTCATTTGCGTTGACATCCAATACCAGTGGACTACATGGTCATGTCACGACTGCCGTGTACTTCACATACTCTCATCCTCTCTCATTCGTACTTGTGAAATGAGTCAGCGGAGACAGTTTTGGTTTCAAACATTATATTGAGTCTTCTGTCCTCTGTGATGCAGTATAGTGGACACTACTGGCAGCGGGATACATGTTGAGGATATACTGAGCATGATTACAAATGGGATAGGGTGTAGGGTTACATGTGATTAGCTGTTGCATGTGGGATGTGGGCTTCCGAGTTACATCTGCTTGGCCAAGGCTGTGCTAATGTACATTTACGTATAGCTGCGGAGCTGCGGACTTTGACACAGACGGTATACATGTAGCCTACCAGACCGCTCGGCATCATGGGCACAGTCCATCTCAGTTCCATGTGACAGGTTTGCTGCGGTTGTTCCTCATGCACGCGTGCATGTGAGATGACATCAGGGCATGTGCTTGCGTGCATGCAGCGGCGTGCCACTTGTTGTTGCACTGTGGTGGTTACTGGACATGTCACAGTCACTGGGGTCGTGTTGTTGTTGTATGCACTTGTCGTCCATGCAAAGGTCCTGGTATGGGATTCCCGGGGCGGGGGTGGGAGGGGTGCAGCACCCACAGACTCCAGGCGACCTATTCATGTCCACTGAGCGGTGTGTGTGTCCATGTGCGCTGGATCCATGTCGTGTCCTGGTTGTTCGTGCAGTTCCGTCCATGTGGGTGCGATACACAGAGCCCATGCCACTGCCTCCCACGATGCATGCGGTGTTCCTGGATGTGATGGGGAACAGTGTGCATGTCCCGGTCATATCCGATGTCATGGCGATGTCGTTGATGGTGTGGTTACAGTTGCCGGTCGTTTGGTATGGCTGTTGTGGTGGTGACTGGCCAGTCCGTGCGGAAGCTGAGCATGGGTGCGGGGTTGGACTTCATGGGTCACTCGGGGAACCTGCGTTGTGGTCCGACGTATTTACAGGTTGTCAGGTATGCGATGCCGTCCAGCAGGGCTTCCATGTCATTGGTGGTGTACATGTTTGCCAGCCAATGAAGCGGATGGTGGCTGTCAAGGTGTTGTTCGTAGGTTGTCCCTTGGAGGACCATGATGGGGCATGCTGGGTGACATTCGATGTAGCTGTTCTCGATGATCCGTCATGTGGAGGCACAGTGGTTCCATTTCAGTGCGGGTGCGATGTTGGCCACATACGCCATGCCCCCATAGGCAGAGCAGGCCCTGTCGTGTGCGTCCAGAGGGAGGAGTAGTGGTAGCAGGTCCGCCTTCAGACATGCCGGGTTGGAGAGGCATATCTCGACGGGATGCTGGTAGGGACACCTCCGACAGTAGAAGACGGGCATGACGCAGCTGAACAATGTGATGCGGTAAGTCAGTCGGTAACTTACGTTCAGCAGGGACAGGAGATCGCATCCCAATGTATGTATCGTGTTGGTTTTGTACAGCTTGAGCTGTTCGGCGTAGTTGGGTAGGTGTGTTGCGGTTGCCATTTCGCAGCGGTTCGTTGAGATGGCGTGCTCCAGCTGTGTGTGCAGTCTGCAATGTGCACGCTCCGGGGTTGCTGTGAGCTCTGTGTAGTCGTAGGGAGACAGGACTTGTGTTCTGTTGGCTTGTTTGGAGGACACGGGCCCTCTTCCCACATGCTTCTCAGACAGTTCAAGGTCAGTGCTGTGTGACTCCTTCCAATTAACTTGCATGTGGCCGACATGGGGGAGTGTTTTCTTCTTTCTTCCCCGTCCGTTGTGTGCTTCTGTGATATGCGCTATCTGCCCTGTGGTCGGTCTCCTCGGCATGCCTGTGTTGGTCTATTCTTGGACAATGGCTGTATTCACCGGCTTCTGTCGTAGGGCTGTGGTTTCGGAGTTGGAATGGAAGGTCATTCAGTGCTGTCTGCTCTCCCTTGTGTGGGCGGCAGGCTGCCTTTCCGCTCTGCGTTGGGCCTTGTGTGTGGATGTTATTCTTGGGCCACCTGTTGTCGGTCCCCGGGCTCTTTGGTGTTCCGTTTCATATGTCTTGTTCATATGTGCAGGGTGGTATGGGTTTTTCAGTGTGGTACTGGCGTTCCTCTTCCCGAAGGGGCCCCTGCTTCTCCTAGTTGGTGTTGCCGCCGCTGTGTGCTACGCCATGTTTGTTACACTGGGGTGTGTCCTGCAGTTGCGTGTCTTCACTGACATGTGTGCGTCGGTTGTGTGGCGTTGGGTGTTGTCCGTGAATTGGGCGTTGGGGACATGTCTGTGGCCGGCCTGTCACGTGTCATGTGCGTTCGGGGTGGGGCTGATGTGTGTGCTGCTTGGTTGTGTCCCTGTGTCTGTGTGCGACGCATGCATGGCGCTGCGGTTGGCTCTCTGCGTTGTGCGCATGTGTGGCGGCGTCATCGGCGCTTTGGGGCCGTGACGGGGTGGTTGGTTCCTAGTCCCAACTGGTGTGTACACATGTGTTCCGCGATGTTAGGATTTGGCCTGTGTGTCATATGTGGATGCAATGGTGGATGTGTAGTGTGCACGCGCTGGTGGGGGGTTGTCCGCTTTTTCCGCCCTTGCACTGTGTGCGCTGTTTGCGTGCACTTGTTGTGTGTGTGCCTACCTGCGTCTCCACGGTACGTTGCGTCCTTGGTGGTGCATCAGCAGAAGCATGGGAAGGGCCTGCAGTGCTGGATTCATGCCCGGGGTGCCGCTTCTTCGTTGTCCGTGCTCTGCGTCCGTGTTTCCGCCTCTCTTTCACGTGCGGTGTCTCTTTGCCGTGGGAGCCGTTTGTTTGCGGCATCGTAATTTATGCGCCGGGCGGGACGTGTTTCGTCCGGACGGTGTGTGTCAGTTGTGCTGCGCCGCTACGTGTGCGGGCGCACTTTGATGGCGGACGGTGTTGCTGGCTTGCCGGCGGTGTTTGGCCTGCTTTTCGCATCGTAATTGGGCGGGCGTGTGGACTGCTGCGTGCCGGCGGTAACTGGTGGTTTTTGCATCCGCCAGCACGGAGGTTGTGCTTCCGCCCGCCATCGTAATGGGCCCCTAAGTCACTATAAACACAACAACCCGCTACAGAAACGTTATCGATTTTTGAAAATATTTCTATTTTAATTAAAAAAATTTAAATACTCCACATACTTATCCCCTATAAATACAACATCCCATAAATAAATATTTTAAATATTTTAAAAATATAATTTTTTTTAAATGACTCCCCACCCTTATTCCCTATAAACCCAACCTCCCGCTCCTAAAAGTTTACAAAAATCAAAAAAATATTTGAATTTTAATCCTAAATTTTTAAATTACTCCCCACCCTTATCCCTTATAAACCCAACATCCCACTCCTAAAACTTAATAAAAAAAATAAAACAAACTTTTTAACATATATTTTTTAATCTATAAAACATATAATAACTTATACTAAATTAATAATAATAAAATACTAACATTAAAGAAAAAAAAAATCGATATAATTTACAATATTTTTGACATCGAAATTTACAAAATCAATATTTTTGCATTACATAAAGTTCGATATTTTTAACTACGAAAAAACTTACCTCGATATTTTACACCATCGATATTCCTGACTCGATATTAATGCAAGTCGATATTTCCACGTCGATATTCTGTCTCTGCACCGTATCTCAGACCTGCCACTGCAGTGTCTGTGCGCAGTTTAACTGCCATGTCAGCATGGTAAGTAAGTAATCTCTTTATTGCATGATTAATTAAAACCTTTGCAATCAATTAAAACATATATATAATAAGCAGAACAACATAATTTGTAATACTAAAATTAGTTTAAGTGCATTTAAAAATTGCAATGTTTCCATAAAATTACAAGAAGAATAAAAAACTAGTGTACAGTACAGCCAGTAAGGTGCATAGGATGGCATGAAAAGTGCAAAATATTTTGGAGTATAAATTCATGAGAGTTCCTTGGGCAATGCCGATTCCTTTAGAGTTAGTGATGAGGGTTTTGATCTAAATAGCGTGGGAGTCTGTAAGTGGATGCAATTCGATATTTCCACGTCGATATTCTGTCTCTGCACCGTATCTCAGACCTGCCACTGCAGTGTCTGTGCGCAGTTTGTTAACTGCCATGTCGACTTGGCAAGTACACCCACTTGCCAGGCCCCAACCTTACCTTTTCTTACATGTAAGGCACCCCTATGGTAGGCCCAAGGTACCCCCATGGGCAGGGTGCAGTGTATGTGAAAAGTAGGACATGTACTGGTGTGTGTGACATGTCCTGATTTCATTTTTCACTATTGAAAGGCTATCTAGGCCCATAGGATAGAATGGGAAATGCTTTGTAACACCTTACAAGTATAATTACCCATTGGGACAAGATAGAGAAATAAAGTTTATGCTCTCTGAACTCAGAATTTAATAACACATCTTTTAGTAAAGATGGTTTTTAAATTGTGTGTTTGAAAATGCCACTTTTAGAAAGTAGGCATTTTCTTGTTAAACCATTCTGTGTGTCTCTGCCTGTTTGTGGTTTGACTGTCAGGTTTTGGAGTGACGGGGCTGGGGATGTGCATTCACTTAGACAGCCACTGGGGGGGTTGAGGTGTGCCTGGTCTTTCCTGGATGACTCAGAACTGAGCTAAATAGACATTGCCTGAATTTAGACTATTGAGAGGAGATTTCCTTGCACCTGAATACGGCCTGTCTCCCTTGCACAATGCTGTCTCCACGCCCTGTGGTCATACTCTACCGGTGAGGACAGAACTGGGTTGGACTGGGCTCAGAGACCCTTGCACAAAGAGAACAAAGACATTTTGGGGTATAAGTATTAGCCCTAAAACCCCAGAACTTTAGATCAAATCAAATCAAATCAAGCTTTATTCGGCACATACAAAAAATGTCCATAAAAGCATACTATAATATCAATAAGAACGGAGTTATATACAATTATTACAATTTGAGATGAAAAATACATTTTATATTCAAAAAGTCTCAGAAGAAAATACTTTTTGATTTTTAGAATAAATCTACTAACAATTAAAATCTAATTCATTTTATAATTCAACAAATCAATTAACATACAAAAACTAATCAATTTCATAATTCAATATTTCCAGGTAAACAAGGTCCTTCCTTTGTTTCATAGCCAAGGATATGTAACAAATTACCGCATTACAAATTAAAACATTCTCCAATTTTCGAATATAATTAAAAGCAGCTTTAAAAGAGTACAGGCTGTTTGCTTTAAAAAAGGTCGTAAAAATATTTTCCTGATTTCACTATAAAATTTGCAAAAAAGTAAAAAATGAAGAGTACTCTGTGGGGACCTGCCATCACACGGACACTTTGGTAAGTTGGCACACCACTTATCCCTTTTGGGAAATGCTAAAAGATAATGGAGAGTATTCAACCGTAATCTAGTTAAGTAAAATCTGTGTTGTATATTAGTTATAAAAATGAGATATGGCTGAATACCCATTGCTATCGGCCCTTCAAGATAAAAAGATATACATGATTTGTTACTCATGGCAACGTCCCTTGCTGAGGACCTCACTTTACAAAGCCTCAATTTTAATTCCTTTTTACTCATATTCTGTATGTCCTCGGGATTTTTTAAATTCACATCCATCTCACATTCCTTTAAGAGGCTACAAATATAACTTAACCATGTTATTTTTTTATAATGATCTTGATTCAAACAATCCAAAATAATGTCCCTCGTAAAATGTGTCTCTTCCCGAGTCCAAATGCGGTGCCACAAAGTAAGGGCAGCTATACTGATCAGATCAAGAATATAGGGGGTATTAGTCTCCCTGAGTATTATAAAAGTGGCAGTAGAAACTGGCACGGCTAATAATCTTTTTAAAAAATTATTTTCCAGAATTTGTAGCTGAGAAGTATCTGCCACACCCCACAGGGCTCCCCCATAACAACTCCCTGTAATACATTTTGCTCCATAGAGTTTAAGAATTTCCCGCACTGGTTTTTTACCTATTTTTTGGGAGAATCTAAAAATAGCCTCAACCGATTTTACAAATTTCAATTTACATAGGTTAATATGTGCGCTCCACGTGCCCTTACTATTAAAAAGAATTCCCAAATATGAGAAGGAAAAAGTCCTTTCTATCCGTATGCCTTCGATGTAATGTATTTTATTCTTAGTTTTCCGTTTCCCACAAGACATAACCAGGGTTTTACTCAAATTTATTTTTAAAAACGTTTCCGTCATATAACTAGAGAAGTTATCCATCAATAATTGTAGGCCGTTAGCTGTCCTGGAAATTAAGACAGCATCATCGGCATACATTAATAAAGGGGTAACCCGTTTGCCTACCTTTGGGGCATCAGCGTTCAAATTCTGTAATAACGGGTCAACCCCATTTATATATAACGAAAATAAAAGTGGGGCAAGAGTACAACCCTGTCTTATCCCACGGGTAATGCTAAAATGCTTAGTGCATTCTCCATTTTTCCCGAAGCGTATTCTAGAGGACAAATGTACATATATTTGCGATAAAAAACTAATAATATCCTCTGGGGCGCCCATCCCTTTAAGCGTCTGCCATAATTTTGAGTGATTTACCAAGTCGAAAGCGCTTGACAAGTCAACGAAACAAAGGTAAAGGGCGCCATCCCGTGCAAGTGTGTATTTTCCTATCAACAAATCAAGATTCAAACACTGCTCAATCGTTCCAATGCCCCTTCTAAAACCGTACTGTACTACAGATAAAATATTATTTTCCTTTACCCAATATTCCAATCTGGCCAGCAATATTCTACCCATAACCTTAGATGTTGAATCAAGTAAAGATATTGGGCGATAGCAGCTCGCGCTGCTTCTATCGCCTTTTTTAAAAATAGGGACTATCACGCTCTCAGCCCAAGTTGCTGGTATCACCCCATTAAGGGGCCGATTCCGATTCGGGCCGGAAATCACTCCGACCGAGCCGGACCCGGAGAGATTTCCGACCGAATCGGACCCGTGCAGCCCGACCGAACGAGTACGATGCGCACGTATGCCATCGGACTCGAGTCGGTCGGACTCCCATTGAAGTCAATGGGAGCCTGTCGTACAACGCGTACGCGGGCTCCCATTGACTCAATGGGTGCGAGGCGGACAAGGGCGCCCCTACAGCGTGTACGCGGCGAAGCGACTCGCGCCGTACACGCACAGGTAGGGGGACCCATGGGTCCCCCCTGTGTGCGACTCGCACGGCTACGCGTACAGGGGGTCCGACACGGACCCCAAAGTACGGCTCCGACTGCTCTTTGGAGCCGGAGTGCGCGGCTCGGTCGGACTGCTCGCGGCGCGCATCGTACTTACCCGGCCGGGGAACATCTCCATTGCGCGGTGCGAGTCGAGTCCGAGCGAGTCGGTCGGTGCGGTTAGACCCGGGAACGAGTCGGTCGGAGCGGTCGGGACGCCCGGACGAGTCGGTCGGCGATTTCGCATCGTACTCGCTCGCCCGGACGCGCGTACGAATCGGTCGGGAAATAGGGCTCCGAATCGGATCCGGTTAAGCCGAATCCGATTCGGAGCCCTACCGGCCGAGATCGGAATCGGCCCCTAAGTGTAGCATTAAAAAATTTGTATAGGATGGGCACCCAAAAATCCAGATTATATTTAAAAACATCAATTGGGACCCCATCCGGACCTGCCGCTTTCCCACTAGCACTATTCAAAAGGGCCAATCTAATCTCCTCAGAGCTAATGCTTTTCGGTTTAATATTATTTAAACGAACAATGCTAGTATACTCTGCTAAAGTATTGGGCTGACGTGTCTCATTAAAAATGGCTTCAAAGTGAGTCAACCAGTCTTCCGGGGTCACTACTACATCAACTTTAACAGACTGAGCATCTTTAAAAAGGGGCTGGTCCAAAGTTTTCCAAAAAAGTATAGAATCTTTAGTTTCTGCAGCTTTGATCAGGTTTTCCCACGCATTATCTCTAATCTCCATTTTTCTACAACTCAATGCTTGCTTATATGATTTCCGCAGAGAACTAATGTCTTCCCTATTCCGGGGGCTAGCTTTTAGAGCTTCTTTTAAATCCCTGTTTAATCGTGAACATTGCTGGTTAAACCATCTTGGGCAATATACCCTATTTGTCCTAGGCTTACGTTTCAAATTTCCTGCTATTGCGACCGAAATATTTTGGAAAGCCATCACGATATCTATATTAGTAGAAAAATTATCTAAAACAGTTGTAATATGATGTTTATTTTGTTGAATAATCTTTTCCGTGAAGGCAATAGGATCAACCCCTGCCCATTTGATAGAAATCCCATTTTCACCCTGTGTCTTTACCTCGGCAGCAAAAATACTTGGTTCATCTACTTTAAAAAGTGGAGATTTTAATGTTAGTGACACAGGGTGATGGTCACTTAATAGGCTGGGGCATACTTTGCAGGAATGAACGAGAGGATTACAATTTCTTGAAATTATAAGGTGGTCGATACATGAGGATGACCTAGCTCCTTCAAATGTATATGTAATACCCACTCCCTCTTGCGTATTCTTTTTTGCATCTATCTCTATAATTTCCAGATTATACTTAAACATTACACAATTTAAAATTTCCCCATAATTGTTATGTGGGAAGTGTAAAGGGTTATCTCCCAATTCATCCTCGTATCCGCATTGGATCCCTGATATAAATTTACAAAGTTCAATATTAAAATCCCCCGCCCAAATTAAAAAATAATCAGACCCTGTACTCCTTAAAAAATTTGCCAATTCGCTGTCCAATGATGTAATTATCTCATGCCTTGAGCTATTAAAAATATTATTATAAAAATTGATCACTATTATGTCCTGTTTTCCTCCCACTGAAAGAAGTAAAAACTGAAAATGTTGTGAATTAGTATATATTCTTCTTACAGTCAGAGGAGAGGATACTGATATTAGTGCTGCCAAGCCACCGCTCGCTCTCCCTGCCTTTGAAGGAATCCCATTAGTACAGATCGTTTTAAACCCATTAATAAAAAATTATTTGTGAGCCATGTTTCTTGTATTAATACCAAATCGCATTTATGTATAGTATCAATCCAAGAAACATCACTCAATTTACTCCTAACCCCTGCAACATTCCATGTCATAATGTGCAATAATTCCTGTATTGAATGGCTAGGTGGGTTACATTCAGCCACAATAGAAAGTGGGGTGATTTCTGTTCCTGGATGTTTGCATTTCAGATTCTGCGAGGAGATCACTTTCAGTGTTGTTAATTATATTCACAGTGCCTTCTCGCAGTTGATCCTGATCCATATGAACCATTTCCTTCATACTATTAACATGGGCTCTTACATCATGACCATCTTGTACAACCTTTTCTATCGATACTATATTGCGTTCCAGTCAATCCGCCTCACTACACCTACTTAGGGGTTCAAACCTATTTACCATATTCGGAATCACATACTGTGTTTCATGACTGGAACTGGTGCTAACCTGGGCTCGACTAAAGGGTAAAACCATTCTAAAACCATAAAAATATCCCAGGGGTAAAGCGACGATTCTGCCTTCTATATCAGTAAAATATCGATCCTGGTTCCCCATGATCTCCTCCAGCAGTAAACCCACCACAAAGGGTCTGCGAAAATTTACGACTACACAATCCCCCTCACATGATTTAATGGATTTACCCACCCAGCTAACTCTCCTTAGCATAATCACTTCATGAAATAGGCACTCAGAACTACAGGTCGTGTTCTTGGTGAACCATTGAATCACCCTATTTTTCAAAGAGTCCCATGTTTCAATGGTATTTTCAGCCAATTCAGGTACGTTTTTTAATACAATCACATAAGGCGTTGCCTCTGGGGGCAGATTTAAAATGACATCCCATTTCCTCCCCTGATGGAATTGCCCTCCCTTCTTCATGTGACCATTCCCTGTGGATCCCCCTAAGTTTTGTTTCGGTAAAACTGGTACTTCCTTTCCCTGAACATTACTAGAAGGTAAGGCACCAGCCCGTAGTGGGTTATTCATGCTGTTCGAATTAATTGCACCAACATATGTATTGCTACTGTCAATTAAATTTGCAGTTAGTGGCGTATTTAATGCAGTTAATGGAAGAAGAGCAGTAACCATTTCCAATAGCTTTACAATATCCTTTTGTACTGATTTTATCTCATTCATGACGCGCCTCTCTATGGTATCTATTTTCCCATGCAGTCTTTTAAGTTGTGTATTTATGGCATTATTGTCAATCAGCAATTCTACTGGCTTAACTCCTTGTCCAATCCCTGGTGATTTTTTAGATTTCCCCTTCTTTTGTGTTGCTCTTTGTGGACTGGACCTTCTTGATGTTACGGTTTGTTTACATTTTTTTGCTGGAGGTGAATCAGAATCTAGTAATTCCGAAACATTAACAATATCAGGAGGGGTAGTTGACATGCAGGACCCTAATTTTATCAATTGTTCAGATTTAGACCTGTTGACGGTAACATGTACAGAGCTGCTAACCGACGGCTCTGGGGGATAATATCAAGATTAGAAATGTCACTTTCCCCATGCACTTCCACCACAATCGTAGCCCCCTTTTGGACGGCATCTAAGGCAGTCTTAGCAGCTGCCAACTGTTCCTCCACTTGCACGATCTCATGGTTAATAATGCCCATAGCGCTTTTTAGGTAATTAGTGATTGGTGCTGTTTTTTCCACTGCATTTCCTTTACTTGTGGCCAATTTCCTCTTCCCCATTTTCAAATATCACTGATAATTTCTCCCTGCAATCAAACAACGTTCTGCTTACCCACTTCACGATGGAGTGTTCTTACTCCTACCAGGGAAGAAAGAGAGGGGGCCCGACCCGACCTCTGCCGGTCTCGAACGGGCTCAAACGGGCCTGCCCTTGGCCCGGGCTTCGCCCGGGCACGCCCGCGCGCGTCCCGCGCTGCGGGAGAGCTACACAGCTGATAAGCGCCTCCAGGCGCACCGATGACGCCCCCAGCAAGCGACTCCCACTGCCTGCTGGGGGTGGTAGTCCAGCCGTTGCCCTCACGGCAGAAATGACAGTGGCGGTAATGGGACAAGAGCCGTTCCCCTCACGGCGGAAATAGCGATGGCGAAGTGTGGGCAGGAGCCGTTCACCTCACGGCGATGTCCAAAGGTCAGGTAGGGTGAAGGAAAGACCGTTCCCCTCACGGTACTGCTGTCAACTGTGATCACTTCTGGACTCAAGAGGAACCTTTGCCAAGGAGAAGAGCTGAAGAGCTGTGAGGAAGAGTCCTGCCCCTTTGCTGTGTGCTGTGTGGGGTTGGCCTGCAGTTGCTGTTTCTGCCAAGGAGAGGACAAAGACTGGAACTTTGATTTGAACCTGCTTGAAGAAGATTTCCAAGGGCCTGTGTGTTCTGGCCTCCTGTTCTGAAGTCTCAGGGACACAAAGACTTCACCTCCAGCTCCCCTGAACTCTGCTGCTGAGAGTTCTGACCTGCCAGGAGGTGCCTGTTCCAGTTCTGGGCCTCTGGAGGTTGTGCTTGCTGCTGGGAGCTGGAAGAAATTCTAAAGAACTGAAGAAACCAACGCATCGCTCTTCTTGCGGCTGTTTTTCCGACGCAGCACCGTTGTGCGAGAAGAATCTCCGCGCATCGCCGCACTGCTGCCAAAACCGACACAACACCTGTCGCAGCTGCAAGAACCGACACATCGACGGATTGCGGCTGAAAAACCGACGCAGCGCCGCTCAACACCGCCGCATCGATCACCGACCCATCCTGGATTTCCACACATCGCACCTGTGCGGCAAGTTTTCCCCATGCATCACCCACGGACCAGAATCCTCTTGGAGTCGACGCATCACTTCCCCCTACAGACCGGACACGACGCATCACTTCTCCTGCGTGCAGCAGAACTGTTGCATTGCCTCCCCAAGGTCTCAGGAACTGACGCATCTCTTTGTTTCTCGACGCTTCCCATCTCTGCGGCTGTTTGGCCTTGTGAATTTTGACGTATCTACAGGTACTTTGTGAGAAATCACGCTCCATAGTTTTCTATGGACCAAGTTGTTTGAAACCTTTCTAAAGTCATATTCTTATTACATGTATGTTGGATTTTTGTTGTTTTGGTCTTGTTGAGTTTAGATAAAGATACTTTATTTTTCTAAACTCTTGTGGTGTCCATTTGTGGTGTTATCACTGTATTACTGTACAAATACTTTACACATTTCCTTTGGGATAAGTCTGTCTGCTCGTGCCAAGCTACCCAGGGGCTGAGCAGGGGTTATCTAAAGTGTGTACCCCCCTTAACCTGACTAGAAGCAAGGGTCCCTATTTGGACAAAGGTACCTACCTCTGCCAACTAGAGACCCCCATTTCTAACAAGGGTTTTCCGTTCTTTCCATGAGAAACAGTCCTGCTTTTCAGTTTTTACCAGCCTGACCAGTTTTTTCAATGAAGGCTAGTAGAAATATGTTGCAACCCCCCAAGTTGTACCTTATGGCATCCGAATATGGGACTAATAATTGTATGAATCAGCAAGCAAACAGCCATTCACTTGACGACGTCTTGCTTTGACACATGTGTAATGATGTCAGGCACTCTGGAAATGCACTGAAGCATGCGTGACTCTGACACCTCTGGCTAAGTTGCTCCCTTTAAAACCCTTCCTAGGAACAGAATGTCGAGTTTCAGGGAGTGTCCCAACTCTGTAGGTCAGATGCCTTAATAAAGACTGATACTAGCTATAAAACAACATGTACACATTAAGGCCTTTATTGTGGTCTGACCACCACCATATTACGAGTGGGGCGGGTGGACCACCACGAGACCGCCGGCTCTGCCGGGATCAAAGATCCCGCTGCACGGAGGTCGAAGCCGGCACCGCCGAGCATATTACGAGTTGCCTTTCCACCGCCCTTTTTATGGCCGTGAGCCTGTCATGAAAAGGTGGTGGAGAGGCAACTAAGGGGGCCGCTCCTGGGCCTGGGGCTGCATGCAGGGGGGCACATGTTGTGACCCCCTGGAATTACACCCCTGTTCCTGTACGGTCTGGTATGCATGACACACCGTGCAGGAACATTGCAGTCAGTGCTCTCACTGCAGCAGTCTGCATATTAGGCTCTGCTATGGGCCTAACATACCACCGCCATTAGATCGCCCGCACCGCCTGCCTCCATGGAATACAATCATAATCGGGCAGGCGCACAATGGCCTTGGCGGTCCTCCTGTCAGATTGGCAGTGGCGGACCGAAAAAAGGACTGCCAAAGATGTAATAAGGCCCTGAGGGCCAGATGTACTAACGTTTTTTGCGGGCGTAAATGGGTTTTAGACCCGTTTGCGACTGCAAAAAGCGTGTGGCCCATGTACTAATCCTATTGTGTGAGTTGCAAATCAATTTGTGACTCGCAAAATAGGATTAGCGACTCGCTATTAGGAAGGGGCGTTCCAAGGGCATCCCTTCTTAATAGCGACTCCTGAAGCTATGTATGACTGTTTTGCGACCGCAATTGCGGTCGCGAAACAGTCGCAGTTTACCACCCTTCACAGAAGGGTGGTAAACCACTCACAAACGGGTAGGGGTCCCCGGGGTACCCCTTCCCCTTTGAGAGTGGCTCTAAAAATATTTTTTAAGGGCAGGCAGTGGTCCTAGGGACCACTGCCTGCCCTTAAAAAATGAAACTGAAAAGTTTCATTTTTTTTTTTTTAAATGCACCCGTTTTTCTTTAAGGAAAACGGGCTGCATTTAAATAAAAAAATTGCTTTATTTAAAAGTAGTACCAGACATGGTGGTCTGCTGACCCCAGCAGGCCACCATCCCTGGGAGTGCCAGCCATTCCCAATGGGGTAGCACATTGTGACAGCCTCATTAATATGCATGAGGCATACAATTTGCGACCCCAATGGGAATCGCAAACAGTATCTCAGACACTGTTGTGCATCCCAATTTGCAAGTCGCAAATTGCGAGTCGCAAATGCGACACAATTTGCTACTCGCAAATTGGTGGGTAAGTTTGTTCTGGACACAATATGTGTGGCCCATTTGGAAGTGTTTTTTTTCACAAAAAACGTCTATGTATGACTTGAACCATATCAATGACAACCGAACGTACCCATGTATTTATTTTTTTGTGTTTAATTTCAAGGTTGAACCTAACATTACCACATGACAAATTGCAAGTGTATGTAAACAAATGTATTGTGTGTGATATTTTCATCAGCCCCTTGCACATTTCTCATACAAATGTAGACAACTTATGTTAGGGTAAGAGCAGGATAGAAAAGGGATCCAGGTTCTGAAGAAAGCTGCTGACCTTGCATGAGGCTTAAACTAACAGCTAAAACAGTTTGACTTTGGGTATAGGGGACCACTTACCACCCGCTATATATGCCATTTTTGCAGTTTTTAACCTTACCATAGTGTACCTGATTTAAGTTATTCAAGGTTTATCTCTACGTGATTTAAGGTTTTTCCTTTTGAACCTCATTGTCTATCCAGAGCGATTCCTGGGCACAAAAAAAAGCCCCCAAAAGATCTGCATTAAGAGCTCCTAGGTAAAGAAGGCCATATGAACTACCAGCAATGAAGTCTGGAGTAGAAGCAACCTGATGATAAAGAGTGTGCGTCCTTTTAAGAAGGTGGTTCAGATTGACTCACCTGTCAGACCTCTCTGAGTAGAGGTTCTTTAGCATCTAAAGAGTTAGTTTGATTTTCTCAGTATTTTGAGGGAGGATGCCCTTGAGACAGCTGCTCCTCTCGTTCCCGCTTTGATTTTGATTCTGATGATTATAAATGAAAATGCCTGGATGCTTCCATCCATGCAGTAACATATCCTCCACCCATTCAATCAATCACCCTTCATCCATGCACCCAATCATTCATAACTGCACTTATGCAACTCTTCATCCACCCATTAGCTCAATATTGCAATCACCAATCAATGAGGAAGCAATTTCAGTTGTTAGACAGACCTATTAACATTTCTGTGGATCACTGACAGAATATCGATGTAAGAAATATCGATGTTCAAAATATCGGAAAAAAAATATAGACTACAAAAATATCGACTCCAATACCTTAACAGGTAAGTACAAAAATATCGAAGTTAAAAATATAGATGTAAAAAATACCGATTTAAAAATATAAATAAAATAAAATAATATATGTTAAATATATATAATATTAACATTACCTTTAACAAAATTAATTTAATTTAATATATATTTTAACTAAATATAAATAAATAAACTTAATTTAAAAAATATGAACACACAAACATAATATTTTATACATATACATATGTTTACTTTAAAATAATTTATTAACTATTATCTTTAAACTTTTAAATTATATAAAAATAAAATATGTACATATATCAATGATTTAAAATTAAAAAATAACTAATAATTAATTCAAACATTTAACTATAAAAAAATAATTAAAATGTACATTTCACAATACAATAAACACAACAGTAGGGAAAATGTTGGATAGCGGAATAATTTAATTTACTATTCCAACTCCAGTGAGTGCAACAGTAGGGAAAGTATTGGATAGCGGAGGGGTAAAAATTAATGTTCCCACTCCAGTGAGTGCAACGGTAGGAAAAGTGATGGATGGCGGAGGGGTAAAAATTACTATTCCCACTCCAGTGAGTGCAACAGTAGGGAAAGTATTGGATAGCAAAAGGGAAAAATTGCTATTCCCACTCCAGTGAGTGCAACAGTAGGAAAAGTGTTGGATAGCGAAAGGGTAAAAATTACTATTCCCACTCCAGTGAGTGCAACAGTAGGGAAAGTATTGGATAGCGGAGGGGTAAAAATTACTATTACCACTCCAGTGAATGCAACAGTAGGGAAAGTGCTGGATAGCGGAGGGGCAAAAAATACTATTCCCACTCCAGTGAGTGCAACAGTAGGGAAAGTATTGGATAGCGGAGGGGTAGAAAATACTATTCCCACTCCAATGAGTGCAACAGTAGGGAAAGTGCTGGATAGCGGAGGAGTACAAATTACCATTCCCACTCCAATGAGTGCAACAGTAGGGAAAGTGCTGGATGGCGGATGGATAAAAATTACTATTCCCACTCCAGTGAGTGCAACAGTAGGGAAAGTGTTGGATAGCGGAGGGGTAAAAATTACTGTTCCCACTCCAGTGAGTGCAACAGTAGGGAAAGTGCTGGATAGCGGAGGGGTAAAAATTACTATTCCCACTCCAGTGAGTGCAGCAGTAGGGAAAGTGTTGGATAGCGGAAAGGTAAAAATTACTAATAACATTTAAACAATTAAAAAAATTAAAATAATCTTAAAAATAATTTTTTTTTTTTTTAAAACTACTAATTAATTAATTTTAATTAATTAACAACTAAGGGGTCGATTCCGATCCCGGTCGGAGGCGCACCTAATACCATTCGGCCGGGAAAAAAGCCAGGCGAATGCCTGTTTCCCGACCGATTCGCACATACGTCCGAACGAGCAAGTACGATGCGCACAACTGCCCAAATCCCGACCCAGTCGTACTCACCCAATACAGGTCCTGTTCTCCGACCGATGCGGATCCGGAAACGCAGAATCGAGTCGCACGGAAGCCAAAATGCAGCCCCGTCCGGCCGGACAAGTACGATGCGCTTTCCGTACACGCCGAACCCGTCGCTTCGCACGGCACGTCAAAGCATCCGGGAGAGGCGTACATAAGCTCCGATTCGCGCCACAAGACGATCCACGGCTACGAGATGAACACGCCAGCGACGAGGACGAGGCGAATCAAAGAGAAAGACGAACGAGACGAACCAACCATGAATCCCATCGAACAGGTCCTACCAATATTCTACATCTATTACCGGAACAGGCACGGACGCGTACGGCGCAGAAGGTAAGTCAGACACCAACCACAAAAACAAACTACACGTACCCGACATATCACACACACACAGAGGGATGCAGAAATTACTCACACCAGCAACAGCAGCACCATAGGGGCGGGATGGCCATCACCAATGCCACATATACACATAGGGGCCTGGATGCCAACAACTAACACCACCCCTACCCAGGGGGTGCTAGATGCCTGTCACTCCTACCACCTCTACCCATGGGGGGCTGGATGCCCACCACCACTACCACCCCTACTCAGGGGGTGCCAGATGCCTACCACTACTACCACCCCTACCCATGGGGGGCTGGATGCCTACCACTACTACCACCTCTACCCATGGGGGGCTGGATGCCTGTCACTACTACCACCTCTACCCATGGGGGGCTGGATGCCTGTCACTACTACCACCTCTACCCATGGGGTGCAGGTTGCCTGTCACTACTACCACCTCTACCCATGGGGGGCTGGATGCCTGTCACTACTACCACCTCTACCCATGGGGTGCAGGATGTCTACCACCACTACCACCTCTACCCATGGGGGGCTGGATGCCTACCACTACTACCACCTCTACCCATGGGGGCTGGATGCCTGTCACCGACTACCACCTCTACCCATGGGGGCTGGATGCCTGTCACTACTACCACCCCTACCCATGGGGGGCTGGATGCCTACCACTACTACCACCTCTACCCATGGGGGCTGGATGCCTGTCACTACTACCACCTCTACCCATGGGGGCTGGATGCCTGTCACTACTACCACCTCTACCCATGGGGGCTGGATGCCTGTCACTACTACCACCTCTACCCATGGGGGGCTGGATGCCTACCACTACTTCCACCCCTACACATGGGGGGCTGGATGCCTACCACTACTACCACCTCTACCCATGGGGGGCTGGATGCCTGTCACTACTACCACCCCTACCCATGGGGGGCTGGATGCCTACCACTACTACCACCTCTACCCATGGGGGCTGGATGCCTGTCACTACTACCACCTCTACCCATGGGGGGCTGGATGCCTGTCACTACTACCACCTCTACCCATGGGGGGCAGGATGCCTGTCACTACTACCACCTCTACCCATGGGGGGGCTGGATGCCTGTCACTACTACCACCTCTACCCATGGGGGGCAGGATGCCTACCACCACTACCACCCCTACTCAGGGTGTGCCAGATGCCTACCACTACTACCACCTCTACCCATGGGTACCAGATGCCTACCACTACTACCACCTCTACCCATGGGGGGCAGGATGCCTACCACCAACAACACCCCCACTCACAGGATGGCTAATGCATGACACAACAAGCACACACCAACATAAGGAATGCAACAAAAATACATCCCCCCCAACACCATGACAAGCGTGTGTAGACTGTGTCAAATGCCTACAACACTGAACATGACTTTGAACATACAATGAGACCCCCTATCACATGTGTCACACATAAATGTGTGTGGCCCCCACAATGCAAGCAAACCATGACCACTGTGGCAATGGGGTCCAACCCCCATCATCACAGTGACCAAAAGGTAAGTGTGGGGTCCATAGCTGAAGCACATTTTGCACATTGTGGCAATGGGGTATAAACCCCCATCATCACAGTGACCATAAGGTAAGTGTGGGGTCCACAGCTGAAGCACATTTTGAACATTGTGGCAATGGGGTCCAACCCCCATCATCACAGTGACCAAAAGGTAAGTGTGGGGTCCATAGCTGAAGCACATTTTGCACATTGTGGCAATGGGGTCTAAACCCCCATCATCACAGTGACCAAAAGGTAAGTGTGGGGTCCATAGCTGAAGCACATTTTGCACATTGTGGCAATGGGGTCTAAACCCCCATCATCACAGTGACCAAAAGGTAAGTGTGGGGTCCATAGCTGAAGCACATTTTGAACATTGTGGCAATGGGGTCTAAACCCCCATCATCACAGTGACCAAAAGGTAAGTGTGGGGTCCATAGCTGAAGCACATTTTGAACATTGTGGCAATGGGGTATAAACCCCCATCATCACAGTGACCAAAATGTAAGTGTTGACATTGAAAAAGCTGCAACTGCCAAACTGCATGGATGATTCCTGGTCACAGAACAACAAACACATCAGTGGCAAAGTAGTGCTTGTGTCCCATAGCAACATAGATTGGGGGAGGCAAACAGTGCAGTGCAAATAAGACATACCTTTGGCCATGTGCAGACAAACATCACCCATGGGGGCTGACACTGTCAACATCCATCAATGACACAATGACAGAAGTGACCATCATAATGCAGACCCACATATTTGCACCAATGGGCACACTAATGTAGATACCCTGTGGAGACTGTAGATGTGAGGTGAACAAATAACATACCATGGCAGCAATGGGACACACAAACAATGATCATTGTGCTGACTGATGACCTAGGAGTCCCAGGGACAGCAGGTGAAACCCACCAAACAACATACAGCCAATAGCACACTAAAGATATGCCAATGCAGTGGTGCAGATGCACAAACAGGCAGACCCACACTGCACATCAAACACAACAGGTGAGGGGGTGCCAGTGTCCCCAGGCAACCACACAACACATGATGAGGCCTCAATACCAATTACACAGATGCACATACAGTGCCACACAAAAGTAACTCATGGATCCAAATCCCCTATGTGGGCAATCAGGCATTGTTAGATGAGAGGGAGCACAAATTACACATGTCACACAAGCTTGTAGGAACAGCAACTAACACAGCAAGAGACAGACCCACCACAGCACTACCCCCAGGGACCCCATATTGTGCTGACACTAGCCTGCATGATAATCCCACTGTGATGACAATGTTAGATGTCGTTCACACTGTGAACCCCAGCCATGTGTCCTGAGCAACTAACTACCATCACACCTACACAAGCTCCAATCAATCAGCACGGCCTGCCAGCCAAGGCCAATATGGAGGTAGGGGTCTGGCCGTGCAACAACTCACTTTTGCACACACTCAACACCACACACCCTGATCTCCACCAATGTGCAGCAGTGAAGCTCACATGGACTGGTGACATTGCACATGCACCCATGACAATACCAGGGGTGGTGGTGGGAACCAAGGTGCAGAAACCCATCACACATGGCCAGTCAACAAGACTTGTCAATGTCTGACACACAGC
Organism: Calotriton arnoldi; assembly: GCA_963921515.1. Lineage (NCBI taxonomy): Eukaryota > Metazoa > Chordata > Amphibia > Caudata > Salamandridae > Calotriton > Calotriton arnoldi. Next base: position 628,631 of record CAWUFW010010960.1, on the reverse strand, counting down.
ACAGTATGCTGTACATGGGCATGATGTGAAATCCACCACAATCAATGGGATCCTGGCCATAGTCACACACCAATGAAGAAGCCAAGGTGACACACAAAGAACACACGTACACAACTACCAACATTGCAGCTCTGACCCTGAGGAGTGGCAGCTGTCACACACACAATGAGGCACAATCACTGTAACCTAACACAAACTGTAAATCACATTACTCGTGTAAACAACAAGTGCCAAGGGGAATCCTGAATGTGTCCCATCTGCGTTTGCCCGCATCCCCAGCACTGACAACAAAGACAACCTGGGATGACAACCTCATGAACATTAGTTTGCCATGCACCCACATCACAGAGAAACCAGGTCCAAGATGCTGGATGAACACAGAACAACTCAGCAAGCATCACAAACAGGAACATCCCTAGGGACACAGCCTGTGTAGGAAAAGGGAAGGGAACACGCACAGACATGCTTACACAACACAGGCCCATGCAATGTCACCAGATTACACACTGCCATGAGGGCACACCACTCCTGTGGACGGTCCGCTGTGCCAAACCTTGTCTGTGCACGACCCAAACATGTCAGCAGAACACTCCGTCAGTGAGTCAACAACCACAACACACAAAAGGCTCTGCTCACATCAGCCTGGGTACGGGGGTGTCACATCAGTCATCTGCACACACACCAAACACGTGTCAAGCAAGTTGCACTGTATACACAGATGAGTCCTTCGACATTGATGTGCAAAACTGCATGTCCAGTGGAGCTGGGCACACAGTCAGGGAAATTGGAACATTGAACAGTGGTAAGCACACCAGATGTGCATCAGTGTAAGACAAAGATGTTCATTTACTAATGCAAAAAGGACATCCCTGTGTCAAATGCTGAACATTACACCCTCAGACTGTAGCAAAGGATGCCATAGATCCAGAATACAACAGGACACATATCCCATGGACCACATGGAGTCCATCACTGCAACACTTCATCGTCCTGATGTGAATACTATTACAACTGCAAATGCAGGATGCTACTCATCCACATCATGTACATCAAAAGAAAACCCAAAAGTAAACAAAAAGAGGCTTTATTCAGCAAATGTCAGGGTAAAAACGGAAGTCCAAAAGAAACTAAGGCCAATGGCCAGTCCAAAATCACAGTACCAACGGGGTGAGAAGTGACAACTGGTCACACATTGCTTGCCTGCACTGGTACGGTTGGGGGACATCACCCTTGGAGGGGCATACAAGGGGCAGGCCAGGCACCGCAGGGACAGGATCAGGGGATGGCAGAGTGAGGCAGTGAAGGGGTGGTGGGTGCAGGAGTGTCACCGGCAACTGCAGTGGAGGTGTCTGACTCAGGGGGCCGGCGCCACCGTGGTACACAAGTCAGTTGGTGTGGGTGCCGCAACCACTGCAGTGGGCTGGACTGATGTAGTGGACTGGGTACCCACTGCAGTGCCCGAGTCAGACGTGGTGGTTGTGGACTCCACTGCAGTGCATGACTCCAAGGGAGTGGAAGGGTGGGCAGATGAGGTGGGCAGGACAGAGGGGGGACCCGGTCCCCACAACAGTGCCACTAACAGGCAGAGCGTCTGGGTTGGGGGTGGAAGAGCAAGTGGCAGGGGGAGGGCCTAAGCAGTCTGGGGATGCGGTATCGGTGTGTGGGGGAACCTGGGGCAGGGTGTGGCGGGGGAACCTGTGCAGTGGTGGCCTGGGGGATGGAGGAGAGAGACTGGGCGCTGGAGCTGCGTGGTGGTGGTGGGGTCTTGCTCTTCCTGCTCCGGGGGACTTCCGAATGAGCTCCTGTGTCTGCCTGCGCCTGGGGGAGGGTGTCCGGGGGCGAGGGGCACTCCTCTCTGTGTGGGTGGACTTCCTCTTCCCCTGGTGTGCTGGGTCAGCAGGAATGGTGGGGAAGAGGCCGAGGTCACACAGGAAGACCTGCTGTGTATGTGGGGTAGCAGGCGAGGCAAGGGAAGGGGTCTTGGAGGGAGAGGATTTGGAGGACTGCGGAGTGAATGTGAATGCCTATGTGTGTGTGTGTTCCCATCCCCTGTGTCTGTGGTATCAGTTCCCTGAGGATGCTTGTGTGCACGTCTTGCCTTACTCTTGGGTGTGTCTGTGCTGCTTGTGTCTGTGTGTGTGGATGACTGTGCAGGTGTGCATGTGCTTTGGACAGGTAGGGGGCAGGAAGTGTGGATGGGGCAGAGGTGGGAGGGGTGAGGGACTGTTGGAGGAGGGACACTGCTGCCGTCAGGGAGGAGTCCATGGACCTATTGCTCCTCTGTAGGGCAGACATACCCGTCGAGATGCTCCTCCATGAACGACACCAGCTGTGTCAACAGAGTGGTGTGTGCATGGAGGACACTCAGCATTGCTGTCTGCCCTACATGGAGCTGCCGAAGGAGGTACACAGACTCCTCACTCAGGGCAGCAGGGGACACAGGGGCAGGGGCTGCGGTGCCTGGCACGAAGGAGACACGCTCCCGAGCACGGGAGCCTCCACGGACCTCAGGAATGGGAGCCGATGGGAGGGCGGTGGTGGTGGTGGGGTCTTGCTCTTCCTGCTCCGGGGGACTTCCGAATGGGCTCCTGTGTCTGCCTGCGCCTGGGGGAGGGTGTCCGGGGGTGAGGGGCACTCCTCTCTGTGTGGGTGGACTTCCTCTTCCCCTGGTGTGCTGGGTCAGCAGGAATGGTGGGGAAGAGGCCGAGGTCACACAGGAAGACCTGCTGTGTATGTGGGGTAGCAGGCGAGGCAAGGGAAGGGGTCTTGGAGGGAGAGGATTTGGAGGACTGCGGAGTGAATGTGAATACCTATGTGTGTGTGTTCCCATCCCCTGTGTCTGTGGTATCAGTTCCCTGAGGATGCTTGTGTGCACGTCTTGCCTTACTCTTGGGTGTGTCTGTGCTGCTTGTGTCTGTGTGTGTGGATGACTGTGCAGGTGTGCATGTGCTTTGGACAGGTAGGGGGACAGGAAGTGTGGATGGGGCAGAGGTGGGAGGGGTGAGGGACTGTTGGAGGAGGGACACTGCTGCCGTCAGGGAGGAGTCCATGGACCTATTGCTCCTCTGTAGGGCAGACATACCCGTCGAGATGCCCTCCATGAACGACACCAGCTGTGTCAACAGAGTGGTGTGTGCATGGAGGACACTCAGCATTGCTGTCTGCCCTACATGGAGCTGCCGAAGGAGGTACACAGACTCCTCACTCAGGGCAGCAGGGGACACAGGGGCAGGGGGTGCGGTGCCTGGCACGAAGGAGACACGCTCCCGAGCACGGGAGCCTCCACGGACCTCAGGAATGGGAGCCGATGGGAGGGCGGTGGTGGTGGTGGCGGGGCCAGACAGACTATCTGGCCTTTGGTGGCTGCCGAGACCCGCCTCCACAAGGGAGTCATCCTCCGAGCTGCTGTGGTCCCCAGCTGAGGTGGATGGTGCTGAAGACTCCTCGGTGTGGCTCCCCTCGCCCTCCGTGCCACTGGGTCCCTCTGACCACTCGTCCAATGCTGACCCAGTCTGGCTCCGCTGCTCCTCCTGGTCTGTGGAGCTGTCCCCTCCTGTGGCCGTGGATGTATCTGCAAACAATTAGGGAAACAGACAAACATCAGTCACCTGCACTGACCGCACACACCACAGTAAGTACAGCACATTACAGAGCAAGCCCTGGCATCCTTAGTTGAACATTGCCTAAAGTCCTCACACAGATTCGGGGAAGCCAATTGTCAGTCTGATGGTCAACCATGGGACTCACACCCTTCCTGCCCTTGCACCCATCTGTCTGGTGCCTGTCTGATGGTAAGACCCCAGTGTGGACACATGCACCACCTACACAGTTGTTGGACATTGCAGGGAACACGGTGAAGCATGTAAACATACACACATCACATCTCTTGCCACTGAGTCAGTGCAGGTGTCCGGATAAAGGGATGGCCAGATTCTAATTAGGAATGCATGTGATGCATACCAGCACCAGACACCATGATGCACCCATGTCCGGATAGTCAATGCCACAATGGGGTGCATGTTGCACATGTCACTCCCCTGCAGGATCAGTCCCAGGAAGTTGAATGCCATGACACAGGAATGCGTGCAAAGTCATACATTACTGTCTCAAGTCACATGGCCATGGCAGCCAGACAACAACAGTCTGCACTGTGTCACAATCCGAGGGCATGGGGAATGCAAGTTATGTGACTGACAAGTGCACATGTCCATCCCCCAAAAACCACATCATCTGTACTACTATTTGTCCACGTCATACCAACTGGACATATGGGGGACATGAAACACAACTCTCTGAACATGAGCACCTCACAGTGTGCTGTGAATGAAAATACAGCTGCTTGAAAGTCACAGTCGCAAACACCTGTGTGCACAGTCAAGTGATCAGACACCTATAAGTCACAGAAGTATCGTCTATCATGGTCACATCTCAGATGGCATGCTGAGCCCCAAACGATGAACATACCAGTAGTCCTGACAACGAAGACACAGCACAATGAGACAGAGGCAGACACCTGAGGGTACATTTCACTGACCACAACATGCCAGATGATACACAGGAGTGGGAGTACAGAGTGTATTGTATGCACTGGAGTAGGCATGACTGTCCAGCTCCACCTGTAAGAGGGATGAGTCCTGGACAGTAGGCAGGTGGCTAAGCATGTGTGACACACTGGATACACATACTCCTGAGGCCCAAATATTGTTCCCACCAGCAGCATGGGTGTGTGCCACATTCCCCAGGGACATGTGGTGAGTCAGAGCAGCAAGCGGACCACATATCAAAGTTACACGCAGATCACATGTCAGAACTTAGGCATTGTGTAAGCAATTGACCCACCCATGAATTGCACAACATAGTCACGGGAACAAATGCTGTCCCCCACCTTGAGCAAAGCAAAATGCAATGACACAGTCCCCAAATTAGACAATTTCCTGACTATAAGGGCCACACATATGCGTATCAGAGGAGAAGTGGGCATGTAACAAATGAGGGACATGGGTCCTGGACCACATGACTGATGTACTGTGGAAGTTTAACCAGGCCAGAGGAGGGCACATAGCATGGCAGAAAAAGTGCACAGTGCAGTCATGGACTCACCCCCTCCTTGCTGCTGTCTGTCCTTCAGCTGCCCATCCAGGTCAGGGAAGACCACCGCCAGGATCCGGAGCATGTGGGGGTCAGGGTCCGGTGTCCGCCCCTCCTGCGAGGAGGCGACAGCTTCAGCTGGACCCTTGCGATCCTCCGGGTCCAGCCACGAAGGTCCTGCCACCTCTTTTGGCAGTTGCGGATCCTGCGCCTGTAGACCCCCACGGATCTTACTTTCCGGGCGATGGTCAGCCAGATTTCCTGCTTCTGGTGGGCATCAACCTGTGAGGATGACAAAGTGAAAAGGCCATTACTACACATGCAACATATACGTGCATCACACAGTTGGATATACATGTCTCAATCACAGGGGCATATGATGTACACAGGCAGTGCAACAATGGCTATGAACAGTTTGCCAGCAGTCACTACATGGTATCATTGCATGGGAAGTAAACCTAGTTGGAATGCACTGTTACTGCACTGTACCAGTTCTGTGCATGTGACTACACACTTTGGGGTGTGACAACTACTCAGTGGGCATGCTAGCCAGTGGTGTGCACACTGAAAGCCCTGCTAGTCAGACAACATGCACAATTAGTGAGGCAGTGGACAGCACACTCACCTGCTCCCCTGGTGTCCCATACAGCTTGCTGTACTGTGGAAGGAGGCTGTCCAGCAGGGCCTGGTTCTCCTCAAGGCTGAAGGCTGGGGCTCTCTCCACAGTACGTGCCATTGCAGGAGCCAGAGGATGCATAAACAGCAGCAGTGTTGGTGGCAGATGTCGTCCTGGAGCATGTAGTGCAGGCAAGTGAGCTCTCAGGGGAACAGCCAGCATTATATGTGTGCTGCAGAGGCAGATACTGTCCCATGTGTGCAAAGTGATAGGTCCAAGTCGTTTGCATCTTCTGAATTTGACCTATCCATGGAATTGCAGCACTAATACACGCCCACAGCATCCTTCAAATCTTCAACTTCATGACACCCATGATTTTGCAACATTGTTGTGGCTGGCCAACTGAATTCACTGCATCAGACTCGTTGGAGCTTCGAAAACGCGTCCGTTGCCATGCCAGGCCCCAGCCAATGTGTGCGCACCGTTCGGTCCATTGCTGTACAACGCGTACCAGGCATACAACGTGTACCCGCTCACATACAATGCAATGGGCCGGCAGGGCACACCGATCGGTCCATTGCTGTACAACGCGTACCAGGCATACAACGCGTACCCGCTCACATACGATGCAATGGGCCGGCCGGGCACACCGACCGGTCCATTGCTCTACAATGCGTACCCGCTCACATACAATGCAATGGCATACAACGTGTACCCGCTCACATACAATGCAATGGGCCGGCCGGGCACACCGATCGGTCCATTGCTGTGCAACGCGTACCAGGCATACAACGCGTACCCGCTCACATACGATGCAATGGGCCGGCCAGGCACACCGATCGGTCCATTGCTGTGCAACGCGTACCAGGCATACAACGCGTACCCGCTCACATACGATGCAATGGGCCGGCCAGGCACACCGATCGGTCCATTGCTGTACAACGCGTACCAGGCATACAACGCGTACCCGCTCACATACGATGCAATGGGCTGGCTGGGCACACCGATCGGTCCATTGCTGTACAACGCGTACCAAGCATACAACGCATACCCGCTCACATACGATGCAATGGGCCGGCCGGGCACACCGATCGGTCCATTGCTGTACAACGCGTACCAGGCATACAACGCGTACCCGCTCACATACGATGCAATGGGCCGGCCAGGCACACCGATCGGTCCATTACTCTACAATGCGTACCCGCTCACATACAATGCAATGGGCCGGCCCGGCACACCGATCGGTCCATTGCTGTGCAACGCGTACCAGGCATACAACGCGTACCCGCTCACATACAATGCAATGGGCCGGCCGGGCACACCGACCGGTCCATTGCTCTACAACGCGTACCCACTCACATACAATGCAATGGGCCGGCCGGGCACACCGATCGGTCCATTGCTGTGCAACGCGTACCAGGCATACAACGCGTACCCGCTCACATACGATGCAATGGGCCGGCCGGGCACACCGATCGGTCCATTGCTGTACAACCCGTACCAGGCATACAACGCGTACCCGCTCACATACGATGCAATGGGCCGGCCGGGCACACCGATCGGTCCATTGCTGTACAACGCGTACCAGGCATACAACGCGTACCCGCTCACATACGATGCAATGGGCCGGCCGGGCACACCGACCGGTCCATTGCTCTACAACGCGTACCCGCTCACATACAATGCAATGGGCCGGCCGGGCACACCGATCGGTCCATTGCTCTACAACACGTCCCTGGACAGGTCACACGCATATGTCACCATGCTGGTCACTGGTGAACCTATGCCAGCCACATTTACTTTCCAGGGACTCAGGGGCACACCTACAACACCACACCCAGTCCACACTGTCTATGAGGCATGTGTGGCAGCATAACCTTATCTGTGTATGGGGGTGAACATGTGGATTTTGGGGTGGCACTTGGGGGCAGACACACCCAGGCTGTGCACGTGTTAATGGGGACAGGGTCCTTTGTGTGTTGTGCACCTGACCGCTGTGGTGTGCAACTTTTCATTTCTGAGCATGTGTCATGGTCACATTTCCAGGTTGTGTATGTGTATGACATGTCACATACCCCCAGGCTCACATGTGGGAAGGCATGTACGTCACAGGGTGGCCCATTCCAACAATAGTGATGTCCCTCCACAGTCTGTGTGCATGTTGTGTGTCACATGTCTCTGACTCCATGTGCACAATGGGAGACAGTCTCCACATCCACGTGGTTTGTGCATGAACTTTGATGGTGTGTGTGTGTCACAGACGTCCATGTCTGTCCTGCAGAGGCTACAGGGGCCACTACCTGTGGGTGTCATGTTTATTTTTCTGACGTGTACATGATACGCCATGTCATGCCAGTGTCCATGTGGCAAGACAGGCTCCCTGGGAATCTACCTGTCAATGAGCTGTGATGCCTGTGGAGCATCTGTCCAGACATGTCACTGTGGTATGTGTGTGGAACGTGAGAGCAGTTAATGGGTACTGTGACACAGCCTAATGGTGTCCCATAGCACACCCTGGAACCTGTTGTCAACACTTGTTGAACAGAGATGTTAGATGATGTCCATGTAGGTGCCATATATGTCCAAACGGAACGACACACACATCAAGTACTTGTGTATGTTGATGATGTATCATGTGAAATTGAGTATGGTGAACGGCACATAGGTGGGGTGACTGACAATCTTGCTTTCTTCACCTATGCACTGCAGGGCTCCTGCTGTCCATCGACCATTCCCAGACCTGGCAACGATGGTGGAACGTGACAGCATCCGACGGTACCGCTTCACCAGGCAGCTGATTGAGGATTTGGCAGTGCGGTTGGCCCCACATTTGCAGCCTGGCCGGCCGTATCCTACAGCGCTGACCCCCAAGGTGAAGGTGATGGCAGCCCTACACTTCTTTGCCACCGGTACCTTTCAACACACTGTGGCAACTACTGGTGGGATGTCACAGACTATGTTCAGCCGTGTGCTACGCGATGTTTTGGGGGCAATGTTGGGATACCTCAACCAGTACATCTATTTCCCAACACGTCAACGACTCACTGACGTCAAGAGTGACTTCTATGCCCTGGGGAGGATGCCACATGTAATTGGCTCCATTGATGGGACACATGTGTCTTTGATACCACCACAGGCACATGAGCAGGCATACCGCAACCGTAAACATTACCATTCGATCAATGCTCTGGTGGTATGTCTTGCAGATATGACCATCTCACATGTGTGTGCCCGTTTCCCCGGTTCGGCACACGATGCCTACGTGATGAGGAGTAGTCGCATCCCGAGGATGATGTCACAGATGCCGAACCAGCGTGCCTGGCTTGTTGGTGTGTACTGACTTTGTACCATTGTGTGTGTTCTGCTATGTTGTTTTCCGCACACATTTTCAAATCGGCTAATGTGCAATTGTCTGTCTGTAGGTGATTCGGGTTACCCCAACATGCCGTGGTTGCTGACACCCCTCAGGAACCCTGTGACACCAGCCCAGATGCGCTACAATGAGGCACATGGTCGGACGAGGAGGGTGATTGAGCGGACCTTTGGTCTCCTGAAGAGCCGCTTCCGCTGCCTGGACAAGACAGGAGGGGCCCTCCCATATGCCCCAGCAAAGGTGTGCAAGATTGTCATCGTCTGCTGCATGCTACACAACCTGGCAGTGCGGAAGGAGTTGCCTCTCATCCTGGATGACGATGACCAACGTCCGCCACCTGTGGAAGATCCTGGCCTGGGTCACGATGCCAGTGAAGATGATGATGATGATGATGGTGATGTCCGCACACAGCTCATCACCAACTTCTTCAGCTGAATGTGAGTCTCCAGAGGGTTGTGATGTCAATGATTTGAGTTTGCATGATATGTGTGTGTGGTGCTCTGGTGCTGTTTGAGTGTGGCCATGTGCTACTTGACTGGATGCGTGCAGCGATGTGTCCTTGCAGGTGGTCTGTACTGCCCAACAGTGTTGACATGCTAACTTGGTTTTGTGTAGTTATCTCGTGACATGTATTAGACATGAGTATTGCCGTTCTGTGCTGTTCTTCATTGTTTTTGACTGTGTGTCACGTCTGTCCTTCACAGGGTGCTGCCGGAGTTGTCTGATCAACTTGGATCCCCTGAATCCATGATTCAACTTCCAAGGTGGAAGCAGTCGTTTCCCTACAGGTGATGTGCCACACACCTCTGGACTTTCTATCTTCTGTTTTTTTGACTTTGTGGCCACAGCCAGGTTGGATTAGCTTGCATTTGTAGTGGTAACAACATGTTGCAAATGTGTAATAAACCTGTGCTTCACTTTGGGATGTGCGTTGTCTGTAGTCACACATCTGACTGACATTTGCTTACTGCACCTGTAGTCTAGTTGACAGTGACTGTGAATAGGTGGCGTGTCTGTGCATTCCACTGTATTTAGTTGCAACATCAGTATAGGTGATGAGTCTGATGGCCCTGGTGTGTATGTGTTGTGTGGCCCTAGTGGTGTGTCTCCCTCATATGTGTCACGTCGCCATGACTGACATGACGGGGTTGGACTTGCTGTAGCAGTTAGCATGCACAGTGTCATTTAGCAGATCACCATCTACATGACAAAAACCACGTTGGAATCACAACAGAGGCAGATATGGTGTATTGGTGAGTTTATTTACATACAGGTGTGAGGATGGTGCACAGGATGGTGGGTGCTGTACATATTAATTGGAATCCAAAGTTCCCATGTGTATTGGAAGTCTTGGTAGCTGACATGTCCAGAGTAAAGTCCACAGTCATCTGATGAATTTGGCCAACTAGAGCTCCCCATGTCATGTGGGAGAGTTGGGTTGGCTTCGACAGGGCGTGCAGTTTGCACACAGAGGAAAAGTTCCAGAACAGGTGTTGGCTTCCTGGGGGATGTAGATGGCCATCGGACTTTCAGTTTGGCCTCTTCGGACGGCCCCTCTTCTTGGGGGGGACCCTCAGGTGCAGGCTGCGGCGGTGCAGGGGACTCTCTGCCAGAGTCCTCCTCCCTCCCTGTGGCATTTGCAGTTGTTTCAGCAGCAGTTGTTGTGGGCACACAGGGAGGTGAGGCCATGTTGGTGCTGATCTGGCGGAGGCATGTGAGTATGTCCCTATGCACCGCTGTCAGTTGTTCCAATGTGTCCCACTTGGACTCCATGCCAGACATGTGTGTCTCGACACGTGACATGTGTGTCTCGACATGTGACATGTGTGTGTCGACACGGGACATGTGGGAGTCCAAGCGGGCATGATGGGCAGCCTGCTGCTGTTGTATGTCCTTGAGGATCCCCACTACCTGGCTGACCTCTCCGGTGCTAGTCTGGTACGCATCCGCGATGCGTGCCAGTTGTGGGTCATCATGCAGTCCAGACCCCTCTGCAAAGAGCGACCTATGTCTACCACCCCTCCCACCACCCCTGGCGACACGTGCAGGACCTGCGGTGGCACGCACAGGTGACCGTGGGCCCACTTGGGTGTTGTTCCTGGGCTCGTTGTCACCAGCTCCAGTTTGGGCCTGGGTCCCTGCGCTGTTGTCATCTGTGGTCCTTGGTCTGTCCGTGTTGGCAGGGGTGGCCTGTGTGTTGGCAGTTGTTGGAGGGGTGGGTGCAGGGGGTGCAGATGTTGGTCCTGCTGGTGCTGCATGATGACTCACACCGGAGGTTCCAGCTGGTTCTTCGCCATCCGAGGAGTGCAGTGGCTGATCCACACCAGTGAGCTCAGTGTTCCCCGGAGCCTGGGACAGGGACTCCTCCTCGTCTGCTGCTGTGTCCCCATCATCACCTGTTTTGGGGAGAGACACAGATTGTATGTTATGTTTCTACTGGCATCAATTGTTCATACACCTGACAGTTGTGACTGTACCTCTGGATGTGGGCCAGGACATTGCATTCTCCTAAATTGTGACAGTCAGAGAGTGATATTGGTGTAGCACATTGTCCTGCCAACCTGTGGCATGTCAATGTGTATGTTGAGGTGTGTGCATGACCAGCATTGGTGGTATTTGGTTGCCATCCAGGCCTCCTTCTCCCCCAGCCCAGTTATCCCACCATGAAGCGTGCTTCCATTGCAGGGAGTGCAAGTTGTCTTTCAGGATGTCAGTCAGTGGTGTCCTGCTGTTGGTTGTTGCACAGTTCCCAGCAGGGCCTTGTGCTCCCCCCAGCAGTACCCAGTGTCAGCCATCTTGTGAGTCCTTTTCCACTCCCTGTGATGTGAGCATGGTTGAGAGTGGTGTTGATGGGCCAATTGTGAGGGTGAGCAATATCTGTGCCTACAACTCCCATCATGCTATTGCCTCCACCCCCTTCCCAGCATGCCCATCCTTCCTTCCTTTTGACTCTGCTTCCCTGTGGGGTGGGGTGCCTGTGCTGACAGGATGGCTGGGAGTGTTGTCCTGGCAGTTGTTTGGCTACAAGTCCCAAGAGTGTCCCTGTGCTTCACACAGCATGACCCAGGGTGGTGGTTCTTTGTGGGATCTTCAGTTAGGATGTGAGGCATTGCATTCTCCCAGGTGGGTTATGTGGAGTTAGTGTTGAGGGTGTGTGTGAGGGGAGGTCCTTGTAACTATGGTCATAGCTGTGAGTCCTCCTTCCCACCCAGCCAGATATCCCACCATGGAACGTGCTTCCATTGCAGGGAGTGCAAGTTGTCTTTCAGGATGTCAGTCAGTGGTGTCCTGCTGTTGGTTGTTGCACAGTTCCCAGCAGGGCCTTGTGCTCCCCCAGCAGTACCCAGTGTCAGCCATCTTGTGAGTCCTTTTCCACTCCCTGTGATGTGAGCATGGTTGAGAGTGGTGTTGATGGGCCAATTGTGAGGGTGAGCAATATCTGTGCCTACAACTCCCATCATGCTATTGCCTCCACCCCCTTCCCAGCATGCCCATCCTTCCTTCCTTTTGACTCTGCTTCCCTGTGGGGTGGGGTGCCTGTGCTGACAGGATGGCTGGGAGTGTTGTCCTGGCAGTTGTTTGGCTACAAGTCCCAAGAGTGTCCCTGTGCTTCACACAGCATGACCCAGGGTGGTGGTTCTTTGTGGGATCTTCAGTTAGGATGTGAGGCATTGCATTCTCCCAGGTGGGTTATGTGGAGTTAGTGTTGAGGGGGTGTGTGAGGGGAGGTCCTTGTAACTATGGTCATAGCTGTCAGTCCTCCTTCCCACCCAGCCAGATATCCCACCATGGAACGTGCTTCCATTGCAGGGAGTGCAAGTTGTCTTTCAGGATGTCAGTCAGTGGTGTCCTGCTGTTGGTTGTTGCACAGTTCCCAGCAGGGCCTTGTGCTCCCCCAGCAGTACCCAGTGTCAGCCATCTTGTGAGTCCTTTTCCACTCCCTGTGATGTGAGCATGGTTGAGAGTGGTGTTGATGGGCCAATTGTGAGGGTGAGCAATATCTGTGCCTACAACTCCCATCATGCTACTGCCTCCACCCCCTTCCCAGCATGCCCATCCTTCCTTCCTTTTGACTCTGCTTCCCTGTGGGGTGGGGTGCCTGTGCTGACAGGATGGCTGGGAGTGTTGTCCTGGCAGTTGTTTGGCTACAAGTCCCAAGAGTGTCCCTGTGCTTCACACAGCATGACCCAGGGTGGTGGTTCTTTGTGGGATCTTCAGTTAGGATGTGAGGCATTGCATTCTCCCAGGTGGGTTATGTGGAGTTAGTGTTGAGGGGGTGTGTGAGGGGAGGTCCTTGTAACTATGGTCATAGCTGTCAGTCCTCCTTCCCACCCAGCCAGATATCCCACCATGGAACGTGCTTCCATTGCAGGGAGTGCAAGTTGTCTTTCAGGATGTCAGTCAGTGGTGTCCTGCTGTTGGTTGTTGCACAGTTCCCAGCAGGGCCTTGTGCTCCCCCCAGCAGTACCCAGTGTCAGCCATCTTGTGAGTCCTTTTCCACTCCCTGTGATGTGAGCATGGTTGAGAGTGGTGTTGATGGGCCAATTGTGAGGGTGAGCAATATCTGTGCCTACAACTCCCATCATGCTATTGCCTCCACCCCCTTCCCAGCATGCCCATCCTTCCTTCCTTTTGACTCTGCTTCCCTGTGGGGTGGGGTGCCTGTGCTGACAGGATGGCTGGGAGTGTTGTCCTGGCAGTTGTTTGGCTACAAGTCCCAAGAGTGTCCCTGTGCTTCACACAGCATGACCCAGGGTGGTGGTTCTTTGTGGGATCTTCAGTTAGGATGTGAGGCATTGCATTCTCCCAGGTGGGTTATGTGGAGTTAGTGTTGAGGGGGTGTGTGAGGGGAGGTCCTTGTAACTATGGTCATAGCTGTCAGTCCTCCTTCCCACCCAGCCAGATATCCCACCATGGAACGTGCTTCCATTGCAGGGAGTGCAAGTTGTCTTTCAGGATGTCAGTCAGTGGTGTCCTGCTGTTGGTTGTTGCACAGTTCCCAGCAGGGCCTTGTGCTCCCCCAGCAGTACCCAGTGTCAGCCATCTTGTGAGTCCTTTTCCACTCCCTGTGATGTGAGCATGGTTGAGAGTGGTGTTGATGGGCCAATTGTGAGGGTGAGCAATATCTGTGCCTACAACTCCCATCATGCTATTGCCTCCACCCCCCTTCCCAGCATGCCCATCCTTCCTTCCTTTTGACTCTGCTTCCCTGTGGGGTGGGGTGCCTGTGCTGACAGGATGGCTGGGAGTGTTGTCCTGGCAGTTGTTTGGCTACAAGTCCCAAGAGTGTCCCTGTGCTTCACACAGCATGACCCAGGGTGGTGGTTCTTTGTGGGATCTTCAGTTAGGATGTGAGGCATTGCATTCTCCCAGGTGGGTTATGTGGAGTTAGTGTTGAGGGGTGTGTGAGGGGAGGTCCTTGTAACTATGGTCATAGCTGTCAGTCCTCCTTCCCACCCAGCCAGATATCCCACCATGGAACGTGCTTCCATTGCAGGGAGTGCAAGTTGTCTTTCAGGATGTCAGTCAGTGGTGTCCTGCTGTTGGTTGTTGCACAGTTCCCAGCAGGGCCTTGTGCTCCCCCCAGCAGTACCCAGTGTCAGCCATCTTGTGAGTCCTTTTCCACTCCCTGTGATGTGAGCATGGTTGAGAGTGGTGTTGATGGGCCAATTGTGAGGGTGAGCAATATCTGTGCCTACAACTCCCATCATGCTATTGCCTCCACCCCCTTCCCAGCATGCCCATCCTTCCTTCCTTTTGACTCTGCTTCCCTGTGGGGTGGGGTGCCTGTGCTGACAGGATGGCTGGGAGTGTTGTCCTGGCAGTTGTTTGGCTACAAGTCCCAAGAGTGTCCCTGTGCTTCACACAGCATGACCCAGGGTGGTGGTTCTTTGTGGGATCTTCAGTTAGGATGTGAGGCATTGCATTCTCCCAGGTGGGTTATGTGGAGTTAGTGTTGAGGGGGTGTGTGAGGGGAGGTCCTTGTAACTATGGTCATAGCTGTCAGTCCTCCTTCCCACCCAGCCAGATATCCCACCATGGAACGTGCTTCCATTGCAGGGAGTGCAAGTTGTCTTTCAGGATGTCAGTCAGTGGTGTCCTGCTGTTGGTTGTTGCACAGTTCCCAGCAGGGCCTTGTGCTCTCCACAGCAGTAGCCAGTGTCAGCCATCTTGTGAGTCCTTTTCCACTCCCTGTGATGTGAGCATGGTTCAGAGTGGTGTTGATGGGCCAATTGTGGGTGTGACCAATATCTGTGCCTACAACTCCCATCCTGCTATTGCCTCCACCCCCTTCCCAGCATGCCCATCCTTCCTTCCTTTTGGATGGACTTCAGTGTGTGTGAGTGTGACAGCAATGGCAAGATGGCTGACAGTGTGGTCCTGTTGTTTGTTGGTGCCCAGTTCCCAGCAGGGCCTTGTGCTCCCCACAGCTGTGGCCAGTGTCAGACATCTTTGAAGTGGCTTTTGACTCCCTGTGAGGTGTGCATGCTTCAGTGCTAACTTGCTGGGCCATGTGGGTGTGAGATGTTGATCTGTGACTACCACTCCCATCATGCTATTGCCTACACCCCCCTTCCCAGCATGCCCATCCTTCCTTCCTTTTGAGTGGACTTCAGTGTGTGTGAGTGTGACAGCAATGGCAAGATGGCTGACAGTGTGTTCCTGTTGTTTGTTGGTGCCCAGTTCCCAGCAGGGCCTTGTGCTCCCCACAGCAGTAGCCAGTGTCAGCCATCTTGTCAGTTGTTTTCCACTCCCTGTGATGTGAGCATGGTTCAGAGTGGTGTTGATGGGCCAATTGTGGGTGTGACTAATATCTGTGACTACCACTCCCATCATGCTATTGGCTACACTGACTTGACCAGCATACACAGAATTCCTTCCTTTCAGTGAGCTTCCCTGTGAGGTGGTGTTCTAGTGGTGGGTAAATATCTGGGAGTATTTGTTGGTTCTATTTGTGCCACTGCCTTGCTGTATTTGTTGTTAGGTTTGTAGATGTCATGACACAGTTACATATCACTATGGGATGGCAGGTATTGTGTTTGTCTGACTAGCATTCACATCTTGGGATGGATATCTTTTGGTTGGTGTGTATTTGCTAAGTGTGCATGGTTTGCCTATCCCCTTGACTGTGATGTGTGTGTGTAGTCACACCATATTGTGTATATTAGTTGTGTACTCACCAGGCTCTGGGATGTCTGTTAGTCCGTATACGCTCACTGGTGGTAGGATGGCCCGCACCTTCTCCTCCCAGGGCCTGAGGTATACTGGTTTTGCAGGAGGGCCACTGCCGGTGTGCTGGCTGAGGAGGTAGTCCTTTTTGAGTAGGTCCCTGACCCTCCTGCGCACATCATACCACCTGTTCTGGATGTCTTCCTTTGTGCGCAAACATGGTGATTGTGCGTTGACCCTGTCGACAATCCTCGCCCACATCTTGGTTTTCTGCGACATGGGGGTCTGTTGTACCAATGTACCAAACAACTGTGGCTCTACCCTCAGGATCTCGTCTACCAGGACTTCCAATTCACAATCTAGGAACTTATGGTTCTTCTTTGGGGGCATGGTGATGGGTGGTGGTGGTGATTGATGTGTGTGTGTGTGCAAGTGGGGGTGTGTGAGTGTAGGTTTAGCTGGGTGTGTGTGAGGGTGCTATTTGTAGGTGTGGTAATGGTGTGTGGCTTGTGTGATGTATGAGCTGTGAGTGTGTCTGTGGTTGCTGTGTGATGGTGTTCTGTCTGGCAGGTCAGTGGAATTTGCAAGGGATCATGGTCGGGATTTGTGGCCTTTATGTAGGTGGAGTTGGAGGTGTGTCCTTGTTCCATTTTTTTTCCTCCCTGTATTTATTGGCTTAGTGGTTGCTTGTTTGGCCCTTTTTTTTTATTTTTCCTTGGTGTTTTTGGTGCATGTAGGAGTCGTTCTTGTGTCCGAGTAGGACGCTGCAGTTGTCTGGTGCGATCTTGTCCGACTCGTTCCCGCTGTGTGTCAGCTAGGTTTCATATGCGGCGTACGAGTCGGTCGCGTAGTATTGGGTTGCTTCGGCTGGGTTTTGTATGCGTGTCGGTCGTACGGCTTGTGCTCCGGGCGAGTCGGTCGTGTTTTGCACGCACAGCATCGTACTACGCGGGTCGGAGTTCGCGGGTACGTTTCGTTCGGGTTCAATCCGAGTGCGTGTCGGTCGGTTCGTTTCGCGTGATTTCCCGGCCGGATGCCTTGTTTCCGTCCGGCTCGGTCGGTCGTTTTGTATTCCGTCCGAGTCTGTCGGATTTCACATGCATTTCATCGTACTACCCGGGTCGTGCGGCGCCGGTCCGAGTCGGTCGGACTAAATTCCCATACTGAGTCGGTCGGTACGTTTTCCGGCCCGGAATCGGCCCCTAAATATTAATTCATCAATTACAAATAAATTACTTCCCACCCTTCCCACCATTTACACTTATAAACACAACAACACATACCTAAAGTTAATTACACAATTACCTCATTAATGACTAATTAATTCATTAAAATTAATTAACAACTTATTATTAATTCATCAATTAAAAATAAATTAATTCCCACCCTTCCCACCATTTTCACCTATAAACACCACAACACACTTAAAATTAATTACACAATTAACATAATTAATTGCCAATGAATTAATTAAAATTAATTAACAACTAATTATTAATTCATCAATTAAAAATAAATTACTTCCCCCCTTCCCACCATTTTCACATATAAACACCACAACACACACCTGAAATTAATTACACAATTAACATAATTCATTGCCAAATAATTAATTAAAATGAATTAACAACTAATTATTAAATAATCAATAAAACATTATTTTACACATTTAACACTATAACATCTCAATTCAACAAATGTAAATAAATAAAAATGCATTCAATAAATTTACTATAATTAAATTACTTCCCACCCTATTCCCCTATAAACCCACAACCCACTACGGAACTAAAAACGCAAAATTCAACTTAAAAAAAAAAATAACTACTAAAAATAATCAATAAATTTACTATAATTAAATTACTTCCCACCCTATTCCCCTATAAACCCACAACCCGCTACAGAACTAAAAACACCAAATTCAAACAAAAATAAATTAATTACTACTAAAATTTTAACACATATAATAAAAATACAAACAATTCTTATACAAAAAATACATACATCACACACATAACATATATACTAAAATACATAACATTACTAAAAAAATCGATTTTTTTAACAACTATATTTTTGCAAACGATATTAAACACTTAGATGTTTTTTACATCGATATTACTTACCTTAAATCGATATTCTTGACCACGAGAATTTGTCTGTCGATATTTTTGTCTGTCGATATTTATGACTCGATATTTGTGCAATTCGATATTTTTGATTAGATATTCTGGGGCCGATTCCGATCTCGGCCGGTAGGGCTCCGAATCGGATTCGGCTTTACCGGATCCGATTCGGAGCCCTGTTTCCCGACCGAATCGTACGCGGGTCCGGCCGAGCGAGTACGATGCGAGTCGCCGACCGACTCGTCCGGGCGTCCCGACCGCTCCGACCGACTCGTTCCCGGCTCGAACCGCACCGACCGACTCGCTCGGACTCGACTCGCACTGCGCAATGGAGACGTTTCCCGGCCGGGTAAGTACGATGCGCGCCGCGAGCAGTCCGACCGAGCCGCGCACTCCGGCTCGAAAGAGCTGTCGGAGCCGTACTTTGGGGGTCCGTGTCGGACCCCCCTGTACGCGTAGCCGCGCGAGTCGCACACAGGGGGGACCCATGGGTCCCCCCTACCTGTGCGTGTACGGCGCGAATCGCTTCGCCGCGTACCCGCTGTAGGGGGCGCACTTGTCCGCCTCGCACCCATTGAGTCAATGGGAGCCCGCGTACGCGTTGTACGACCGGCTCCCATTGACTTCAATGGGAGTCCGACCGACTCGGGTCCGATGGCATACGTGCGCATCGTACTCGTTCGGTCGGACTGCACGGGTCCGATTCGGTCGGAAATCTCTCCGGGTCCGGCTCGGTCGGAGAGATTTCCGGCCCGAATCGGAATCGACCCCTCTGTCTCTGCACCCATTTCTGCTACTATGTAAGGAGTGAGAATACTTCTGATAATGTGTGACTTCTAGTATATGAGGAATGTGGGAGTGCTGTTGGTATTTAGAGCGTTTTTCTTTTTTTCACTATAATGGCTTTAACAGTTCCCCTCATTATTTAGTTGAGGCTATGCTGAAGACACATGGGGGCTTAGTTACAAGCCCCTTGCACCGCCGGTGCTTAACTTTTAATATGGAAGAAAGTGTCGCACCGACTGTGCAAGGGACTTGTAAATAGGCCCCACAGTGTACCAATTTAAAGATGGTCTTACTCTTGAAACAATGCTGCAGCATTTGTTTCTAAGTTGAGACATTTTCCTCTGCTAGCGAGCTTCTATGGTGTGTTTCTCTCATGAAGCTGCCCAACGATTGGGTGGAGCATTCATGACAGTGGCGGCCGGCATGGCTCCGGGTTGCGGGGCAACGAGGGGGAGGCAGCCGGGAAGGGGGGGCGGGGGTCGCGCGGGCCCATTGTTAAATTTAAAAAAAATACAATTACATTGCTGCACGGTCCCACGTCTCCGCTCCCCTCCATCTCGGACTACAGGAAACAGCCAGGCTCCCCTGACCGTGGTTTGGTGCTCATCCAGGGACTGAGGGCCCGGGTATGGCCTCCATGAAGGCTGTAATGCAGCCTGCATGGAGAACAGGGAAAGTGCGCATGTCTGTTTTGGGCGGGCCAATCAAACAGTCATTGTGCACTGAGGAGGGTTCTACCACTCCTCCCCTGCCTTGCAGCCATGCCCCCTCATGCAAAGCTTCCGCAGCAGGAGGACAAAATAAAATTATAATAACATTAGGTTATCATTTTATTTTTTTACTGCTGCAAGGCAGTGGGGTGACGCTCCTCCGCCTTAGAGGGTGAGCCGCCCCTGTCCTGCGGCACACTTCAGTCCATGTGCAAGTATGTGCGCTACAACACATGGTCAGTATAGTGATTCTGCCTTGTGCCAAATCAAACGTTCCTGCTAAATACTGTCAAATTCACAGTACCCACCTGCACCATATTCTTGAAGGGCACATGCACGCAAATAAGAGTGCCTTCAGGGTTTGTACACGAGAGTTGGTGTCATCCAAGGAGGAGAGAAGCCACTAGAAATTGATAGCGAGCTTTCGCTGTGAGGCCGGAAGCAGAGTTTAAGAGCAGAAGATGATTGTCAGCAAGCATCACAGGACACAAGGAAAAAGGAAGGCCGGTAACTGGTGTATTCGGTGCTTGATGATGATAGTAAATATAGCAGGTTGTGCGCATGTTGTGAAGGTTAGTGATCCATGGGGGAGGGATGGGTAGTTGGTGGCAGGCCTTCCTTATTTTCACTGGAAAAGGTACTTGAAACTAAACAGCTGGATATTGTGGTTTCATTCACCATATAATAAGATCAACATTTCCGATGCACTGTTCTTTCTCCTCCACGAGGAATATTACAAGGAGACACACTGATCAATTAAGCTTTGCCTGTTTAAGAACAAGAGGACTTGGCTATATCAGCAAACAAAACGCTTCTTCAAGACAGTACCACACTGCCACCTGATGTTATAAGTGCACATTACAACCTAAATTCAGATATCTAATACAACACGATGAGAATCAAGGGATAATTCACCCACCAAGCTTCTTGTCAAATCCCAGACCACCCCCTACAGAACGGGAAGACCGGATAGACACATTCAAAAATTATTTAGTATCTTTGGATGGACAAGACCTTAACCCCAACAGGAAAAAGACACTTTTGATCAGTGCGTTGCACTGGCGTAACGAAAGTTGAGGGCCCCCCCCTGAAAGGTACATGGAGGGGCCCCCGCTCCGGAGCTCTCAGGCCTGACTACTGTGCATAGGGGGCCCCCTGCAGCTCGGGGGATGCAGGGCCTGTGTTACCCCACTGGTGCGTTGGACAAAGAAGGACAACATGTCTTCACATACCTACTGCTGGCATTAGATCAACAAAAACAACCTATCGAAGACCTGTGTAAGGAAGCAAAACAGCGCCTCGAGATCAGATTTGATTAGTCAGTGAACATCGACATGGTAAGACACACATTTTATACACAACAGGAGAGGCAGAATGAGTTAGTAGGAGAATTTGTGGCTCGTCTAGGGGAAATTGCCATCAAATGTCAATTTAGCGATTTGACTGATGAACTAATAAAGGACCAATTGATAGTCCAATGCTCCTACAAGAAAATTCTGGAAGGCCTCTGGGCTGCCAAGAAGGCAACCTTTAAGGAAGCGATCAAAATTACCAAAATCATCAAGGAATCCAGTGCATGTATGAAAGAGATGGAACTTAAAGATTCAATTAGAAAGCAAGAAGCAGCAACAACCATTGAGTTGGAGAAGTCAGAAAGCGGAACTTCAGTAGCACTGGATCTTCCATTACTCAACGAGAACAAACCAGCGGCAGGGCATACCAAGGTGAAAGGTTATTCAGTAGTTGTGGAAGTGCTATCCACAACTCTGACTCATAAACATGCTTTGCACTGAAAAAATTATGCTGAAAATATGGTAAAATGGAACATTTTGCCAGGATGTGTAGAGTCAAGGACAAATCCAACATTTCGTTGAAGGAGTCTAAAGAAAGAAGCTTGAAGAGGCTTTTGTGTGTGGGGGGATGGGGAGGAGGAAAGGGTAAACGGATAGAACTCATGGTTGACTTGGGCTTAATGTTCACCATAGTGCCTGAAGCCCTGTGGGTGGTAACGTGGGGCAGCTCAGCACTGCAACCCAAAGATATCAATCCCACAGTGCATCAAGGTGCGAATATAGATGTATTTTGGTATACATGGTCTAATATTGTTTTTCGGGGAAGAAAAATATGAGGTAAAGTTTATGTAGCTCGCTCTGGGTCTCCAATACTAGGGTAAACTCACCAATATGATCTGCACATCATAATTAACCCTTGTGGTGATATTCAGGCTTTAGTAGTGGAACACTACTGTGGAGTATGTTGTGTCCTGTGACACATGTAAACGCTGGTAGCCAAGTAAAGTTCAAGTGTACCTTTGTTCAGTAGCTGGTTCAGGTAAATGAAGATGGTACACCAGTACATCAGATAGGTAGTCCAGGTAAACAGGTGATGTAGATGTAGGTTAGCCAGTAGTCAACCCTTAGTTCCATGTAACAGCAAACCCCACCAGGAGCAGCCTGCCTGCTGCTCAGCCCATCTCTAACTGTCATTCCTCACTCACAGAGACACCCAACATTCCGCGCATCACTGTATTCCCAACATTCTACTCTAAACACACACACTGGCTGAGCAGCAGGCAGATTGATAAACTACAAGATATAAGAAAACTATGCAGGGCATAACAGAGTAGATCGTAGAGAATGGCAAATATGTCTTTGAAAGTAACTTAGGGGCTCACAAAGGATATGTACATTTAGGCATCTTAAAGAATAATGCCCATCCAGTTAGACATTAGCCCATGAGCATACCGGTTGCTATCAGAGAGGAAGTTGGAGGGATGCTTGAGGACAAGGTGATAGAACTAGTAGAATCCACGCAGTGGGTTACTCCTGTGCTAATTACTAAAAACCTAGGGTGGACCTCCACACCCTCAACCACAACGTTGTAGTGGGTGGTTTCCATTACCAAATATAGGGGAGATGGTGCTACTGTTGAAGGGTGCAGGATTCTTTTTGAAACTTGATCTTTGCAGTGGGTACCACCAGGTCAAGTTATACCCTGATTCTAAAAACTGACCGCTTTTATAATAACTGAAGGTGCATTTCAGTTAAACTGCCTTCCCTTTGGTTTAGCTTTGGTTGCATCTATATCCCTGAGAATTGTGACAGAGATCCTCAAGGGTCGAAAACAAATTGTCTTCTTCCAGGGGGACATTTTGATCTTCAGTGATTCTGTTGAGGAACACAATTTGATTCTGAAACAGATGTTGGACAGGATATGCAAGTAAGCACTGACCTTGAGTAAAGTTAAATGTCAATTCTTGAAGGAAGAGGTTGAATACCTGGGGTATACGTTAAGCGTGCAAGGAGTTACACCCAATGTGGATTTGTTATAGGCCATAAGGAATGCCCCTGAACCATGAGACAAGGAGGAGTTGAGGTATTTTATGGGCCTGTGGAATATTATGCGAAATTTGTCAAAAACGTTTCAGAAAAAACAGAGCCTCTAAAGATTTTGTTGCAAAAGGGGGAAACATTTGAGTGGATTCAGCACAGATCTTAACGTTCAAAACTGTGAAGAATGAAATTGCGTGTGTAGAGATTTTAATGCCGTTTGACATAATTGCAAAAGGATTGTCATTGTCAATGCCAGTGCAGTGGGCATTGGCGCTGTGTTATCACAGAGGCGGTTGGTCAGTGAAAAGACAGTTGCTTTTGCCGCTTGTATTTTGTCACAAGTCAAGCATAAGTACTCTGTCATAGAGAGAGAAGCATTAGTGGCAGCCTGGGCAATCAGACATTATAGGATTTACCTTTGAGGTGTTTGGTCAAAATATTGGAAACAAATATCGTGATACAAAAATATTCTGTTAAGAATATAAGGATGTAAAAAATATCATTTTAAGTGTTGTTTTTAATTTCATTGGAAAAAATATAGGGGCCTATTACGATGGCGGTCGGATGTCGACCGCCCGGCCGGCGGCGGTGTCCGGCGGTGGAGATCCGCCTGTACCGCAAGCCAGAAAACCGCCGGTCCGATTAAGATGGCGGTGGCGACCGCGGCGGTGGGAAATTCCGACCTCCGCTTTTCCGCCGCTCGCCATCCGCACTCCTGCCTGGCGGGCGGAAAAGGACCGGGATAATGATGGCGGTGCAGAGCAGGCTCCGCCGGCACGATTATGATGCCGGCAGTAGCCAGCCTTTCCGCAGCGGTCAGACCGCCATGGAAAGGCATGCAGAGATTGTCTTCCGGGGGCCCGTGGCGGGCCCCCGATGTTTGGGGGGGGTGAGGGTGCACTGGGGGGTACCCATGGCTCCCCCGAAATTCCCCGGTACCTGGTGGCAGGCACTGTGCAGTTACTGCCACGTAGTGCAGAGAAATGCTGGACATGCCCATTTGGACATCGCGGCGGTGCTGCGGGTATCAGCAACCGCCACAATGTTAAGGCCCGTGATCCGACCGCCGCGGTCGGATTTTGAGCGCAGGTTATCGTAATTCGACCGGCGGTGATGCCGCGGACCATGCGGGCGGTCCTTCCCCGCTACAATGGCGGTCGGGGAGGTTTTCCGACCGCCATCGTAATGACCCCCATTGATTTAGAAAATATTGTATGTGATATAGTTTCTAATTGTTATTTTGTATGTAACTTATTGTCATGTGTTTTCTTCTATATGTATCTTATTTTTTTAATTTGAATTTTTAATAAGATCATTTATTAATAATGAAATTATAGAAATTTGTGTTTTTACTAGTTGTATTAATGTATAAAAGTAATGGATTTATAATTGTTTTTAGCAGTGGGATATTGGGTTTTCAGTGGATAAGGGTGGGAAGATTTTAAAAAGTGGATATTTTAAATTAAATTTGAAGTTAATTATGTTTATTATATACAGATTAATACTGTAAAATGTATAAATGTATTTTGTTAAAATAATGATTTTTACGAATTTATTAATTGAAATAGATTAATAATAAAATGTACAAAATATTTATTTTATTGTAAATAATTAAATAAATATTTACATGAAAAATATATTACAAAATATACAATTCATATTAAATTTAGTACAGTAAACAATTTTTAAACATTTTTACCTTAAGAATGTAAATTTTAAATAAAATATTTTTAATTTTTCTATGTTGAAAATTAAAATGACGGTAAAAGAAATTACATTTTTATTTTAAAAATTGGTGGTATATATTCTTTTATTTTTATGATAGTTAATTTTGGATTATGAATTTATTTTTTATTTTTGGATTCCTAGTTTAGGAATGGTAATTAATAATTAAAAATACATTAATTGTTTATAGTGTTAAAAAAGCATTTTATATTTTAATGCTTAAATATGAAGATATAGGCTTGTAGTTTTGGTTAGGGTGTTCCTTAAAGTAAATTTACGTTTATTTTATATATCCTATTTTTTGTGTGAGTATAGAGTAATGTGTGCATATAACATTTTTAGTTTGTAACATCTTGCATAAAATGTTTTAGATTGTAGTGAAAATAGTAAATGTTTCCCCCAAATTAGCTTAGATTGAAGTGGGAATAGTAAATGCCCCCCATTTAGGGGCCGATTCCGATCTCGGCCGGTAGGGCTCCGAATCGGATTCGGCATTACCGGATCCGATTCGGAGCCCTGTTTCCCGACCGAATCGTACGCGGGTCCGGCCGAGCGAGTACGATGCAAGCGCCCGCGAAATCGCCGACCGACTCGAACGCGGCTTCAACACGCTCCGACCGACTCGCACGGACACAACTCGCACCGCGCAATGGAGACGTTCCCCGGCCGGGTAAGTACGATGCGCACCGCGAGCAGTCCGACCGACTCGCGCCGTCCGGCTCGAAAGAGCTGTCGGAGCCGGACTTTGGGGGTCCGCGTCGGACCCCCTGTAAGCGTAGCCGCGCGAGTCGCACACAGGGGGACCCATGGGTCCCCCTACCTGTGCTTGTACGGCACGATGCGCGTCGACGCGTACCCGCTGTAGGGGCGCCCTTGTTCGCCTCGCACCCATTGAGTCAATGGGAGCCCGCGTACGCGCGTTGTACGACCGGCTCCCATTGACTTCAATGGGAGTCCGACCGAATCGAGTCCGGGTGCATGCGTGCGCATCGTACTGCGTTCGGTCGGACTGCCAGAGTCCGATTCGGTCGGAATTCTCTCCGGGTCCGGCTCGGTCGGAGAGATTTCCGGCCCGAATCGGAATCGGCCCCTTAGTGTCCAACATCTTCCCCAAATTGTATAGGTTGGAGTGGTAATAGTAAATGTCACCCCTTTAGTGTCCAGCACCTTCCACAAATTGGTATAGATTGAAGGGGTAGTAGCAATTGTCACTCTTTTAGTGTGCAACACCATCCCCAAATTGGTATAGATTGGAGTGGGAATAGTAAATGTCACCCTTTAGTGTCCAAAACATTTCCCAAATTGGTATAGATTGTAGTGGGAATAGTAAATGTCTCTCCTTTAGTGTTCAATACTTTTTCCAAAATGTTTTAGATTGGAGTGGGAATAGTAAATGTCACCTCTTTAGTGTCCAACACTTTCCTCAATTGGTTTAAATTGGAGAGGGAATAGTAAATGTCACCCCTTTAGTGTCCAACAACTTTCCCAAATTGGTATAGATTGGAGTGGGAATAGTAAATGCCACCCCTTTAGTATCTAACACTGTCCCGAAACTGTTTTAGACTGGAGTGGAAATAGTAAATGTCACCCCTTTAGTGTCCAACTATTTCCCCAAGTTGGTCTAAATTGGAGTGGGAATAGTAAATGTTACCCTTTTAGTGTACAGCACCTTCTCCAAATTGGCATAGATAGGAGAGGGAACAGTATATATCAACCCTTTAGTGTCCAACACCTTCCCCAAATTGTTATAGATTGAAGTTGGAATAGTAAATGTCACCCTTTTAGTGTCCAATATCTTCCCTAAATTGGTATAGATTGGAGGAATAGTATATGTCACCCCTTTAGTGTCAACACCTTCCCCAAATTAGTATCGATTGGAGTAAGAATAGTAAATGTCACCTCTTTAGTGTCCATCTCTTTGGTAAAAATGCTTTATGTTAGAGTGAGATGATTCAATTTTAAAATTTTATTTTAGTGTGCTATCCTGTTTTAATTGTATTTGAATGTAGTAGAAATAGTTTGTGTTATTTAAATAATATTGTTGATGTTTAGCGATATAATAAAAAGTAGTAGTATGTTTGTAATAAATAATAGTATTAATTATATATTTTTATATAATGAAAATATGTAACACATTTTGAAAAATTATTTATATTTTCATATATTTTTCAAATTAAAAATAAACATTTGTATATAAATAAATAAATAAAACAGTTTAATAAATCTTTATTATTACATAAAAAAATTAAATCCTATTTAAATTGTATTGCACGTTGTATATTTTCCACTTTTGTTACCCATTTAAAAAATTTTGTTTTTAATGTTTCCTAAATTGTTTTATGTACATATTTTCAGCATCATTTTAACATATGTTTTAAGTATACATTTAAGATAATTAAATATTTATATATATTTTATACTATTATTTTACTTTATACGTTACACTTTTTACATTTTTATAAAAAAAATTGACTTGTTTTGCATTTAATATTTTTTTATCATTTTTTAATACATTTGTTCAACATTTTTTAATTTTTTCCCATTCATTTCTATAGGAAGATATATATAGTTTTTAGTTTTATTGTTAGGTCATTTTTTTACCACTACCTTTCTATTTTGTAGTCTATTTTTGTCATTTTTAGTCTATTTTCCAATATCATGGTAAGGTGCTGCTGTTTGTCGGAAAAAGTAAGCTCTTTTTTAAAAAATGCTTAAGGGTTTTGAGAGTGGGGTGGAGTAGGGGGGAGGTCTAGAGGTCAGTTATAGTGTTGTTTGTGTTTTTTTTGTACATTTAGGCCCTCATTATGATGAGGGTTGGAAAGCCTCCGACTGCAGGTCGAAGGCTTTCCGAGCCTCATCGTGGTTTCAGTTTCAACCGCCGCATTACAGTGCAAGGGGTTGAAATTGAAACCGGCCGGTCATTCTGACTTGATTCCGACGGCTCAAGGAGCCCATCGGCCAGTCGGAGACCGGCCCGTAATCCCTATGGACGTCGTTTCCGCCGTAGGGATTACGATGTCGGTTTTCAACAGGCTTTCCATTTCGGGCTTTCTGACATGAAAAGCCTGTTGGAAAGTGACATTGGGGGCCCCTGGCAGGGCCCACTTCATCCTGTGTGCCCCAATATTAATCCCTGCACCGTGTGGCAGGCACCTTGAGGTGCCTGCCACGCGTTGCAGAGATGAGCAGATTCTCCCATTTGTCTATGGGAGCTTGTGCTATGGCCGGTTTACGTGGATTATGGGAAATGGGAGTATGTGACCCCACCATGTGCGGTCGCATTGTAATCGCGGTCCGTTTGACATTGTAATTAGGCCCTACGTTGTATTGATAGTAGCGTTTTTTACTGGTGTGTAGTTTAGAGATTTCATACACTGTTTAGTAATGTTATGTTATATTATGTTAGGTTACGTATTTTATAATTATTAAGTGTAATGTATAAGTATTTTTGGGAATGTTATGTGTTTTTTGGGTGGGTTTTCTTGTTTACTTTACAGGTTTTTGTCAACAAATGTGTGCTATGTGCACTGGCAGTTACCTTTCTTTTTAAGGAAATCACTTTTGTTCTATAATAAACCAATTTTTTTGCTTTTATTTCCATTTTTCGGTTTTCAAGGAGCGTTTCTTTTTTTAAACACTTTTTCAGGTTTTTTATGGTTTCTACCTACTCTGGATTGTTTCGAGGGATGTCTATTGGATTGGTTTTATTTTTGCATTTTTTGGGGGGCCTTTTGAAAAATAGTTTCCCTGTTTTGGTCGATTATTCTTTTTGACTACATGGATACGGAAGAAGATCTGCAGCTACTGAACAGTAAGTTATACTTATTTTATTTTTTGGGTGGGAAATGTTATATTTTATTGGTTGTGTAAATTTTATGTGATTGTTATTTGGAAATGTATGGTTTATGTGTTGTATTTATTTTATGTGATGAGTTGAGTTTGTTCTTTGAACTTTGTGGTTGGTCAGGTTTGCATTTTTCATGTAAATAATTTATATATTATTATCTCAGTCTTATTTAATATTGGAATTTTAGTTAATGTTTAGACTGATGTAATACAATATTATGCTTATTATTATATCAACAATGATTTGTCATCTTGGTTTAGATTTTGTGACAGTATTTTGGGACTTTTGTAGGTTACTATTCATTTTATAATATGCTTTTGGCTCTTATTTCTAAGTAATCTACTCTTTTGTTGTTTATGAAGAGTTTGACTTTAAATTGTAGTATGTAGTGCATTTCTTTTGATTTGTTTGCTAAGTTTAAGTGCAATTTGGCTAACCGATTACTTCATTCGTTGTTGTTGGTAGCTTTGCTCTTTTTGTAATGCTTCTATAAATTTATATGGTGAGGTTCTTCCTAGTGTGGATTGGAAGGCATTGTGCCATTCATCCACTGCATTGTTTTTTTGGCTTCCTGTGCCAAGGTGCTGCAATAGATATTCCACTGTGGTGTTTGGAATTTGGGTTGGTATCTGTGTCCGGAGCGATGCGGTCTTCCACCCCAAGTGTCTTTGAATTAATCCATTAGGGGGCTTAGTTTGTCTTTGTTTTGTTAGTAGAAAGGGCTTTCTACTAGTAAATTATAGTGGTTAGCTACCTCTGTGACAGAGATATAGGCTAGTGGTATCATTTATTTTATTTCAAAGGCGAATTGGCTGTTTGTAGCATATTCTACACTTAGGTCCTTATTTAGATATTCCGTCTGCCGTATTATGAACTTCATAGGATATAATGGGATCGTAATACAGCAGACGGGATATCCGTCAAGTTTAAGACATAGGGGTCGATTCCGATTCGGGCCGGAAAAAGCACCGACCGACTCGGAGCCAAAATTAATTCCGACCGACACGTACCTGTGGCGCCCGACACGCCAAGTACGATGCAAAGCGTGCAAAATCCGACCGACACGTACTGAACCCAAGCCGAACGACCGAGCCGCACGGAAAACAGCAATCCGGCCGGAAAAACACGCGAATCGAACCGACCGACACGCACCCGGAACAAATCCAACCGAAACGTACCCGCGAACTCAAACCGCAAAGTACGATGCAAGGCGCGAAAACCACGACCGAGGCGTACGGAGGACAAGCCGTACGACCGACACGCATACAAAACTGCGAGCCGAAGTAACACAAAACACCGCGACCGACACGTACGCAGCATAGAAAACTGCACAAACACAGCGTGAACGAAACGGAGAAGACCGTACGAGACAACTGCAGGGTCCGACTCGGTCACAAGAACGTTTCCAACATGCACAGAAAGTACTAAGGAAAAATACACAAAAAAGGCCAAACAAGCAATTACAAAGCCAATAAATACTGGGGGGGTGGGGACAGAGAACAAAGACACACCCACAACCCCACCCATATAAAGGACACAAATCCCAACCATGATCCTTTGCAAATGCTATTCTACTGCCAGCACTCAACAGACAGCAACCACACACCCACAGCTCATCCCTCACACAAGCCACACACCATCAGCACACCAACAAATAGCTACCTCACATACACCCAGCAAAACACACACTCACACACCCTCACCTGCACACCAACACACACATCACTCACCATCACCATGCCCCCAAAGAAGAATCACAAGTTCCTAGATTGTGAATTGGAAGTCCTGGTAGACGAGATCCTCAGGGTAGAGCCACAGCTGTTTGGCACACTGGTCCAACAGACACCCATCTCCCAGAAAACAAAGATGTGGGAGAGCATCATCAACAGGGTGAACGCACAATCACCATGTCTGCGCACAAAGACTGACATCCAGAACAGGTGGTATGACGTGCGCAGGAGGGTACGGGAGCTGCTGAAGAAGGACTATCTCCTGAGCCAATACACCGGCAGTGGCCCTCCTGCCAAGCCAGTATACCTCAGGCCCTGGGAGGAGAAGGTGCGGGCCATCCTTCCACCAGTGAGCGTCTATGGACTAGAAAACATCCCAGAGCCTGGTGAGTACACAACAAATGTACATAATATTCTGCCACAATACACACACACATCACTGTCAAGGGGAGAGTCAAACCATGCACTCATAGCAATTACACAGCAACCAGAACAGAATCATCCCAAAATGTGTATGTCAGTCAGATAAACACAACACATGCCATCTCAAAGTTACATTTAACCGTGTCATCACATGTACAAACACAACTATAACTACAGCTAGGCAGTGGCACAAATATAACTAACAAACACATCCAGACATGTAGCCACCACTACAACACCAACACACAGTGAAGACCACTGAAAGAAAGGAATTCTGTGTATGCTGGGCAAGTCAGTGTAGCCAATAGCATCATGGGAGTCGTAGTCACAGATATTGCTCACCCCCACAACTGTCCCATCAACACCACCATGAACCATGCACACATCACAGGGAGTGGAAAAGGACACACAAGATGGCTGACACTGGCTACTGCTGTGGGGAGCACAAGGCCCTGCTGGCAACTGTGCAACAACCAACAGCAGGACACCACTGACTGACATCCTGAGAGACAACTTCCACTCCCTGCAATGGAAGCACGTTCCATGGTGGGATATCTGGCTGGGTGGGAAGGAGGACTCGCAGCACTGACCATAGTCACAAGCACCTCCCCTCACACACCCCCTCAACACAAACTCCACATAACCCACCTGGGAGAATGCAATGCCTCACATCCTAACTCAAGATCCCACAAAGAACCACCACCCTGGGTTATGTTGTGTGAAGCACAGGGACACTCTTTGGACTTTTAGCCAAACAACTGCCAGGACAACACTCCCAGCCATCCTGGCAGCACAGGCAGCCCACCCCTCAGGGAAGCACAGTCAAAAGGAAGGAAGCATGGGCATGCTGGGAAGGGGGGTGGAGGCAATAGCATGATGGGAATAGTAGGCACAGATATTGCTCAGCCTCACAACTGGCCCATCAACACCACCCTGAACCATGCTCACATCACAGGGAGTGGATAAGGACTGACAAGATGGCTGACACTGGCTACTGCTGTGGGGAGCACAAGGCCCTGCTGGCAACTGTGCACCAACAAACAGCAGGACACCACTGACTGACATCCTGAAAGACAACTTCCACTCCCTGCAATGCAAGCACGTTCCATGGTGGGATATCTGGCTGGGTGGGAAGGAGGACTTGCAGCACTGACCATAGTCACAAGCACCTCCCCTCACACACCCCCTCAACACAAACTCCACATAACCCACCTGGGAGAATGCAATGCCTCACATCCTAACTCAAGATCCCACAAAGAACCTCCACCCTGGGTTATGTTGTGTGAAGCACAGGGACACTCTTGGGACTTTTAGCCAAACAACTGCCAGGACAACACTCCCAGCCATCCTGTCAGCACAGGCAGCCCACCCCACAGGGAAGCAGAGTCAAAAGGAAGGAAGGATGGGCATGCTGGGAAGGGGGTGGAGGCAATAGCATGATGGGAGTCGTAGTCACAGCTCAACATCCCCCACCACATGGCCCAGCAAGCTCACACTCACGCATGCACATCCCACAGAGAGTGGAAAGGCCCATCAAAGATGTCTGACACTGTTGCTGTGTCATGGGGAGCACAAGGGCATGCTGGGAACTGCACACCAACCAACAGCAGGACACCACTGTCAGCCATCTTGCCATTGCTCTCACACCCACACACACTGAACTCCCCACAAAAGCAAGTAAGTATGGGAATGCTGGGAAGTGGGGTGGAGGCAATAGCATGATGGGAGTCATAGTCACAGACATAGCTCACCCCCACAACTGTCCCATCAACACCACCCTGAACCATGCTCACATCACAGGGAGTGGAAATCAACTGACAAGATGGCTGACACTGGCTACTGCTGTGGGGAGCACAAGGCCCTGCTGGCAACTGTGCAACAACCAACAGCAGGACACCACTGACTGACATCCTGAAAGACAACTTCCACTCCCTGCAATGCAAGCACGTTCCATGGTGGGATAACTGACTGGCTGGGTGGGAAGGAGGACTTGCAGCACTGACCATAGTCACAAGCACCTCCCCTCACACACCCCCTCAACACAAACTCCACATAACCCACCTGGGAGAATGCAATGCCTCACATCTTAACTCAAGATCCCACAAAGAACCTCCACCCTGGGTTATGTTGTGTGAAGCACAAGGACGCTCTTGGGACTTTTAGCCAAACAACTGCCAGGACAACACTCCCAGCCATCCTGTCAGCACAGGCAGCCCACCCCACAGGGAAGCAGAGTCAAAAGGAAGGAAGGATGGGCATGCTGGGAAGGGGGTGGAGGCAATAGCATGATGGGAGTCGTAGTCACAGCTCAACATCCCCCACCACATGGCCCAGCAAGCTCACACTCACGCATGCACATCCCACAGAGAGTGGAAAGGCCCATCAAAGATGTCTGACACTGTTGCTGTGTCGTGGGGAGCACAAGGGCATGCTGGGAACTGCACACCAACCAACAGAAGGACACCACTGTCAGCCATCTTGCCATTGCTCTCACACCCACACACACTGAACTTTCCACAAAAGCAAGTAAGTATGGGAATGCTGGGAAGTGGGGTGGAGGCAATAGCATGATGGGAGTCATAGTCACAGACATAGCTCACCCCCCACAACTGTCCCATCAACACCACCCTGAACCATGCTCACATCACAGGGAGTGGAAAACAACTGACAAGATGGCTGACACTGGCTACTGCTGTGGGGAGCACAAGGCCCTGCTGGCAACTGTGCAACAACCAACAGCAGGACACCACTGACTGACATCCTGAAAGAAAACTTGCACTCCCTGCAATGCAAGCACAGTCCATGGTGGGATAACTGACTGGCTGGGTGGGAAGGAGGGCCGGCTGTCAACCAAATACAACCAATGCAGACCATGTTCACACCCCAACAAATACATAGAAATGCCCAAATAATGCAGGACAATGTGCTACACCAATATCAACCCCTGACTGGGACAACTTAGGACAATGCAATGTACAGGCCCGCACCCAGAGGCACAGTCACAACTGTCAGGTGTGTCAACCATTGATGCCTGCAGAAACATAACATACATTGTGTGTGTCTCCCAAAAACAGGTGATGATGGGGACACAGCAGCAGACGCTGAGGAGTCCCAGTCCCAGGCTCAAGAGGATACGGAGCTCACTGGTGTCGTACAGCCTCTGTCCTCCTCGGATGAAGAAGACCAACCTGGCACCTCCGGTGCAAGTCAACATGCAGCACCAGCAGGACCACCAGCTGCAGCACCAGCAGGACCACCAGCTGCACCCCCTGCACCCACCCCTCCAACGACTGTCACCACAAATACCATCCCTGCCGACATGGACAGAACAAGGAGCACCACCAGCACAGGGACCCTGGACCAACGTGGGGCCATGGACACCACCACCACCACCAACCCCCAAGGGGGACCAGGGTCATCTGTGCGTGCCACTGCACGCACTGCACATGTCGGCAGGGGTGGTGGGAGGGGTGGGAGACAGAGGTCGCTGCTTGCAGAGGTGTCTGGTGTGCATGATGACCCACAACTGGTACGCATAGCCGATGCGTACCAGTCCAGCACCAGAGATCTCAGCCAGGTAGTGGGGCTCCTCAGAGACATGAAACAGCAGCAGGCTGCCCATCATGCCCGCTTGGACTCACACATGTCTCGCGTGGAGTCCAAGTGGGACACACTGCAAGAGATGACGGCGGTGCATAGGGACATATTACAATGCCTCCGCCAGATGAACAGCAACCAGTCTACACCTCCCTGTGTGCCAACAACATCTGGTGCTGAACAAACTGCAACTGCCACAGGGAGGGAGGATGACTCTGGCGGAGAGTCCCCTGCACCGCAGCAGCCTGTACTTGAGGGGCCCCCCAAAGAAGAGGGGTCGTCCGAGGAGGGGCAAGTGAGAGGCCGATGGCCAAGTGCAACCACCAGGAAGCCTGAACCTGTTCTGGATGTTCACCTTTGTGCACAAACTGTTCACCCTGTTGACGGCAACACAACTCCCACACATGACATGGGGAGTACAAGTTGGACCAATGTCTCAGACAACTGTGGCCCCGATACTGGGGATTTTGTCTACCAGGACTTTCAATTCACCTAGGAACTTCTGATTGCAATATAAATGTACAGCACTAACCATCCTATGCACTATTCACACAAATGTATCACAATAAACACACTAATACACCATACTTGCCTCTGTTGTGATTCCAACGTGGGTGCTGTCATGGGGATGATGAACTGCAAAATTACACTGTGTATGCGAACTGCAACAGCAAGTACAACACAGGCATGTGAGTAATGGCAACGTGACACATATGAGGGAGACACACCACCAGGGCTACACAACACATACACACCTAGGCCATCTGACTCATTGCCTACACTGATGTTGCCAGGAAAGACGGTGCAATGCACAGACACCACACCTATTCCCAGTTGTAGTCAAGTAGCCCACAGGTGCAGTAAGCAAATGGCAGTCAAATGTGTGACCACAGACAACGCACATCACAAAGTGAAGCACAGGTTTAGTACACAGTTGCAACATGTCGTAACCACTACAGATGCAAGGTAATCCCACCTGGCAGCGGGCACACAGTCAACAACTGTAGAAGGAAGGAAGTCCATGGGTGTGGCGCACATCACCTGTAGGGACACAACAGCTACCACCCTGGAAGTACAATCACGTCGTCGGTGGACACAGTTGACCAAACGAATCTGAAAGTACCCTGTGAAGGACAGAAATGACACACAGTCAAAAGCAATGGAGAACAGGACAGAACAGCAAAACTCATGCACAATACATGTTACAAGATACCCACCCAGAACCAAGTTAGCATGTCAACACTGTTGGGGAGTACAGACCACCTGTAAGCACACATCGCTACACACATCCAGTCAAGTAGCCCCTGGACACACTCCAACAGCACCAGAGCACCACCTACACATATCATGCCAACTCACATCATTGACATGACACCTCAGGATACTCACATTCAGCTAAAGAAGTTGGTGATGAGCTGTGTGCGGACATCACCCTCATCATCATCATCATCATCATCACTGGCATTGTGGTCCAGGCCAGGATCCTCCACAGGTGGCGGATGTTGGTCATTGTCATCCTGGATGAGAGGCAACTCCTTCCGCACTGCCAGGTTGTGGAGCATGCAGCAGACGATGATAATCTTGCACACCTTCGCTGGGGCATATGGGAGGGACCCTCCTGTCTTGTCGAGGCAGCGGAAGCGGCTCTTCAGGAGACCAAATGTCCGCTTAATCACTCTCCTGGTCCGACATGTGCCTCATTGTAGCGCATCTGGGCTGGTGTCACAGGGTTCCTGAGGGGTGTCAGCAACCACGGCATGTTGGGGTATCCCGAGTCACCTACGGACAGACAAGTGCACATTACCTGACTTGGAAAAGTGGGCGGAATACTACAGATCAGATCACACACAATGGCACAAAGTCAGTACACACCGACAAGCCAGGCACGCTGGTTCTGCATCTGTGCCATCATCCTGGGGATGCAACTACTCCTCATCACAAAGGCATCGTGTGCTGAACCAGGGAAACGGGCACACACGTGTGAGATGGTCATATCTGCAAGACACACCACCAGTGCATTGACCGAGTGGTAGTGCTTGCGGTTACGGTAGGCCTGCTCCTGGGCCTGTGGTGGTACCAAAGCCACATGTGTCCCATCAATGGAGCCAATGACATGCGGCATCCTCCCCAGGGCATAGAAGTCACTCTTCACGTCAGTGAGTCGTTGCAGTCTAGGGAAATAGATGTACCGGTTCAGGTATAGCAACATTGCCTCCAAAACATCGCGGAGCACACGGCTCAACATGGTCTGTGACATCCCACCAGCAGTCGCCACAGTATGTTGGAAGGTACCGGTGGCAAAGAAGTGTAGGGCTGCCATCACCTTCACCTTGGGGGTCAGCGCTGTAGGATACGGCCGGCCAGGCTGCAAATGTGGGGCCAACTGCACTGCCAAATCCTCAATCAGCTGCCTGGTGAAGCGGTACCGTCGGATGCTGTCCCGTTCCACCATCGTTGCCAGGTCTGGGAATGGTCTATGGACAGCAGGAGCCCTGCAGTGCAGAGGAGAAGAAAGCAAGATTGTCAGTCACCCCACATATGCGGCATTGAACACACTCAATATCACATCATACATCATTATGAGGCACAACTACATGAAGTGTGCAGTTCCGTAAGGACATGTATGGTACATACATGGCCAACATCTGTCATCACGGTTCAACAAGTGGCATCAATAAGTCCCAGGTTGGCCCATTGGATATCATGAGGCCGTGTCACAGTTCCCATCTCCTGCTGCCATGTCACAATCACCCCCCACAGTGACATGTGAGGACAGATGTGCCCCAGGCATCACAGCTCAACGACAGGTACATTCCCAGGGACCCTGTATTGCCACATGGACACTGGCATTACATGGAGTATCATGTATACACCACAGCAAAACAACCATGACCCCCACAGGTAGTGGTTCCACTTGCCTCTGCAGGACAGACATGGACGTCTGTGACACACACACGCACAACATCAAAGTCCATGCACACACAACGTGGATGTGGAGACTGTCTCCCATTGTGCACATGAAATCAGAGACATTGTAAACACTACATGCACACAGACTGTGGAGGACCATCACTATTGTGCCACTGGGACACCCTGGCTCAAACATACCGTCCCACATGGGACTCACGGGGTATGTGACATGACATACACATACACCACCGTGAAATGTGACCATGGCACATGCACAGATATGAACAGTTGCACATCACAGTGGTCATGTACACGTAACACCCAGGATCCTGTCCCCATGAACACGTGCACAGCCTGGGGGTGGCTGCCCCCAGGTGACACCCACAGGACAACATGTACACCAACATACACACAATAGGAAATGCAGCCTTACATGCCTTATGATACAGTTTGGACAGGCTGTGGTGTTGTAGGTGTGCCCCTCACTCCCTGGGAGCTATCTGTGGCTGGCATATGTTCATCTGAGACAGGCATGGTGACATATGCCAGTCACTTGTACAGGGATGCGTTGAACAGCAATGGACCGATCGGTGCACCCGGCCGGCCCATTGCATTCAATGTGTGCGGGTACGCGTTGTACCCCTGTACGCGTTGTACCGCAATGGACCGATCGGTGCACCCGGCCGGCCCATTGCATTCAATGTGTGCGGGTACGCGTTGTACCCCTGTACGCGTTGTACCGCAATGGACCGATCGGTGCGCCCGGCCGGCCCATTGCATTCAATGTGTGCGGGTACGCGTTGTACCCCTGTACGCGTTGTACCGCAATGGACCGATCGGTGCACCCGGCCGGCCCATTGCATTCAATGTGTGCGGGCACGCGTTGTACCCTGTACGCGTTGTACCGCAATGGACCGATCGGTGCGCCCGGCCGGCCCATTGCATTCAATGTGTGCGGGTACGCGTTGTACCCCTGTACGCGTTGAACAGCAATGGACCGATCGGTGCGCACCCATTGTCAATGGCCTAGCCTGGCAACGGACGCGTTTTCGAAATTCGAACGAGTCGGTTGCTGGAAATTCAGTTGGTCACCCACAACAATGTTGCAAAATCATGTATGTCATGAAGTTGAAGATTTGAAGGATGCTGTGGGCGTGTATTGGTGCTGCTATTCCATGGATTGGCCAGATTCAGAAGATGCAAACGACTTGGACCTATCACTTTGGACACATGGGACAGTATCTGCCTCTGCAGCACATATATATTGCTGGCTGTTCCCCTGAGAGCTCACTTGCCTGCACTACATGCTCCAGGACGACATCTGCCACTGCACTGCTGCTGTCTCTGCCCCTCTGGACCCTGCAATGGCACGTACTGTGGAGAGAGCCCCAGCCTTCAGCCTTGAGGAGAACCAGGCCCTGCTGGACAGCCTACTTCCACAGTACAGCAAGCTGTATGGGACACCAGGGGAGCAGGTGAGTGTTCTGTGCACTGCCTTTCTGAATGTGCATTTTGTCTGACTAGCAAGGCTGAAAGTCTGCACGCCACTGGCTAGCAGGCTCACTGAGTAGTTGTCACCCCCCATAGTGTGTAGTGACATGCACTGGACAGGTATGGTGCAGTGACAGTGCATTTGAACAAGGTTTTACTTCCCATGCAATGATACCATGTAGTGACTTCTGGCAAACTGTCCATGGGCAGCGTTGCACTGCCTGTGTACATCATGTGCCCCTGTGATTGAGACATGTATATACAACTGTGTCATGCACGGATATGTTGCATGTGTAGTAATGGCCTTTTCACTTTGTCATCCTCACAGGTTAATGCCCATCGGAAGCAGGAGATCTGGAAGGACATCGTCCGGGCTGTCCGGTCCGTGGGGGTCTACAAGCGCCGGATCCGCAACTGCCAGAAGAGGTGGCAGGACCTTCGGGGCTGGACCCGGAGGATTGCACGGGTCCAGCTGAAGCTGTCGCCTCCTCGCAGGAGGGGCGGAACACGGACCCTGACCCCCCACATGCTCCAGATCCTGGCGGTGGTGTTTCCAGACCTGGATGGGCAGCTGAAGGCCAGACAGCAGCAAGGAGGGGGTGAGTCAAAGACTGCACTGTGAACTCTGTATTACATGCTATGTGCCCTCCTCTGGCCTGGTTAAACTGCCACAGTACAGCAGTCATGTTGTCCAGGAGCCATGTCCCTCTATTGTGCACTGCCCACTCCTCATCTGATACCCAGGTGTGGCCCTTACATTCAGGGAATTGTGTCACTTGGGACTGTGTCCTTGCAGTTTGCTTCACTCAAGGTGGGGGACAGCATCTGTTTCCCTAACTCTGTTGTGGGCATCATGGGTGGGTCCATTGTTCACACAACGCCTGTGTTCGGACATGTAATCTGCGTGTTGCTTTGATATGCGGTCCACTTGCTGAGCTGAGCCACCACATGTGCCTGGGGTATCTGGCACACACCCATGCAGCGGGTGGGAACAATGTTTGGGCCCCAGGAGTGTGCAGATTACGTGTGTCACACATACATAGCCAGCTATCCACTGTCCAGGGCTCATCCCTCATTCATGTGGGGCAGGACAGTCATGCCTACTCCAGCCCATCCAATACACCTGTACTCCCACTCCCGTGTATCAGCTGACACGTTGTGCGCAGTGATTTGACCCCTCAGGTGTCTGCCTCTGTGTCAGTGTGCTGTGGATTTGTTGCCAGGACTGCTGGGGTGTTTCTCGGTTGGGGCTCAGCATGCCACTGGAGATGTGACCATAGGAGACGATACTTGTGTGTCACATAGGTGTTTGATCAGCTGCCCGTGCAGACTGGGGTATGCGAATGTGAAGTTCAGGCAGCTGTTTCCCATTCACAGCAGATTGTGAGGGGCTCAGGTTCAGAGGGTAGTGTCACAGGTCTCCCATATGTCCAATCGGTATGACCTGGACAGATGAGGGTTAAGATGATGTGTTGTGTGGGGGATGTACATGTGCACTTGTGCAGCTCCAGGACTTGCATTCCCCATGACCTACTATTGTGACACAGTGCAGAGTGTTGTTGTCTGGCTGCCAAGTCATACATCACTGAGACAGTGATGTATGACTTAGCAGTCATGCCTCCGCCATGGCATGTGTCTACTTATTGGTGATCCTGCAGGGGAGTGACATGTGCTACATGCACACCATTGTGGCGATGGCTATCAGGACATGGGTGCATCATGGTGTCTGTCGCTGGTATGCATCACATGCATTTCCTATTTGACTCTGGGCATCCCTTTCATCTGGAAACCTGTACTGACTCAGTGGCAAGAGTTGTGATGTGTGCATGTCCACATGCTACACCGTGTCCTCTGCACTGTCCAACTACTGTGTAGGTGGTGCATGTGTCCACACTGGGGTGTTGCTATCCAACAGACACCAGACAGATGGGTGCAAGGCCATGTGGGATGTGAGTGCCATGGTTGGCATCAGACTGACAATTGGCTTCTCCTGTTCAGTTAGGGTACTTTTAGCAATGTTCAACTAATGATGCCAGGGCTTGCTCTGTAATGTGCTGTGCGCCAAGTGGTGTGTGCGTTTGGTGCAGGTGACTGATGTCTGTCTGTTTCCCCATTGTTTGCAGATACATCCACGGCCACGGAAGGGGACAGCTCCATGGACCAGGAGGAGCCGGAGAGCCAGACTGGGTCAGCAGCCGAGGAGTGGTCGGAGGGACCCAGTGGCACGGAGGGCGAGGGGAGCCACACCGAGGAGTCCTCAGCAGCATCCACCTCAGCTGAGGACCACAGCGGCTCGGAGGATGACTCCCTTATGGAGGCGGGTGTCAGCAGCCACCACACCCCAGCTAGTGTTGCTGTCCCCGCCACCACCAGCACCACCACCGCCCTCCCATCGGCTCCCATTCCCCAGGTCCGTGGAGGCTCCCATGTTCGGGAGCGTGTCTCCTTTGGGCCAGGCACCGCACCCCCTGCCCCTGTGTCCCCTGCTGCCCTGAGTGAGGAGTCTGTGTACCTCCTTCGCCAGCTCCATGTAGGGCAGACAGCCATGCTGAGTGTCCTCCATGCGCACACCGCTCTGTTGACTCAGCTGGTGTCGTTCATGGAGGGCATCTCATCGGGCATGTCTGACCTACAGAGGGGCAATAGGTCCATGGACTCCTCCCTGACGGCAGCAGTGTCCCTCCTCAGACAGTCCCTCACCCCTCCTGCCTCTGCTCCATCCACACTCCCCAGCACCTTACCCGTCCCAAGCACACACACACCGGCACAGGCACACACCAGCACACACACGTCCAGCACACAGACACACACGCCACAAACAAAACGCACACGCACGCACAGTCAGGGGACTGAAACCAGAATCACAGGGGATGGGGCCCTGGAACACACACACGCATCCACAAGCACTGCGCAGTCCTCAGTTGCCTCTCCCTCCAAAGCACCCTCCCTTGCCTCACCTGCAACCCCAAAGACCCAGCGGCTCTTCCTCAGTGACCTCGGCCTCTTCCCCTCCGATCCAGCTGATACAGCATTCAGGGGGAAGAGGAAGCCCACCCACACGGAGCAGAGTGCCCCTCGCCCCCGGACACCCTCCCCCAGGCGCAGACAGACTGAGGCCCCCACCCGCAAGTCCCCCTGGAGTCGTA
This sequence comes from Calotriton arnoldi, assembly GCA_963921515.1. Classification (NCBI taxonomy): domain Eukaryota; kingdom Metazoa; phylum Chordata; class Amphibia; order Caudata; family Salamandridae; genus Calotriton; species Calotriton arnoldi. Next base: position 586,561 of record CAWUFW010010960.1, on the reverse strand, counting down.
AGAGCAAGACCCCGCCGCCGCCCTGCAGCTCAGGCACCAGGTCTCCTTCCTCCATCCCTCAGGCCCCCACTCCACAGGTGCCCCCACCACACCCTGCCCCAGGTTCCCCCACCCACAGATATACCATCCCCAAGAGGATCCGGCCTTCTCCCCCTGCCACTTGCTCTCCCGGCACCACACCCCCGCTGCGCTTGTCTGTGCCACTGATGTGGTGAGGGTGTCCTCCCCCTCTGTCCAGCCCACCTTGCCTGTTCCCCATTCTCCTCCCCTGGTGGTAGGCACTGCAGTGGAGTCCACTACCACCCTGTCTGACTTGGGCACTGCAGTGGCGGACCTGTCCACTCCATCTGCAGGGTCCACTGCAGTCGTGCCGGCACCCACAACATCTGAGTCATGCCCCCAGTTGTGCCGGCACACACCATGTCAGACACCTCCACTGCAGTTGTCAGTGGCTCTCCAGCACCCACCACCCCTTCCCTGCCTCCTCCTGGTGAGCCCTGATCCTGTCCCTGCGGTGCCTGGCCTGCCCCCCCGGTTGCCCCTCCTAGTGGATTGTCCCTGGTTTTGTGCAGTGCAGGCATGCGTAAGGTGACATCTGCCACTGTCACCCTGTTTGGACTTTGACAATGGACTGGCCATTGGCCTTTGTGTTTTTTCTGGACTTTCACTTTTAAACACACATATGCTGAATAAAGCAACTTTCTGTTCTCTAGTGCTTATGCTTCTGATGTACATGTTGTTGATGATGCTAACCATGCCCTTGCTGCAGTGATGGTGATATTTGGTCTCATGATAATGAAGTGTTACTGTGCAGGAACACATGTGGTCCAGGGGGAATGTGTCCTATCCTGTGGTGTATCCATGTCATCCATAGCAGCATCTGAGGGTGTCATGTGTTCAGTATTTGGCAATGGGATTTCCTACTTACATTAGCAATTTCACATCTGTGGCTTCCACCCCTGCACATCTGTTGTGCCTGCCATTGTTCAATTCGTCTACTTCCCTGACCGTGTGGCCATCTCCACTGGACATGCAGGTTTGGGCATCAATGGGGAAGGACTCATCTGTGTTGTCAGTGCAACATTGCTATACAAGTGTGTTGGATCTGTGCTGATGATTTCGTTGGCACTTCCATGACCAGGCTGATGTGACGGGAGCCTTCATTTGGTGCTAATTGTTGATTGTGTGACCAAGTGCTCAGCTGACATGATGGGGCCCTACTGAGGCAACATATGGCACAGCTTTCCTCACACAGGAGTGGAGTCCCCTCATGGCAGTGTGTACTCCTGTGACATTGCCTGCGCCCAAGGTGTGTGTTGTATGAGCATGTCTGTGTGTTCACTTCCGTTTTGCTGTGCATGCTGTGATCCCTAGTGTTGTACCTGTTTGTGATGCTTGCTGAGTTGACCTATGTTCCCCCAAAGTCTTCTCCCTGGGTTCTCTGTGATGTGGGTGCATGGCACATTACTGGTCATCAGGGTGTACCCATAGGTGTGTTTGCTGTCAGGGCTGAGTTTGTGTGCAGACGCAGATGGGTCACAGTCAGGTTTCCCCTTGGCACTTGTTGTTTGCACCTGTCATGTGATTTCCAGTTTGTGTTATCTTTCAGTGATTGTGACACGTTGTGTGTGTGACTGCTGGCACTCCTCAGGGTCCGGGCTGCAATGTTGGTTGTTGTCTATGTGTGTTCTTTGTGGGTGACCTTGGCTTCTTCATTGGTGTGTGACTGTGGCTGGGATCCCATTGGTTGGTGTGGTATTGCCGTCATGTCCATGTACAGCGTAGTGTGCAGTGTGTCAGACATTCAGGAGTCTTGTTGAGTGGCCATGTGTGATGTGTTTCTGCACCTTGGTTCCCACCCACCACCCTGGAATTGTCATGGGTGCATGTGCAATGTCACCAGTGCATGTGTGCTTCACTGCTGCACATTGTTGGAGGTCGAGGTGTGTGGTGTTGAGTGTGTGCAGATGAGAGTTGTTGCCCGGCTAGACCCCTGCCTCCATGTTGGCCTTGGCTTACTGGCCGTGCTGATTGATTTGTGCTTGTGTAGGTGTGATGGTAGTTTGTTGCTCAGGACACATGACTGTGGTTCACAGTGTGAACGACATTTAGCTTTGTCATCACAGTGGGATTGTAATGCAGCCCAGGGTCACCACATTGTGGGGGCCCTGGGGGTAGTGCTGTGGTGTGTCTGTGTCTTGCTGTGTCAGTTGCTGTTCCTACGTGCCTGTGTGACATGTGTGATTTGTGCTCCCTCTCATCTGACAATGCCTGATTGCCCACATAGGGGATTTGGATCCATGAGTTACCTTTGTGTGGCACTATATGCACATCTGTATAATTGATATTCAGGCCTCCTCATGTGTTGTGTGGTTGCCTGGGGACACTGGCACCCCCCCTCACCTGTTGTGTTTGATGTGCAGTGTGGGTCTGCCTGTTTGTGTTTGTGCATCTGCACCACTGCATTGGCATATCTTAGGTGTGCCATTGGCTGTATGTAGTTTGGTGGGTTTCCCCTGCTGTCCCTGGGACTCCTAGGTCATCAGTCAGCACAATGATCATGGTTTGTGTGTCCCATTGCTGCCATGGTATGGTATCTGTTCACCTCACATCTACAGTCTCCACAGGGTATCTGCATTTGTGTGCCCATTGGTGCATATATGTGGGTCTGCATTCTGATGGTCACTTCTGTCATTGTGTCATTGATGAATGTTGACTGTGTCAGCCCCCATGGGTGTTGTTTGTCTGCACATGGCCAAAGGTATGTCTTATTTGCACTGCAGTATTTGCCTCCCCCAATCTATGTTGCAATGGGACACATGCACTACTTTGCCACTGATGTGTTTTATGTTCTGTGACCAGGAATCATCCATGCAGTTTGGCAGTTGCAGCTTTTTCTTTGTCAACACTTACATTTTGGTCACTGTGATGATGGGGGTTTGGACCCCATTGCCACAATGTTCAAAATGTGCTTCAGCTATGGACCCCACACTTACCTTTTGGTCACTGTGATGATGGGGGTTTGGACCCATTGCCACAATGTTCAAAATGTGCTTCAGCTATGGACCCCACACTTACCTTTTGGTCACTGTGATGATGGGGGTTTGGACCCCATTGCCACAATGTTCAAAATGTGCTTCAGATATGGACCCCACACTTACCTTTTGGTCACTGTGACGATGGGGGTTTGGACCCCATTGCCACAATGTTCAAAATGTGCTTCAGCTATGGACCCCACACTTACATTTTGGTCACTGTGATGATGGGGGTTTGGACCCCATTGCCACAATGTTCAAAATGTGCTTCAGCTATGGACCCCACACTTACATTTTGGTCACTGTGATGATTGGGGTTTGGACCCCATTGCCACAATGTTCAAAATGTGCTTCAGCTATGGACCCCACACTTACCTTTTGGTCACTGTGATGATGGGGGTTTGGACCCCATTGCCACAATGGTCATGGCCTGCTTGCATTGTGGGGGCCACACACATATATGTGTGGCACATGTGATAGGGGGTCACATTGTATGTTCAAAGTCATGTTCAGTGTTGTAGGCATTTGACACAGTCTACACACGCTTGTCATGGTGTTGGGGGATGTCTTTTTCTTGCATTCCCTAGGTTGTGGTGTGCTGGTTGTGTCATGCATTGTCCATCCTATGAGTGGGGGTGGTGTTGGTGGTAGGCATCCAGCCCCCCATGGGTAGAGGTGGTAGTAGTGACAGGCATCCAGCCCCCCTTAGTAAGGGTGGTAGTGGTGGTAGGCATCCAGCCCCCCCTGGGTAGAGATGGTAGTAGTGGTAGGCATCCAGGCCCCCCCGGCTAAGGGTGGTAGTGGTGGTATGCATCTGGCACCCCCATGGCTAAGGGTGGTAGTAGTGGTAGGCATCCAGCCCCCCCTGGGTAAGGGTGGTAGTAGTGGTGGGCATCTGGCACCCCCATGGCTAAGGGTGGTAGTAGTGGTAGGCATCCAGCCCCCCTGGCTTAGGGTGATAGTAGTGTTAGGCATCCAGCCCCCCTGGGTAAGGGTGGTAGTGGTGGTGGGCATCTGGCACCCCCATGGCTAAGGGTGGTAGTAGTGGTAGGCATCCAGCCCCCTGGGTAAGGGTGGTAGTAGTGGTGGGCATCTGGCACCCCCATGGCTAAGGGTGGTAGTAGTGGTAGGCATCCAGCCCCCTGGGTAAGGGTGGTAGTGGTGGTGGGCATCTGGCACCCCCTGGCTAAGGGTGGTAGTAGTGGTAGGCATCCAGCCCCCCTGGGTAAGGGTGGTAGTTGTGGTAGGCATCCAGCCCCCTGGGTAAGGGTGGTAGTAGTGGTAGGCATCCAGCCCCCCGGGTAAGGGTGGTAGTGGTGGTGGGCATCTGGCACCCCCTGGCTAAGGGTGGTAGTAGTGGTAGGCATCCAGCCCCCCTGGGTAAGGGTGGTAGTAGTGGTGGGCATCTGGCACCCCCATGGCTAAGGGTGGTAGTAGTGGTAGGCATCCAGCCCCCCCTGGCTTAGGGTGATAGTAGTGGTAGGCATCCAGCCCCCCCTGGGTAAGGGTGGTAGTGGTGGTGGGCATCTGGCACCCCCCCTGGCTAAGGGTGGTAGTAGTGGTAGGCATCCAGCCCCCCCTGGGTAAGGGTGGTAGTTGTGGTAGGCATCCAGCCCCCCCTGGGTAAGGGTGGTAGTAGTGGTAGGCATCCAGCCCCCCTGGCTAAGGGTGGTAGTAGTGGTAGGCATCCAGCCCCCCCTGGGTAAGGGTGGTAGTAGTGGTAGGCATCTGGCACCCCCCTGGCTAAGGGTGGTAGTAGTGGTGGACATCCAGCCCCCCCTGGGTAAGGGTGGTAGTAGTGGTAGGCATCTGGCACCCCCATGGCTAAGGGTGGTAGTAGTGGTAGGCATCCAGCCCCCCCTGGGTAAGGGTGGTAGTAGTGGTGGGCATCTGGCACCCCCATGGCTAAGGGTGGTAGTAGTGGTAGGCATCCAGCCCCCCTGGCTTAGGGTGATAGTAGTGGTAGGCATCCAGCCCCCCCTGGGTAAGGGTGGTAGTGGTGGTGGGCATCTGGCACCCCCCTGGCTAAGGGTGGTAGCAGTGGTAGGCATCCAGCCCCCCCTGGCTAAGGGTGGTAGTAATGGTAGGCATCCAGCCCCCCTGGCTTAGGGTGATAGTAGTGGTAGGCATCCAGCCCCCCCTGGGTAAGGGTGGTAGTAGTGGTGGGCATCTGGCACCCCCATGGCTAAGGGTGGTAGTAGTGGTTGGCATCCAGCCCCCCCAGGGTAGGGGTGGTAGTGGTGGTGCGCATCCAGGCCCCTGTGTGCATATGTGGCATTGGTGATGGGCATCCCGCCCCTATGGTGCTGCTGTTGCAAGTAAATTCTGCATCCCTCTGTGTGTGTGTGATGTGTCGTGTACGTGTTGTATGTTTTTGTGGTTGGTGTCTGACTTACCTTCTGCGCCGTACGCGTCCGTGCCTGTTCCGGTAGTAAATGTAGAATATTGGTAGGATCGGGACGAAGGGATTCATGGTTGGTTCGTGTCGTTCGTCTTTCTCGTTGCTTCGCGTCGTCCTCGTCGCTGGCGTGTTCGCCTCGTAGCCGTGGATCGTGTTGTGGCGCGAATCGGAGCTTATGTGCGCCTCTCCCGGAAGCTTTGACGTGCCGGACGTAGCGACGGGTTTGGCGCGTACGGAAAGCGCATCGTACTTGTTCGGCCGGACGGGGCTGCATTTTCCCTTCCGTGCGACTCGATTCTGCGTTTCCGGATTCGCCTCGGTCGGAGAACAGGACCTGGATTGGGTGAGTACGACTCGACCGGATTCTGTGCTGTTGTGCGCATCGTACTTACTCGTTCGGAATGATGTACGGATCGGTCGGGAAACAGGCATTTGCATGGCTTTTTTCCCGACCGAATGGTATTGGGTGCGCCTCCGACCGAGATCGGAATCGGCCCCATAGTATTCCCCTCCGCCAAGATCTAAATCATACCCTGAGTGAAGATTGATGGAGTTGTCTGCCAATGCTTTGGTTGAAATGATAGTAACAGCCTTGTATGGCTGTATGGGGCTACATTTTTTAAATGGTCTTGTGAGAGGGCACGAAGCGGAACACCTCGTTCGCCAGGAAGAACACCCCATAAGGACAAGAGTAGCTTACCCGTGGAGGTCCCGTCACGGAATACGAGCCCCGTTACGAGGTCCGCAAGGATGACCCCGCCCCCACCCTGTGCTCTGTCCACACAGGAGTCGCTCATTCCGGATGACGCGGCCAAAGGAGGAGGGACCGACACCGGAAGTACTTCACTCACGGAAGTGAAAAGGACCGAGGGAAGCCAGGAAGAGCGCGACAAAGCCGGAGAGAGGAAGGAGATACGGAGCGACGGAGACGAGGAACAGGAGGAGCGGAGAGAGAAGGAGGAAGACGCAGAACACGGCGGAGAAGACGAGACGTGGTACGAAGAGTGGTGGACCCCACAGGAGGAGGCTGGAGAGCGGCCGCGACTCTGGAGAGTTGCGGCGGAGCCGGTGAGTAATGGAGAGAGAAAGGAAGCGGGAGGGGGGAGGCGGGAGGTGGGAGATAACAGGATTGGGAAGGGTCACGAGTGAAGTCACTACTGTGTTGTAAAGAGCACCTGCCCCCTCACATAAGCACTAAGGCAACCGATTCCGGGTGTGATGATCCCTCCTATAGAGGGTGTAAACCTCAACCCGGCACAACCAACCACCCCCCTTTTTCCTTTCCTCAACCATCCCTCACTTAAGAAAACCCTCCCCCGTTTCCCTCACTGATATCCATACCCTGAGTGAGCGCATCTAAAGAGACCCACCGGGTGTGGTGACGGCCGCCGTACAAAGTACAGAAGAGTTCCGTAGAGGTGACTGACGGCTCCCTTTTTGTCCTTCCCTCCTATGTACCTCCGTGGGAGAGTCCCGGGAACAGAGGAAGGAAAGACACCGGAGGATACCATCGTTGAAGGAGAAGGGCACGCGGAGAGGAGAAGTAGAAGCCTTAAAAGACCACCAGTCCCGTAGAGACAATCATCTACCCCAACACTGACCCTTTAAATAAAAGACGCCCTCTGGCCCACCATATACAGCCTCCGCGTCTGTTTATCCGGCCCGCACTCCCACAAGTGGTGTCAGAAGTGGGATCCGTCGGAGACATGGAGGCGGCGATCGCGAAGATGGCGGAAAGTCAGGAGACGCTCGGAAAAGTGATGGAGAGGTTCCTCACGATTGTTGAAGACGATCGAGGACGTCTGCAACAGGTCATTACGGACCAAGGTCAGTCCCATGACACGGCGATGGGGAAGATCGCCGATGCCATCGGTCAACAGAGAGCCCTGAACGCCTTGCCCTCAGTCATCCTACAGAAGTATGTGAGCGGAGAAGATCCCGAATACTTCTTTAATAACTTTGAAAGGATGGCTTTGGCTGCAGCCTGGCCAGCCGATAAATGGGGCCAGTACCTAGGACCCCTTCTGTCCGGTGAACTTCAAGCATCGTATCAAGCGGCCAACATACTGGGTGTTACCCCATATGCCGACATCAAACGGTGTATAATGGAGAGACTGGGGATCGACGATGAAACGTATAGATTGAAGTTCAGGCAAATCAAGGAGGGCCCCCAAGAAACCCCCAGAGCCCTATACTTTTGAGTAAAAGATATGGCGGACCGTTGGCTGAAACCAGTGACTGCTACCAAAGAGGAAATTATGGCCAAAGTATATTTGGAACAATATCTGTCTTCTCTCCATCTACCTATTCAGAGATGGGTTAGGCAACACGCGCATCTTACCCTCGAGACAGCTGTGGAGATAGCTAATGCCTACAACAGAGCACAAGAGACGCAGAAGGGACGAGAGGAGGCCCCCTGGAGAATGGGTATAAGTGAAGCTCATCGCCCTCCCCGTTCATCGATCCTGCGAAAACCCGATCCTGTTATTGTTGTCCCAGGTCCCCCAGTGTTTCGAACCCCAGGGCCCTCGGCGTTCAGACCGACTACTCCTGGGCCACAATGTTTTAATTGTGGGGGTATGGGTCACATAGCACGGTTTTGCCCTCAGAGGGAGGAACCCATAGAAGTGGGTCTGGCGAGGAATTACTGTTGTTTGTCACACCCTACCAACTCAACCCCGTACCGCTGTGACATAACTGTGAACGGGAAAGCTATGACCGCTGTAGCCGATACGGGATGCCGACAGAGTGTGGTAAGACCTCAGGATCTTGAAGGTGAGCTGGGAGTAGTTGATGGGACTGTGAACATCCAATGTGTCCACGGGGATACCAAACAATATCCCACCACCCATGTACATATTCAGCATGATACTGACACTGGATCGGATTTAAAGGTGGGTCTTATCCCCCGGTTGCCGGAACAGGTAATACTTGGGAACGACTACTCACACCTCTCCGCTTTGCTTATGGAAACCAAACCAGACGAGAAGGACTGGTGGGCCATAGCCCCTTTCGCACAAGACGACCATCCAGAATGGCCGCCTTCCAAGTCCCGTAAAACGAAAAACCAAAAGCGGAAGGAAAAAGGAAAACCTGTTGCTGCCTTCCCCGCACGGATAAACGAGAGCCCCTGGGAGAATGATCGTAATTTCCACGCGGCACAAAGAGAGGACCCTGTCTTGCAAGAGGCTTGGAACAGAGCCCTGGACGGTGAAGACCCTTTGCATGTATGTACCTATTTTTTTGTTAACAACGGGCTATTGTACAGAAAAGCCGGTCCCACTAGTACCCCATAGCTGTTAGTCCCTACCCCGTTCCGGGATAAGGTCATGTATATGGCACACAGTCACCTATTGGGGGGGCATTTCGGGGAGGAGAAAACCGAGCGATTGATCTTAGAGAAATTTTATTGGCCCGGCATATATAGGCAGGTGAAGGCGTATTGCAGTGAATGCCCCATATGTCAGAGAAATAGCCGATACAAACCCCCTAGAGCTCCGTTACGACCACTGCCCATTATAGACGAGCCATTTAGCAGGGTGGGGATGGACATTATCGGACCATTGTTACCCTCACGGAGCGGATGCCGATATGTACTGGTCTTAGTGGACTACGCCACCCGCTTTCCGGAGGCCATCGCGTTACGACAGCCCAACGCCCCAAACATCGCCAAAGCTATGGTGACGGTCTTTACGCGGGTGGGTTTTCCAAAAGAAATACTGACTGATCAGGGGACCCCGTTCGTATCAAAATTAATGAAACAAGTGTGTACCCTGTTAGGTATTAAACAGATACGGACGGCAGCATATCACCCCCAAACGGATGGCTTGGTCGAACGGTATAATGCTACCCTTAAAGCCACCCTAAAAAACTCCTCTCACTTGAAGCGAAACGATGGGAAGACATGTTACCCCTAGCCCTATATGCCATCCGATGCAAGATCCAAAAGAGCACCGGATACTCGCCTTTCGAGTTACTATATGGCCATCAGCCCCGGTCCTTATTGGACATGGTTCGCGAACACTGGGAGGCTGAGCCCGACAATACCAAACCACTGGTAGAGTACGTGGCTCATCTAAAAACACATCTAGAACAGGTACGAACGATAGTACGACATAACATGGAAAGAGCTCAGGAAGCCCAACAAGCCCAGTACAACAAAAAAACGAAGGGGAGATCCTTTGCTGTGGGGGATGCGGTTTTGCTCATGATGGCCTCCTCTGATCACAAATTGATAGGTCAATGGCAAGGTCCTTATATTATAGTAGAACAAGTGACTCCTGTCACATATAGACTAGAACTCGACAAAAACCGGGGCACTTCCCAGATATATCATATTAATCTTCTGAAGAAGTGGGAAGGACCCCTTCCAGCCTTAACAGGAAAGGTAGGACACGGTCCTCTGTATGATCAATGTGTTGACGACGAATTAGATCCCTTTCTCAGAACCAAATTAAACGTTACGCTACTGCCCCTACAAGACATATTTTCTATTACACCAGGGAGGACTACCTTGATAGAACATACGATTAAAACCCTTCCAGGGAAGAGAGTACGGCTTCGCCCTTATAGGATACCAGAGGCTCGTAGAAACACCATCAGAGAAGAGGTACAGCAGATGCTACAAATGGGTATCATAGAACCCTCCCTAAGTGAGTGGAACTCACCCATCGTCCTTGTCCCGAAGCCGGACGGCTCGGTGCGTTTCTGCATCGACTTCCGGGAGGTGAATAAAATATCTGAGTTCGACACCTATCCCCTCCCGAGGGTGGATGAGATGATCGAACGCATAGGAAGAGCCAAATATATCAGTACCCTCGATTTATGTAAAGGGTACTGGCAAATCCCCCTGAAAAGTGAAGACCGAGAAAAAACGGCATTCTCTACTCCAGATGGCCTCTTCCAATTTACTGTGTTACCTTTCGGGTTGCACGGGGCACCCGCTACTTTTCAGCGAGCCATGAATATTATCCTACGGCCCCATGATACATATGCAGGGGCGTATATTGACGACATCGTTATTTATAGCGAAACATGGGAGCAACACCTTGCTCACTTGTATAATATTGTAAAAGCCCTGGGGGAACACGGTCTGAGAATCAATCCTGCCAAAAGCTATTTGGCCGCCCAAACCGTGAGATATCTGGGTTACCTATTAGGAGAAGGAGTTATACGACCCCAGAAAACCAAACTATTGGCGATATCCCAGATACCTTTTCCCAGATCCGCAAGAGATCTCCGTGCCTTTTTGGGGTTGTTGGGATACTACTGTAGGTTTATACCCCAGTTTTCCCAGATAGCAGCCCCCCTCTCAGACCTCTTGCATAAGACAGTGAACACCGTAGCCCGCTTAAGGGACCCTACCCTTGCAGTGACCCAAGCATTTGAAACATTGAAGGAGGCCCTGACATCAGACACTGTGTTAGCGAGCCCCGATTACGCCTTGCCCTTCATCCTGCAGACGGATGCCTCGGAACAGGGTTTGGGGGCAGTGTTGTCTCAGAGAAATAAGCGAGGGGAAGAGAAGCCTGTTCTCTATCTGAGTAGGAAACTGTATCCCCGTGAGAAGAACTATGCTGTCATCGAGAAGGAAGCACTAGCAATTAAATGGGCCATTGACTCCCTGAGGTACTACCTGGAGGGACGTGAATTCACCCTTTTCACAGACCACGCTCCCATAGAATGGATGGCACGCAATAGAGGGAACAATGAAAGGGTGTTACGCTGGTTCTTGTCCCTACAGCCCTTCAGATTCCAAACCTTACATCGTAAAGGGACTGAACAGGGGAACGTGGACTTTTTCTCCCGTTACCCTCAAGAAACCAGCCCTACTAGAAGGACAGCAAGGGAAAGGGGATGTGAGAGGGCACGAAGCGGAACACCTCGTTCGCCAGGAAGAACACCTCATAAGGACAAGAGTAGCTTACCCGTGGAGGTCCCGTCACGGAATACGAGCCCCGTTACGAGGTCCGCAAGGATGACCCCGCCCCCACCCTGTGCTCTGTCCACACAGGAGTCGCTCATTCCGGATGACGCGGCCAAAGGAGGAGGGACCGACACCGGAAGTACTTCACTCACGGAAGTGAAAAGGACCGAGGGAAGCCAGGAAGAGCGCGACAAAGCCGGAGAGAGGAAGGAGATACGGAGCGACGGAGACGAGGAACAGGAGGAGCGGAGAGAGAAGGAGGAAGACGCAGAACACGGCAGAGAAGACGAGACGTGGTACGAAGAGTGGTGGACCCCACAGGAGGAGGCTGGAGAGCGGCCGCGACTCTGGAGAGTTGCGGCGGAGCCGGTGAGTAACGGAGAGAGAAAGGAAGCGGGAGGGGGGAGGTGGGAGATAACAGGATTGGGAAGGGTCACGAGTGAAGTCACTACTGTGTTGTAAAGAGCACCTGCCCCCTCACATAAGCACTAAGGCAACCGATTCCGGGTGTGACGATCCCTCCTATAGAGGGTGTAAACCTCAACCCGGCACAACCAACCACCCCCCTTTTTCCTTTCCTCAACCATCCCTCACTTAAGAAAACCCTCCCCCGTTTCCCTCACTGATATCCCATACCCTGAGTGAGCGCATCTAAAGAGACCCACCGGGTGTGGTGACGGCCGCCGTACAAAGTACGGAAGAGTTCCGTAGAGGTGACTGACGGCTCCCTTTTTGTCCTTCCCTCCTATGTACCTCCGTGGGAGAGTCCCGGGAACAGAGGAAGGAAAGACACCGGAGGATACCATCGTTGAAGGAGAAGGGCACGCGGAGAGGAGAAGAAGAACCCTTAAAAAGACCACCAGTCCCGTAGAGACAATCATCTACCCCAACACTGACCCTTTAAATAAAAGACGCCCTCTGGCCCACTATATACAGCCTCCGCGTCTGTTTATCCGGCCCGCACTCCCACAGGTCTGAATCATGGCTTGTTCAAAGCCCATAATTATTTTTGGTGGGTAGTAGTTATTTGTTTTATATATATTGTGGTTTAAGAGTTTGTAGTAAGTGCCGCTTTGTTTATTTGGTAGTAGGCCATATATAAAAGAGATATGTGTGCTTTGATATTTTCACCGTGTATGGTGTATATCTGAATGAATGGCTTGGGACACACTTTGAAGGTCGCATCCATCATCCAGGTTTGACAGTGGCTTAGTTTTAGTAAGATATTTGCTGTGGGGATTACTAGGATTCATATCTCATTGTTTAGTTTCTCATATAAAAGGAAAGATTCCAAATTATGGGACTTATTTACAAGGCCCTAGCACCACCGAAGCGTCACTTTTTTTGACATTCTGGTGGCACACAATGCTGAGCCATATTTACACACCGATGCAAAGCCACTCTGCTTGGCTTTTCATGGCCTTGTAAATATGGGCCCCTTTCATGCATTACTCTGTGTGAAAGGGGTGTTCCAAGGGTGTTGCTGTGAGTGTTCCCACACAACACCCATGGATTCTGACGCATTCCCAGATTTACAAGGTTTTGTAAACATTGGAACGCATCAGATTCTAATGCTTTCCCAAGGGAAGCGTTAGAATCTGATGCAAAGAGGAGAAATATCTTTATTTCTCCTCGTTTTTTGCTCTTTCTTTGGGGCCGATTTCAATGTTGGACGGACCTGAGTCTGTCCGACATCGATCTGGAACTGAGACTGACCGACCTCCTGTCGGCGGTCCCAATCCAGTAATTAGGATGCGACCGAACACTGTTCGGTCGCAATCCTATTCTTGACAATGGGAGCATGCATTCCGACCGGAATGCATGCTCTCATTGTCAAGAGCTGAGGTGCAGTTCATCTCTGCACCCCGTGCCAGGCACCTCAAGGTGCCTGTTATCCCCTGGTGCAGGGATCAACAGGGGTGCACCATAGGTGCCCCCTAGACCGCCATTCAGAGGCCCTGCACCCATGGGGGCCCTGCTGGGGGCCCCCAAAGTCGGATTCCCACAGCCTTTCTGTGTCGGAAAGGCCAGCACAGAAAGGCTGTAGGAATCTGCTATCATAATCCCTCGGGCGGAAAGAGCTGCCCTTGGGATTACAGGCCCCTTTCCGAATGGCAGACGGGCTCTCCGAGCCCGCTGTAAGCTATTCGGAAATCCTGTGTGGATTAATTTCTGACCGACTTAATCAAAATGGGTAATTCGGAAATGAATCCAAACAAGAGATTACGATGCCGTAGGAACGGCTCCGACCGAGGGTCGGAGCCGTTTCCTACGGCATTGCAACCGGCCCCTATGTGTGCTGCATTATGCAGCACGCATAGAAGGAGGAAAACACCATCAATTATTGTTTTGGTGCAGAAAGATGTTCCTGCAACGCATGCACCCTTGCACCATGGTGCAAGGGTGCCTGCTTTGGCGCTAGGCAGCCAACTGTGCGTCAGCGCAGAGGAAAGCTCAGCTAGATAGATAGATAACTTCATTTGCATGATTACTTAAAACCATTGCAATAAAAAAGTAACAATAGTGTCTTAACTTCTCCAAGATTAAGACCAAAAGTTACAATTTGATTTTTATACCAAAGATTATACTGAATTTTCTTACAATTAAAAGTTGTTTAAAGAAGAAAAAGAAATGAATAAAAGATCCTAAAATGCGATAATGTAGAAGTCAATGGTCAACAGCCAGAAATGTGCAAAATAGTTCTCTAGACAGCCGAGGTGATGTTTGCTGGTGACCACAGTTTAGTTGGTCTCTACCTTCAGATCCTGTTGAATATTTGTGAGTCTCAGAGTAAGTTGGCCAGAGCATAAAGTGAAGACAGCGGACTCATGGAACCCAATTGCTGAGTAAGGGGCGTATATCAGCTATGGGTTGTGGGAAATGAGCAGAAGGGTTATGCAGCTTGATAAGGAGGTTGGATCATTCTGCTCAGTTGCTAGTCGTTGTCAAATCAGCATCTTTGTGGAGAGCCTTTAGTTGCATTGCAGAAAGATGTTAGCCCATTAGTTGCTCATTATTCAAGTTTTTTTCCCCACTATATCCATGAATCGTACAAAACGGCAGATCAACTGAACTTCTCCACCTTCAGAGCATGCTTTCACTGCCTGCCTGCATGTTCTTATCCCCTTGATCTTAAAATCGGGTTTTAGTAGCAGTCGGCGTTCATATTGTAATTTCCTACAGATGCACAACAGATGAAGGATATCCTCTTTTGCTTTCCCACATAGGTGGCAGTTAGTAGATGTCTGCATTCGTTTCCAAGGTGGGAGGTGCAGCAGGGTCTCGAGAATACCCAGTCGATATTGAAGATATTTTTCCTTTATTGTTTTTGTAAATCCTGCTCCTAAGTAAGGTTGGAAGGAGGAGTTAATGAAGCTCTGCAGGACGAACCATCCATGGATCCTTTCTTTTAGCGCTGCCTTGTCTTCCACTAAGGAGACCCATTTCACTGTCTTATTAACAAGATGTTTGAAGCTGTTATGCATCTCGAGAACTCCCAAAGTTCCCATAGGCCCAGTCGATCTATAGAGGCTAGCAAGTAGGTCATGGCTACACTTTCTTTTTTTAATTGTAGGTCCTTCCATAAATGTGCATTCAGCGACCCAGACTCAGCACTTTTGATTTTATGCCATCATTTGACATAGGCGCCTTTACGGGCGATTTCTTGCATCTGCTGGCCAAATTTCAATCTATGGGGCTCATTACGATGGCGGGAGGACATCAGTCCGCCTGCCATCGTAGCGGTGCTGGGACCACCCGCGAGACGTGCGGCAGTCCCACCACACATATTAGGATGCGACCGCCATACTGGCGGGCGTATCCTGGGCTTTTGACATTGTGGGCGGTGCTGCTGGCTGCAGCACCGCACGCAATGTCAAAAGTGCGTGCACAGCATTTCCCTGCACTAGGTGGCTGGCACCATGCGGTGCCTGCAACTTGGTGCATGGAAATGAGGGGGGGTACCATGGGTACCCCCAGTGCAGCGACACCCCCCCACAAGGGGGGCCATCCAAATTTGGCGGTGGGTAAATCACTATGTGATGGCGGAAGGACCGCCGGCCCGGCGGTGGCGGTCTTTCCGCCATCAAAATGAGCCCCTTATTTGGCTTGGCAAAGTTTATTTAGGTAGATTGAATATCATTCTTAATGCTCTTGAAAACATACCGGCCAGCGTTACCGCATCCCTTCCCCTCAGACATTCGCTCCCATGAGTAATGGTTGGGATGAGCTTTGCTTGGAACACCTGGAGCAGTGGCATAAGGCTCGGGCCAACAGTTTTGTGTTTGATGTTTTTTAATTCTACCGCCATTGAGTTTCCTCTTCTCTTGATGGCCTCTTTTTGTGCTGTAAACGTGCCTTTGTTCTCTATTATGACCCCCAGGTATTTATATTCTTCGACTACTTCTAATGGCTGACCTGCCAGTTGCCAGCGATAGCTAGATGTGTTCTTTTTTTGGTTTAATCGCATCACTTTAGACTTGTTTAGACAGACCATTATTAACAGAGAAGTTTTGGATGGTGTCTGGCAGATGTTGGAGACAATTGGAGACCAATCAGAGTTCGGCTGATCAGTACAAGGTCATCAGCGTTGAGTAGATTGGAGAGGGCAAGTCCACCAATCCTTGGGGCATGTGAGATACAATTGTCCAACTCTGTAGATAAGTCTGCCATGAAGAGGTTGAACAAAGTCGGGGCCAGCATGCACCCTTGTTTCAGCCCCTTTGTAGTTGGTATTTTTCTGGACAGGCAGTCGCCAACTCCAAGCTTCACTTAGACCCAGGTGTCAGTATGTAAAATGATCAGCTGATTCAAAAGAGAAGATGGTATATTTCTTTTGGTGAGTTTAGCTCACAGCTTCTTTCTATCTATGTTATGGAAGACCGATGAGTAGTCGATGAAACACACATAGAGTGACAAGTTTGAGGCTTTTACAGCATCTATTAGAAGGGAGAGGGCAAGTATGTTCATAGTAGTTCCCATGCCCTTTCAGAATCCCATCTGGTTAAGGGGAATGACCGATTTTTCGGGTGCCCAATCTGTAAGTTCTTCCAAGAGAAGGCCGGCATAGTATTTAGCATTGTTATCTATCAATGCTACCAGCCTGTAGCTTGTTGCTTTATTCTTATTGCCTCTCTTGTATATTGGGATATAATAGACCCCCTCCAAGAAGCCGGTATTCTTTCTGCTCCCAAGATCTGGTCAAAGAGTGGTATTAATCCTGCCGCCCAGTAGACCAGGTCTTGTTTAAACAGATTGCAGGAATCGCGTTCGGGCCTGGTGTGCCCTCCAGCCTGCCTTCTGCTATCCTGTTTCTAATCAGGTTGGCTGTAAATACGAAAAGGCGATTGCCAATGGTTTGTTTTGGTCAGGCGATTTATCCCCAGATGTGTAACTGGGTCTGGGCTTCCCAATCGTGAATCCTTCAGATTCTGTGTTGAAGGGATGCCGTAGGTAGGATGTCCAGGCTTCTTCCGTTAAATGTGAATTGACTCTGTGCGCACTTGGGTTCTGAAATCTGTTTATCGTGCACCAGAATCTTGGTCTGTTCTTAGTTTTTGAGTTGTGTAAGAGCTTGGCCCACAACTTCTCCTCCGCTTCCATTTTTACTTGCCAGATTATTTCTTGTTTATTTTTAGTTGCATTAGCTCCTTCTGGATGATGGGGTCTAGGCCGATTCGCCTGGGGCCTCCGTAATGTTTTGTTTATTGTTTTCTTGAGTTTCCTTAAATGAGAGTTTTGCAAAGGGGAAAGGTGGTTGATTGGCTTATTTGCCAGTAAAGGAGAAATCAGTTTTTGGAGAGCTTTTTGTGATGATGAGCAAAGCCTTTCCCTTCTGAGTGCGTTTCTCCTAACTTTTTGATAAAAAGTTCCCAGCATATGTTAGCACATTTGTATCTACATCCTTGAATTCATCCCAAAGTATCTTTGCCGAGGCCAGCAATTTTTCTGGTTGGCGAGTTTTACATGTTATCCTTCTGTAATTGACTGTATGAATATAGCTAGGGTCCTCCACTGGCTGAGTTAGTGTTGTGCCTTGTATGTTCATTGTGATTTCTTGTGGTAAGTGGTCACTTTAATCTGATGTACCTATCTGAAACTCTGCGATTTTACTGATCAGAGGTAAGGTTACAAAGGTGTAATCTAATAATGTGCTGACTGATGCATTGTGAGGAAAGCACAGGGATGCATCGTATTGCTGTTAATACAACGCACCCTTGCACTCTCCTAATGACACATCTCGGTGCAGCAAGATGGCTTGCAGTACCACGCTGCATCATTTTCTAGTAAATATGCTCTTATGTGACATTGTTAATGTTCAGGTATTTCTATGGCTTGGTATCTTTTAGGGGCAGGCAGAGTGTCGCTGGTGGCTTTTTTAGTTTGTAAAAGACACACAAATGATGGACAGAATGTGGAACAAATCAAACATTAATCCCCAGTCAAGAGATCAGGGTTAAATCTATCGTTCTTTTGCTCACAAGGTCACCCCAGTTTAGACCCAGCCATATGCAAATCAGTAGCCTTGACCCTGCTCCTCATGGGAACAGTCCAGCCCGAACTGCCAAGCCAGGTCCTCCCTGGACCAGAAACAACCATCCTAAATATACATTTACAATAAACCGTTACTAGCAGACATTATGCCTTTTATGCACAATCATTCCACTGCATGGATATGTCTTTACCTTGTTGGCCTCATTGGCATACAATGCAGTTTTGACGGTTATAACGCAAGATGCGCTTTTCATCAAACAATGTTATTGTTTAACCAAGTCGTTTGGCTGTATTCACAATAGCCTTTAAAACTTGCAATGCATTTTGCCTTTGAACCAAAATAATGTCAATCAAAGTTTCTGTAAACACAAGGTTAATCAATGTCAATGAAGTTTATTTAAACACAAGGATAATCAAGCTCTTGTACATCATCTTTATGAACTGAATTCTGATCAGTTCAGATTCCATGGTATTGTTAATAGTTAATACTTGGATTCTACCTTTGTAATTGTTAGTCTGTTACGAGGTTAGCGATAACTTTAGTAAGTGTGAGCATGCGCGCCATTGAAGGTAAGATACAACTTACTGTTCTTGCTTTCTTTATAGGTGGTGATTCTTGAAGCAAATCTGTGGAAGACTAGGAGTTGCTACCAGATTGTGAGGATGTACCCGAAGACCTTGAATCAGGTACGTTCTTCTAGAGGAGGTATCCTCTTGAAGCGCTGATTGCCTAGCAATGGGCTTGGTGCTGGGTGTGGTTTAGATAGCTGGTGTTTCCAAGATGACAGCCCAGATTGGATTCTTACGTTGCTTTATTCACATGTCTTGTGAACGCGTGCGGTTGAGTTTACTTCCTGTTTTATGGTGCATAAAATGTATTCTTCTCTGACATTTGTATGTGGGAAACTCTTGAAGGCATTTCGTACCCTGAATCAGGACTATTATTGAGCGTTATCACTTTGGTAAACTTTCACAAAAAAGAGCAAGAGCATGTGGAAGAATGTGTGTCTGCACTGAGGAAATTAGTAGCCACATGCAAGTTTGGAGCATGCTGTTATGAACACATCAGGGATCAATCTTTACTGAATTGTAACACAGCAAGTAAAGAGGATGTACGGCAACAGAAAACTGAGGTGCAGGTGGTGAAAGGTGGTACTGTGATGAAAGAGAAGAATGATTCTAATTTTAAAAGAGTCAATTTTACAGGTGTGGATGTGTAGGTCACATGGCAAATAGAATTAACTGCCTGACGGTGAATGCAGTCAGCAATAAATGTGGGAAAGGGGGCCACTTCATGATGACTTGCAGAAGTGGAAAGGTTGTTAAGAAAACAGGCAAGGAAATGTAACAGAGGTATGTGATGAGATAGTGCTGCAGATGTCTGATGGAGGTTCGAGTAACCCAAGGAATATGGTAAAGATAGAAGATATGGAAGTGAAAGTCATGTTTGACTCACGCTCCACATTGACAATGATTTCAGATGAAGTATTCAAAAAGTTGTTCGGAGATAAGGTGAAGTTACAAAGGATATACATATGCCTGGGAGGGTATTGATGGCAACCAATACAAATAAAAGGATATTTCCTGGGTAAAGTTGAACACAAGAATAGATATACTGTCGGCATGGTTTATGTGTTGGTGAGAGGTGATAATATTTTGGAGTGGCCTGTACAGATGGATTTGGGTGTCTATCTTAATCCCAACGCCAGTCAACACATGTTAGTGCAGAATATTACATTATTGTGTTAGTTGATTTATTTTCAAGATGGTCAGAAATTAAATTTGTCTTAGATATCAGCTCAAATGTTATTATTACATTTCTGGTGGAAATTTTTTATACAAGAAGGTTTTCCTAATACCCTGTTGACTGTCAATGGTGTGACATTTTGCTCTAAGGAAATGAAGGAATTTTGGAATGTAATAGTATTACACATTGACTTTGCACCATTTATCACCCAGAAACAAATGGTGTGGTAGAAAGTATTAATATAACACTTAAAGAAGGAGTTCGGCTGGCAACGTCTAGTGGGTTGTGTTGGGAAGAAGAGGTTATGCAGCATCTCGAAGCATATCGCCTTACTCCTCACCATTCCACAAGTTTGACTACTCCTCACCATTCCACAAGTATGACTCCTTTGAATTACTAAAATGCAGGAAGCCCACCAGGTTAGTGCTGGGGTGGATGGAAAGGCATAAAAGTTGGGTGAAAGTTGATTTTAATCAACCGTGGAGACAAAAAGAGTTGGAGTTGCAATCAGCCCATAAAGAACGATATAATCGAGCACATAATACCAGGTTGATAGACTTTAAAATAAGTGAGTGGGTCAGAGTAAAAGCTCCTACTGATAACAAGAGGTGGTCAACGTTTACTGAGCCTATGAAGATTATAACGCTATTTCACAATGCACTCAAGACACAAGATGGCAGGATTTAGAATTTGGAATGACTGGTGGGACACGTTTGGCCAGCTCAGTGTAAAGATAAGATGGGGAGAAGTGAATATATATCCAATATGGAGAAGAGTGATAACCACATAGACATGGACAAGAAAATATTCGATAGCAACAGGGTTAAAGGATATGCTAGGTCAAGTAGACGTGTGACCGATTCTCCAAATTTCCTAAAAGACTATGGGCCTTATTACGATGTCGGTCGGCAGTCCCGACTGCAGCATTACAATGGTGCGGTCGCATACTCCCATTTCTCTATGGGAGCTTGTGCTGCGGCTGTAAACCGGCTGTATCACAAGCTCCCATAGAGAAATGGTAGAATCTGCTCATCCCTGAACCACGTGGCAGGCACTTCAAGGTGCCTGCCACACGGTGCAGGGATTAACATGGGGCACCATACCCCCAACCGGAGACGCAGGGAGAAGAGGGCCCTGCTAGGGGCCCCCGAAGTCGATTTCCGACGGGCTTTCCATGTCGGAAAGCCTGACATAGAAAGCCTGTCGGAAACCGACATCGTAATCCAATGGGATTATGGTGAGGCCTCCAACTGGCCAACGGACTCATTGAGCTGTCGGAACCCAGCCGGAATGACCGGCCGGTTTCACTTTCGACTGCCTGCATTGTAATGCGGCAGTCAAAAGCGAAGCCCACGATGTGACTCGGAAAGCCTCCGACCAGCGGTTCTGAGTCACTTCGTAATGAGGCCCTAAGTTGTGCAATAAGTATGGAAAAATTGAAGATGTAGCAGCTTTGTTATGCCAGTGGTCTTCAAATTGTGTATAAGTCACATCTGTGCTTTTCTTTGAGGACCTAATTTGTGATTTTTTTTATATATGTTAAGAAAATGTTTGTGCAGTCTCTTAGTTTTTGACTTGGTCAATGTTTCAATTTTTTTAGTGTTTATACTTTCGTGTCTATATTAGGCAGTATGTTATGTTCTTCCTAAGTAACCTATATTTTGAATTACTCTTTGGTCTGTTTGTGATACTGTAAAAAAGGGGAGATGTGTGGTATAAAGTAGCTGTCACTGGGAAGTGAGCCATGTCTCTGGAATCCTGGTTCCCCCAAGTTCTAGAATAGACTGATGTAAGAGGGCTGTTCTGGGACAGTGACAGTTATCAGAGCTGTGGCTGAGGTGTTAATGTTAAACTCTACTTGTACACTAAAACCTTTGGAGGGTCACCTTTTTGGAGACTTTGTACGATTTTACATCTGTATTCAGTTGGTATCTGCTGGCTAGCCTGGAACTTCTCTGCCTGTATGGTATGTGCACAATAAACTTAGACTAACTAGCATCAACAGAGCGTCAAGCGTGATTTGTGTACCACAGATACCACCTGCTATACCACATTCATCACTGTCACTGTGCACTGGGATGGAGGCACAGCAGCTCTGGTGATCAAACCAATAACTAATGCACTCACTGCTGCAGGAGAGGCAGGGTGCACACAACAGCGATTGAGCCATTTGTTTGTTTACCTAAAACACACCACCCACAAACCCACCCCATTTGCTCCTGCTTCATTATGTTTGAATGTGGTAACCATGTTAGGAGTAGGGAAGCCACAGCATGACATTCCATGTAGTACCAACCCTGCTGTTGGCACGTGTGGCATGATGAGGCATTGCTGTTTTTTCAGCAGTGACTGGCATTGCAGCTGTCAGAACATGTGGTACAACAGCAGGAGACACTGGGTGAGATGGACAGTACAGGGCTTGTGTTTTTTTTTGTGGAAAAATGAGCAGTGATGTTGGACCTGGCCCTCTCTTTAGGGTCACCTCAAACGTTTTGCCTCAACTCCTTCTGTTTTGCTGAATTTGTTTTTGTTGGCATTAGGACTCTGTGCAGTTTTTCCCTGCTAACCAGTGGTAAAGTGATCGTGCTCTCTCCCTAAAACTTGGCAAAATTGCCCTACACCTAATGGCACAGTTGATTTACTAGTAAGTCTCTAGTAAATAGTATTGCATGTACCTAGGGCTTGTACATTCAATTCTAATAGTAGGCCTGCAGCACTCATTGTGCCACCCACTAAAGTAGCCTTTTAAAACATGTCTCAGGCCTGCACTGCAGCCTGTGTTGCTGCGTTAAACTGCCATTTTGACCTGGGAAAATAGACACTTTGTCAGGCCTAAACCCTCCTTTCTAATACTTATATGTCACCCCTAAGGTAGGTCCTAAAGGCTCATAGGGCAGAGTGCATTGTATATAAAAAGTAGGACATGTACTTGCAGTGAAAAACTCCTCAAGACGTTTTTACTTTTGTAAGGCCTTTCTCTCCCATTGGCTAACACTGAGTTACCTTATTACATTTAATAACTGATAACTTTGGATTGGGAGCATATATAGATATGCTCTCTACATTAAAATGAATTGTAATTTACAATCCTCTTTAAAGTCAAAGTCGGATTTTAAGTTATAATTCTGAAAATGCCACTTTTAGAAAGTTGGCATTTCCTTGTCCTAACCATGTGTGCCTTCTGCTAGTGTCTTGGGTCATGTGAATGGCTGTTGGGGTTTGGATTTTGCTTTCAGACAGTGACACAAGGGGGCTTAGGTGTAGACAGGATGGGCTGACCTGGCAGGATGACTAGGAAGGATTGTCCCAGTCCCACTTGCATTTCAAAGGGCTTTTTCCTCCTGTACACACACAAAGGAATCTGACACCAGGTCTGCCATGTCTTTTGTCGCCTTAGACAGTTTAGAAACTTGACAGAGGTGGGGAAGAACTTTCCAAAACTAGATGTTGAGGTAGGACAGGGATTCTCCCCACACAAAGGCTGGCGCCGGGTATATATACTGGACCTCCAGATCCACCATCAGAACACTCCTGGACCTGTGGACATTGCAGTATCTTACTTTCAGAGGTCTGCTCTGCTGCTTGAGGACAGCCTTACTGTCTGAGAAGGAAGACTGGACCTGCTTACCATCACATCAGACTAACCTGAGTGAATCCAAGGATCAGTTAGCTGACATAACATGCTCCAGAGGCCGCCCTGCAACTGCCCAGCTGACCTGCTGCAACTACACCTGTCTGGACCTGCAACTGCACCTGAAGCCCTGCTGACCTCTTTTGCAGTGAGTCCCTGATTCCCAAGAAGTATCTCCCCAGGTCCTAGACCCTTGGCTGGCATCGGAGTGTACTCCTCTGCAAGAAAAAGTCCAAATCCTGAAGTTTGGGCTACTTGCGAACAAGCCCGTTTGCACCAAGACACTGCAGCTCGCGATGACTAGTATCGTGAAGCTCCAGAGGGACGTGCTCTTCTTGCTACAATGCCCGCCAGTGACAACGGTCAATGCGAGAGCCGCACTTAACACTACAGCAGCAACCGTCCATGATGCTCAACTAGCTATTTATGCTACACCGACAACAGCCCACGACACCTGACCTGCTCTTCGTGTTATAGCAATATCATCCAACACGCTCTACCTGCTCCTGCGGCCTTCTCCTTTTGAATCGCACTCTTCTTGCCTGACTTAGAAGGTAGCTCTCCAGCGGGGCTATCCTGGTCCCTGTATCGGACCCATGGTCCATCGCAGCCGGCCTGAACTTGTGGCTTTCTCCCAGTTTAGCACAACAAGATGACCGTGAGTTGCGATTTGTGCTTTTAGGTGCTAATTTTCAGTAAAATATTGAAATTGTATATCTTTGGTTTTTTTGATTGGATTTTTGTCATTCTGGTATCATTTTACTTAATAAAATTGACTCTATTGTTCTAAATCGGTTTGGGATTTTTCTTGTGTTGTGTTTTCTCATTATTACTGTTTGTTTTCTGCATAAATGCTTTACACATTGCCTCTAAGTTAAGCCTGACTGCTTTGTGCCAGGCTACCAAAGGGCTAAGTACAGGTTTATTTAATGACGTTTGTGGTTCACCCTGACAAGGATTGTGGTTTCTGCTTGAGCTAGGCTTCCACCCCTCTCTACCCATTACTCAATTTCTTACAAACAACAATGCACCAGCATTGCAGTTAATGTGGGAACTTGGGAACTGGTTTGGGGGTACCGGGGCTATGAGGTTGCTGGGCTAAGATGGTTACAATTAGAGTTATTTGTCTCAAGTGTCCTGGGGATACCTAACTGTTGAACCCAATATGAATACCAAGTATACCTTTCTGTCAATTAACCCTCGTGGTAGTGTAGGTGAGCAGTCAAAGGTTTCCTCAGGATGGTGCTGTGGGTTAGATACTCAGAAAGTTGCAAAGCATAGAATAATACTTAATAAATCAATATCCAGTCAGTACTTTTACCTAAAAAAATGAAAATGTGCTTTAATTCAAATACATTTAAATGCTAAACATAAAACTACAAATGTACATATGAAAATTAGAACGTTCTAGTCCATCTTGAAATAGAGATCTGTGTAAAAAGATTTTTCAATGTTTAACCATATAAATACCCTTCCAATGCCTTGTGCCATGAAATTCAAATTGTAATGCCCCCTCATCCCTCATATTGTGTTTGTAACAGAGTTCACAATGTAAAACCTGTTCCTATTTTATTTGTCACTCAGTTAATATTGTTAAGCTGTTTCCTACTGCATTTAGCTGAGATGTCTCAATGAAAACCCCTCCTGCTACATGTAACGATGCTTCCTACTGTATTTAACACAGGGTCTGCCTTAACAATTTCTCTATTAGTTATATGAATAGGGAGGCTACCACTACAATTGTCCAATCAAATGTCTTAAAAAAAGACTAGTTAGGGGATGCTTCTAAAGTCCTACTCTCTATGCTGCTTTTTAATTCTTTCTGGTGCTCTAGTAGAAAGCTGTCTGTCACCAGACCTGAAAATTTGCAGGTGAATGGATGAAGAGAGCCTCTCTTTATTTTAACGTGAGTGTCCTCAAAGAGCGCAGCTGATTGTCAAAGTGGATACCTCAGTAAAGGTAGCCGTATGAGTGCAGTCAGGGTCCAAAAATCCTTACTAAAACTAGAGGGACTAATTAGCAGAGGCAATTACATCACCTGAAATGACATCAGATGAAGAAATGCCAGAGCCATATCCTCTCTTAAAAGGGAATGGGCCTATTTTGCAGTCAAAACTGAGCTACAGTCTTCACAACATACAGATGTGTAGATGTACATGTTGATATCTAAACCAAGCCTGCATGTACATCTATGTCTTACCTGCGAATGCAAAGCATTGAATGTTCAGTACAGTAAGAGAGGGTACATTCAAAGCATATGCCTTACATTTGGAAACATATAATCATTTGATTAATATGAAGTAAATGCAAATCTGCTAAACAGTTAAATATAAATGAAGGAATATAGATGTTGCATAAGAAGATATGCCCTTTTACTTTTGCTTTGTAACTCATCAGCATGATGGGAGGATTTATGTAAGAAATTGGGTTATTGGTTGAGGGGGGTGAAATACTTCTTAAGCAGCAACCACAATTCCTCTCAATGTGAAGTCACAAGCCAACCCTAAATTAGCCTGTGCTCAACCCTCAACAAAGAAGTCAAGCTTAACACAGAGGTGTAAAGTATTTGTGCAATACTTCAAACAGTAACACATTAAAAACACACCACAAATGGAGCCCACGTCAGTTTAAAATATAGAGTATTTTTTAATAACTAAAACAAGACCAAAATGACAAAAATCCAATTAGTAGAACCGGAGATATTCAAATTTTAAGACTTTATTGAAATTAGCGCCAAAAGGAGTAAAGTCCCAACTGTGGATATCTGGTCATGCTGGCCCAGGCAAAGTCACTTGTGCGCCGACCGCGAAGGAGTGCTGATCAGCTACAAGGACCCAGTTAGACCCGCATAAGTTAGATCTGCATAAGCATACAGTAAATAATCAATTTGCTCAATGGTATGCATGGCTGAGAACTACGTTTGAATGTACATACATGTAACATTAATGTATACATTGCACAAGTTTTAGGGTTTCTATTGCAATCACATTCTACACATGTGAGAATGGTTTTGTACTAATATTCTAATCCCTAACTGTTACTCAGACAATATAGCACACATTTAGGAATCATGAGTCATTTATTAGCATTGAAGCACAACCACGAGAGGATGGTTCTGAAATACTTATACATTTAGCTGTTAATATCAATCACTTTATTAAACGTACATCAAAAAATAATTTCTAGATCATCTTCATTGAATACATGTCAACTATTTGAGGATGGTTCTTGACTAAGCAACAAAGACTATTTCAATTAACATGGTTAAACACACAATGTGAGTAAATACTCCAGTTCTACGGTAAAGTCACTTCGAAATAGCATTGTCGAGTGAAATTGTAGTATTAATCATTATGTCATGTAAGAAACGTGCAAAGTGCTCCTTCATTATGCGTGTCAGTGAACATTCTGTTGAACCTCTGTGACGTGTAAAGAATAGGCAACTTTGCACTGCACCAGTAGCATTTAATTTACAGGCCCTGGGCACAGGTAGTACCACTTTGCTAGGGACTTATAAGTATATTAAATATGCCAATTGGAGATAAGGTAATGTTACCTTGTTTTAAGGACTGAGCACATGCACTTTAGCACTGGTTAACAGTGGCAAAGTGCACAGAGTCCTAAGGTCAGCAAAAACGAGATCAGCAAAAATGGAGGAGGAAGGCAAAAAGTTTGGGAGAAGACCACACTAAGGCTGATAGGTCTAAAAAAATTACATTTGAAATCCATGGTTTTATTTGTGATGCCTTAAAAAATGTTACATGCTTTAAAAGGTGTGACCATGCATATGATTTATCAGAGTTGTGAAGTGACAACCTGACTATAAGTGCACTTTATAAACAAATAATATTACCACACAGAAATGTGAAAAGACCATATTTGATGTCAGTTTTTTGTATTTTTAGAAATCCAACATATGATCAGGGCCACGGGAATTATGCGATTCTGCGGCCGCTGTGTTTTTCGCATAATTATGGAATTCCTGCATTTGCCACATAATCCATCATAATCTGCAGATTATAGCAAAAAGAAAAAAATTCTAGCTCAAACAGATCAAAAGCCACTAAAATTCAGGCCTGGGCGTAGTTCGCGGAGTTTCGCTACGCGGAACTCCGCGAAGTGACATAAAAACTCTGCAGGGTTCCGCAAGTGGCGGAGTGCAGTGCAAACTGTGTTTTGCGCTGGTTTTCCTGCTGCTCGGGTAGAAATTCTACAAGAGCGGCAGCTCACGCTCGCGAACTTACCGTTCGCGAGCGCGAGCCGGGAAAAAACTCTGCTGCACTACGTGGAGCGCAGTTTTCTGCACTTCGCGAGCTCCGCAGAGCACGGAGTGCAGAAAACTCTGCAAACTCCGCGAACAGAGTGGAGTTCACCGCCCAGGCCTACTAAAATTGCGGTGACCTGTGTTGCTGCGCAGTGGAAGGCCCTCTTCAAAGGTTATATGTTCATCTTTAATTTGCGTAATGATGTATATGGATGTCAAACTGGTAGTAATAAGGTAAAACTGTTGCTCAGACGGTTTTAACGTGAAAAAATGGCAAATTATGTATTATTACTTTCACAAAATGTGGCGCATTAGGTTGCATAATTTGCATTTTTTGTAGATAATTTAGTCAAGTCTGTTGCATAATTTGGTCCTCCCCTGACGCATCACCGCTCTTCATCAGAAACAAAATCCCCAAATACATTCAACAAAGGAACCTCTGCTCTAAATTGGCACCTCGCCTCAAAATCCCACCATACAAGACAAAAACATAGGTGGCACATCCTTCTCTGTTCAAGCAGCCAAACTATGGAACTCTTTACCCCCACACATAAGATCCACAGATAACCACCTTATCTTCAGAAGACTACTCAGGAGTTGGCTCTTGCCCACATAACTACCATACTCAACCATAAATAAACAGCATATCCCTCTGTATAGAAGCATTTATTTGTACTATTGATGTATACCCACATATGTGTATTGTTTTTTATAAACGTGTATAATAATTATGTTTTAAATATATAGATAGATATTCATTAGTTCTGCTTAACAAATAGTCATCTTACTTCATATCATGTAACTTTATTCGGTCATTGTACAAAAAGCCATCAAAGTATGCAGAGATAAAACATAAATGTATTTACAATTAAAAAAGTATTAAACCATTACTATCTCAAGTACAAATGACAATCCCAGGTCATAGTTTAAAAATAACATAAATGCATAGATATGAATGACCTAATCATACATAAAAAATGCAAAAGCAAGAGCTAGTGCGTTAAAAAATACAAAACCATGATTATAAGACTTAATATTTAAAATACATATACAACATAAAAAAGTTAAATGTGACAATAGTCATCTTACTTATAGTTACATTATTCTATGTTTAACAGGTATATAGGTGACTGCATAAATAAGTAAATCTTTTATCATAACTATTTATCTACAATTGCTTCACTATTGAATTACCAACAAAAAATAATAATACCTTAAAGTACAGCAACACTTAAAAGTCTTAGTTTATTAAATACAATTTCAATCTACATATAATACCTTCCTTATACATATTCACCTTCCATGTTCTTATGTATCTTTATATTTATTACTTCACTTCTAATTCAGCATCTTCAATGAACTACCCTATATCTCACCCTATATCTCTCGCAATATATCCTCTACCTCCACTTTGACTCATCTCAAACCTCATTCTTATACTCTCTCCAATGCACTACGCTATTTCTCACCCTATACCTCTCACAATATATCCTCTACCTCCACTCTCTCACTCATCCCAAACCCATACCACTACTATGATCCCCGAAATAACCCTTTCTAGACGCTTCCCTCCATTACCCCTCATTGCATCATCTCATACCTCTTTTACTATTCAGATTCCCAAACAAGCCTTTCTAAACCCTTCCCTCTGACTCTTCCCCCTCCACCTCCCCTTACCTCATCCCAAACCCTCTCCTACTACTATGAACTCCAAAAAAGAAAACAAAATTATGGACCCTTCCCACTTGTATCCCTCCACTATCCTTTTTCAATACAAATAACAAACTCACATGTCCACCGCTCCAATTAATGTCATATTCCCCTATACTAATTCCCCACTAATCCTGTTTGGGTTCCCGAGTAGCATGCTACCCACCGAAATATGCTTCAACTCCTCATCAGGGGTAGCAAGCCCTATATGAAGGCAAACCCTTCCCTCTTCTCTCTCTCCACTATCCTTTTTCAATACAAATAACAGACTAACATGTCCACCGATCAAATGAATTTCAAATTTCCCTATACTAATTCACCACTAATCCTTTTTGGTTTCTGGAGTAGCGTGCTACTCGCCCAAATACACTTCATCACCTCATTAGGGGTAGCAAGCGCTATATAAATGCAAACCCTTTACTCTTCTATCCCTTCACTATCCTTTTTCAATACAAATAACAAACTCACATGTCCACCGCTCAAATTAATGTCATATTCCCCTATACTAATTCCTCACTAATCCTGTTTGGGTTCCTGAGTAGCATGCTACCCACTGAAAAATGCTTCAACACCTCATCAGGGGTAGCAGTCACTATATAAATACAAACCCTTCCCTCTTCTCTCCCTCCACTATCCTTTTACAATACAAATAACAGACTAACATGTCTACCGCTCAAATGAATTTCATATTTCCCTATACTAATTCACAGCTAAATCTTTTTGGGTTCTGGAGTAGCGTGCTACTCGCTGAAAAGCACTTCAACACCTCATCAGTGGTAGCAAGCACTATATAAATGCAAACGCTTCCCTCTTCTATTCCTCCACTATCCTTTTCAATCCAAATAACAGACTAACAAGTGCACCGCTCAAATTAATTTTATATTTCCCTATGCTAATTCACCACTAATACGTTTTGGGTTCCGGAGTAGCGTGCTACTCACCGAAAAGCACTTCATCACCTCATCAGGGGTAGCAAGCGCAATATAAATGCAAACTCTTCCCTCTTCTATCCCTCCACTATCCTTTTCGATTTAAATAACAGACTAACCACTGAAATTAATTTAATATTTCACTATACTAATTCACCACTAATCCGTTATGGGTTCCAGAGTAGCGTGCTACTCGCCAAAAAGAGCTTCGACGTCTCATCAGGGGGAAGTAAGAATTATATAAATTAAATTACAATAATTTCAGTGGCCCAGTGTATGATTTCCCACACGTAAACTTGAAAGTGAGCTTAGAAATCCCTCCAGGGCACTTTTCAGAGTTAAAGAGGAGCTTACAGGGGGTGGAAGGTTAAAAGCATTTGGGAGGTCAAATGTTAAGCACATAGGATAACATGCAATGTTTGTACATGGGAGCAGCTGAGGTGGTGCGCCACAACGTACCACTACTAACACCTTTCAGTCTCCATTAGCCTCAGGCAAACAGGAACAGGTGCCCCTTCGCTACAAATAGTGGGGCTGGTAGGTGGTCCGTCCATTCGCGTCTTTCCCGATTTGTGCCTGGGTGCAGTGGCAGTCAGTCATTTATTCATTAAATGCCCACAATATCCATAGCTGCACAATATGGTACATTTCAGTTGGCCTTAGAACGAACACGACTACACCTATAGGGAGGTGAGCTTTTATATGTTTAGCTGTCTCAAATTAGTTAAACCTTCTGTTTCTCTTGTGCAAACGTCAAACCCTCCCCCAGACATCAGCATGCCCTTTGATTGCTTTTGCACCAGCACCACTAATACGTGTGCTCTCTAGGGCAAATCCCTTAGGATCATATAGCGGTACAGGTAAACAAACACCTTCATCCCGAGCAGCACTGGGACAACAACCAGTGCGGCCCGGGTACCCGGCTGAGTTCACTGCGTCACCACCGAGGTGCTGGCTCTCTCGAAGCCTGTCACCCGAGCTCCCACTTTCAGTGCATCGAGTCTCTCAACCGAGTGGCGCAAAGTTCCGGAGCACATCAAACTATATTTAGGAGTCGCAGCTCCCGAGCTATGAAAGGAATTCCTTTTACACTGGAGCTTCCAGCCTGAGCTGGTCTCCGAGCACCAGGGCCCGCTCTCTCGGCGCCTGTCACGCACCCCGAACGCACTCCTGCTACTCGGCTTCACCGAGAGAACCTCCGGCTGGTCTGCGCCGAGCCTCGCCTGCCAGCCCGCTGCCATCCTTCTGAACCGCAGGAAACCGAGCCGGGTAAGTCGGTGGGATGCGGGGAGAAGGGGGTGCTAGCTATCCGTGTACCTTTTCACGCTGGGGCAATATTTCCCCTCATGTTAGGCAGCAGTGTAACGAGGAGCATGTTCTAAACATAAATTCTCGTGTGACTCATAAAGTGCGTTCGTGAAATCCGAAGCGCACCGTGCAGCGCCTGGCATCTGACACTGCGCCCTGTCGGTTAGTTGCCAGTCTGTTTTATGCGAGTGCAGTGTATTCTTTACTAGAATTTTGAACTAGACCTTTGGAGTCTCATTAAAAAAAGTATATTTTCCAGAGACGTGTAAGCATTTAGATGTGGAAGCGCTTTTGCACAATTTGGTAAAGTTTACTAAACCTTTTTAGGAGATGGAGCGCCTTTGTTAATGTCAGCACCATTTTGACAATTAAGCCCAAATGGGAAGGACCGTTTTTTGGAAAATAGAGCGACAACCAGGCCCGGCTCCAGGAATTTTTATTTGGGTGGGCCAAGGGTGCATTCGGGTGGGCCACTACGGCAGTCGCGACTCGCGGGGGTGGGGTGGGGGGAGAGGAGTGGTGGGGTGGGGGGAGAGGAGTGGTGGGTTGTCGGGGGGTCGTGCGGGGAGGTCTGGCCACGGGGGGGTTCAATTTAATAATATTCATTTTAAAAACAGTAACAGGAAGCAGGCAGCCAGGCTCCCTCCCCTAAGCCAATCACAACGCTGCAAGCAGCGCTGTGATTGGTCAGTACGCAGCCCAGCCAGGGGCTTATGTGGCCCTCCCCTGCCCTGCTCGCATGTACAAACGCTATTGTGCAAGACGGTATTAGGAAGGGGCGTCCCTTCCTAATAGCGAGCCGCATTTGTATGTATCATTGTTGTGCGACCGCAAGTAAAGTCGCAAAACACTCGCAGTTTACCACCTACTCCAAGTAGGTGGTAAGCCACTCGGAAAGAGGAAGGGGTCACCAGGGGACCCCTTCCCCTTTGGGAAAGGATGTGAAAATATTTTTTAAGAGCAGGCAGTGGTCCCACGGACCGCTGCCTGCTCTTAAAAATTGAAACAGATGTTTAATTTTTATTTTTGAAATGCATCCCATGTAAGGTCCCTTTGATGGGAAGAGGAGGTTTCTGGGGTGGGAGTATCAGGCAAGTAACCCTACTCAGCCTCCCTCGTTGCCAGCCTTCAGAGAGAATCTCTCTTCATTACTACCGCCGCCTGACCCCGGACTCTGCAGCACACTCCCTTCCAGCCCTGATTATCCATTTTCTACCATCCATCTCTCGTGCACCTTATCTCACAGCTGACCTTGGTCCCCAGCCCCATATCAGCCACCATCCGGCTCCTTTTTCATTATTCCTGGTAAAAAACATTAGTAAAACCCCCCTCAAAATTAAAACATTAAATATAACAGTAAATATAATTAGCACACACTTTAAAATATGTTCCACAGTGGCCCTAATGACCCGACTGCTAATTAAATAAACAAAAACAGAAAGGCCATGACAGGGCAGGCTTTAGCGCTGGTGTGAAAGTCTTTATTGGTGCCCCACCACTGACCTTTTTCTCGATGTCTTTACTACCACCCTCCAACAGTGCCCTTCATCTCTCCGTAGCCTCTCCCCCTCATGACCTCCTCCTCAGACTCTCACACTACCACCCTCCACCAGTGCCCCTCATCTCTCTGTAGCCCCCCCTCCACCCAATCACGTCCTTCTCGGATTCTCTCATTGCCACCCTCCACCAGTACCCCTCATCGCTCCATAGCCCCTCCCCATGACCTCCTCCTCGGATTCCCTCACTACCACCCTCCAACAGTGCCCCTCATCTCTCCATAGCCTCTCCCCCTCGTGACCTCCTGCTCAGACTCTCTCACTACCACCCTCCACGAGCGCCCTTCATCTCTCCAAAGCCCCTCCCCCTCATGACCTCCTCCTCGGATGCCCTCACTGCCACCCTCCAACAGTGCCCCTCATCTCTCTGTAGCCTCTTCCCCTCATGACCCCCTCCTCAGACTCCCTCACTACCACCCTCCACCAGTGCCCCTCATCTCTGCGTAGCCCCCCCCATGACTACCTCCTCGGATTACCTCACTGCCACCCTCCAATAGTGCCCATCATCTCTCCGTAGCCCCTCTCTCATATGCTTTTCATTTGTTGTATAGCGCTACTCGTAGTGTAGGATTTCACAGTACTTTATATCACGCACACATTATGCGGAGACAATGAATCATACAAGTATGTAAATCAGCCTATAGAGAATGTCACATAAGCCAATGAGGATTACCAGGTGTAGGAATCACATGTCATCCATACTGGTGGGCAGTATGTTTTAAGAGGGGTAGATCTGGAGAAGCACAAACACAGAATTTAAAGCATACCCCAGTGGTTGGGGGTTGGCTTTACTGATTAAAATGTATATCTGCCCAAACAAACTCTTTATAGCAACATTAGAATAATGAAAGACTGGGAAAATTCTAACTATATCGCAACACACAAAAAAAGTTCTAATTATACCATTCAGGTTTGTATGCAGCTCTTTGATGTCAGTTCATAGGTCACTGTCCTTTGTTAGGACTGTAACTTCTGAACTGCAAGTAACACAAGAATCTCTGTAACAAAGGCAGTAACCCACTGAGCTATCCACATAAACTACAGTTTATCTGCATTTCAAAACTACAAACAGACAAAAGATTGCTCTCCTGCAGGATCATTAATCACCAGAGTTATCTGGACATGTTTACTGTTGTCTTGCATTTGTGGCAGAGCCTGTCATGAAAATGATACAAATGATTTAAATGAAATATATACACGGCATACACAAAGTATGTTTCTTGCTGGGCCCTCACAGATTTTAAAAATATGAACATATGGCCACACATTCTCGAAGCATACATGAAGTATGTATCTTGCTGGGCCTTTGCAGATTTTTTTAAAAACGGAGTAGCCACAAATTCTCTTACCTGCTCGGTTTGAAATCTGTCTCAAAGCCTGATCTGATAGGCAGCTGAAGGGGTCAGAAAAGGTGAATCAGGATAAACAAACTCCTTTTCTCCAGCGCTGAAAAAGGAAATATCCACGCAGCACGCAAAGGTCACCCGGTGCTAAAGAAAGGATTTGTCCCCTTGCCATGCCCCTATTCTACCTGCACGAGTGGGTGGAGACACTGTCCACCTTTCTAAAAGGAGATGCGTGATTGGGGGTGCCTGTGAGAGAGAGCCCAGGCCCAATCACGCAACTCCTAGAAGGAGAAGAAAAATTACGTTCAGCGGAACGTTTTAAATTATAGTGCCGATTTTCTGTTGGCCTTCTTGACGTCGCTGTAAAGGCCAAGATTCATGTTTGGGTCCCGGCCCACCCGGCCCACCCTCTAGAACCGGGCCTGGCGACAACTAGTAGAAATATACAGGGGAATGAAAAGCACGGTATATGGTGTGTATATATAAGAGAGAAGTTCCATTTTCATTTGTACTCGCCTGTGGCTTTGGAGCTGACAGGAGGAAAATAAGAAACCAGACAGAATTAATGATTAATGATGTAAGGCCTTGTTGGGCATATACTAATAAACGGATTAGTGAAGCCAAGACATTTACTTTATGGAAAGCTTTGAATAATTGAGTTAAGAGAGTGACTTTTCCACTGCTGGGTCAGAAAGACTTGACTCTCGGAATGTATTCCCTTTGCAAAATTGCTCAGTCACATGTTGCCCATTCCTCTGTCTGATACCTGTAAATGAATGGCACGTGATCTATTGCATCACTTCCTGTAGGCTCTGCCCTTGCAATGCATAGTGTGATGGGACTCAAAACTATCATGGCGCACTGGCAACGCATAGCAGCATGAGCACCACTTCCATTTCTGAGTTACTGCTGGTTCTTGGCCTGTTGTTGGTTATGGAAATCTGGTGGCTAGCTGGTGGCCCAAGGTGACAGGAACTGGTGTGGGGCCCTGATAGGACAGGCTGTAAATACTTTACTGCCATTTACTTGGTTTCTCTGCAGAGGGGTCAAGGTTTGGATGTGCACTGATAATGTACTACGTGGTTCTCAACCTTTTGACTTCTGGAGACCCCCACTTAATCAATACTGGAACCAGGGGACCCCCACTGAAGCATTATTATAATCCAGGGACCCCCCCACTGAGTCATTACTTGAAGCCGGGAACCCTGGCCTAAGCAT
Organism: Calotriton arnoldi; assembly: GCA_963921515.1. Lineage (NCBI taxonomy): Eukaryota > Metazoa > Chordata > Amphibia > Caudata > Salamandridae > Calotriton > Calotriton arnoldi. Next base: position 550,998 of record CAWUFW010010960.1, on the reverse strand, counting down.
TGTCGATGATTTGAACCGTAAAACAACCACCAAAAAATACAGAAACAAGCATTCATCAAACAAATACACAAATGATGACACATTGTATTGAATTCGCAGACATATAGAAATATAAAGAAAATGTAATTTTAATAGAAAGGTTTTAGCTTTTCTAAATTCCATTGAGGCCACTCATCATCCATACTATATTCAGTTTTATGCACCTGCACTGCTCCCACGAATCAATCTGAGGATACTAATTTATTTGTTTGTCTCCAATGTCAAATTCCTTCACATTTACAGTACATTTTAAAATTTAAATTTGTACATTTAGCTTCTTTCTTTATATACACTTTATTAATCTGTTAATATTATTTAATTTCCTAAGTAGTTGCGGACCCCCTGAGGAGTCTTCGCGGACCCCCAGGGGTCCCCGGACCACATATTGGGAACCACTATACTGAGCTAATTCCCAGTGGATTTTGGTTTTCCAGACCATAGTGAGTGAGGGAACTTGCAGAGTGTGCCACTACTAAAAGATTGGCCTTGGGGTGCTCGCAGGGCTGGAATATGGCATCTTGACAGGGTTGTCTGTTCAGATCCTGGTTCTACACCTGCTCTAGAAATACAAGTAAGGTGTCACGTTCCAAGGCTGTATGTTCAAATCACTGCCACAAAATTCCCTTAAAATACAGAACTGACGAAAACACACCATTATCACTTATTTACAAATAACAACCATTCTATACAGAAATGTGGTGTGCAAAAAGGGTCGGCAGGCCTCCTTCACCAGTGTCACATTGTTGGCCAGTGCTCAGGGGAGAATGTGCCTGTGATTCTGCATCAGGCAGTGGAGGCTGCCAGGGGTGACTCTGACTGGTAGTCTGAAATCAAATTTTAACATTGAGAGGGATTTATAACACCATTTTAAGATCTGGCCTAGAGACAGCTTTATGTGTCTCACTCATCCTTTTTGTTCAAATAATTCCTAATGAAATACATATACATACATACAGGTGCTTTTAGTCAGCCCTCTTTTTTTATTCGTCTTTTCAAGTGACCTTCACATTTTGCTTCTACCTAACAGCATGAGTATGGGGCCAGGGGTCAGACCCCTTCAGCCATTGCCTGTCTTCACTGTGCATTTTGCTTGTGCACATCTGACTAAAACGGCTGTCAATGCTGGGCCCTGTACTAGCCAGGTGGGGGCTAATCACTCCTTATCAACTTTTGTAGGGGCCGGAGCAGTGGGTGGGGAATGCTGTCAGCCACAAGGATCTAAGCCTCCTGCCACTCCAAGGGGCCATTAAGTCACACCTTGTATACGGGAAGAGCGCCCCCCTTCATCAAGATCTGTATCACCCAACTTGCCCCCTGAAGCCATGCCTTACATAGTGTTACAGGGCAATGTGCCTCCTCTTGTGGCTGATACATCAAAGAGATTTTCTCAAATAAAAAACATAGTTGTGCACTGGTTGGGCATAAACACTGCTTGTGCGACTCAAGTAGGAGGCTATATCAACATGGTACGCCTGGTCAACTGACTTGGTACAGGCGAAAAAACCCTGGCTGGCGATTGTATGATCATTAATTTCAACAGACCACATGTGGCAGAGAGGATTTTAGCTTCTATCAGGCGCCTCCCCCTTGAATGGCCCTGTTTTTTCTATCTTGGCACCCCCGTTGGGCTTTTTTCTATAAATCAGCGGTTGGTGTTTCTCAATACGACCAATGGCAAATTCTGAATTGGTACGCGACGGCTAGGGCCGGTCTGAACCTGGCTCCACCGGATTTGGTCTTTTCAAATAGATTTGCCCCTTTATCCTCATTGGATGCATGCGATTGACTAACGGGGCCACACAATGGAACACTCAATGGGAGGAAGTGGGGATGGCCCCGCTCCTCAACAAAATGAAGGTCTGATGGGCATCAGTAATAGGAAGGGCTTCAAATCCATCAGCTGGATTATTGACTGAATTGTGGGGAAGTTTAATGACCTAAAGTGGTTGACTTTTATTAGAGGATTCACAGTAATTTGCCTCCAGGAGACTTGGGCTACTGTGAGCAGCTATTTTTTAGAGGGGTATAAAACTTTTTTGTGCCAGCGTTAGAATCTAGGGCGGGTAGGCCAAAGGAGAGGCTGATCATCTTTGTTTCGCTGGCAATCAAAGGAAGGTTTGAAATTGTTATCCTCTGGTGTTCCCTCTCTGCAGGCTATAACATTTTCCTCAGGCTCAAACAATTTGTCATCTGAACATTTTTATAATGCTAAATCTCTCCTGCGGGAGGCCTGTAGCATTCAAAGTTTGGGCTCATTTGTTAAGAATTTAAAAGGTGTTAATGTGTCAAACTGTACATATCATGGCAGCAGGGGATTTTAATGTTCACCTGTATGGGGATCCAAGGGTAAATGTGGGTCAAAATTTGGTTGCCCTATAACGTCTGGTATACACCTAGACAGCCAACAAGGCACAAGCCTAAAAGCATTTCTAAGCAAATTTAATTTGGGTAATTTAATGGGTAACATGTTCTTGATAAGAAATGGCATTAACCCGACTTTTGTAGTGAGAAGTTGTGAGTCTCTAATAGTTGTGCTCAGATTCCAGTCCTGGTTTTCCGCTGACTCGCTGTCACGTCGCGCCCCACGCGCAAATTTTGTGGAGGAGAGAGGCTGCCGCCACGGTGGCTCCCGAGGCCAGTAATTGAGGCCGGTAATCGCGACCCTGAGGACCCTGAGGATCGGTAAACAAGCAACCAGCAACCGGCGGCCAGTAAGGACAGTTACTACCATAGCCGGCACCCGCTTTCGAGACCTCCCGCGACCCTCTCGCACTCTAAACAGCTTGCCCTTCAGCCCGGCGCAGCTAACACGCCGCTCCACCGCTCCACTACTCCTCCTACTCCTCCTACTCCTCCTACTCCTCCTGCTCCTCCTGTGCACCTGAGCACCGAGCCAGTTTCAGCTGGGGCGTGGTTGGAGTGTGCTCCGTGGCTGGTGCACAGAGGGCAGATTCCAGGGCCCAGGGCAACGGAGCAAAGAGGAGCAGGTATCAGGGAGCGAAGAGGAGCAGGCACCAGGCATCAGCTGCGAGGCAGTTGAGCTCCTTTCTGGTGCCCTTCTAGCCCCCGTGTGGCACTGTTGGAAACGGGTAGCGTGGTGCGGAGCGGGAAGGCTAAACCAGGAGCATTGTGTGAAGCATCCGCGCAGCACACACAGGCGACACACCAGGCACACCACAAAAAGGAGACCACACCAGGCTGTTATGTAAAAGCAAGTTTCTTTATCTAACTTTAAGTCAGCAATAGGTGACGCAGATAATCTTAGGCAACATTTCACTTCAGTTATCTTCTTAAACCCAGTGCGTAGATTCCTTCAAGCACATCATAACAGTAGAACAGTAGGCCGCTAGGAGGCCGTAACAACAACCTCCTGTAAAAGCAGGGAACACAGTAGGTCCCAACCTATACTTCAACACATTTGGCGACATGCATTTAGCTAGACATTAGATGCACATTACACTGTAGATGAGGAAGAGCCTGTAACATTCTAGGCGCAACCCCTTTCTATACAGTGGGTGTCGCACATCAGGTAGGCCTACAACATAGGAACACACCAACTCTTGGCAGGTGAACACAGAGGCTCAATTCATGCAGGTACATTCCATTCATCAAGGGCCTTACTGTAGATTAATCACCCCTCATTGGTAGGAAACACTTTAAGTAATGCCTGGCAGGAAATAAAAGGCGGTAACAACAACCTTCTGGGAGCAGGGAACCCTGTAGGTAAAGACTTGCAAGTGATGACATGGGCATAGGCCCCAATCAGGTACCTTCACTTCAATACAACCTTTAACGCAGGAGAGGCATTCCTATAACCAACTTATCCCCTGCGGCACATATTTAAGGCCCAGAAACATCCTTAACCATCCAGGGTCTCCCGGCAACAACTCCGGAGCAGAGGTTTCCCTTCAGTACACCTAACCAGTCCTGCGGCCCGCTATTAGCTCTCTAGCAGGGGCACTTTCGTGGCAGGTAGGAGTCCCCCTCTCAAGGTACTTTCAGTCCTGGCACTCTCTGTGCCTTCCGAACTCCAAAAAGGGATGTTCCCCACAAAAACGTGGCAGCGCCCCGCAACTGCGGCGCCGCTGGGTACCTCACGGGACTCTGTGTCCTCTTCGTAGGTTGGGGCCTCCACGCGGACCCCCCAAGCAAAGGCGGCCCACCGTTGCAGCTGCCCGCTATCAAGTGGGGCAGCTGGAGAGATCGCACCAGCGCAGGGGGCGGGCACCGACAATGTGCCCCGCTACCTTCCCCCAACCTCCAGAAGACCGAGCCCCTCACTCACCGGGCTCACTGGAGGACTCCTCCTAGCAGGGGTCAGGCACCGGTCTGTGCCTCGGCAGTCCCCTGCTCTCCCCACCGGCACTGCACTCGAGGCGGCTTCCCCTCTTCCCCCGGGCCCCCTCCTGGGACCCGGGACTTCTCTGCGGGGCTCGCGGGGCTCCGGACGGCTTCCGGCTGCACGCGGGGCTCTCCCCAGCCCCCGGGGAGCCCCGCCTCCACGGAGCGACGTCTCCGTCGACGTTCACGCCGGCCAGCGCGGGGTAGGCTCCCGCCTGGCTGTTTCCAGCGCCGGCGTCCTCACACGAGGCGGGGTAGGCTCCCGCCTCGTCCCACTCTTCTCCGGCCTTCACCCGGGCCCCCTCCTAGGGCTCGGGACTTCGGTAGAGAGCTCGCGAGGCTCCGGCCGGCTTCTTAAGGCCCCGCCCACAGTCAGGCAGAGGTGCCTGGCTTCCGCGTCGGCTTTGGGCCCGCGGCGGTGATCTTGGGCACAGCGCTCACAGGGTTTGGCACAAGTGGGGTCCTGGGCACCTAGCAGCGCTTCTTCCGCCACACAGCGCTTTGGGGGCAGTGAGCGCTTCAGAGCATACAGCGCTTTCTCACACATAGCGCTTCTCCTTCCTCATAGCGCTTACAGCAGGGCAGATGGTTGGCAGACTTGAGAAACAGCGCTTCTTCAGGCACACAGCGCTTCTTGCAGACGGTGTCTTCAGGGGGTTACAGCGCTTCCTCCCTCACAGCGCTTATCCTCGCAGCGCTTCTTCAGGCACACAGCGCTTCTTGCAGACGGTGTCTTCATGGGGTTACAGTGCTTCCTCCCTCACAGCGCTTATCCTCGCAGCGCTTCTGCTTCGCAACGCTTCCTTGTCACAGCGCTTCTTCTCCCCAGCGCTTTACAGACAAGGGGCCAATTACACCCGGGCAGCACCTGCAGCAGAACACGAGGTGGTGGCCGTCCAGCGCTTGGAAGACTCAGCGCTTTAAGGGCACATCGCTTTACCTGGTGATCCCCAGCAGCATGTACAGGGTGCAGGCAGTTCAAGTCTAGCGCTCCCACCTTCAGGGTCCCACAGGATAAGCAGCGCCCTGACAGTCCAGCACCGCAGGCACCATCTCCCTTCATCCGGCACCGTAGATGTAGCGCTCCCCAGGCGCTAGGGTGCAGGCAGTCCCAATATGGCGCTCACAAGGCGCTAGAGGCCAGGGGACAAGTAGTGCAGGGCGAGATCAGAGGCTAGCAGGGCGGCTCACCAGTCCTGAAGCAGCAGCTCCTCGGAACGGTCAACCTCCAGTATGGTGGCAATCCTGCCAGCACAGCAGCCTTCCCTCCGGCAGTGTCCCTTTTACTGGCCCTGGGGACAACAGAGGGGTGCAGATGGGCACAGGGGCCAGCACACAGGCCCAATGTGGCGGTACCTCCTGGCAGAGTTCCCCCTTCACTGTCTGGACTGCTCTTGACGGACTCTGACTCTTTACTGAGCACATGGCAGCCCAGCCCCCCTATATGTATCCCCCTCACCCCACCTACCAGACAGGGCTGGACCTTCCAGAAGGTTCCCTGGGAAACTGGTCCAAACTGGTTCAGGGGGAGGAGTAGAGCACCCTCGGTGCGACGTTTCCCTCCAAAAGCAGGGGGCGCTGGGGAACAAACCACTAGACTGCCAACCCACCTCAGTCAGGCGTCACATGGGCAGGCAGGCATGGCGTCCATTTTAACAGTGACATTTTTCCACAGTGCTTTTCTAAAATGGTGGAGCTAACAGTGTGTACAACATTGCACAGCATTTATTATTTTCTGTTTAGACACACCATGTTTTATTGTTACACAAGCGAAAAAATTCAGGGCAAAAGGGCCAAGTCCAACACAACCCCCTCCCAGCCAAAAGCCAGGGTAGACCGATCAATGCCTTGATGGGCTTCCCTGCTTAGGGCGAGAGAACTTGGATGCGGGCCCACAACTGCAGGAACACCCGCTGGTTCTTCTCCACTCTGGAACCCGATGGTTCCCTCTCTCAACTCCTCCTGACCCAACTAGGCCACCCCACTGGTGCTCCCTAGTTGGCTGCAGCCAGGACCGGGCCCTAGGCCATCCAGATGTCTCTGGCCCTGGCTGTCTCACAGAGTGGGGGGCAATAGCCCCAGGCCCGTAGTACCCTTTGACCAGTCTCCCTCTCCTCCGTGCAGTCCCAAACTGCCAATGGTCTTCCCACCTAGGGACCACACTCTCACACTGTCCACCAGGTAGGGGCAAGGCTCTCCTCCCCCACCTCTCCTTCCGGGGTTCCGCCCTCTCCTCCTATGCGGGGCACCCTCAGAACACCACTCTCTCCCTCTCCCAGGGCCGTGACCCTGCAACCGCTCCCCCAACCCAGGGTCTAAACCCTTAGGTTGCACCGGTGCCAGAGGCGAGTCCTCCCTCCCTCTGCACCCCCTCCCAGAGTTCCGCACCCTCCTACCTGGAGAAGCACCCCTGGGAGACAACTCCGGGGGGACACTGCTTACAGACGTCCCTCCCGCCAGGTCAGGCAGTACCTGTCCCTGGCCTCCCAACCCAGGATCTAAGCCCTGTGGCTGAGTCGGTGCCAGAGGTGAGTCCTTTCTCCCCCTGCACCCCCTTCCAGAGTTCCGCACCCTCCCACCTGGAGAAGTACCCCTGGAAGTCAATTCCGGAGGGACACTGGTTACAGACGTCCCTCCCGCCAGGTCAGGCAGCCCCTGAACCTGGCACCCCAGCCCAGGATCTAAACCCTGTGGCTGAGCAGACCCCAGAACCCCTGGAGCTCGGATTACAGACGCCCCGGGTTCTCCTGACACTAGGGGCTCCCCTTCAATGGATGGCCTCTCGGGACAGCCTAGGCTCCCAACCTGGGGTTCCCTTATGGAACTCTCCAGGCCCTGAGACTGCGGTTGGGGCACCTCGGGACACCTCCCCGTCTCACTCCTTCCTGTAGACAGGACGTGAGGCCCTACAACCCTCTCACCTTGCTGGGACCTAGCTGGGCTATTCTCCACCTCTCCCACCTCGCTGGGTTGGGAGATCCCTGCACCACTCCCTTCAGGATCACTCTCCACTGCCCTCTCAGACTCTCTGGCACTCACCCAAAGGTCTGCCTCCCGTGCAAGCTCCCTGGGGTCGGAGAGCCCGCACTGCAACAGGTGGTGGCGCAACCTGGGAAGACAACTCTTGAGCACATGCTCACTGATAATCAGGCGGAACAGCTCTTCCCCATCTGTCACCGCGCCACACACCATCCACTCCTCCAGTGCGGTCCAACACTCTTCCACATACTCCCCCCAAGACTGGTGGGACAGTTTCTTGCCGCCCCTAAATTCTAACCTGCCCCCCTCCTCCTGGGGATCAGGCACCATCTTCCGGGCTCTGGGAGTGGGACTTCCCGCACTGGCTTCACTCTCGCTGCCACCACTGGATCCCACCCTCACTGATGAATCCAGACCACAGACACCACTCTCAGGGGACAACCTACCCACCTGAGCTAGTCTCTCCCTGGCGAAGGCCCTCTCCGCCTTAGCCATTCTCTCCTGGGCTAGGACCCTCTCGGTCTCTAGCCTCTTCTCTTCCACCCTCAGCTGCGCTAGCTCCACTCTGAGCCTTTCCAGCGCCAGCTGATACTCCCTTTCTTCCCTCCTATCTACCCACTCTTCTGGGGACAGGGAAAGGGGTGGGGCAGTGCCCCGGGGGCTGGACCCAGCACTTGACTCCCTCTCTATGGTGTCCTCATTCGCTACCGGTGTCTCTGCCCTAACATCCTCTTCCTCCTCCGAGTCACCACCCTCCAGGGTTATGGACTGGGACCCCTCACTCTCAGAGTCCCCTCACGGTCTCTACCGGATCCATTCCCTAAATATGCGGAGGGGTAATCAGAAAGGTCCCCGCAGGGCTCTAAGGGTTCCCCCCTCTTTAGGGCCTCATAGAGAAACAATTTCCTACGCGTGTTGCCCACTGTGGGTATCCCTCTCTTCCTGCAGAAATTCGTAACTTCCTCCTCAGTGTACTCCCAAATGTTCTCCTCTTCATAGGTTAATTCCATCTTGGCGAGATACACCCGGGATACACCACCCACAGTGCAACAGGGGAACACAATTCGAACACAACACTTTTAGGAGGAAAGTACAATCAGGAACAATAATCCCCACATCTGTGATTACTCTCAGGTGCTCCCTTTGTAGTGCAACCAGTTGCCGCTGTGGTACTGCGCAAACACAAGTCCTATCCCACTGCTGAGCACCAATGTTGGAAACGGGTAGCGTGGTGCGGAGCGGGAAGGCTAAACCAGGAGCATTGTGTGAAGCATCCGCGCAGCACACACAGGCGACACACCAGGCACACCACAAAAAGGAGACCACACCAGGCTGTTATGTAAAAGCAAGTTTCTTTATCTAACTTTAAGTCAGCAATAGGTGACGCAGATAATCTTAGGCAACATTTCACTTCAGTTATCTTCTTAAACCCAGTGCGTAGATTCCTTCAAGCACATCATAACAGTAGAACAGTAGGCCGCTAGGAGGCCGTAACAACAACCTCCTGTAAAAGCAGGGAACACAGTAGGTCCCAACCTATACTTCAACACATTTGGCGACATGCATTTAGCTAGACATTAGATGCACATTACACTGTAGATGAGGAAGAGCCTGTAACATTCTAGGCGCAACCCCTTTCTATACAGTGGGTGTCGCACATCAGGTAGGCCTACAACATAGGAACACACCAACTCTTGGCAGGTGAACACAGAGGCTCAATTCATGCAGGTACATTCCATTCATCAAGGGCCTTACTGTAGATTAATCACCCCTCATTGGTAGGAAACACTTTAAGTAATGCCTGGCAGGAAATAAAAGGCGGTAACAACAACCTTCTGGGAGCAGGGAACCCTGTAGGTAAAGACTTGCAAGTGATGACATGGGCATAGGCCCCAATCAGGTACCTTCACTTCAATACAACCTTTAACGCAGGAGAGGCATTCCTATAACCAACTTATCCCCTGCGGCACATATTTAAGGCCCAGAAACATCCTTAACCATCCAGGGTCTCCCGGCAACAACTCCGGAGCAGAGGTTTCCCTTCAGTACACCTAACCAGTCCTGCGGCCCGCTATTAGCTCTCCAGCAGGGGCCCTTTCGTGGCAGGTAGGAGTCCCCCTCTCAAGGTACTTTCAGTCCTGGCACTCTCTGTGCCTTCCGAACTCCAAAAAGGGATGTTCCCCACAAAAACGTGGCAGCGGCCCACAACTGCGGCGCCGCTGGGTACCTCACGGGACTCTGTGTCCCCTTTGTAGGTTGGGGCCCCCAAGCGGACCCCCCAAGCAAAGGCGGCCCACCGTTGCAGCTGCCCGCTATCAAGTGGGGCAGCTGGAGAGATCGCACCAGCGCAGGGGGCGGGCACGACAATGTGCCCCGCTACCTTCCCCCAACCTCCAGAAGACCGAGCCCCTCACTCACCGGGCTCACTGGAGGACTCCTCCTAGCAGGGGACAGGCACCGGTCTGTGCCTCGGCAGTCCCCTGCTCTCCCCACCGGCGCTGCACTCGAGGCGGCTTCCCCTCTTCCCCCGGGCCCCCTCCTGGGACCCGGGACTTCTCTGCGGGGCTCGCGGGGCTCTGGACGGCTTCCGGCTGCACGCGGGGCTCTCCCCAGCCCCCGGGGAGCCCCGCCTCCACGGAGCGACGTCTCCGTCGACGTTCACGCCAGCCTGCGCGGGGTAGGCTCCCGCCTGGCTGTTTCCAGCGCCGGCGTCCTCACACGAGGCGGGGTAGGCTCCTGCCTCGTCCCACTCTTCTCCGGCCTTCACCCGGGCCCCCTCCTGGGGCTCGGGACTTCGGTAGAGAGCTCGCGAGGCTCCGGCCGGCTTCTTAAGGCCCCGCCCACAGTCAGGCAGAGGTGCCTGGCTTCCGCATCGGCTCCGGGCCCGCGGCGGTGATCTTGGGCACAGCGCTCACAGGGTTTGGCACAAGTGGGGTCCTGGGCACCTAGCAGCGCTGCTTCCGCCACACAGCGCTTTGGGGGCAGTGAGCGCTTCAGAGCATACAGCGCTTTCTCACACGTAGCGCTTCTCCTTCCTCATAGCGCTTACAGCAGGGCAGATGGTTGGCAGACTTGAGAAACAGCGCTTCTTCAGGCACACAGCGCTTCTTGCAGACGGTGTCTTCAGGGGGTTACAGCGCTTCCTCCCTCACAGCGCTTATCCTCGCAGCGCTTCTTCAGGCACACAGCGCTTCTTGCAGACGGTGTCTTCAGGGGGTTACAGCGCTTCCTCCCTCACAGCGCTTATCCTCGCAGCGCTTCTTCAGGCACACAGCGCTTCTTGCAGACGGTGTCTTCATGGGGTTACAGCGCTTCCTCCCTCACAGCGCTTATCCTCGCAGCGCTTCTGCTTCGCAACGCTTCCTTGTCACAGCGCTTCTTCTCCCCAGCGCTTTACAGACAAGGGGCCAATTACACCCGGGCAGCACCTGCAGCAGAACACGAGGTGGTGGCCGTCCAGCGCTTGGAAGACTCAGCGCTTTAAGGGCACATCGCTTTACCTGGTGATCCCCAGCAGCATGTACAGGGTGCAGGCAGTTCAAGTCTAGCGCTCCCACCTTCAGGGTCCCACAGGATAAGCAGCGCCCTGACAGTCCAGCGCCGCAGGCACCATCTCCCTTCGTCCGGCACCGTAGATGTAGCGCTCCCCAGGCGCTAGGGTGCAGGCAGTCCCAATATGGCGCTCACAAGGCGCTAGAGGCCAGGGGACAAGTAGTGCAGGGCGAGATCAGAGGCTAGCAGGGCGGCTCACCAGTCCTGAAGCAGCAGCTCCTCGGAACGGTCAACCTCCAGTATGGTGGCAATCCTGCCAGCACAGCAGCCTCCACTCTGGCAGTGTCCCTTTTACTGGCCCTGGGGACAACAGAGGGGTGCAGATGGGCACAGGGGCCAGCACACAGGCCCAATGTGGCGGTACCTCCTGGCAGAGTTCCCCCTTCACTGTCTGGACTGCTCTTGACAGACTCTGACTCTTTACTGAGCACATGGCAGCCCAGCCCCCCTATATGTATCCCCCTCACCCCACCTACCAGACAGGACTGGACCTTCCAGAAGGTTCCCTGGGAAACCGGTCCAAACTGGTTCAGGGGGAGGAGTAGAGCACCCTCGGTGCAACGTTTCCCTCCAAAAGCAGGGGGCGCTGGGGAACAAACCACTAGACTGCCAACCCACCTCAGTCAGGCGTCACATGGGCAGGCAGGCATGGCGTCCATTTTAACAGTGACATTTTTCCACAGTGCTTTTCTAAAATGGTGGAGCTAACAGTGTGTTCAACATTGCACAGCATTTATTATTTTCTGTTTAGACACACCATGTTTTATTGTTACACAAGCGAAAAAATTCAGGGCAAAAGGGCCAAGTCCAACAGGCACCCTCTGCGGTCCAAGCAGGAGCTGGAGCTGGAGCTGGAGAGCCAGGAGTGTCGTTTGGTGCCCGGCTGGAGCTCTGTTGAAGATCACCAGACCACCAGATCCAGGCAGAGCCGCACAAGAAGTGAGTGGCAGTGAGTACAGAGCACGCAGCGGAAGTGGGTCCAAGGGCAGGGGCAGGGTGCAGGGGCAGGTGCTGGTGCAGTGAACGTACAGCATAGCATAGCGGAGCAAGTCCCTGGCGCACAGGGTGCTGGCACAGTCAGCCAAACAGCCAGCGCAGCCAGCGAGTCACGTGCTTAACTTGCTGAATCCACTCGCCATCCTCCCCCTCACACAGCCCACACCCATATCGCTCCATAGGGGACACTGGCCACCCCATAGCACACTCAACCTCCAGCAGTGCCCAGCAGTGTCCACAGGAACAGGACAGGGACAGGGCAACGGCCAACGACAAAGGACGTGCCACAGCGCAACAGAGGTCGTGCTAAAGCGCTATAGCAGCGCAGCAGCAGCAGGGTCACATTGCTGCAGCAAGGACTCAGCCACAACCGGAAACAACGAAACGCAGTCTGAAGCGAGGCGGGACGCCACTCGGGACAACGTGCAGGAGAGCACACAACGCCCAACAGTATAACGCAGAACAACCAGACAAGCCACTACACTACTCTGTCCTATCGGACACAGCTGCTGATCTGCTCCCTCAAACTCAAACTCAATCAGGCTAATGAGGTCAGGAAGAACCAGAACGGCCATGCCACCCAGGACAGTGGGGAGAAAAGGAAAGAAACAGAACCCCAACGCTCAGCACAGTGCTTAATCACTACTCATTGAAACAGACCAGGACCAAAGTGAGACAATAACACGGACAGGACTTACTAAAGTCACATGCTCTAATCAACCCAAAATTTATACAAAGTTTAACTTCCTAAGGGATGCAGGCTCAGTCCTTTATTCCAGCAACACAACTCTCAAAGGCCTGCAATCTCCACTGCTACCCCTACAGCTGCAAGCACCTGCCCCAAGTACATCGCCCTCAGATGAAGGCAAGCCGGATACCAGGGCAGCACAACAACAAGGCCAGCAACCACAAATCAAGCCTCAATCTCCAACGCACTTAACGGGGGCGCAAGCAGCAGGCAGCACATCCCCTGTGGTCCTCGCAGGAGCACCCGTGCTTTCAGGGCTCTCACCAATAAAAATAAGCCAAGAGGGCTACATACAGGGGACTCCGACCATGGAATACAAGACCCAAATAACCTTTGTACCACCACTACAATCTGGTGTCAGGGATGGGGACTGTGCAACCAGAAAAACCAAGGATGTGAGCGAGAATACAGAAGCCACAAGGAGAGGAAACGGGGAACAAATTATAGAAACTAACCTTAGCCCCACAACGAACATGACAACCAGTATTCACAGCACCCCGATCCAAACAACCCTTTCAACAAACACAAAATCTCCAACAACCCCGCTACTCTTTGCCCAAGGGAGCCCGCTGGCTCAACAAGGAGGACCAAGTGCAGGGATCTTGGACCCAAAGCAGAAAGAGGATGGGAGGGCAATTATTTCCTACCTAAACACACAAGAATGGGAAGACATGCTCGCCGCCTACTCACCAGATCAGGCACAAAGGGAGCACCTGACCCATGAGCCTCTCCGGAATCCACTTCGTAGAAACCAGACCAAAAATGATGTAAAGGAGAGTGCGCAAACAAAGGAACAAATAGCTGACACCTGGTCTTCCTTACTAAATACAATACAACTGGCCGTTGAAGCACTGCAATTTCAGTCAGAAAAGATGGAGATCCAGCTGACATTACTGAACACATTGGCAGTCTTCACAGCAGGCATCGACGAGAAATTGGGAAACCTGAATGGCTTGATAAAAAGAGCACAATCCGACACACATCTTAGCTGCAACTGCGAGCAAATAGTCGACAAGTTATCCACCTTGCCTCTAATGTTAAGCACCATGCTAAAGGATCTCAAAGACGCAACAGCGGGAATTACAACAAAAGGCCAGGACAATTCCAACAACATGGAGGGAATAATCAACGGACAGCCAAATAGTAAAACACATACAGGCAACTCCAATGCGAACATTGACATGTTAGAAGGGCCTGGTAATGGAGGATCACCAAAACTAAATGCTAAACAACGCCGCCAACAGAAAAGGAAAGGACGTAAGCAAAAGCCCCCCACAAATGCAATAGCTTATTTCCCAATCTTCTCAGGTTCCCACAACAAACGGGATATAAACGACCCGAGCACTCTAGATCAAGCACAACTGTCTCCAACCATCCCAAAAAACTCTCCGAAGCAAGGAAGTGCCCTAACACAGTCACCTGCAGCTTTGGCACACATGGAAACTGGAGAAGAAAATGGATAAGGATCCCGACCTGGGGCAAGCACAGAACACACAGAAGAAAATAGACAAGGTATTACAACCATCTCGTTAATATCTAATCCAGCTGGAGGCCATAGTCAACAACTAACATACTGCCAAGACCCGAGGAGAGAGTTAGGGGTCTTTTCCAATAAACCTGCATACCTTCAACAGCCAAGGGGAGAGGAGGGTATTTCGGAGGCCCCAAGGCCGACTGAAATAAAGAAAAAAGTTACCAACATGAGCTCAAACAACGGGCCCAGAAGAGAATGCACTGGAAAGATAGACAGCCCAAACCAGGAGCCACTGCTCAGAGAGTCTAAATGGCCTATTATATCACTCAATGATTGCCCCAGCTGGAGGTTCCCAGACAAAGGGCCTCAGGACAGGGCTCAAGACACAAAACAAACATTCCCAAAGTTAACAACACCTAAGGCAAATCCAAGGTACTCTATGGTAGAAGTATCAAGCAACCAAGTGAAAACCCAGCCTAAAGAAGAAACCAGCTTCATACATCAACCTGCACCGACGGCCAAAGCAAACCAACATCAGCCGGCAACAAAAACACCAAGTACTAGGCAGCAAGAAATAGAGGCTCTGGTATTCTACCCCTTATACACTTCTAAGGGCCATCAGGATACGCTAAACCGAGGTAATATATTAAGATTAATGAAGGCAATTCCAAATCTTGCCAGCATCAGGTCAGAGGATCTTCTCTCCATAGAGTTCATACATACCGCCAACCCTCAAAGACCAGAGGCCACAAAGACAACTTGGATTACAAGCAAAATTGCAGAGTCAATCCTAGCAAAGCTGGATATATTTCACAAATGGGGCATTGACATCACCCCTTACCAAAAACCAGCCTATCCATTTCCACTATTAAACAACGCAAGCCCTGGACCGATAACACACCACGTACACTCAAACTGTGTACTCAGAGGTGCTCAGGCAGATCCCGGCAATCGAGTGTTAGCAGTCCGAGGGATCAACAAGAAACACCACGGAGGGTACCCGTCTTCACAAGCCAAGGTTTTAACAGGGGAGCAATATCCCGCACTATAATCATACGCACAGAGGACGACTGACGCTACTTACAGGATGAAGCCCACAGTAGGGCAAAGGGGATTCCTCTTAGACTATGCTCTTGGAATATCAATGGCTTAGCAACAAAAATAGACGACCCAGATTTCCTGAGCTATGTTAGATCTTTTGACATAATCTTGCTGCAAGAAACTTGGCTCACGGATACTCAGCACATTCAGGGCTACATGTGCTTTCCTACACCAGCAACAAGGACCAGCAGGTTTGGTCATCCCTCAGGGGGGCTGGCCACTTACGTTTCTACGACGAGTATACCTTCAGCAACCCCCATGGGCTCGATGTCAACTGCAACAATAGCAGTCACAATCACTATCTCCCTCCAGGGCGAAGAAATGGAGGTGTGCCTAATCAACTCGTACGTTCATCCCAAATGCAAAGCAAAAAACTCAAAAAAACTCACTGATCAAGTGGCTATGTATGCTACAGAGATGGAAAAACCAATGTTTATCCTGGCTGGGGACCTAAACCAATATCTTATTGGATCAGCTGAAGGTGATGAGGCATCTATTCATAACGACATCTACAATATTCCCACACAATGTGCTCCACTGCATGGAAGAAAAAAATGCTGCAAAGCGGCCTTCTCGACGACCTAGAGCACCTAAACCTCCGAGCAGTAAATGGAAGATTCCCGGACGACTCACCCCCAGTCGATTCATTTTATTCTGCAACAACAAGTTCCATACTGGACTACACCTTTGTAAGCCTCTCTCTGTTCCCACACATCCTTGGGTTCAGAATGGGGGACAAGGGCGACAGCGACCATCGCCCTCAGGAACTTCAGCTAACAGCCACCGCACCTAGATCCATTAGGCCAGACTCAACCTTGGGGTCTATTTTCACCTACAACCTAAGAAGGATCAAATGTACAATAAACAACATAAATTTTCAGGCGGAAGCTGCAATTCAACTTTATAGAACTCAAGTTCTCAGTCAAGAAGATCAAATTGCCCATTGGGGACAGTTCACTGCTACACTATTAGAACAACACGCAGTTAAATTCCCCACAAAAGAAAACTTCCAGAAACAATATAAAAAAAATAGAATTCCGAAAGATCAAAGAACACAGCTTAAGTCCCTCAAAAAATCAATAAATACAACTCTACATATGCTGAGAAGACTCCCAGGAAATGACAGCGCACGATTCCTCTTGAAGGACCAAAGGGCATCACTGAAAAAACTGAAATGGAACATTAGCAGAGACCAAGAGAACGCAAACTGGGCAAAACTCCTACATGATACAAATTGCAAGGACAGCGCTCGCTTCTGGAAAACCGTGAACGGGATAATCAACCCTCAACATGAGGGCATCGCGTCAAACATCAGTGAAGCAAATTGGGTAAAATTCCTCTCTACTCACTTTAATAATCAAACGGGAAGCGCCGGAGCACAAACTCTTAACAGCTGGATACAAGAAGAACAAGCTGGAGCATGCACTACTGAGACGAAAGAGCAGAAGCTACCAGCTACAGGAAATATATCATCAAGCGCAGCTAGCAGCCCCCTGCCACTCCTAATTAAAAAGCAGATTGCTAAAGGGAAGAAAGAAGGGGCTCCGGGACCGAATGGCATTCCACCTGCAATGTTCAAAGCAAAGGCGGAGGATTGGGCTGACATTCTACAACCTCTCTTTCTGGAAATCAGGCTGCTAAACAGAATACCGGAATCTTGGAAGGGCTCGACAATTGTGCCAATCCACAAAAAAGGAGATAAGGCCGAGCCTAACAACTACCGCCTAGTAGCTCTGATAGATAATGAAGCAAAATACTTTGCGGGCATCATACTAGAGGAGCTCACATCCTGGGCTGAGGCGAATCATATAATACCGTTGAACCAAACTGGTTTTCGCAAAATGGCCAGCACAACAACAAACATCCTCACAATCTCTCTACTGATCGACGCAGCAAAAATCTCTAAATTGCCTTTACACCTATGTTACATTGACTTTAGCGCTGCATTCGACAACGTAGAGAGGGGCAGACTATGGGGGAAACTGGCGAAATGGGGCATACCAGAGCCCATTCTAAACATTCTGTCGCTTCTACACACAGATACCTGGGTGCAGGTGAAATTAGGTGGTGGCACCCACCTCTCCTCGAAAGTTCCCACAACAAAAGGACTGAAACAGGGCTGTGTGCTCGCACCAACCCTGTTCAATCTATTCATGGCCGACCTCCCGAAGGCGCTTGATGCCTGTAACTCCCATTCACCCAAAATAGGAGGGAAAACATTAACCAATCTCATGTATGCAGACGACGTAGTTCTGCTTAGTCACACTTACGTTGGTCTCCAACATTTACTGATGGAAATGCAGAACTATGCTATAGAAAACAACTTAAAAATAAATCTGAGTAAGACTCGGACGATGTCAATAAATAACAAAAAAAAAAACCTGCAGAGACACTGGTTCCTGGGTGGCACTAAACTTGACCCAGCTCATGAGTACAGGTATCTAGGAGTCCAGGCCAAACTTCTCCCCTCGATCGCCTATGGCAGCGCGGCAATGAGGGGAAGAGACGCTAAGGATCTGGACAACACACAGGTCAAAGCTTACAGAACAATGTTCAGCCTACCGCCCTATACATCACCTGCTCAAATAAGGTTAGAGTTCGGTCTACTACAACAAATCTTAGCCAGGTACGGCTCTTACATCATCTGCTGGCATAAGATAAGAAGCGCCACTACAAACACGCTAAATCATCTGCTGTGGCATGACATGCAGCATAGGGAGCACTCCCAAGCTAGAAATTACCTTCGGCTGGCCCTGGAAACTACCCACCTTATGGGACTCTGGGACACGCAACTCGGTAATTTAACCTTCAAAAAACTAGTCTGGAAGTCCATAAAACAAATTTCCTTGGTGGAGGACAAGGCTAGCTTTTCAAAGAGATCTCATGCCTGGATGACTTTGAACTCCTACAAATCACTCGCAGCACAAGCATTCTTCAACCAGGGATATCCTAAAGCCATAAAAATGAACTTTCTAAGGCACAGATTGGGGATTTTTCCGTGTGCTCAGCATCTTCCACCATGGTTGAGGACAACAGTACAAGATACGTGTAGGCTGTGTAACACCAAGCAAGGAGATATCTTACATCTAATCTGTTCATGCAAGGAACTGCATCAAGAACGGCGACAGCTCCTAAAAGCACCACTCAAGCAGAAAGGCACCTGCACCAGGAGACAAGCAGTGCTAGCCTGCTTAAACCCGGAAAACACACAATTGAATTGCAGAGTTGTAAAATTCCTTACACTGGCAGAAAAAAAAATGCCCAAAATAACGTAAGCTTGAAATATCAATCGTAATGCTTTGAAGCCGCAGGCCGACCTTGAGAGAACACGATATTGGTCAATGGACAAGCACGGCGGGGGAATACAATCTGTGACTGTTGCACTCAGCGAACTAAGGTCATTTACTAATATCATTATCATTAATTCAGATTTTAGACGGAAAGGTATCTTTCCTACTTCTGGGAGAACCCAGCGAATTAAGGACATTTATTAATACCACCATTATCAATTTTGATTTTAGACTGTAAGGAACTTTCCCTACCTCTGGGTTTTAACTGGTTTTATTAGAAGATTGTCGTTTTATAATTCCAGTGCCTAAATAGGCAGCAATGGTGGATGAAATCACACTGAATGTTTGGTAAAAATTTTTTTATTCTTTTAAGTGTTAACATTGCAATGGGTTTAGTTAACTATGCAAAAATAAAGAAACTTGAACTAATAGATTTTGCTTTTGTCTTTGCATAATTTTTTCAAACATTTCTGATTTTGGGATACTGATGAGCATTTTTAGTATTCATAATCCAGTGTGTATCTCAATTCGTTGGTCTCCACTGATCCAAAACTCCAGGGTACATGCTATTGGGACAACAAAGGCAATAAGTGGGGGTAGGAGACTTAGGTGGTCCCAGGTTAGACCTGATGACTTCTATAAGTCTTTGTAGATGTGAAAGGTAGTTTGCTGTTTGTACATCAAACACATATAACCCGTGTGATATCTTCGGGCCTTTATAGAGATCTTGAATGCTGTATCTAGCTTATTAGTAGCACCTGTGTCACCTAGATGGTTTTATTCTGGTTTTTCCAAATCGTTTAGGGATCGCAAGAAAGTTTTGAGTATTAAACCCAGGGACTCGGCCCTAGTCAAAACCTGTCTCAATCCGTACAAACATGATCAGGCCAGGTGTAAAAATGACCTAAGGGAGGAGGCCTGGTTTGATCTGATTAGGACGGGCACCCTGAAAAGTAGTTAAAAAATGTGGGGTATTATTAACGGTCCTCTTTTTGGCCTGAAGGTGGCTGCATCTATAGAGGCACACATTACTGAAGACTCATGGGAGGCCTATTTTGAGGTAACCTACAACATAGTCCCTGTGGAATCTGGGAAAAGGGAGTGAGTGTTTGAAGAAACAGCCACCCTGACTTTTTCTCGCGAAGAAGTAGAAAAGGGCATTATGGGCTTATCAAAAAATAAAGTCCCAGGACCTAATGGGATACCACCTGTCTTTATGCAAATGATGTTGGGCTTTGGGCCCCCAGTCTGACAGCCCTTATCAATGCGGCAGTGAGGGTACGAACACCACAGTAATGGGCTCTGTCTAATATTGTGCCCATATTTAAAAAGGGGGATAGAGCTAGCCCTCACTGCTATAGGCCTATCTCCCTTCTTGACTCTGCAGGAAAGGTCGTGGGGCATATTCTTCTGGGCAGACTTTCTGCATTGGCTGAGGAAAACGAAGTGTTATCCAAAGTTCAGTACGGTTTCTGGGCAGGTAGGTCAACTGTAGACCAGTGTTTGAATCTGTACCTGGTCTTAGGTAAATACACAGTAGCACGCCCTGATTCTATACACTTAGGATTCATGGACGTCTCACCCGCATTTGGACAAGTCAATCGGTCAAAACTTTAGCAGATTATGCTGAATATGGGGGTGGACCAGGACATTGTTTTGTTCCTAAGAGACCTTGTTAGACCTGGCATCATTGGCGCGGGTCTCCCTTCCTCTTTTCGCATCTTAACTTTTGTGTTGGCTGGATTTAGATGCTCTGGGCGCTGTGCCACTGCCAATCAGTGACACAGCGCGAATGCTCCCTGTGTAAAGATAACTGTATGAATTGGGACTCCATGGTCTTCTGTCCTCTCGCTCTTTGCTTGAATATTTAGCCAAGGTACGGCGTCAAAGTAAGTAGGCATTTTAAAAGATTGTTTAGCTCTGGATCATGCACTGCACATTCCTTGACTTAAGTACATAAGGGTCTCCATCTAGAACCTGGGTTGGGGAGACTTATTCAGCATGCCAGAGGGGATATGCAAAGCAGATTTTAAATGGGTGAAAGAACACTTTTTAAGGCAGAGGCTCATGGACAGAGAAGGGCTTGCATTAACAAAGCCCTGTGCACGACGTCATTTTATGTTAAAGACGGTGTTAACTACAGAGCCATACCTCCTTGTTGTTAAAAGTAGGCATGACCGTTTTTTGCTAAGCAGGATCTGATTTGATTGACAGTCCTTCTTGTTAGCTTATCCTCGTGGCAGTAACAGGGGCCACAAACTTACAACATGCGGTTGTGACAATAGGTCACGGCTGGATACCCTGCATTTCACAATGTTTTGTCATTCTTACGAAATACCCCGGAAGATGTATATTGTTCCTATTTCGAAAAAGGAAAACTTTTCCCAAGTCAGACTAGCTCTTATGTTTTTACAAATGTTGTCGGGGATATCATTTTTAATGTACTCTGTTTTTTTGAAGTTGCTGTAAGGTTGAGAAACAGCAGCGATTAGGTACCCCACGAAACGTTAGTTGATTATGCCCTGTAACATGCACTGTGTTTGCACAATCAGTAGAGTTTTAAGTCTGTCTTATATTTTATGCTTCATTTTTATCTTTATTTATTCAATATGCATTTTATCTGACGTATTGTATTCTGTGCGTGCTTTTATGGTTTTTTCTACTTAAAACCGAAAAAAGCTAACTTTGATTTGATTTAAATTGATTAAAAAGTAGTCAGCTTCAGTGCCTGGAATGATGGGTTAATCTCCACTTTCATGTTTTTTTCATTTACTTGTGAGACAGGTCAGTCTTTATTTATTCTTTTGTAAACATATGCACTACTCCTATAGACCAACAGTTTTTACTTTTTATTACATTTAAAATGTCAATACTTATTGAATATGCAAAAGAAATATATGCTTGCAAAGATCAGACCACATACCTTTGCCAATGCTTGTTATTAAACATTTATAGCTGATATGACAACGGCACAGTAGCAGGTGGACAGTTTTAAAACAAGTTTCCACAGATCCCAGTGGTTGCAGTTGGTACCCGGGACATAAACCAGAGCACGCTTGGCTTCAAATCCAGCGCGTCACACCACAGAGCAGATGTAAGATTCCGTAACAGGAGCACAAACCCCCAAGGGCACTGCAGCTAATATTACATGGTAGGTGACCAAGATTTCAAGTACATTGTGATCCCAGCTCACCCCTGGGGGCGCTGCGCTGAACTAGAAAGCAGTTCTCCAATGACAGCTGCACATCTCTCTGCACCCTCTCAGACATTATTTTTAGTCTTGCTCGAGATAACGGACTCCATTACTTGGTGTCACGCTCCCACCCTCCCCTTCCAATCACCTAGAATGAATGTGCTTGCTACAGATTGTTTAATGGAGGGGAGAGAAACTGGGTTAGTTTAAACAGACTTCTCTCGCCCAGGAAGGGTCCAAGTTAAGACAAAAAGCTTACTGCAAAAAATGTTTAATGTTGCCAAGTTTTTACAATCTTTAATCATGAAATTATAAAAATAATGATTTTGTATAAACTTTTTCAAATTAAAATTAATCTTGTTTATTGATGATATTAACGTTTAATAGGTTGTATAAACCAAAGAAGCTATTTATTGAAGATAAAAAAAATAAGTTAACACCACCGGCCATGCTGCAGAATAGTCTTTTAGGTCCACATTATGAGATGGCCGGAATTTGGTGCGGAGATACCCCAGGATTTGAATTTACATTACGACTGGTAGATCCTCACCAAATTCAGGCCACTGCAAGTTTCCTCCCCGATTGCGGAATAACTGCTCAGACACAGAGTTACTTAGTCATTTATCAGTCGGTTATCCCCTATTTATACGAAAACAAATTACTGATGTTGTTCGCTTGCTCTGAGTAGGTGGAAAGAGTGAGCAGGATGGACTGATCAGAGGAGGGGGGGTGCGCATATGGAGAGAGGGAGCAGGAGTGCAAAGCCTGTTTGTGACTGTCCAGGAGGAGCATTGTCTGCTCCCATCAGACTGCTGCAATAGGTGAGGGAGCCAGGCAATGCAGCTACCCGCAGACCCTGTACCTGCAGCAACTTTGATAGGCCTGGTATTATGTGAAGGCTCAAAATGATCAGAGTTGGAGTTTTCTGACCCCACAATTCTGGGACTGGACACACTTGGAATTGTGACTTGCAGTATTTTACCTAGAATTATCGCTTCAGGTGAAATACCCCAACTCCTGAGCAGAAAGGCAGTAGAGGCTGCTACCGGACGGGGGTGGTGAGGTAGGGGGAAGGGGGAGATTTATTAATTTAAACAAAAACTTACCTTATAACGGCTGGCCACCGCCTCCCCTGCGTCCTCTTCCTCTTCAGTCCGGCCGGGAGCAGGAGGCACCCGGTACACAGGCTCCCCTGAGTCAACACAATGCTGCAATGCAGCGTTGTGATTAGTCTGAGCGCCGTGGATCGGCGCTCAGACTCGAACAGAGAGCCTGTGCATGTTCCTGACCAGGCTGTGCAATGCAGCCTGGTAGAAACATGCAAAGTGCGCATGAACTGTTTGGTCAGCCCAAGAGGGCCAGCCAAACAGTTCATGCGCACTTTGGGAGTGCAAACCACTCCTCCTCCTGCGCTGCCCAGCCCCGCCCCTCCCCACACTGCACAAAGGCCACTGACTCAATAGGAAAAATAAAAAGACAATAACGATACGTTATTGTCATTTTATTTTTCCTTTTGCTGTAGTGGGGCAATGCTCTTCCGCCTTAGCGGAGGAGCCGCCACTACAGAAAGGGCTTAACATTCTGCAGTGTCTACATTTTTGTGCTCGGACATGTCGGTTGGCATTCTAAAGTAGGCACTGCTGTCAAGGCGGTCCACAAGTGTGAAATATTTGGTGGGGGGCGTGGCTTGGTAGCCAGCAATGGTGGACGCGTGAGTCCGGAGCTTCGCGCCAGCCCGACGAACATCCTGCAAATAATTGGCAGCCGAGCAGTCGGTGGGGGCCCACACAACACTTCTCTACCCTGGGAGTACCGTGGGGATGCGCCCGGACAGACACAAAGCCCTGAGTCTGCCGTGAGCCTGCGAGCGCCTGCGGACGGCGGAGGCCAATATGGCTGCCTCAGCGTGACGAACAACGTCGCACCTGCGGGCCTTGGCGCCGTGTTGTCTTGGTGATCTACTGTGGCAGACAGGCAGCGAGGCATCGGCACCCCTGAGAGACACCGGGGATAATTGGAATTTTGCCGGTGAAGCGGTGCGTTGTACGCAGGGCTCGCCCTGCGGCACCGAGCAACTGAGACTGCTGTGGAGGCAGTGGCTATGTGACTGGGCGGACCGCGTCCAGTGAGGCCTCACTGAGACGTCTGCTGCGCCACACACCTCACAGGCAGTGTTTTTTAATGGAGCTGGACTGGTGCACTCCCCGCCTGTTATGAGCTGCAGAGGCCCCGTTGGAAACATCGCGCAGTGAGTACTTGGTGAGCATCATGTGTAGGGCCTCTCCCCCCACCCTCCTTTAATGTCAGACTGATTTGAGGTCCTGGACCCTGGCAGTGGGTACCCCTTGCTGCATGATGGTGAACTGGGGGTGGCCTGCACCCTGAAAGAACTGAAGTGCTCTGCCCCACCCCCGGAGTCTGTGGGACCTTGAGGTGCCCTCGCAGGTACCCCTCTGGCGTGAAAGTGAGGGTTGGCTCTTATAGGATTACCCTGGGATCCTGACCCGGATGAGGAGTCCATAACACTGGGGATAGATGCCTGCTGAGCTCGCCTAGGACCGCATGGGGCTTGTGGGAATCTGGGACCCAATGTAAAACAGTTGGCCCTCCACTCCGTTCCTCATTGCAGTGGGATCCCCTGCGGAGCGACTGCACCCGGTGACCCTGCCTGGACCTGTGGAGTTCCGAACCCAGGGAGGGGCTGGGAGGCCCCGATGTAGGGTGCTACTACACTCGGAGACTCCAATTGCTTGGGCTGTTGGCTCGCCCACACCTCCCCCCTATTAGTCTGCAGCGCACTAGTACCCGGATTGGAGTACGGGATTGCTCAGCTCCTGG
This sequence comes from Calotriton arnoldi, assembly GCA_963921515.1. NCBI lineage: Eukaryota > Metazoa > Chordata > Amphibia > Caudata > Salamandridae > Calotriton > Calotriton arnoldi. The sequence goes on along the minus strand of CAWUFW010010960.1, from coordinate 526,447 downwards.
AGTAAGGTTACCCCCCATGGGGTGCAGTGGACTCTCCTAGACCATAGTGGGCCTTGATAACTTGGAATTGCCTGCGCCTAGCTTCACCTACTGAGCCGCTCCATTACTGATTTGAGAAGTTTTCACCCTCATAGACTGCAGGTCTGCCACCTGTTGGAACACTGACTGAGTAGGGTGGTGATTAGATACGACGACACACGGGTGGCCTGGCATTCTTGTGTTCATTCCTGAGTTGATAACTGTGGACACACCTTGGGACCATACACTGGCACAGATGGGGAAACCCAGGGCAAAGGCGACTGGAATAATAATGGACCGGGGAGAGGATGCCCCTAACCAACATCCAGAGACACCTGAGGGTACCGACCCAGTTCAGCAACAACTGGCCACGATACTAGCGGCCATAGCAGACACCAAATCTACCCTCCACCAAGACATCAGTACGGTATCTGTGGGCCTAGGACTGCTTCGCGCGGAAATCGTAAACTGGCGTCGAGAGTTGGGAGCGCGGAAACCTCCATTGCAGAACTCCAACCTGCGCAACAGGCGCTGGCTCGTACGCTTGAGGACCTCACGGACAGGGTCCATACCCTAGAACGCAGAGCAGAAGATGCCGAAGGGCGCAACAGGAGGAATAACATCAGGGTGGTGGGAATACCGGAAGGGACGGAAGGTAAAGACATGCTGACCTTCCTGGAAACTTGGTTACGCACAGTGGTGGCACCTGAAGGACTCTCTGCATTCTATACACTCGAGAGGGCCCACAGGGTCCCTGCCCGTCCATTGGCACTGGGGCGTCTGCCACGTCCAGTAGTAGCAAGACTCCTGCACTTCAGGGACAGAGATGCTCTTTTACAGGGGGCAAGAATCGCAGGCCCCTTTGTGATCGATAACAGCAAGGTGTCCATTTTCCCTGATTACACTCCTGAGGTTCAACGGCGATGAGCATCGTTCACAGAAGTAAAGAAGGCACTACGTGACAAAGGCCTACAATACTCTTTAATGTTCCCAGCTAGGCTACGCATAACCCAGAATGGGAAGACCCACTTCTGTGATGATCCCGACATGGCCTTCGAGTGGCTTGAAGTCTATAAATCAGCGGGCCCGTCCTCAAAGTTGGACACTGCTACAGGGAACCGAGATTTTTCTACCAGGAAGCAGACCCAGAAGAGGCCCAAACGGAGACCGCCTAAGAAACCGAGCTCATCACAAACTGAGAAAGAGAGGGCGGCTGCTCTCCAAGCAGTGGCCGATATCGTGAAACCTAAAGAATTGGGGTCAGAGGCTGGGTCACCCTCAAGGAAAGGGAATGCAGGATCTGAATCAGACTTGTCTCGAGCAGATAGTGTACAGTTGCCGCAGGTCACCCTCAGGACAGCGGACGATCTCTAAGCAGAAGACCCTGTTAGCTGGATTGACACATGCCGCAGATGCAGTGGGCTCGGAGGGCCGGAATTATGGATATTTGGGCTGTCTTGGGCCAGTGGAGTCTTCTCGACCCGAGATCAGTAGCCTGCCTCCACATAGAAGTCCAAACCCAGTTGAGGTTGGAATCTTCTGCTGAACCAGATGCACAGTTTGCAGTTTGGGTTGCTGGCCGTTGCCAAGCTGCTCAGGGGAAGGGGAGTTTAGATTTACCTGTTTTTTTTTTTAATTTATGATTTGGTTATGTTTTGTTGCAGGAGTGGTGCTACAAAAGTCCAGGGAATTGGGAGCGGTCGGGAGGCAGGGGAAACAGGCACTGGGATTGTTTATTCCTGAATGATGCCTACACATCACACGCTGACCTTTATGACATGGAATATCCAGGGGATGGGGTCTGCTATAAAGCGGCATAATATACACCGATATCTGCAGAGGAGGGGGGTACAGATTGCTCTATTACAAGAAACTCACCTCATACACAGTGAAATCGAGAAACTACGTAGATGCTGGAGAGGGCAAGTTTTCGCGACATCATACTCGGCATTTGCCAGGGGAGTGTTGATTTGGGTCCGGGTAGGGATAGCCTTCGGACCTACCCACACCCTAATAGATAGAGAGGGAAGATACATATTCCTGAAAGGGAGATTGTATGGACGGGAAACTACCTTGGGCTGTGTGTACGCTCCTAATCAGGAACAGATTCCCTTCCTACAAACGCTTTCAGCCCACATAGTGGAAATAGCGGTTTCAGAGATGCTCATGAGGTGTGACTTTAACTGTGTTGCTAACATCGCGCTGGACCGATCGCACCCCCGATTGCCGGGAGTCCAGGCCCATCGCATGGCAGCAGGGTTTAGGGATTGGATGGGACATTGGGGACCGGTAGATATTTGGAGGAGGCAACACATGCAGGGTAGAGACTACTCATTCTACTCCTTGATACACCAACTGCACACATGCATAGATACATTCCTTTCCTTCTCAGGGCTGGGGCATGCCATCACCCACACAGAATACCTGGGGCGCACATTCTCTGATCACAGCCCCTTGCTGAAGACCTTTCAACCCGTAGGGAAGCGCCCACTGGTCCCTTTATGGTGCCTTAACACGCAGATGTTAGAAGACCCTTGCTTTATGGAGTCTTTGGGTTCCACCATAGATACCTATTTTGCCATTAACACACACAGCTTCTACAGTTCTGGTAGAGTGGGAGGCATTTAAGGTGGTGACGAGAGGGTTCTGCCTGGGACAATCTATTGGGGCACAACCGGGAAATACATCAGGAATTGCGGGATTTAGAAGATAAGCTACACAAATTGGACAACATGCAGGGTCAGACCCCCGAAAAACAAGGCTACTGAAGGAAACACAGACACTGTACTACCGGACCCTTGAGTGGCTGAGATGTTATGACTACAAGGGGTTCCTTGCCAGCGCGCATGAGGAGGAGGGGAGACCTGGCTGATTACTCGCTTGGCTAATCAAGCCAGAAGCGCGGGGTTCCTCAATTACTCATGTAGGGACAGGAACAAACCAATCGGTCCATGACCCAGAGGACATCAATGACCTCTTTCGCACCTACTATGAATCCCTATACGAGGCTCCCGCCCAGGTCTCGCAGGCAGTGCAGAGGGCCTTTCTCTCCCAGCTGCCACTTCCCACACTAGACCCACTAGCGCAGGCGACTCTGGGTTGCCCTATTATGACTCAGGAAATTCGGATAGCAATTAAAAGTATGACTACGGGTAAGATACCAGACGGGCTTCCGGCAGAGTTTTACTCTACATATGCCCTGAAATTGGCCCCCCGCCTGGTAACTATGTATGCAGAATCGCTGAGACTTGGGCAACTCCCAGCATCTGTCAGGGATGCTTTGGTGATTCCCCTTCCTAAGACAACACTAGAGGGGGTTCGAATTTCTGATTTTAGACCCCTATCTATGCTCAACATGGACTTCAAACTCCTGAGCAAGATACAAGCACTTCGGTTACAGCCCCACATATGTACGCTCATCCATGCAGATCAAAATGGCTTTATTCCATCCCGAAACACCTCTAACAACTTGCGTAGACTGTACACAGTACTCTACCATCTTGACGTGAGTCTTCTACCTGGAGCAGCCCTTCTCTCGATAGATCTTGAGAAGGCCTTTGACACCATTCAATGGGACTTTTTATTTGAAACAATGCTGCGCATGGGCTTAGGCGAGGACTGGGTAAAATGGGTACAACTACTAAACGAACATCATACAGCCAGGGTCAAGACTGGCAAAGTAGTCTCAACACAATATCGAATATTCTGTGGCACACGGCAGGGATGCCCGCTGTCACCCCTCTTATTTGCACTGGCGATAGAACCACTGGCGGAGTTGTTCTGCCGGGGAGGCGAGGGGATAGGTCTGACAATAGGTGGCCGCGACCATATCATCTCATTATATGCAGATGATCTCCTGATTTACCTTAACGACGCAGTATGAGGTTCCATAGTGGCATTAGACTTACTAGCCAGATTCGAATACGTGTCCGGACTACGTGTCAACAGAAGCAAAATGTATATATTCCTGACATCGCCTACTAGCCCCCACCCTATAGACCTCCCAATTGATCTTAACTGGGCTTCCTCCATCTTCAAATACCTAGGAATACATATTTTTCACTCCCTGGAAGATCTTAGAGAGGGGAACATCGGACGGGCACTTAGATCTCTTAAGGCTTGTGTCCCATTTTGGTGCTCCCTGCACCTCCTGATCATGGCCCGTGTTTCATTATCAAAAATGGTCATGCTACCGCGTTTGCTGTACTTTTTTGTTACCCTCCCGACCGAGGTTCCCGTAAGATGGTTCCGCCATCTGGATGCCATGCTCCTCGACCTTATATGGTAATGGGGACGGCAGAGGGTGTCCTTGGCCACATTACAGTATCCCATGGTAAATGGTGGCCTGGGTGTGCCGAATTTTGAGCACTACTTCCTGGCCTCCCAACTACAGTGGCTGACACAATGGCTAGAAGACATAGGCCCCGAAGGAACGAATTTGACAAATGCTGAAGACTGCACACCCCTGCTGCTGGCTTAAATGTTGGACGCAGCAGTGGTGATCCCCCACCAATACCTGTTACAAACCACTGCTTTGCAGTGTTGGAGACGCTGCACAATGCAAAGACTGGAAATTCCCCTGTATGCACCGGCTCTGCCCCTAATAGGTTTAGCGCACGGCAACGCTAGAAGGATATTTACTCCTGAACAGCTGTCACCCTGGACCGCCGCGGGAATAGAAACAGTGGGGGACTGTTACCAGCAATCTGTCCTGTTAACCTTGGAAGATCTTGTTGAAAATGCAGGGCTACAAACGGGGCAATTCCTGCACTACAAAGCCTTGGTACACACGTTTAAGGCGCTGTGGGGTAGAGGCCGGGAAGAACCTGGGACACATGTGGTGTTGCAGTCTATCCTTACGTTGGGGAGGGCACAACACCAGGTAAAATGGCTGTATACCTTGCTGTCGGAGTTGTCCCGCACTCCTCTCCGGCACCTGCGTGGCAAATGGGATGCTGTATTGTCTAGAGAGCTCTCGGATTCAGAATGGAACAAAATTTTAGCATACCCCAAAAAGGTTTCCCGTAGCACCAGGTTGAAAAATATACAATTTAACTACACCCATATGCCGTATATGACACCTCATAGACTCAGGGTTGTATTTGGGAGTAGTACGGGCAACTACCAGAGATGTGAGCACGCAGATGCTGATTTTATTCACATGATCTGGGACTGCACCGCAGTAAATCAGTTCTGGGTCGAAGTGTTGGAGTCAACAGGGGCGGCAGAGGGGCGCACGCTTAACCATACGATTGATACCTGCATACTGGGGCTCTTCCCCCTACCACCCCATCGGAAAGTGGGCACTCGGTTTGGAGACCTGGCCTTGTTTCTGGCCAAGAGGAGAATAGCATTAACCTGGAAATCAACAAGGGGACCCATGACAGAGGACTGGAAACGTGACATGACACACTGGGCGTGGTGCAGAGGGGAGAGCCCTGGCCAGAGAGGATGCAAGGGGAGTTCGGCGGTGGCCCATAGCAGGCCTCTGGAAAGAGGTACTGGAATTTTGGGAGCATCCTGAGAGGTACAAATCCCAATCAAGCGATGAAATACACAGTTCTGACCCAGAAAACATCCAAGAACAGCCACCCTGAGCGTTGGGGCACTAAGTGGCCTTAGGTTTTTTCCCCAATCAGCCCCCGCCCAAGCCATAACACAGCCCCCAATCGACTTGATCGTGCTCGGGTGCACCCGACCTCTGCCCCAGGTGATGTGCTGTCACATGCACTAGAGGGTCAGAGAGCCCCCCCACTTGCTGGGCCATCCTCCACCGGGCCTAACCCCTCCCCTTCTCTACCCCTAATGTAAAACTACATTAAAGCACCACACTGCACAGTTATTAAGTTCTTGTTTAGTTTCATTATTCATCACTGAACCATACCCACTTGGACATTGCAATCTAGCAGCTCCCTTTCTCAGGATGGACTGCGTACACTATTAGGTGACCCGCTATGTACTGTTTGGCTGAATATCCTAGATTCCTATGCCTTAGCGCCAATGTTCAAGAGAGCTCACCCCTAGGGCAATGTCATCGCTCGATATCTTAATAATCATAGGGGGGAAGCACACAATGGACTGTATATGCTATACAATGACGTAATGCGTAGTACAATTGTTATAATCTGCAATGTAAACAAAACTAAGCGCTGCCAAGTTTGAAGTTGATTGATCTAAATGTTAATAAAAAAATATGTTTTAAAAATAAAGTGTAAAATATTTGGTTTAGAGACATGCAATAGAATCTACTGCAAGGTCCTACACACAGAACACCAGCCCCTTCCAGACTGTCTGAGTCTCTGCCTCCTTTTTACTCACTGACTACATGGTATCTGGTGTACCATCTACCAGCCTGCTGTCCAGGAAACCTTATGTTATATTTTAACTAAGTCAATAGACCTTCATTGCACAACCAAAGCGCATGCATGACAATTGCTAGCCACGCATTAAACACGAGTCCATGCATCTTGTAGAGATTCTTTCCCAAGTTCGATATATACAAAAGTGGGCAACCCTACTAGCTATCTCCCATTCCAGATGATGCAGAAATCCATAACAAACCCTGCCATCTTTGAAAAAGGAGTTCTTCCTTTTCTTGAAATCCGTTGCTACTTGCATATGTGGATCCCTGAATACATGAATCATGTCAGGCAGGTAGTGACACTATTCCATGGTCTGCCTGAACAACATTTATCAAAATCTCACTGTTTACAAGACCGATGGGCACATTCCTTAGATTGTACCTGTTTAATTTTGCATTTATGGATTACATAGTTTGCACTGATGCCTGCTCAGTCTTTCACCAACATTTGTACCACATCAAGAATGCAACAAGCCTCTGAGAGCATCACTTGAAAAAGCATTTGCAATGCAATAGGTCTCGCATTTATTAAGAGTTTGAGCTATTGAAATTGTAAATGACAATGCCTTTTATTTATGTTTTGTTTTTAACACAGATAAATAAAAGGCATTGTCATTTACAATGCCAATAGCTTAAACTCTCGCAAATGCGAGACCTATTCCATTGCAAATGCGTGCTATAAAAATAAAAAAACATAAGGAGAGAGCGTGCTCTGCCTGCAACAGCAGGCAGGACAAAGCTATTTGAGAAAATAGTGCTTGGAGGCTGTAATTAAAGCCTACCGAGCAACAACACACGTAACAGGGGGGGTGTCGCCATGGGAGGTTACAAAATGAGACAAGGCGGTACTAAGGAGGGACTACTAAGCCTTTTGACCAATGAACAGCCACAGTTTACAGTGGACAATGACACAAGCCAATGAAAAATGTGGGCGGAGAGTAGGCAGAGCTTCAAGTCCCTACCTCAATACAGCATGCCTCGCAGAGCAGCGCATGCACTGCCCAGGCTTGACCTAAAAATTACATTTGTACTCAACATACAGTTGGATAGCTCAAATGTCTGTGCAAAATTTCAACAGAGCAGTACATTATTTTGTAGAAAGATTGGCGCTCAATTGCATTAATGAAATGTATTTATTCTGGAAATATGGCATATAATTGCTCCAGCACCAGCGAAATCTGTTTTCTGGGAATATTGGTGCAAAATCACACCAGCAGCAGTGTAATCAGTGTTAGCTGGCCCAATTTGAGCAAGCAATTGTGTGTACGACTTTGTCCAACAAAGGTTTCATCTCCATGCAGAAAACTTTGCAGTATTTGACACTTATGGGGCAGGGGCGTAACATTAAATGATGCCCCCCCTTCAGAATGTGAAGAGGGGCTCCTGAAGTCTGCCATATCTTACAGATATTCATTGGTCTTGAGCAGAATGGGCCCCATCTGAAAGGTTTAGGGACCCCTGATGGGTTGATGGCCCCACTGCGCCGCAGGGGCTTTCCGGGCCTGTGCAACACCACTGTTAGGGAGTTATAAATTAGAGAATACTTGCCAAACCTTTTCCTATGGTATGAGAGTTTTCTTGTTTATCGTTCTACCTAACCCAATAGATTTTCGCACAATGCATGTCAAGGGGAGATTAAGAAAACTTCTTAAACTAGATCATCCTGGCTGTCTTATATTGAGGTCGATACTTTCAACCTACAAAGATATCACATCCACTACATCATCAACCAGTACAGAGTCATGGTAAATATGTAATTACTATTCTCAACCCACATCTACTAACCTAGTGTTATCTTGTGGTGGTCAGGACAATGTAGTGGACGCAGTATTTTTGTCATGCCACATAAGACATTCTATGTAGTGGCAGTACACAAGGTCTACAATGGCAGCACGCAGATGTGGGACAGAACAATATCGGCCCGTCTCCTGTCAAAGTGGGGGGGGGGTGGGTCGGGCCAGAGGAGGGAGTTGGGGAGGAGGAAGGTGGGAAGGGTTTGGGCACAAACAAAAATTAAAATAAATAAATAAACTTACCTTAATGCTGCCGCTGCCACCGTGTCCTGCGCATCGAATCTTCCTACTTCTGGCTCTGGGGCTGGGAACAGGCTCCCAGCCTGCCATGTGGCCAATCCTGAAGCTGCTCTCGCATGAGACTAGCTTCAGGATTGGTCTGAGCATCGGCAACTTGCGCTCCCAGGCAGACTGGGAGCCTGTGCCTGCTTTCTCCAGCCCCAAAAATGCAGCTGAGGCAGGAGAGAGCTTCACTGCGCATGAGGGTTTGGCTGGCCTGAGATGGCCGGCCAAACACCTTATGCACAGTGAAGGGAGTGCCCACCACTCACCCTCCATCAGTCATCCCCTGGTCCCGCCCCCAAGACTCGTCAGAGTCCTGGGGGCAGGTCCAGGAAATCAAAATAAAACAATAATAAAACAGGTTTAAAACCCATTTTATTATACTTTAAGTACTGGTGGTGGTAGGGGGGCGGCGCTCCTCCTCCCTAATGGAGCGGCCGCCACTGGCACAGGCAACATGGCTCACAGGTTAGTCTTTCAGCAACATCTCCAAGCTAATGTACAAATACATGCTTGTTCCACCAGGTACAAGAACGAGTTTGAATCTGGTTCTGCCATTTTCCCAATGAACAGTCAGGGGCGTATTTTATCTCAGCAGTGCTCCAATGTAAAGTAGCATAGCCTTTGCCTCACTTTCTAGTAAATCCTAAAAGCACACATGCACATTTGCAAAGCCAAATGGTCTGTATTGTTTTCGATATAAAGATTTCTTTCTTGGATCGTTTCTGTAATGTTATGTACTGGAAGAAGGATGCTGTGCTTGCTAGGAGTGTGATACTTGTTTGGTGTTTTGTGTCGGCTTTAAGAGTGTCATTACCTTTTTGCTGCACAAGTGTAGAAGGTGATGTGATGTGTCATTTTCGTTTTCAGTTAATGTAAAGATCATGTAATTCACACTTTTGTTTTTTACTATGTTGGAAAACGTGCAGGCCATTGAATTTTTATTGACTGCTTTTGTTGTCAGGGGCTGAGGAGGGCACAGCGTCCATACAATCGCACTTACTGTTTCAGCGAGGCAGGGGTGTGACACTCTGCTCTGTTTTTTGTAAAGCAAAAGACACACAATTGATGGACGGAATGCAGAACAAATCAAAACATTCACCCCCAGTCAAGAGATCTGGGTTAAATCCATCATTCTTTTGCTCACCATGCCACCCCAGTTTAGACCTGGCCATATGCAAATCAGTCTTGACCCTGTGCCTCATGGGAACAGTCCAGCCCGAACTGCCAAGCCAGGTCCTCCCTGGACCGGAAACAAGCATCCTAGGACCGGTTTCGGGGTTTCACCCCTCATCAGCTAGGATAGCTTGAATCCAGTGGCACAGTGAGCCCGGGACCCACGTCTGGGCATACCCGGCGCACTTAGGGCGAGAAAGCAAAAGACACACAATTGATGGACGGAATGCAGAAAAAATCAAAACATTCACCCCCAGTCAAGAGATCTCGGTTAAATCCATCATTCTTTTGCTCACCATGCCACCCCAGTTTAGACATGGCCATATGCAAATCAGTCTTGACCCTGTGCCTCATGGGAACAGTCCAGCCCGAACTGCCAAGCCAGGTCCTCCCTGGACCGGAAACAACCATCCTAGTACCGGTTTCGGGGTTTCACCCCTCATCAGCTAGGATAGCTAGAATCCAGTGGCACAGTGAGCCCGGGACCCACGTCTGGGCATACCCGGCGCACTTAGGGCGAGAAAGCAAAAGACACACAATTGTTGGACGGAATGCAGAACAAATCAAAACATTCACCCCCAGTCAAGAGATCTGGGTTAAATCCATCATTCTTTTGCTCACCATGCCACCGCAGTTTAGACCTGGCCATATGCAAATCAGTCTTGACCCTGTGCCTCATGGGAACAGTCCAGCCCGAACTGCCAAGCCAGGTCCTCCCTGGACCGGAAACAAGCATCCTAGGACCGGTTTCGGGGTTTCACCCCTCATCAGCTAGGATAGCTTGAATCCAGTGGCACAGTGAGCCCGGGACCCACGTCTGGGCATACCCGGCGCACTTAGGGCGAGAAAGCAAAAGACACACAATTGATGGACGGAATGCAGAACAAATCATGACATTCACCCCCAGTCAAGAGATCTGGGTTAAATCCATCATTCTTTTGCTCACCATGCCACCCCAGTTTAGACCTGGCCATATGCAAATCAGTCTTGACCCTGTGCCTCATGGGAACAGTCCAGCCCGAACTGCCAAGCCAGGTCCTCCCTGGACCGGAAACAAGCATCCTAGGACCGGTTTCGGGGTTTCACCCCTCATCAGCTAGGATAGCTTGAATCCAGTGGCACAGTGAGCCCGGGACCCACGTCTGGGCATACCCGGCGCACTTAGGGCGAGAAAGCAAAAGACACACAATTGATGGACGGAATGCAGAACAAATCAAAACATTTACCCCCAGTCAAGAGATCTGGGTTAAATCCATCATTCTTTTGCTCACCATGCCACGCCAGTTTAGACCTGGCCATATGCAAATCAGTCTTGACCCTGTGCCTCATGGGAACAGTCCAGCCCGAACTGCCAAGCCAGGTCCTCCCTGGACCGGAAACAAGCATCCTAGGACCGGTTTCGGGGTTTCACCCCTCATCAGCTAGGATTGCTTGAATCCAGTGGCACAGTGAGCCCGGGACCCACGTCTGGGCATACCCGGCGCACTTAGGGCGAGAAAGCAAAAGACACACAATTGATGGACGGAATGCAGAACAAATCATGACATTCACCCCCAGTCAAGAGATCTGGGTTAAATCCATCATTCTTTTGCTCACCATGCCACCCCAGTTTAGACCTGGCCATATGCAAATCAGTCTTGACCCTGTGCCTCATGGGAACAGTCCAGCCCGAACTGCCAAGCCAGGTCCTCCCTGGACCGGAAACAAGCATCCTAGGACCGGTTTCGGCGTTTCACCCATTATCAGCTAGGTTAGCTTGAATCCAGTGGCACAGTGAGCCCGGGACCCACGTCTGGGCATACCCGGCGCACTTAGGGCGAGAAAGCAAAAGACACACAATTGATGGACGGAATGCAGAACAAATCAAAACATTCACCCCCAGTCAAGAGATCTGGGTTATATCCATCATGCTTTTGCTCACCATGCCACCCCAGTTTAGACCTGGCCATATGCAAATCAGTCTTCACTGTGTGCCTCATGGGAACAGTCCAGCCCGAACTGCCAAGCCAGGTCCTCCCAGAACCGGAAACAAGCATGCTAGGACCAGTTTCGGGGTTTCACCCCTCATCAGCTAGGATAGCTTGAATCCAGTGGCACAGTGAGCCCGGGACCCACATCTGGGCATACCCGGCGCACTTAGGGCGAGAAAGCAAAAGACACACAATTGATGGACGGAATTCAGAACAAATCAAAACATTCACCCTCAGTCAAGAGATCTGGGTTAAATCCATCATTCTTTTGCTCACCATGCCACCCCAGTTTAGACCTGGCCATATGCAAATCAGTCTTGACCCTGTGCCTCATGGGAACAGTCCAGCCCGAACTGCCAAGCCAGGTCCTCCTGGACCGGAAACAAGCATCCTAGGACCGGTTTCGGGGTTTCACCCCTCATCAGCTAGGATAGCTTGAATCCAGTGGCACAGTGAGCCCGGGACCCACGTCTGGGCATACCCGGCGCACTTAGGGCGAGAAAGCAAAAGACACACAATTGATGGACGGAATGCAGAACAAATCAAAACATTTACCCTCAGTCAAGAGATCTGGGTTAAATCCATCATTCTTTTGCTCACCATGCCACCCCAGTTTAGACCTGGCCATATGCAAATCAGTCTTGACCCTGTGCCTCATGGGAACAGTCCAGCCCGAACTGCCAAGCCAGGTCCTCCCTGGACCGAAAACAAGCATCCTAGGACCGGTTTCGGAGTTTCACCCCTCATCAGCTAGGATTGCTTAAATCCAGTGGCACAGTGAGCCCGGGACCCACGTCTGGGCATACCCGGCGCACTTAGGGCGAGAAAGCAAAAGACACACAATTGATGGACGGAATTTAGAACAAATCAAAACATTCACCCCCAGTCAAGAGATCTGGGTTAAATCCATCATTCTTTTGCTCACCATGCCACCCCAGTTTAGACCTGGCCATATGCAAATCAGTCTTGACCCTGTACCTCATGGGAACAGTCCAGCCCGAACTGCCAAGCCAGGTCCTCCCTGGACCGGAAACAAGCATCCTAGGACCGGTTTCGGGGTTTCACCCCATATCAGCTAGGATAGCTTGAATCCAGTGGCACAGTGGGTCCCGTGCTCTCCATGCCACTGGAATCCAGCTATCCTGGCTGAAGAGGGGTGAAACCCCGAAACCGGTCCTAGGATGCTTGTTTCCAGTCCAGGGAGGACCTGGCTTTGCAGTTCGGGCTGGACTGTTCCCATGTGGCACAGGGTCAAGACTGATTTGCATATGGCTGGGTTCAAACTGGAATGGCATGGTGAGCAAAAAAACGATGGATTTAGGCCCAGATCTCTGTACTGGGGTGAATGTATGACATTCTGTCCATCAACTGTTGTTTTTGCAACTGTTTTTTGTAAAGGCATACTGGCTGTAGCCCTTAATGTGACGTCGAGGCAGTATTTAGGAAAGAAAGGTACTGTGTACAAAGATTACTCTCGCATGTCCAAAATCCGGCGGATGCACCATCTGCCAAGCTAGCTTTACCATGCCACATTTAGAGGTGGGAGAACTGCAGGATTTCCACAGGTGGAGCCTCAGCTGTCCCTGCGGGTGGAAACCCTTGACTCGATGGTCCATCACCCAAGTACCTCTGGGTCATCATCAATGATTTTTTTTCCTTTCTGGGGCCGCCATGCAAGGCCTGTGAGGTATTGCGGTCCCAGGAAGGAAAATGTGAAAAAGTCCCAGATGCACAGAAAGAAAGCTCCTGGTGTATCAGTATCAGTGACATTTGTCTTTTGGCTTTCAGCAACAAACCCCTGCTTTGGGTTTAGGTGGGAATGGGTCAACTGAAATGGTCTAATTGACCCTCTTAATTAAATTTGAAAAAAAAGTGCTGGGGGCAAAAAGAGTTTCTTAGGAGCCGCCACTAGTGCTGCCAAATGCTGGTGTTGCTGGATTGTATGGCTGGCTAGTCTTGATTACGCCTAACACTCCTTTCTTCTATCAGCCTTCTGTTTATGCCTCGTTACCTCACTCTTTTCGATACTTATTCATCCTTGCTTTCTCTTTAACCGCTTTCCTGTCTTTCTCATTTCCATTTTTTATCCCTTTTCTGACTTTCTTTCTCTTGCTCTGCGTCAAAGTCGGATGATGAAAAAAAAAAGACCTGGTCCCCTAAAATGAGTGCCGGTGCCCACCATCCGCACTCACCTGTAAGCACGTGCATTAACAAAGAATTGTGGGTTTCTTATTGAAATAAATGAGGCACAACGCACAGTTACCATGTTGGCACACTTTATTCGGCATCCCAAGTTTTTACTCGTGGGAATCAGTCTCAGATTTTCAGTGATGGGATGCTGTAATACAATCAATCTAAATCCGAGGTAATGTCCAGAATGTATAGAAATCGAGCTGCTGCGATATTTTGCAATAAACACAGGGGCATATTATCAAGGGCCGGCGATAAATATCGCAAAGTGCGCTTAGCGCTTGCATATTTATCGCCGGCTATCTCTGTAATTTATCGCCCGGTTAGCGCTTTATTAACAACGCGCATCGCCGAGGCGATAAAACTTTCAGAGATAGCGTGGATATCGCCGTTTTCCATGTGGAAAACGGCGATATCCTAGATGATAGGGCCTGTGGTCTTAGCCACAGAATCCACCCCCCATGTTAAGTATGCCTTAGTCAGGAATTTAACAGACGTTAAATTCCTGCGTTAAAGCATACTTAACGCGATTAAAATAATCGCTTCCCGCATTGTAAATATCGCGAAGCTGCCTTCGCGATATTTACCCATGTTGTTTCCACAGACACGCCTACTTTGCATCTCATTATCGATGCGAAGTCAGGCGTGCTGGAAACGGGAGCAAAATCAGCAAAACACGCGATAGCGTGTCTTTGCTGATAAGGCGATATAATTATCGCCGCTTTTCGGCCGAAAACGGCCGCAAAAGCGGCGATAATTGTTTATCGCCGCCTTGTTAATATGCCCCACAGAAACCTAAATGAAGTAAAGATTCTCCTCCCTGTGCATCTCTCTCTCTCTCTGTCTCGCTCTCTCTCTCTGAAGCTTTCTCCTCTGCCTGCTGCCGGCTGCCTCTCCATGTGGCCCCCTTACACATGGAAAACGTTTGTTGAACCAAACCCTCTCCTCTCTCTCCAATTGTATCCATCTCTTTATGTCTGTTTCTTTTCGGCTCAGGATGGTTATCTCTCTTTCTGACTGTATTTCTGTGCAATTGTATCTTCGCTGCTTTCTCGTTGTTTTTATCTAGGTACCTTTCATTCTCTCTGACTGTCCCTTCCTTTTAAGCTACCTTTTGGTGTCTATATCCCTTTTACTCTTTCTCACAAGCTCTCTATGCCAGTCTCTTGGGGTCTTTTTTTCTAAGGTTGACCCCTTTTCGTGGTGTGACTAGGTATCAGGGCTGATTCAAACGGTCTTTTGCGTTTGTAATTATGACTAGCATTGAGGAGTGGCTGCAAGTACAAGTGCAAGGAATTCACAAAAGGTGACCCTGCTCTTGTAAAGCCTCTTTTACGTATGCACAATATTCCAAACGATGAAGTAATACTGCAAAAAGCCCACTCAATAAGCGAGAGTGGATGTTCGAGGTCGAGGTTTCCCTGGAGATTTTGTAGATGTTCACAAATTCTCAAACTCCTCTCCAACCCCTTCTGATACTTGAAAATGGTTGAAGATATATTCCTGCCAAGCACATGATTCAGTTCCATAGTGGGAAAGGGATCTGAACCCTTCCACAGTAATGAGGAGTGGTGAAAGGTGTTTTTCCATAGGGAAAATATTTCCCAGTAGAGATACATTTTTTAAAATGTGCTATGGCGTGAAGGCAGTGTCATTTCAGCCTGCGTAAATGTATAACACATATAATTTAGTCAAGTAGAAATGGCTATGCATAGTCGAGAAGGTGGAATTCAAAAACGTTTTCCTGAAGTGTGCCATTAAACATGCAACTGATACCGATTTCCAGGAGAACTTCGGCAAAGTTTTGTGAATTCCCAAAAGTCGTAAATTTGTACCCAGCTGAAGATGTACCTCTGCACATTACAACTTTTTGTGAAACTGCCTCTTAGTCTCTCTATGTGGTTTTGATGGGATATCTTCCTCTTGCCGATTCTGGGTGGTTCTCTGTGCCTTTCTTTGGATCCCACTGTGGTTTAGCCTGGCTGTCTTTCTAGAGGGAAGAAAACAATAGAATCTAACCCAAGATAGAGCTGAGTGGATAGTTTGACTGATGTGGGTTCTTCCACACTCTTCCCGGTGCTTTCCAAGGCTTACTGACAGATAACAGGCCTGGAGGAAGGGCAGCGCTTAGAAACCTTTAGTAACAAATGAGCTCTATAACTGGCTACGCTTTCATCTTCCCTGACATTCTGTTCACATTGACCGAGCAGTGTAATTACACTATACAGAAGGCTCACCGGATGCCACATATTTACGATCAAAGTGTATAAATATGTTGGGATCTGGTTCAAAACACGGGTTTCTGCAGACCTTACAATCTACAGATGTCTCACACAGAAGTCACTCACCCCCTCCCCCCTCCCCCACAATACAAGCTCCAGAATGTATCACTGGTTCCAAGTCAACATTAAATCTCAGGTTTTTTTCTGGGAAGCAGGGTCAGGATTGAGCAATTTTGTCATGGGTGATGGGTATCTGACGGGTTTTGAACATATTTGGCAAGCGACCCCATCATATTACATTACGTCATTGGGAAGTGAGTGGAGAAAGCTGGGCGGACTGTGTTAGGTTTTTTTTCAGTCAGTGAAAAAAACAATGAAGCAGGCGTTAACGAACTTTGGTTTACTATAGCCTTAGAGCCCGACGTAGTGGGCTCTACCTCCCATTGAAGGCCCGCTCCAGCATTAAAGGTCCGAGCCGAAGGCGAGGGCCTTTAACATGGAAGTTGGCCTTTAATGGCCGGTAGAGCCTGCTATGGAGGCCTCGAAGGCTATTTGAACATTTCGTCCCTAGAGGGCAGAATGTTCTAATTAGTAAAACAAAGGACTCACGGAGCCCAAGGGGGTTGAAATTCCCCCGGGCTCCATGAAGCCTTCGTTCACAGCAACAGCTGTAAACAAACATTGGAATGTTGATGCTCCGGGCTACTACCAGCCATTTGAAGCCTGGAGCTCTCCATTGTCTTCAATGGAGTGCTCAACATTCCAATGTTCTAATAGTTGTTCAATGCAAACATCTCATCATTAACAGTGGCCAGCGCCAAAGAGTGTTTCCGAACTGTCACCCTCTGAATCTCCTAATGTTCCACATTGAACCCCCAGCACATGCTCACTATACATTCTGCATATGCAACCCACCCACAATCATATGCTCCACTCTAATCGTAAGATATATACAACGCACGACCCTTCTGTCACACATCCCCAACGCATTCTTATATACATGCCATGTCAAAGAGTGGCCATGTCATCTTAATGCCACTTTGGTCGCTCTGTTTCATGAGTGTTTCTGAACAAACATCTTGGCATTCTGTCATTCATGCCAACTTCCTCATAATCATCTGATCTTTGCTCAACAGGCTCTTTACTATCTTATTCTTATTCTTGTAAGGCATCACACATGATACCCAGTAAATCAGAAGCTCACTTTGGGTCACACTAACCTCCCTACAACTTGCATACAATCGATATTCTACTTTAGTCAATCATCAATAATCACAGCCATGTCATAAGGTCCACAGTGCAAATTGGCCTAAAAAACCTGCTGTTTCTTTTACCACATACAAGAGTAGCAATACTAAAATATAGGCCATTTTCTACCATGCCACTAAAACTTCCTCTTCTCTTTTCTGTCAACAAAAAGTGTGCTTGTTCTCTCATTTTCTTTACATTTTCTAGCAGTATGTTCCATCTGCGTTCTTGTCTTCTAAGCCCACCCTAAACCACACTACATGGCCTTTGTCCCTTCAGCACTTTAATAGGTCTTTTTCGATTGTGCTATTAGGTGTCACATAATATAGCTATAATGTTTCACAAACTCCATGATCCACACGCAAAACATTTTGGATCAGTAACTGAATGGATGCTATAATAACTCTGTTAAATCTTTGCACTTTCCCATTACCACACGGGTGATACAAGTAGTTCATACAGGTTGTATACCTTTTACTCTTTGACACTTTTGTTCGTGCTCAGTGCAAATTTTATTAATTTGTTGGTAAAATACATTCTGAGTATGAGAATGCATTCTAATTGATAAATATCTTTAAAAATTCTCTTACTCGTTCCATGTTGGGGGTCAGTGATTGTCGTCTATAAGTATGGCATCCATTTGATCAGCTAGCACCCAGCTCAAATGGCTACAGGATCTATCACTAATTTTTCTATTGGCCTACCTTTTTAATTACAGGAAAATTAGTCATGAGCATTATGTTGCTTTCCTAAGATGGATTGCAGCTTCCTATCACATGCTTCACTATTCTATAAGTTTCAGGCCTCCAATATGATTCTTTGAGTATGAATTTTGTTGTTGAAGAGAAGACACATGCGGCTGTCAACTTAAAAAGGGCATATAGTGATGGCACTCAGCAGCTAACGGCAGAATGTACACTACGAGGCCAATTCACAACAGCATTTATGAGTATGTGATGTAGTATATGCCTTTGTGATTTGGCCCCATAATCTTTAAGCTGACCCTAAATTAATGTTTTGTTCTTCATAGCTTCCTTTTTTACAGATAGTTCTTTTGGCACACATAAAAACATTTTTGATACTTGTCTATATTCCGAACTATGGGGCCAATTCACAAAGACTTATATGATTATGTGGAGTAGGACTACAGGGGTACTTCTTCACATGCACATAAAGGCCTTCATGAATTGACTCCTACATTAATACTTCTAACATATCATAACATAGGGCTAGGAAGGCTCCGGACGGCCCTCCAAATGTCTCTATGAGTTAATGAAAAAACACAAAAGATCATTCCAGTACATCATCAATCAATCAATCAAGGGTTTGTTAAAGCGCGACTACTCACCCGTAAGGGTCTCAAGGCGCTAGGGGGGGGGGGGTGCAGGTTCCATCCATCAAGGAGGGGGTCTGTCGAAGAGCCAGGTTTTGAGGTTTCTTGCGAAGATGCGAAGCGATGTTGTCTGTCTGAGGTGGAGCGGAAGGGCGTTCCATGCTTTGGCCGCGAGGACGGAGAAGGAGCGGCCTCCCGATCTGGTCTTTCTGGTGCGGGGGACCACGGCGTAGGAGAGCTGGGCTGATCGTAGGGTCCTTTGGGGTGCGTGGAATTTGAGTCGGCTGTTCAGGTATGCTGGTCCGGTGCCGTGGAGGGCCTTGTGTGCATGGGTGAGCATCTTGAAGGTGATTCTCGCCTCGACAGGGAGCCAGTGGAGTGTGCGCAGGTGCTGGGAGATGTGGCAGTGTTTTGGCAGGTTGAGGACCAGTCTTGCGGCGGCGTTCTGGATGTTCTGTAGCTTGCAGGTGAGGTTTTTGTTTATTCCGGCGTAGAGTGCGTTGCCGTAGTCGAGTCTGCTGGTGACCAGGGCGTGAGTGACGGTCTTTCGGTGTTCGAGGGGGATCCATTTGAAGGTCTTACGAAGGAGGCGGAGGGTGTGGAAGCAGGAAGACGAGACAGAGTTGATCTGGCGGTCCATTTTGAGCTCGGAGTCCAGGATGATTCCCAGGTTGCGTGCGTGGTCCGTGGGGGTTGGCGGGTTTCCGAGGGCGGGGGGCCACTAGGTGTCGCTCCAGGCATCGGGGTTTGGGCCCATAAAAAGCCTCCCATGACAACCTCCAAGTATATTACAATATTCCCTCTCTTAATATCTACACATAAAATAAAAAAGTGTGCGTTCATGCCCGCACACATTCAAGTTTACACTCACGCACATACACACACACCTGCACTCAACTTCCAGAGCACTCAAGCACACCACACCACCAACGATTTGCACCTCTAATGCATCACTGCAAACACTTCCTATTTCAAGTTTCCCCAAAACAGCTCAATGAACCTCAAGCACCCTAAGATATTTTGCATTTACTGTAAACATTTCCATCCTCCAGAATAACACTATTTTTGCTCACAGGTGACACAGCCCTGAGA
The DNA here is from genome assembly GCA_963921515.1 of Calotriton arnoldi. Lineage (NCBI taxonomy): Eukaryota > Metazoa > Chordata > Amphibia > Caudata > Salamandridae > Calotriton > Calotriton arnoldi. The sequence continues at coordinate 506,762 of CAWUFW010010960.1, read as the reverse complement.
TTTATGAAATTTGATATCCCCTCTGTTATTCCATATATGATCACTTACATTATACACTGGAATATCGCACAACAACCACATTGACAAATGCAATGCATATTTTAGGGTGGACAGCAGATTCCACTCATCACCAAAGTCCTTGGTGGATGAAAGAAGCTCGTTAGCCAGCAGCAGAGAACATTAGTACACTTGTCATTCATTACAACAATCTGTATGTTACCACTTCACAGCAGCAGCAGTCCCGCCTTCGAATAGCTCTCTTTTCCTTGTTCATCTCTCACCACCACATGCTCCACAGAAATCACACCATACATGCAGCACCATATCATGCATATACACCCCCACACACTGTGCCCCCCCTACATGCACACAAGCACACCACACCCACTTTTTAAAACTTCCCAAGTAATCTGCAATGGCGCATGCAGAGTTGCACCAAAAGAAGAATGGTTTACGCATGTTCCTATACAGGAGGGCAGAAGTCTTACATGTGTGATCCACTCTTCACCAACATACCAGTTTCATTGACGAAGGTTTCATTAAATTAATAATATCACAGAGTGCATAAAACACTCACTCTGGGTTCTCTCGTGTCAAATATACTGAAACTAAGGGGTAGATTTACTAACTTTTTACACAATGTAGCACTTCAACTAAATTTGCTACAGTGCAATGGTGTGTGCACTCTGTCAAGTATTAGTTTTGTACCGGAAGGGCACCTTTCCAATACAAAAACCATGCCTTAATACTTTTCACACTTTGTAAGTTTGTTGCACAGTGCAGCACACATGCAGAGTTGAATACGTTTTGAAAAAAATAGTTTCTCCAACTTTGCGCCTGCCTTGAGGAGGCAAATATTTTTGGTGCAAAGTCCTGTCTCCCCTTTTTAGTAGCTAGAGCTTTGTGTGAAAATGCACAGGTGGTTGCATGCAAACAGTATTAACTACCCATGGAATACACACGTGGCGCAATGCAAATCAGGATTTGCATTGAAAAGTAAATTCCAACACAACACTTTGTGATGTAAACCCGGCGCAATGTGTTAGTAAATTTCCCGGTAAATGTGCAACAGCAGTATTCATCCATACTGTGATTTTTTTGTTAATTCAGACCATTCCGTCTGATTTTTTTGTTTCTGATTACTTCACATGGACCATGACTAGATTTTTGCCCAGGGATTACTGCTGCCAAGCTGGCAGACTCTAATTGGACACTGACTAGTTGTGTACGACGTACTGTTTCAACTGTCTATAAGCAAAGCCATAGCCTCTGATTAGTTCACAAGATGCAATGTAGATTGTTGGGGCTTGGAAAACATTTCCCAGACCATCTGCAATTCATTGAAAAAGACCAAAAGCATGTACCCAGACTGTGCATGAGAAACAGTGCACTGCAAATAAAAACAGAAGGCCTAGTACAAAGATTATAATTATGAAATCGTAAATTGCGAATAATAACAATTTCCGATTTCTTATTTGGGATGTACTAAAATTGATTCTGTAAAAATAGTTGCAATTTGCGCACCAAGTTCTACCGAATGCATTGGTATTTAGCAAACCGACCTATGTACTAATAGCTCAGTTCATAAAAAGCAACAGTAGTGGGTCGCAATTCGACCTACCTCATTAATATGCATGAAGTAGGTCGCAAATTACGACCCACCATGATTGGCTACAGTCACAGGGATGGTGGACTGCAGTGGTAAGCAGATCACCATGTCTGTGATTGCTTTTAAATGAGTGTTTTTAGGTCTCGCCTGAGCCAGCGCGCATGCGCTGCTCTGCGAGGCTTTTAGTAAGGGCTTTAAACTCAAAACACACGCTCGTGCGTGTGCTTTTTTTTTTTATCTCCCGCTATTGGCCTTTGCATGCGTCTTTCTAAGAAAGACAGCACGCAATTGGCCCAAGGCGGGTGCATGTCCCGCCTTCTCTCTCCCCTGGCCTAGGGTGCTCGGGAGCGAGCAGCAGCGCCATCTGTTTCCAATTATCACGCCCGCGTCTCGCGGTCGCGTTAATTGGAAACAGATGGGGTCAGCGCTGGTCGCGCTGGTTATCTTGTTTTCCTAGCAGCGACCCACTTGATGCATCAGAGCCCGGCGCTTGTTCAATTTCTCGCCCGCTTTCTCCCATTCAATATCACTTCCCGCCATGCTTCGCTTTCACTCCTTCCTCTCACTGAAAGACTCTCAGGTTGTCCTCTCCAGGTTCTGCTCTCTTGCTCTTCCTCTCCACCGCTCCATCCTCGCTCGCGCTGCCCCTCCCCTTCAGCGCAAACATGGCACCCACACAGCGCGAGGCAGGATGCGTCCATTGTGTGTGATCCGAGCTTGCGATGGAAGCAGACATGAGGCAGCCCTGGAAATAAAAGAGGGTAGACGCGGAGCGGGAGAGATTGGAAAATTGTAGACTCCACCGGCCCGGCTAGGGGGAGGGTCTTTTTGTGATGAAATGTTGCATAAATAATGCCGGTGGGGGTCTAAATTCCCCGTTTCCATGGAGACCTTTGTGCCTGGCTGAACTCCATTCTGCTCGGCTCCAAGACTGCAGTCACTGTGCCGTGGTATCCTCAATCAATATCGCTGGACGGGCTGTAGCCGAGGATCGCTGGCTGCTGCAGCCGCCTTCATCACCTTTAATACATTTCCTCCCCACGATGGCTGTTTCCTCGTCGGTGTCTCTCGAGCCATAGGCGGCTGTGGATTTTTGCAGCCCCGCTGCCAGAGCTTCGTTGGTGCTCGCGAGGTGGAGCCCTCGCAGCCACACACCGTCCTCCCCTGGCTCCACCAGGGTTGCTTTTTTCAGTTTTGTGGGGGAAGTGTCACCGGAGCCCTTGCTTGTGACGGCTGCCTGCTGCAGAGGTAACATATAACCTGCTAGTGATGCTGGGCTGTCTGGAGTGATACAGGACTTAGGTCGTCTTTCATCATACTGGTAAAGTTTGTGGCTCTCTCCACACATTGCTATTGCATGTGTGTGGCTATGAAGAGGGAGTGTAAACTGTAAAATTATTTATTTGTTGATTAATAAAAATCGTTACAATTGGAAAGATACACATAATAAAATAAAACATTTTGTTCTTAAAATAGGATAACAACATTACATCAAAGATTTTTTTAAAACACATTATCTTTGGTCTCAAATTCGAATGACCAGGCCTATGACCAATTCAAATCTTTAGCGGCTATGGTGTAAAATTATATAATAACATAATATGGGAAAGCATTATATCCATAAAATATGCATACCACACCACACTAGAAAACTTAGCAGCAATTGACTTAGCAACAATAGAGAGCAGCAGAAAACAAAGTACGCTTATGCCAACGGTTAAATGGCAATATCCCAGCTATCAATCAAACATTTATTGTGTAAGATTAAATTTGTTTAACTGATGCTATAACAATTTCAAGCCTTAAAACTATAGTGTCTATATATAAACAAGATTTTTTTTTTTTTTAAAGTGGTATTTAAAACAGATACTTCATTTTCATTTCATATTTACATCCAGGTCAATAATAAATGTTATTATATTTTAAGTCAGAATCATATTAGGTTAACAGTTTTTTTTTCAGCAATAATAATGAACTTAACAAATCGGGAAGTCAAGCGGGGCGTAGCCCCAGTAAGGCACGTAATAATAGCATTTCTACAAGTTCTCACCCCATATTCATTAAAAATAGGTCTTAAAAGGGACTTCCGCTCTTCTAGCAATTGGGGGCATATGGTTATAATATGAACTAAGGTTTCATCATGTAAACCACACAGCCTACAAAGTTTGGAGGGCCATTTTTTTTCCCATTTTGGAATTCCGTCTTTGGTCGGGTATCTCCCGAACCGCAATAACATACATTTATTCTTTAATAACTGTTTTAAATGGGTCAACAGGTATAATTGAGGTTCCAGTTTATTAAAAGAATTGGCAACTGACCAAAAGTGATGTTTTTTCCTAAGCTCATCTTTATCTAATAGGGTCGATAATAGAGTGGCTGATTGATTTATTGTTTGTTTAAAAACAGCTTTACTCCTAAGTTCTTCTTCTAAGGTTGGGCACTCAAAATTACGTAAACACTCACTTAAAAATATTCTCCAACTACTCGCGTACTCACTCCTCATCATCTCGTGCCAGCACTGATTCGCGAGGGAACCCTGTTTTGAGCGATATAATGAAAGTAACATTTTTAAAAAGGCAGATTGCCGTACCAGAGTTTGCCTTTTCAGACCAAATTCTGATCTTACATTGGCATGACCTATATACCTGGGGATCCTAAAGACTGATTTATAAATTTTTATTTGTATATCATCAAGGATTTTTGCGTCTATGAAGAGGGAGTGTTAGAACCGCAACTCACAGCGCTCGCAGAAGATATCTGTGCTTAATCCCCAAGTACGTAAAAGGATGCCTTTATGTCTAGGAAAAAAGTGATATGTCGAGAAAAAAAGTACACTCCACATAATACCACTCAGTGCCATATAATTACACGCCACATACTTACACTCTACTCAATGCAACATAAATACACTCCACATAATACCACACAGTGCCACATAATTATATGCTACATAATTACACTGCACTCAATGCAACATACACTCCAAATACCACTCAGTGCCACATAATTACACACCACATAATTACACTCTTCTGAATGCAACATACACTCCACATAATACCACTCAGTACCACATAATTTCACGCCACATAATTACACTCTACTGAATGCAACATACACTCCACACAATACCACTCAGTGCCACATAATTATATGCTACATAATTACACTGCACTCAATGCAACATACACTCCAAATACCACTCAGTGCCACATAATTACACACCACATAATTACACTCTACTGAATGCAACATACACTCCACACAATACCACTCAGTGCCACATAATTATATGCTACATAATTACACTGCACTCAATGCAACATACACTCCAAATAATACCACTCAGTGCCACATAATTACACGCCACATAATTACACTCTACTGAATGCAACATACACTCCACACAATACCACTCAGTGCCACATAATTATATGCTACATAATTACACTGCACTCAATGCAACATACACTCCAAATACCACTCAGTGCCACATAATTACACGCCACATAATTACACTCTACTGAATGCAACATACACTCCACACAATACCATTCAGTGCCACATAATTATTTGCTACATAATTACACTGCACTCAATGCAACATACACTCCAAATAATACCACTCAGTGCCACATAATTACACGCCACATAATTACACTCTACTGAATACAACATACACTCCCCATAATACCACTCAGTGCCACATAATTACACGCCACATAATTACACTCTACTCAATGCAACATAAATACACTCCACATAATACCACTCAGTGCCATATAATTACACGCCTCATACTTACACTCTACTCAATGCAACATAAATACACTCCACATAATACCACACAGTGCCACATGCTTATATGCTACATAATTACACTGCACTCAATGCAACATACACTCCAAGTACCACTCAGTGCCACATAATTACACGCCACATAATTACACTCTACTGAATGCAACATACACTCCACACAATACCACTCAGTGCCACATAATTATATGCTACATAATTACACTGCACTCAATGCAACATACACTCCAAATACCACTCAGTGCCACATAATTACACACCACATAATTACTCTACTGAATGCAACATACACTCCACACAATACCACTCAGTGCCACATAATTATTTGCTACATAATTACACTGCACTCAATGCAACATACACTCCAAATAATACCACTCAGTGCCACATAATTACACGCCACATAATTACACTCTACTGAATACAACATACACTCCCCATAATACCACTCAGTGCCACATAATTACACGCCACATAATTACATTCTACTCAATGCAACATAAATACACTCCACATAATACCACTCAGTGCCATATAATTACACGCCTCATACTTACACTCTACTCAATGCAACATAAATACATTCCACATAATACCACACAGTGCCACATGCTTATATGCTACATAATTACACTGCACTCAATGCAACATTCACTCCAAGTACCACTCAGTGCCACATAATTACACGCCACATAATTACACTCTACTGACTGCAACATACACTCCACACAATACCACTCAGTGCCACATAATTATATTCTACATAATTACACTGCACTCAATGCAACATACACTCCAAATACCACTCAGTGCCACATAATTACACACCACATAATTACTCTACTGAATGCAACATACACTCCACACAATACCACTCAGTGCCACATAATTATATGCTACATAATTACACTGCACTCAATGCAACATACACTCCAAATAATACCACGCAGTGCCACATAATTACACGCCACATAATTACACTCTACTGAATGCAACATACACTCCACTCAATACCACTCAGTGCCACATAATTATATGCTACATAATTACACTGCACTCAATGCAACATACACTCCAAATACCACTCAGTGCCACATAATTACACACCACATAATTACACTCTACTGAATGCAACATACACTCCACACAATACCACTCAGTGCCACATAATTATATGCTACATAATTACACTGCACTCAATGCAACATACACTCCAAATAATACCACTCAGTGCCACATAATTACACGCCACAAAATTACTCTACTGAATACAACATACACTCACCATAATACCACTCAGTGCCACATAATTACATGCCACATAATTACACTCTACTCAATGCAACCTAAATACACTCCACATAATACCACTCAGTGCCACATAATTACATGCCACATATTTACACTCTACTCAATGCAACATAAATAGACTCAACATAATACCACTCAGTACCACATAATTACACGTCACATAATTACGCTCTATTCAATGCAACATAAATACACTCCACATAATACCACTGTGGCACATAATTAGACGCCCCATAATTACACTCTACTCAATGCAACATAAATACACTCCACAAAATACCACTCAGTGCGACATAGTTACACGCCACATAATTACACTCTACTCAATGCAACATAAATACACTCCACATACCACTCAGTACCACATAATTACACGCCACATAATTACACTCTACTCAATGCAACATAAATACACTCCACATACCACTCAGTACCACATAATTACACGCCACATAATTGCACTGTACTCAATGCAACATAAATACACTCCACATAAATGCACTCTATACCACATACCAACAATCAACATAAATGCACTCCACACCATGACACAATTTCACTAAGCATAATTTCACTCAACACCACAGTTCCAGGCCACACAATTCAACTCCACACATTTCCAATACACACCGCATAATTACACACCAAACAACATATTTCAACTCCACAACTCCACAATCCACAACGTACCTCCAATCCACACCATATAGTGTCACCACCTGAGCACCAAACATCATTCACCACCACCATTTTGCATCGGCGCACCACCTAAGCATCACGTCAGTCTGCCCTTGGAATCTGGCATCTGTTGATTCTCCCCTAGTGTCCGTCCGTTGCTCGTGTTCTAATTAAATTACTGTTTTCCAACCTCCACTCCCCCGTTATTTATGTCCCGCTCCCCCATAACAAAAAAAATTATAACAAACAAGCATGAGAACAGGCAGGAAGAAGTTGCCAGCAGTGCAAGTACAAAAAAATTAGAAGACATTTTTTATGTTAAAATCTTTTTTTAATCAGTTTTTTCAGTTGTATATAATGTCGTCTTCGTTTGTATAAAGGTAACAAAAATGCTTAACACTTTTTATTATAACTTTTCAACATAATGCACAGCAGCCACAATGCTCTACAACATAGCCAAAAGTTCTGGCTAAACACATAAGGTCCCAAAGGCGAGACCTATTGGCTATGCCAATGCTTGTTTTTTAATGCAGACCCTTTTACTTAAAGGAAAATGGGATGCGTTTAAAAATTGGTATTTGGAAGAGACACTCTTAACACTTTCCTTCCAAATAGCAATTCCTAACTATTACTCATGTAAGGGTTCAGAAAACCTTTTGCGAATCATTAAATGGGTTTGATACATTTCAAAAAGGGTTTCAGCGATTAATTTACTGAATCAGATAGTTTGCTAATGTTATACATGAGGCCCAGAGGTGTTGCTGTTTATGAAATGTGTGCGTTAGTACTTATGGTGGGTGAGTTGGTTCTGGCAGTACTGCTGCTCTAAATGCATAAACATATTTGGCAGCCAATAAGAAACAACATATCACTATTTCAAGAGTGATGCTGTGGGAAAAGGGAAAGCAACCAGCTCGGATTGTCTATTTTTAATTAGCTCTTTGCTGCTGATTACTCTTCTGCTAATGAGGGCAGCATGAGTTTGCAAAAATTACCTCAGGAACAACCACTCTTCACCTTTGATCACACCTTGATGATCATCTGTTAAGGAGCAGTGCCTATAGTGCTGCCTTCCTGATGCAGACCCTTTATAGCTGCTACTTTGTCCTTACAGATCTGTACCCACTTTCTGTTGCTGGAAGATACCACACCATGCATCATGCAGAGGGGTTGTAAATAGCTCGGCAGACCAATTGCCTGCCACACATCATCAAATCCAGACTGTTGGTAGATATGCACATCCTACATGCTACAGCTATGAAACAACTGATCAGTATTTACTGTGACTACAAGAGAGTCTGTGCTTGGCGCAATTGGTAAGCAAGTGTGATGCAGAGCACTGGTTTCGCCATAAAACATCTGTAAAAGGCACTAAAATATGGCCTCAAGAAGAAAAGTCACCTCAAGCTGGACAACCCCTCAGCTCCGATTTTATCATTCACTTGGCCTTTTTACATCGCATTCATATATTGGTAAATTCATGGGCCCCTTGTGTCCTGCTGTGTAACAGCATACTAATAGTACTTCTGAGAAAACGATCATGCAATTGTAAAAGGTTGTGTCCATGGTTGCTTTGATTTCTCATTTGCTACCTGTTGTAATATTTAATTTTTGGTTGTATGTCACAATATCGAAGTCAAGAATCAACCATCACTTCACATAATATCACATCACATGCCAAAAATCACATATATCGACTCCATAATATCGACTACCAACTGTAGCCGTCCAACATTCATTCATTGTTTACCAATGGCAGAAGATGAAATAGCAATGTCACTACAGTTGGGAGCATTGGAAAATTCAACGCTTAGGGCCAAATTACGAGTTTGGCGTTCGAGGACTGCCAGTCTCGTGGTGACGGTCCAGCCACAGCCGTACTTGCAGTTCGACTGCCCCATTACGGCTTGGTCAGTCGGACCGCCCTGGGATCGCCGACGCCTCCAGGGAACGGCCGTTCCATTGGCGGTGGTATGGTGATCAGAGGCTGCAATATGCTTAGCGGGACTGCCGTGGTCCCGCCAAGCATATTATGAGTTTCCTCTCCGTCAGGGTTTTCATGGTGGTTCCACCACCATGAAAACCCTGACAGAGAGGAAACAAAGGCTCTTGTGCCTCTGCACCCTGTGTATGCACACAGGGGGCACAACATATGCCCCCCTGTGTGCATGCACACAAGTTCCTGCACAGCATGGACGTTACAGTCCATGCCGTACAGGAACCTTGTGAGGCGTTCCCATTGCGGTGCCTTTTTCAAAGGTACTACACCTTTGAAAGAGGCACCGCAAAGGGAACTGCCAGACCACCCTCCTGCCAGACTATAAAAAACTTGTAATCGGGCGGGAAGCAGCAACTCTTGGCGGTGCAGGGGAGCAGCAGTGGTGGGCTGCCCGCCCCCACACCCTTAAAAGTCGTAATCAGGGCCCTAAGTGTACAGGAATAGTAATTCTGTTCCCTGCTTCTCAGGTGTATGGCACCATCAGTTGGTGATACGTTCCAACATGCATAAAAACCTATTGGTCCCGACTGAACAATGTTGCCATCAAGCAGGGCAACAATTGGATGACTGTCCAGGAACCTCCGTTGCCCCATCACAAGAGACAAGACAGTCAGGGTGCTTGATCAGACACTGAGTTGTCCATGATCCCTACTATCCCCAGCAGGTTCACTGTCAGGCTTCATTAAGATATGGTTTGGTGCATACAGACTGGGGGCTGCTGCAGGTGTCAACAGCTTTTTTATTGGAGTTCAGTTCAGTCTGTGTTGGAAGATGTTCGACTGTAACCACACAGCAAGGGTAAGGGCTCCAACATTGGGAGCATCCATTTCACCCTCCTTGCACACCCAACCGCAAGTGTCAATGATTCTTCAACTGGGACCCCCCTGGCACAGATGACAGGCAAATAATCTGTCCTAGTGGTGGAATAGATGGCACTTGGCTTGTGATTTCCAAACGTTCATTGTTGCTTCATTTATTTCTTTTAATTTGTTCTTTCGGACCACACTTCTTTGAGTACTTGTTTAGATGAACACATGTTTTAGTTGTTCCATCTGTTAAAAAACACATACATGCATTGAAACACATACATTAGGTATCTCATGAGGATATATGCCCACTAACTTTGGAATCTTTTTAACCACTTTGTTCTTCCGTGTGTATCTTTTGATAGTTTCTTCAGCATCATTCCAATGAGCTGGCTATCCATTACCATCTCCTTCCATGCCACCCTCATCCTCAACCACTAGGTGATTGACATTGCAACGGCATTTGTGGCTATGAATTTTAAGTGCATGTTATGAGTGTACTGTTGCCCGGTCATGATTTGTGGAGACATCTAGATTTTGAAGATAGGATGCTAAAGGTATGCTCCAAAACACAACTTGTCCTTTAATTTGCACTATTGTGTCTGTGCTCCCTGACTGTTGTAGGGTTCAAGTAGGTTCTTTGTGGACACTGAGTATTGACAAATGCATGATCACGTGCATGTGTGTCCTTCCCAAGGCGACAGCTGTCCCACAGCTCATCATTTTCCAGATCCTGAAGCACTATGCCTCATTGTAATTGGAGTCACACACAACCTGTGCATTACGTAAATCCTCCCACTTCCTATTTTGATGTATATGATGTGTTCCAGATGGTGGGCTATTGCAAAGCAGGATGAGTGTGTGCCAATTATGAAACCAAAGATATTTGTTCATTGTGCAGATCTCTGCAAGCCCTTCTCTAAATGCTGTAACTTTACAGGCCTGTCAATGAGGTGAAGTGGGCCCCAATGCAGTGCAGGCCCGTGTCTCACGGTCAAAGACTCCAGCCATTGTTGCTGATTGTGCTGCGATTGTGCTGTTATGCCTTTTATACTTTGCACCATGTTTGCATCTGCTTTGGGTTAGTGCACAGGTGATGGATACATTTTCAAAGGGTTTAAATGAACTTTCAGGATTGCTACTGGCCACTGGCTATATTCTGCACCAATTTTTCTTGTTAACGGTCTCAAATCAGTTTGCATTATGGGAAAGACTTTGCTGTGCAATTCCATGCGCGATTTCCCTGTGGGCCCTCAGTAGGATTTGCAACACCCCCATGCATCGCAAATTCACCTGGAACAGTAATAAAGGTCTTTGCCACTAATGACGAATTTGCAATGGCTTTGCAAATCTTGTCTTTTTTCGTTTTTTATTCAATTCATTGTTTATTCGATTTTTGACCCGGCTTAGCCATGTTCCTTGACCTTCGGAGCACATGATCTGGAATGACTGTCTGGGGGTGACTATGTTTAGGGAGCTGTCCTCGGTCCTTACTGCAAATGTTCTTGTAATGTTCAAACACACCTTCACCGGCTCACTCTTAACAGACCAAGCTCATTGGCATGTGATGACATCCAAGAACGGTGAATAACCTCTTACCCATTAGTATATGCATTTTCCAAAAATCTTTCCAATCCGGACAGCGTGTAATGCATTATTGCGGCCCTAAATGATCACAGTGCACAACCAAACTGGTGGCCCTTTTGGAACCAGGCGAAACACTCATTGGTTTCTTTATTGATGGTCCAGTTCCTTCTGACTGTTCATCTCCCCACAATATGCCCCTTCCTGAGACCCAGGTGCCCATTTTGAGGAAATGTTTATGTACTGGGAGGAAAGCCATTTCACAGGGGTGACCAGCCCTAGGCAAAGCAATCCGCCATTTGGCGGATGCCAGAAGTGCTACGACCTGCTCGATAGAACCACATTGATTTGCACATATCATTGGGCCATTGTTACACTAATGACCAACAATTGGAACACTCTTCTTGTACCTTAGGCCTATTTTTCGTGTTAAACCAATACAGTAGTTTCCCCCTGCCACTGTGACAAAAACGTGAAAAGTTTCACAATCCAACATTTTCTAGTGTTTTACTGCTCAGTAGCAGGAGTATTTGGAGTCTGGGACCTTTCGATTAGAGTGACATATCAAAAAAACGAAAGCGCACCATAGGTGGGGCGTGGAAACTGGGGGCCTCATCTGCAAAAAAATGATGCAGCGCGGCGCCTCAAGCCATTTAGCTGTGCCGTGCTGCGTCATTTTCAAAGCACAGGGATGTGTGGTATTAACAACAATACAATGCATCCATGTGTTTTCCCCTGTGCCGGCACAAAACTGTCTGCCATGCGCCAGCGCAGGCACCCTTGTGTCATTTTGCAAGGGTGCTTGCGCTGCAGGGACACCATCCTGCACAAAAACAATAATTAATGGCATTTTCCTCTTTCTATGCATGTTGCAAAATGCAGAAAGCATAGAAAGAGGAGAAAACAAGGAGAAATAAAAGTATTTCTCTTTGTTGAGCCATTCCTACGTCTCCTCTGGGGAGGCGTAGGATTCTGATGCATTCCCAGTTTTACAAAATGTTGTAAATCTGGAATATGTCAGTTCAATGGATATTGCGTGGGAACACCCACAACAACACCCATGGAACATCCCTTTCACGCAGAGTAATGCATGAAAGGGGCCCATATTTACAAGGCCATGAAAACTCACGCAGGGTGCCTTTATCTGGCCTTGAAAATATGGGCAAGCCCATTGCGCCACCAGTGCGTCATAAAAAGTGGCACACCGGTGGCGCAATGAGCTTCTAAATAAGCCCCAACATTCTCAAATCGGAAGTGTCCTTATACTCACAGAGTGGGAGTTTTACTACCACATAATCAGTCTTTGTAAAACTGCACAGTACTGACAGCCGCGGCCCGTGCAGGTAAGAGCGGTGGGGCTGGGTGGGGGCTGGATTTCGACGGACGATGACGAGGGAAAATTGAATAAATAATTAAGTTTCCCTCGTCATCGCCCATCGAAATCCCCCCCACTCGACCCCACCGCTCTTACCTGCACGGGCCACTGCTGAATACTGAAGGGATAGGTACCCTGTAATGCACAATAGTGTTGAAGAAATGATAGTTCGGATCATTTTAAGTGCTATGGTGGTGGTACTAAGTACCAAGGTGCTCTTTAGAACAATAATGTAAGTAGTGCTATTTTTTTCCCCATGGTTAATGCTGTTTTGTGGCACCAAACTCAGCGTTTGTATTTTGTGTATATTGGCCACTAAAAATGAAATGCAGCAATTTAACACACCCTTCAATAATGTAATAGCACCTTAGTATAGATGACCTCTCTTGAGAAGTTTATGTAACCTGCCTTCCTGTGGCAATGGAACCTAGTGGCTCAAATATGGAGGCAAGAAAGTGTGATTGTAGAAATGAAGTTGTAGAACACAGCAGTGGGCATCCTTCCGTGTTAATCCCTGTAAGGCAAGATATCAGTATTTTTTAATGCTACGAGTGCCTTTGACTTTCGCTCCCTTCAGAAGCTGATTGTCTCTGTTATCAACACTATTAACGTGCTGCAGCCACAGCTTATTTTTAAAGATTACTTAAAAAATATTCATTGTTCTTTTGTCGTGGTCAAATGTCCTGTGATATCACTCCCTGTGATACTGCAGGTGGTTATTAAAAGTTGCGTGATGTCTCTTTCTCTACTTCCTCAATATCTATGAAAAGACACTACGGGACACACATAAAACATTGGTAGCCGGACTAAGACAAAATACAATGAGGTAGTGTCATTCAGTAGGCGTAGAATCTACGTGACATTATTTCATATCTGTATTTTCCAAATCAGTAAGGCTTATTTAGGGAGTATTTGAAAACAATTATGCAGATGACCAAACACTTAAATTTCCAAGGCTGTCCTGCAAACATAAATATTTTAAATGTTACTGAAAAAAATAAAATGTGATCGTTTCATGTTACGCATCCCCTCCTAGCACCAGTGTGCAGTGTGTGAGTTGTTGCATGATTTCTCACTGTGATATACATTATTGAACAGAAAGCTCAGGTGTTTCTGCTTTCATGCAGAATGGGAAGGGGTATCCAAGCAACTCTGAAACTGAGCCTGAAAGAGTATCTCAGCTGAAGGAATGAATGGTGCTTGAGGGGAAGCCTAGGCCAAACAGCAAGTTATCAATGTAGTAGGTTACAGTATTTTCTTTGCTCGCAGGTGCAAGAATCTCCCTGCCAAGATGTCCAAACAGCAGGCTTCGAATGTCAGATCGATTCAGGTAAGGGTTCTTAATTAAGATTGAGTATATCTGTAGTGTTTTATGAGTTCATACGGTGGGTGCACATTAGATTAGTTCCTGCCAGACACTCATATTGAGGGATAGGTACGCGGCAAGGCTTTGTACATATTCTGTGTTAAGACAAGCTTACAGGCACTTATGCTACGATGTGCCACTCTTGGGCTTGACCTATTGTCCTGCTGGTGCTAGCATTTTAATATTTGTATTTTGTTATTTTTCGTAAGACTGTATTTATCATAGTTTTCATTTACTTGTACAAAAACGTTTAGTACGTACCTACATAGTGCCTAGAAAATAGAAGACGAAATAAACTATTTCCTAAATTCCAGATGAAAGCTAAATAGTTCATCTTTGTAACCCGATATTTTTGTTTTTATATCTATTGATGAACTATTCTACATCTGTCTGGAATTTAGCAACTGGCAAAACAGCGCACAAACAGAAACACCCAAATATGATCCATCCACAAAAAACAAGCACTGGCAATAATACCAATAGGTCTGGCTTTAAAGTGCTACTCCTTCCACTGATAATGTTACACCAATCGCCCTGCTCTTAATTGAGAACACTACTCACACACAAGCAAACCATGGACTTCAAACTCTGCTTGCATTGACACATCTCTCACCCTATACTCACAAGCACACGTTTCACCATGCACAAATATGGACACTTCTCGCCATGTAGTAACACAGGCACACTGCATGACCTGAACTCACATGGCCAGCCATAGTGCTTTTTTTTAATGGAGTGTGGGGCAAGCAACAAAATGGACAGTAGGATGGGCAAGCAAAAAGACGGATGGGGGGGTGGGCAAGCAACAACATGGAGGGCGGGAGGGGGTAAGCAACAACACAGAGTTTGGGAGGGGACAAGCAACAACATGGACAGTGGGTGTGGGCAAGCAGCAACACGGACGGCAGGTAGGGGCAAAAGCACACAGGTATGAGAGTGTGACACAGAGTGGAGGAAAGAAGCTGATGAGGGATACGGCCTGCATATGGAGTGCTTCAACAAAAAGCAACAAGCATTGGCACCGCCAATATGTCTTGCCTATGAGAGAGCTATTGATTTTGCCAATGTCTTTTAGCCATATTGTACAGCAGTTAATGGTGTTGCGTAAAGAAGAGGTGCATAGAGTAGAGTGTCAAAGAGAAGAGTGGCATAGAGGAGAGTGAGTACAGTGGCGTAGAATGCCGCGGAGAGAAGTGGCGTCAATTAGCATAGACTAGAGTGGAGTGGTGAAGAATAGAGTGGTGTGGAGTGGCCTAGAATGGAGTGGCTTAGGGTAGAGTTGCATAGAGTAGAGTGGAGTGGCGTAGAATAGAATGGAGTGGCATAGAGTGCACTGGCATAGAGTGGAGTAGCAAAGAATGGAGTTATGTAGAGTGGAATGGCGTGTGGTGTAGTGGCGTAGAGTGGTGTTGAGTAGAGTGGCATAGAGTGGCATGGAGTGGAGTGGTGTAGAGTGAAGTGGTGTAGAGTAGAGTGACATAGAGTAGAGTGGAGTGGCGTAGAGTGGCATGAAGAAGAGTGGCGTAGAGTAGAGTGGCGTATAGATCTGTAGAGTGGCACTGTATGGAGTGGAGTGGCATAGAGAAGAATGGAGTGGTGTAGAGTGGATTGGCATAGAATAGAGTGACATAGAGGAGAGTGGAGTGGCGTAGAGTGGCATAAAGTAGAGTGGAGTGGCGTAGAGTAGATTGGAATCGTGTGCAGTAGAGTGGCATAGTTAAGAGTAGAGTGGGGGTGACTTAAAGTACAGTGGCGTAGAGTAGAGTGGTGCAGACTGGCTGAGAGTGGAGCGGCACAGAGTGGAGTAGCATAGAGTATAGTGGCACAGAGTAGTACAGTTGTGGGTGTAAGTAAATAAAGCATCAATAGAGATGGCAGATAGGGTGAAAGCAAAATAAATAAGAAGCAGTATGCTTGTGTTAAAAGTAGGAAAGCTCATTGCACATCCAGGAATTCCCCCAAAACACTTATAAAATTAAATAAATAGTGCGTTAGAGGGGGCGCTAGAGGGCGCGTGACCAAGATGGCCGCACGTACGTGAGGCTCTGGCGGCCTGGGAGGAGAAATCCGAAAGTATCCTGCTCCCCAGAGCCCATTTGCCGGTCAGACATGTCCACATGACACCGGACTGCCTCTGACACCGATCACAGTGGCCCCTGGAGCCGGACTGCGATTCCCTGCGGTGTAACGCGGGGCCTGGCCTAACTGCGACGGAGCTGAGGAGCGGCGGCGCCAACCGCGAGGGCGGAGGAGCGACGCTGGGCCCTGCCACCCCCGTGCTGGTGAGATCTCCCTCGCCTCTCTCACTACTGTGCAGCGGCTGACATCCACGACCCGCGACGGGCGTCGGTGCCCGCCCCTGGGCGCTCACTGGCGGACCGGAGCTCTGCGCCGGAGTGCTGTGCAGCGGCAGGTGACAGCCCTGCCCTGACCGAGAGCGCGCTGCCGGGGGGCCGGATCACCAGGGAAAGCTGAGCGGTAAGCACCCTTCATAGCCGACGGGGGACGCTCGGGGGTGATGTGAGACGGACAGACCGAGAATGATCCCGCCATACGCCCACGCATAGCCCCTGGGGACTGATCTCTGGATGGACAGACCCCCGCGGCGCTGGAGGCTCGGCTGCGCCGCTGGGCCGCGGCGGGCGGTGAGCAGCAGAAATACCTTTGCTGGCTGGGGGTCCCCTGATGTGTGACCGGAGGCACTCTTCGGCATCGGGAGAAGCGTGGAGGGAGGCATCCCGGCGGAGACCCTCCGGCGAGTGGTAGCTAGTGAGACCGCCAACGGAACGCTGCAGACAACTCCTGGTGTGCCGGCCCCC
Source organism: Calotriton arnoldi (assembly GCA_963921515.1). Classification (NCBI taxonomy): domain Eukaryota; kingdom Metazoa; phylum Chordata; class Amphibia; order Caudata; family Salamandridae; genus Calotriton; species Calotriton arnoldi. The sequence goes on along the minus strand of CAWUFW010010960.1, from coordinate 489,399 downwards.
CGGACTGGTGAAGGACAGGCTGGTGTGGCAGGCCGCAGGAGCCCGAGAGGCCTAAGGACCCAGACGGGACCCACTACGACAGCGAATGTCACCCTAGTACCGCATCAGGCAGACGCGAAGTTTGCATTCTGGGCCCACGCAGAGCGACAACACCCACCATTGCCGGGAGGGCCCCATCCACGAGCGGAGAAACAGCCACTTTGCTTCTTCCCCCCAATCGCTACATCAAGCCTGGGGCCACCACGGGGGCTGCTCAAGCGCGCCGCGGAGAGACCCTGTGGGTGTGGCTGCGGCGCACGGGGGCCTTGCGCCACCTGCCTTACAGGGAGTGCCGACGGCGTAAAACCCGACAAGATGGGCAAAGCTGATCCCAAGCAGTCAAAACTGCCCTTTGAGGCGCGCAGGACATCGAGACACCCCAGCGATGCTGAACAGGTGCCTACCAGCCAGCGGGATGATGATGCCCGTCTTGAAGATGACGACCTCAAGACACTGCTAGTCACGATGAAAAATAGCCTCACCGACATTGCATCCAAAATGGACACCATGTGTAACCGCCTGGGCTTCATGGCCCAAAAGCTAGAAAAACACGACGCGCGCATTGGAGAAATGGAACATAGAATCTCGGACTTGGAGGATGCAGCTTCTACGCGAGATGAGCAAATGGCGCACATGGACAAATTACTCAAAGTTATTGCGGCCAAGAACGAGGACCTCGAGGCGCGCTCCCGCTGCAACAATATCCGCGTTTTAGGAATACCGTAAAGCGCCAACACCGGAAAGATGGAGTACATTGATAAGATGCTGCGTGGTCTATTCGGCCCGGAGGCGCTCTCGGCGCTGCTGGTGGTGGAGAGGGCGCACCGCTCCCTGGGCCCCATGCCTCCCCCAGGGGCACCAGCCAGACCCATTATTGTCAGACTCCTCAATTACAGAGACCGCGATACCGCTCTGAGACTGGCACGCGCGAAATCCCCCTTAATGTACGATGGACATACTATTGCACTGTACCCAGACTTTACCATGGCCGTCCAGGAAGCCAGGAAAAAATTTGCGCTGGTGAAGCGGAGGCTGATGCAGGCACAGATAGACTATGCGATGTTATACCCTGCACGTCTACGGATTACACACCAGGGGAAACAACATTTCTGCACCACCCCACAGCAGGTCGAGGACTTCCTGTGTAAATTAAAGAAACAGACACCCAACCATGGCTCCGACAACCTGGAGTCTCGCTTGCCTTCCTGACTCTCTGACAATGACTGATTCAGCCCTAACAGAAGTCGTGGTGGATACTGAGATCCCTCGCCGACATTGGAGATCATTACACACAATGACTTGACTTCTAGGAGGATGTCGACCCGGGGCTACCGCTCCATAAAACGGCTCCACTTTCATGCTGACCCCGGACTCTCTTTGGGGTCCCGGGAGAGCACCCCATCTTTCTCTTTGACTCACGGGACCCCCGCTCCCCTCTCGCTTCTGAACCACAGGGAGAGGGGTAGCGGTTATCCGCGCCCTCTGTTGCCACCCCCCAGGGCGAACCCCCCTAACCACAGTAGTGGGTCTCTTTTTTTTTTTTTCCTTTCTTTGTCTCTGACTGCAACTTCACCTTCACCGCACACCTAAGTGGTATCCGCGGAGGAATTATCCCCGCCATTCTACTCGTTTCCCCCCCCCACTGCTTCCATCCTTCCCTCGGCCCAGTAAGGCCTCACTCCCCTTTCCCCCCCCTTTTTTCCCTCACTGCTCCTACCTACGCCTTCCAGGCCCCTCCCATTCTCATCCCTAGAATACACCTTTGAGCCTCTCTCCCGCCCCCCTACACCTTTTTTCCCCCACTCCTTCTGTCACCCCCCCGCCATTCTCCCCTGAACCCCTCCCTTCTTCTCATTCGGCTATACATAGCCACGTATAGCTTTGTCTTAGCTTAGAACTTGGCATCCATGTTCTTGTTAGCTACATCTTTGGGAAAAGAGGGTGGGACTGTTTCTCACTATGAGTTGGGGATGTCGATGTGGGAGGGGGGAGGGACTGGGTTATGTTACCTGTTGAATGTATTACAGCATCACACACTGCACTTAGCAGGGCACATATGCCTCGAGATGTATGAATACGATGGCACGTCACTAGACTCTTGTACCTCAGTCCGCTGTACTCATGATGGCACCACTTGCAGCTCTAATAGATCGAACATATATACCTTGACACCCTGGAGAGATGACTGACCCCGACGCAGCCTCCGTGATACACCTACTGACTTGGAACATCCGGGGGTTGGGGGACCCACGTAAGCGCAGACATATCCTGACATATCTCGATAGACATAAGATCCAAATCGCAATGCTTCAGGAAACCCATCTTGACCCCCGACGACCGCAGAGATTCGCAGTTAGATGGGCGGGACATAGTTGATTCGCGTCATACTCCACTTATTTCCGCGGCACGGCCATATTGGTCCATAGAACAACTCCTTATGTCCCAGCCGGGTGTCTGATGGACCCACAGGGTTGGTACTGTCTGAAGTGGGGAGCGCTTGCATCACACTCGGTAACTTTGGTCAGCTGCTATGGCCCCAATGTGGACGACCCTGTATTCTTTACTACTCTATGGGGTAAGATTGCTGCCATCGGATCCACCCACGTGCTATGGGGGGGGGATTTCAACATCACCTTGAACCCGACACTAGACAGATCAACACCACAGTCACATCATTACAACCGCTCCCAGCGCCAAATGGGCGAAATTATCAAGCACTCTGGCCTCCTGGATGCCTGGAGACACCTCCACCCAGAGCGCAGAGAGGGTACATGCTACACCGCGGCCCATGAGTCATGGTCGCGTCTAGATTATTGGGTGGTCTCCAGAGGCCTCAGCACATGGCTAGTCGGAGCGACCCATCTGGCACGCACATACTCTGACCATTCCCCAGTGCTCTTGAGGATATCGCCACCGCTGACGCATACCCCTTACATAAACTGGCGCCTTAACCCCGCCATGCTACTAGACACAGCATTTCGAGCTGAACTGGACCAAGAAATACAAGATTTCTTCCAGCGCAATCTGGGCTCGGTGGACACAGTGGGGCTGGTGTGAGAGGCGTTTAAGGTTACTGTCAGGGGCCTCTGCATCGCTAAGGGGGGTGAGTGCTCAGAGACTTGCGCCACATGCTCACTCGCCAGGAACAGTAACTTAAACATATCGAGGCAGACATAACTCGATCCCCATCTCCTCAAGCATACGTCAAGCTCAGGGACAAGATATCCTAATATCAGGAAGAGGCAGACAGAGAATGTCGGTTTCGGGGGAAATATTTCAAAGCCCGGCGATACGGTGAGGGCGACAGGCCGGGCAAGGCCCTAGCTGACCAAATACGGAATCCCAGATTCTCGAACTATGTACTGGAGCTACAGACCCCGGATGGTGAGACAGTTCGCAACACCACAGAGATACTCAGCACATTCCAATCCTTCTACACTACACTATACACCTCGACGCGACAGCACCCAATGTCCCTACTACAATACCTAGAACCAGTAGCCCTGGGGTGGCTGGGAGACTCGAAGAGGGAGTTCCTGTCGGCCGAGTTTGAAATGGATGAAATCAGGGCGGCCATCATGCAGCTCCGTTCTGGGAGGGCCCCTGGGCCGGACGGCCTACCCCGACTTCTATAATAATAATAATAATAATACAGACATTTGTAAAGCGCAACAGCTACCTCAAACAGAGGTGTCCCGGCGCTAGAGCGATCGACAGTATGCAGATGAAAACCAAGAAGCGAAAACCACGGACCCATTATTCTGCCCTGAAAAGCCAGGTCTTAACCTGTTTCCTAAAAAGAGGCTCTGCCTCTATGTTGCGTAAGTCGCCTGGCAAGGAGTTCCACAACTTAGCCGCCCCAACCGTGAAGGATCTGCCTCCTAGGTGGGCCTTGTTGAAGCGGGGCGTGCAGAGCAGTATTTGTGAGTTGGACCTTAAAGATCTCGTCTGCTTATAGCCACGTAATCTTTGTTTCAAGTAGCTGGGGCAGTTACCATGAGTGGCTCTGAATGCCAGTGTCAGCGCCTTGAACTCAATCCTTTTAGCCACGGGTAACCAGTGGAGTTCTTTTAAATGCGGAGAGACATGATGTTGGAAAGGGACCCGCCGAATCAGTCTCGCAGCCGCATTTTGTACCATCTGAAGGCGTCTAATTAGGTACTTTGGCAAGCCTAAATAAAGGCTATTAGCATAGTCCAGCCTGGATGTCACCGTGGCATGGACTATGATTTTCCGGCACGCCTCAGGCAATAGATGCAGAAATTTTCGCAAATTTCTTAGTTTACTAAAGCAGGTGGCTGTCACCTGCCGTATCTGAGACGAGAATGACAAATCAGACTCCCACTTCACACCAAGATTTTTTATAATGTCTGTAGGGGACGGGGGAAGGCCCATTTCCCTTGGCCACCAAAGATCCGTAGCTGGAGGTGGCTCTTTCCCGAAGAACGTCACCTCCGTCTTTCCTGCGTTGAGTTTTAGTTTGTTGTTATTCATCCACAACGCAATATCTCTCAGGCAGCCTTTGAAGCTCCTGAAGGAGTCCTTGGACTGCTCTTTGAAAGAGAAAACCAGCTGGGTGTCATCAGCGTAAGAAATCGCTATTACCCCCCAACTGGCTATCAGAGAGAACAGCGGAGCCAGATATAGATTGAACAAGAGAGGACTCAACGCTGACCCCTGAGGGACTCCACACCAGAGCTGTTTCGGTTTGGACACAAAGGGTTGTAGTGAGACCTTCTGAGAACGATTGCTTAAGTAGGAGTTCAGCCAGGCCAGCACCGTGCCCCCTATGCCCATCTCCTGCAGTCTCTGAGACAGCAGGACATAAATAGAACACCATGCCCCCATACTTAAAAGAGTCTACGAAGAGGCCTTCGAACTAGGCGAGCTGCCACCCACAATGAGAGAGGCCACCATCATTTCACTACTCAAACCTGGTAAGCCAGCGGATAGGTGCGATTCATATCGGCCTCTCTCTATGATTAATTGTGACGCCAAAATCCTGGCTAAGATTATAGCAAACCGATTGAGTCTGCTCATGACGGCGCTGGTACTGCCGGATCAGGCGGGATTTATCCCGGGCGGTGCCACGTCCCACAACCTGCCGACCCTATTTGCGGCAATGTCGGACATGGATCCGGACCTCGAGGCAGTCGCCGTGTTTTTAGATGCCACCAAGGTGTTCGACTCGGTGGAGTGGGACTATCTGTTCGGCATCTTGCAGCGGATGGGGCTGCCGAATGGTTTTCTCGCATGGATACGACTGCTATATACGCACCCGCGTGCAAAGATCATAGCGAATGGAGCCAGCTCTCCCTGGTTCACCATCACTAGGGGCACTCGCCAGGGGTGCCCGCTGTCACCCCTTCTATTCGCCCTGGCGGTCGAGCCCCTGGCGGCCAGGCTCAGGCAGTTGCATAGAGAATGGGCTCTGGAATACCCCAGACGGCATGTATGGCTCTCGTTATATGCAGACGATATTACGCTGTACGTTCGGAAGCCCCAGATCAGCCTCAATACCATTCTGAGAGAATTTGTCGTATTTGGAGAATTGTCTGGTATTAAAATAAATTGGGGGAAATCCCAACTGTTCCCACTCACGGACGCTGTACGCCCTTACCCCCTTGATTACCCTATTGAATGGTGCCCTAGTGAAGTCAGGTACCTGGGCATAACTGTCACCAGGGATTGCTCGGAGCTCCTGTGAGCTAACTACGGCAAGGCGATCGACCACATCACGGAGTCGGTGGGAAGGTGGACGGGGGAAACGACCTTAACAACGCGGTCAAAACACCGCAGTACATTTAGATCGCTGCTTTTACAACGCAAGTCGTTACCACGACTTGCACTGGAGGGCGCTCTAGACTAAGGAATAGTGTGATTTACTATTCCAACACCTTCCCTACTGTACGTAGGCTGGAGTTGGAATAGTAAATCATACTATTCCTAAATACAGCGCCCTACAGCGCAAGTCGTGGTAACGACTTGCGTTGTAAAAACAGCGATGTGATGTACCGCGATCTAAATGTTCGCGTTGTTACATCATACATCCGTGGACGGCATTGCCCCTGTCGATGGCAGGAAGGATCTCCCTAATGAAGATGGTGATCCTACCCAAACTTTTATACCTTTTTATTAATCTCCCAAATGCACCAGGACCGGGGTTCTTCAAGACCCTCAAAACCCAGATGATACGCCTTGCTTGGGGCGGAAAGCAGCCCAGACTGAAATGGGAAACATTGACGCTACCATATACGCAGGGAGGTTTTGAGGCCCCCGACTTCGAACTTTATTATTTAAGTGCGCAGGCACACTTCGCAGCGTATTGGTTCCATCCGCCCCCTTATATGCCACACCTAGCGGTGGAACAATACTACACACAATCCACCCCGCTGTCTGGCTTTATTGCCACGCAATCAAGGAAGAGTGATGTGTACTCCACCACCGTGAAGTGTACAGTGGAGGCGTGGGGGAAAATCATGAAGAGACTGAACTTGGAGATGTCCTATTCCCTGCTACTCCCAGCAATAGGCCACCCCGCCCTAGAGGTTACCCGGGAGCCCCGATGCCGCCAACTCCTTAACAGACTGAACATACAGACGTGGGGTGACCTCTATTTAGATGGCACATTCCGTACTAAAGAGCAGAACCGGGCCCGATGGATCTCTTCTTATATGTTCGCTTAAGACAGAGCACCAGAGCTGCGACCCTACAGAACCCCCCACGCTGACACCGCTTCACAGCTTACTACGGACTAACAGCCCCACCCACGTTGTCTCCCTAATATACCACAGCACACAAAAATAGGCACCCGCATGCACCATGACAGCCAGGGCGCAATGGGAGCAGGAGATGGGAGAACCACTGGATGACAGGAAGTGGGGCTACTGTTGCGAGCAGACAGGCAAGATATCAGCGAATCGCCGATTACAAATCATTCATTATAAATATCTCCAGCGCCTCTATCACACCCCGACAAAACCTTTTAAATTTAAGCTGCGCGATAGTGATGCCTGCGACAGATGTGGACAGGAGAAGGAAGGATTCCTGCATTTAGCCGGGGAATGTGGTGAGATACGGAAGTTCTGGGATGAGGTACTGGGAGCGCTGGGGCACATGGCCGCGACAACGATTGCACAAACACCGCTGGTGGCCCTTCTGGGCTATACAGCAGACATACTCCCGACATATCGCAGACTCATTGCATTGGGGCTCCTGCTGGCCAAGAGACGAGTAGCGGGTAGGTGGGGCAGAGGGCGGGCCCCTAAATTCAAAGACTGGCTTAAAGATCTCCTTACATGGCAGGAACAGACAATAACGTACGCAGACCTACTGCCCCCCACCTCCAGGCCGCGGGATATCTGGGGTCCATTACGCGCGTACCTGCTTGCACACCCAGAGGTGACTGACGGTGCGAACGACCCTCCACCCCCCTCACTGCCCAGGTGAAACGGCTCGATTGGCCTTATGACATGGACCCCCACCTTTGCAAACGCACACCCCCCCCTGCGTAGAGAGCAATCCCACAGAACTCGTAGATGGACGTCGGGGAACCGTGGGTACAGACACTGCAATGATTGTCTATTCCCTGTCTAGCTCAATAGATCATTCTCGATCTATGAGATGGATAATGTACTGAGTATTTAATGTATGTAATGTATGGCAGATGCCATGGCCATCATTTTTGCGTGCCACCACCATTGCTATGTCTGAAATTTGATTCTGTACTTAAGAAATGTTAATAAATAAAAAAAAAAATAAGGCGTTAGAGAAAGACGAGGAAGAACAAAGGTGAGAATGAACACGTGTACTTGGTCCATGCTCCAGGGAGGTGCTAACACAGGAAAGGAAGTGAAGCCTTCAGGAAATAAGCGATGGAAAGATTGCAAATGAGAATGACAGCAAAAACAACTAATGGTTTGCTGTGGACGGGTTGTAAGCCTACTTAACTGTAAACAACACATCTCCCAGCACAGCATATGTACTGTGTAGGCGAGACCTAAAAAGTAGCTTCAAAAGCGTGAGCCATGGAAGGACACAAGTGCTTGGGCCATCCTCCAGAGGAGGGACAAACACTCAAAAAGGAAGTGAAGTCGCCATGTGCTGACCAAAGAGAAGCAAACAAATGAGTGACAATGAAGCCAGACAATGGTAAGCGATGGGAGGGCTCTAAACCCACTATAACAAAATTTCTTGCAAGCAACAGCGCATGTGCTTTCTCGGGTGAGATCTAAAAAATAAGCTCCAAGTTGGTTTCACCTCACAAAAATGAAAAGAGACTTTTAAGGAGATAGGTCAAGATTTAAAGCATACTCAAGGATGTTAAAACTGTTTGTTAGAAATGGGGGCCTCTACTTGAAAGAGGTTTGCACCCTGTCCAGGTAGGAACCCTTTTTGTAGTCAGGGTAAGGGAGTCACACAGCTAAGATAACCCCTGCTCACCCACTTAGTAGCTTGGCATGGGCAGTCAGGCTTATCTCAGAGGCAATGTGTAAAGCATTTGTACAAACACACACAGTAACACAGTGAAAACACAAAAAATCGACATCACAGAGTTTAGAAAAATAACCAATATTAATCTGAATAAAACAAGACCAATACGACAGAAATATAACATACACAAATCGAAATATCACTTTAAAAAGGTTCAAAATAGTCCAGTCCATAAGAAAGTTTGGATGCGTCATTTTAGCACAAAGTACCTGAGATGCGTCAAAATCAAAGACGCAAACAGGCGCAGGGGAGGTGAGGCGCCGTAAAAGCAAAGCGATGCGTCGGTTCCTTACTCCTAGGGGAGTTGATGCGTTGGGTCCTTACTGCCAAGGGAGGTGATGCGTCGGTTCCTTACTGCAGAGCAAGGGAGGTGATGTGTCGGTTCCGTACTGTGAAGGGAGGTGATGCGTCGATATCCGAAAACTCGGCCTCGGTTCCTTTCTGCTGGGCCTCGCCGATAAAGAATTTGGCACACAGGGACGATGCATAAAAAATTCAGATGCATTGGGTTGATGCGGCGATGGCAGAACAGGCGCTGCGTCGCTTTCCCAGCCGCGAAGCAGGTGATGCATCGTTTTCTTCAGCCGCACAGCAGGGCCTGCACCGGAGTCGAAGAGTGCGCCATGGACGTTGGTGATGTGGTACTCCGGACTCGAGTTGCCATGATCTTTCAGCCACACGGCAGGCACTGCGTCGATTCTTTGGTTGCACATGGGTGATGCGCTGGTTTTTCAACTGCACAGCAGTGCTGCATTGGGAAAACAAGCGTTGCGAGTTGATGCATGGATTTTCTTGGTTCTTTGCAGCAAAACCACCTCTAATGGCCCAGAACTGGAATTGGCACCACTTGGCAGGTCAGAACTCCCAGCAGAGGAGTTCAGGGGCTGCAGATGAAGTCTGTGACGTCCCTGAGACTTCTTAACAGGAGGTAAGTGCACAAAAGACCTCGGAGAACCGTGGAAAGCAGGATAGAAAGCAAAGTCTAGTCCTTTCACTCCCAGGACAGACGCAGCAAGCAGCAGGCCAGCATGCAAAGCAACAGGCAGAGTGTCAGTCTCCTCCTACAGCATCCAGCTCTTCTTCCTGGCAGAATGTCCTCTTAGTCCAGAAGTGTCCTGTAGTTATGGTGTCACACCTCCAGTACTTATACTAGTTTCTGCCTTTGAAGGAGGCAAACTTCAAAGGAAAGTCTCTGTAGTGCACACGACCCTGCCTTCCCCGACCTGGCTCCAGACACACTACAGGGGGTTGAAGACAGTTTTGTGTGAGGACAGGCACAGCCCTATTCTGGTGTCAATGACAACTCCTCCCACCACTCTAGCTTAGGAAGACCCATCAGCCTAGTGATGGGCCATCAGGGTATGTAGTGTACACCTCAGCTCCCTCTGTGTGACTATCTAGAGTGAATGCACAAACGCCCAACTGTCACCCTCCCTCAGACATGGATTACACAGGTACGCAGAGGCACAGAATGGTAAAGCAAGAACATGCCCACATTCTAAAAGTGGCATTTTCAAACACGCAATTTGAAAACCAACTTTGCTAAAAGATGTATTTCTAAATTGTGAGTTCAGGGTCCCCAGACTCCAAATCTTTACCTCTTCCTAATTGGAAGTTACACTTGTAAGAGGTTACAAGGCAGCTACAATGATAACCTATGGGAGAGATAGCCCTTGCAATAGAGAAAAACTAAGTTAGCTGTATTTCACTATCAGGACATGTAAAACACACCACTACATGTCCTAACATGTAAAACACACCACTACATGTCCTACCTTTCAAAGACACTGCACCCAGCCCATAGGGCTACCTTGGGCCTACCTCAGGGGTGCCTTACATGAAGTAAAATGGAAGGTTTGGGCTTGGCAAGGGATTAAACACGACATGGGTGTGGGGTCACGTGGCATAAGCACGGGTGATCTTGAGCACGAGTGACATATTATTCAGGGTTTATTTTGAATCGATAGTTTGTCTGGAGGTGGAAAACATGTTGAGGCGAAGTAATAAGGATGTTGTAGTGTTTTGCACTATAGTTTGGTTATTCACATTTATGAATTTTTATAGCTTGTTAACTATATGATGAGGGTATCACTTTGGCCTTAGGTGTGGAGAGTTCTAGTAAAAGCAAGTTGTGGTAGTTTTGTTTGTCCAGTGGTGGTTTTATGAATATTTACTCTGGTAATTCTCCCCATGAGGGTAAGAAACGCCTGGTAGCTTGTGATCAACTCAATTAGAGTCATTGAATTAATTGTTCATTTTCATTCATTTATGTTTTTTTAGTGGCCCCTGAGGAAGGGACGTACTGTCCTGAAATGCATAGGGCATCACACGAATAAATTGGAGCTACGCCAAAGAAGAATGTATTGATGTATTATATGTACTTACGTTTGGACATTGTAATTTATGTTATCATTCATTTTACATATGGAAAGTAATTCATTGATCACAGAGGTTTTGTAATGATTTAATGTATCATGAGAAAAATGAAAATCACCAAACAAATGATTGAGTACATGGTTATTATTAATGTGTAAATTTATGTGTAAGAAGTAAAGAGTTGTTTATCTGCACTGCAGTGCACACAGTTATTCAGGCACATGTCTACCTGAACACACCCACAAGTGATTGCTCTTGCCATGTCGACATGGCAGTTTACAATTGCCCACACAGACACTGCAGTAGCAGGTCTGAGCCATGGTTGCAGGGCTACTAATGTGGGTGGCACAATCAGTACTGCAGGCCCACTAGTAGCATTTGATTTACAGGCCCTGGGCACACACACTGCACTTTACTAGGGACTTACCAGTAAATCAAATATGCCAATCTTGGATAACCAATTACAGATACCATTTACACAGGGAGCACTTGCACTTTAGCACTGGACAGCAGTAGTAAAGGGCCCAGAGTCAAAAAACCAGCAAAAACGAAATGCAGCACACATTCAAAAATAGGAGGTCAGAAGCAAAAAAGACAGGGAAAAACATGCCAAAGATACCAGATCTAACACTGTTCAATAATGCTTAAGTTTTGTCTGGTGAATGAGGGACGTGGAACATGTGTTCTTGAGCTACTGAGCTGACGAGCTTGTGTTGATGCAACTTCACCCAGTCAGTGGTACCGAGACCTGAGAAGACTTTGGGCATCATTTCCATTGCCCCCAAAATGACTTGTTGCTCTCTACTGATGAAGGAATTAACTCAAAAACACATGTTTGGAGTTACCCAGCACAGGCTGCACCAACCAGGGTGAAAAATGAAAGACTACTACTGAAGTAAGTGTTATCATGCACTGCATTGACCATGATGCATTGGGGCAAATTGAGTGATGGGATGTGAGACAGTGTGCTCCCACCCTCCTTCTGTTTGAAAAGGCTGCCTTGAGCTACTGAGCTGGCAAGTTTGTGTTGATGCACCTGTGCCTAGTGAGAGGTACAGAGACCTGAGAAGACTCTGAGCAGCATTTTGCAGGATACTGCAGGAGCACAAAAAGACAACACTGCATATATTTATGGACATGCTGAGATGTAGGTTATAATTTTCGTATAAGTCGCGTATTTCTGACTCTCACACTTCTCATATTCTCTATCTCTGGGCACTTGGCTGTTTTTACACTCTCACTTCCTCTCTTGTTCACTTTGCTCAGATAGTGTTTAAATAAGTGTTTTTAAAATTTTGTGTAGAAAGTTCCAAATCACTGAATGCCCAATAAAACAAAAGCATAACATCCATGTGAGCATAATTATGCTAACAAAATTTGACTTTTGGGTCAACGTGGGAATGAATTTACAGCAACTTACAGTGGCGGCTGGCATCTAACGGCGGTAGAGAGGCGGGTCGCGGGGGCATGGGGCGTGGGGAAGAGGGAAAAAAAAATAAACACTTACCTGTCTGCCGCTGCCGCCTCCTCTCGTTCCTCTTCACCCGCTTCCAGGGCAGGAAGCAGGAAGTAGTAAGCACCCGGCTCCCAGCCTCCCGATAGCCAATTGCAGCGCTGCAATGCAGCGTTGTGATTGGTCTGAGTGTCGTGGTTCAGTGCTCAGCCAGAAAATGGCAGGCTGGGCATGTTCTCCATGCAGGCTGTAATGCAGCCTGCATGGAGAACATGCAAAGTGTGCATGATGGTTTGACCGGCCCGAGACTGCCGGCCAAAGCGTCCTGCGCACTTGGAGTGGGCAAACCACTCCTCCCCTGCCCTGCTATGTGAGCAGAGCCGCCCTTACCCAGCTGAGCAAGGGGAAAAATAAAATGATAATAACAATGAGTTGTTATCATTTTATTTTTTCCTTTTTTGACCTGTTAAGTGGGGCAACGCTCCTCCGCCTTAGTGGAGGAGCCGCCACTGGCCACTCATGCTCTAAATAAAGCTGTTGAATGTTTTGATAGAACAAGATTAAGGGGACTGCTGCAGGATGACACAATATCAAAGGCACGGCTTGAACACATTTTAGAACTAAAATATATCAATGGTACACTGAAGATGACAGGCAAAAGTTAGAGGGGAGAATATCATATGAGATAATTTTCTAAACAATTTACTCTATTTGCTTTCCCCCTATGAAACTGTGCTTTACCAGATTGGTACCAGACTGTAAGTACCTTTTATGCTCTTCTTTCGTAACCAGCCACCCCCTCGTCATTGTATTGGTGTGTGGTGTGGTATTTCTGTTGAGTACATGTTATTTATATTTTGTGACTAGGATAAAGAAACAGCTAATTATATGCTTGTTTTATGTCTGGAAGAAACTCAAGAAAGGGTAAATATGTAAATTTGACTTTCTCTAGTTTTAAAGTGGATCTCTTGATTAAAGTGAATCTTAAGACTTAACAGAGATATATGCATGACAATAGTGCTTGATAGCTTCCGAAAAGACTTACCAAACTTAATGAGAATTTTTATTTCTGAATTCTGCAGCAACTCTTTGAGGTCCCTAGCAATTTCAATTAATCCCAAATATTTTAATAAAAAAGTGGTCTTTTCGAAGGAAAATGTATTTTTCCGTCCAATAAATCTTGTTGCTTTCTTCCCACCTGTTCTTTAGCTGTCTGTAAGATCTCTTAATAATAACCTCTATCAGCAAACATTTTAGAATACTTTCTTTCTGTGGTTCATGTTCTTCCTTATCCAAGACTATTCGTCTAATTCTCAATATTTGAGAGTACAGCCTTTCTGCATGAAAACTTTCAGCATATAGCTCATTGTTTTTAATTGTGTCTTTTATTGGTCTTCCATTTCCCCTTTTCGAGGTTAACCTGTACTTCCAAAAATTGTACCATATGCTCATTTATTCTGTAGGTAAACTTAATCTTTACATTGACCGCGTTAAATGCCTCAATATTTAGGTGCAACGTTTTACTGGGTTCCGTCACACCAAAAACAAGTCATCAATATACCACATAAGGGTTTTCAACTCCTGTTTCCAATGACAATTGTTCAAAATCTTCTTCTTACTTTATCATGGATGTATTTGCATGAGTAGGTACAGTTTCAGTCTCATATAATGTGGTATTGCAGGATGGTACAAATGATGTTCCTTTCTATAACTTTCTCTCCTGAAATTCACTGAGTGCTTTTTTGGATATGCTCACTACAAGTTTCGGCTCTCTGATCTTAGATGTCTTCCTGTGACCCTGTCTGGTGGGCTGTTTGTTGACATACAGTGACTTAAAAGCGACCTTTGGCCACCACTTGATGCACTCATTCGTGGTGTGTCAATCACCTTTTTCGTGGATTCATCCATTTTCTCATTGGCTTTATCCACGACCTCTGGTGTTGGTTGAACCCTGGTATTGTTGGTCTCTGATTTGTTTCATAGTTTCCTTGTTTAACTTTCCAAAGAACATGGTTCTTTGATTGCCAATTGTTTAGACTCACGTTTTACAGCAGCATGAACACTACTTTCTTCATGGTGTACTCCATATAAGCAAAGAGAGGTGTTTTTCCATGAACAGGATATATAACATTCTTGGGTCATGCTTTCTATTTGCAGTAATTAGGGTAAAGAAACTGTAGGTAGTGAAATGTGCTGAATGTCAGCTTTGCAGCAATCCTTCTTGAAGCCTCGCTTGTTCAGTATGTCAGATGAAACTCAGACACTACTCAAACCGGTGAGTGATAGTGGGGAGCTGCATCTCAGTTCAGTGCGTGGACGTCGGTGGTGCAGAACTGGATGGGCAGCTATTGGCTGCCATTTAATACAACTGAGATAAAGATGGCGGCTGGAGTGTTAATCTCTGAATTGCCTTCTCCTGACTGGAAGAACATTCTTTTTTTGCCATCTTCATTTCAACATCGACACGACCAGTACATTAATTCTGTCACAGCTCTATTTTCTCACGAAATCGTAGTCTTGCAGACAATTGCCTGAGAATGCAGCATTGCCACTACCATTGCCTTTTTGGCCAATTTTGGATTAATGGAACGCCCTGTATTGTGGCCTGAAGTACTGGGTTTTATTGGACCCAGCGGTGCCAGGGAACACACCCAATGACCTCGAGTTCTTCCTGTCTCAGACTACAGAAACACAGAGTCTTCTTGGTGGCTTCAAAGATCAATTTATTGGCTGCAGCCAGCAACAGGTATCCTAGAAGTACAAGAATGTGTATGTTCTCAGGAGACTGCCTTTATCATGCAAACCAGCTATCTCTTTTATACAGAATATTATGCTTTAGGCAAACATTCCTTATTTTTACAGTGAGTCATTCACATATTTCTTACAACAAAAAAAAACAGATTCATGATGACAAGCCCATTTTCAGTTTGTCCAGCCCACAACCAAATACCCAGTGAGGCCCAACACCTGCAACAGATATAATCTGGACCTCTAATAAAACCGGGCACCTCCTCCTCGTAAAGCAGGTCATAAAGAAAGAGCAGTGACAGGTGTGAATAAGATTTAGATATAGATGTGTGCAATGAAGGGTTTATGGCATGCTGCACCTGGGCCCCTAATCTCGATCGGCCACTGGGAACTAAAACTGGCCGAACAGGTTCTGGCTCTGGACAGTGGAGTCAGCTTGCCCAGGTCACTGAAAGTGTACGTGTCCCCTAAGGCGCGTTTTGGCTTTAGTCATTGCCTTATGTGAGGGCAACCACAAAATGGCTGCCGTACACAAAATGGAACCCGAGGGTTCACAAGGGAATCGTTAATATTAGAGTGATCCCGTCACTCGAATATGACGCAAATACTCAGATATAGCATACCTGTCATTACCGGTCTGCTGATACCAAAATCGTCATGTTACAATGATGAAGAATGACACAGGTCCAGAATTTTCAGTACCACAGACCCTCCTTTTGCCCTTACATAGGCAATTTACTTACACTCATGCTAATCTGAGTCTAGGTCTATGTTCATGAATTCATTGAGATGTTGCTGTAGCATCATCCTATTACTTAGCTCGTCCCTTGATACAGGTTTCCTTACACATGATGTAACACATAGGCCGCATATGGCAGGAACACACTGTATGCACAGACAAAACAGGAAAAGGATGGCTAGAAGTATCCCAATGACCATCAGAACTTTCCATCCCCAGGTGGATAACAGTTCCCAGAACCATCCCATCAACGACCAGTCTCCTTCATCTATATGGATGGATTCAGAGATCCTATGTAGTTTGGAGATGGCCTGGTACACTGTTGGAGCGTTATCTGGAATGAAAATGCAACAACTGGATTGGATCACTCTACATACCCCACCACGGTCTGCAAGTATGATGTCTAACGCGACCCTGTTCTGCAGGGTCATAAGGCGGTCCGACTGGAGCTCAGCAGTCAAATTATTAAGGGCACCGACAGTTTCGACTATGGTGGATTCAACCACTCGCGTCAATTGCCTCACATTCCTGTTGTTAGCCATAGGTCCCCAGAACGGCAGAAAACCCCTAAAGAAGTCTCCCGCTTCTTGTCCTGCAGTGTCTTCCTTGCTGAAGACACCCCTAATTCTTCTTATCTTATGGTAATCTGCCGCAGCTGTGTAGGTGGGAGGCAACAGGAATGAAACGAAGCATGTGCCCGAGAAGTCAGGGGGCAACCACGTGTAGGCCCTATCATGGCAGATAAAGTAGGTACCCCTAGCTGCTAAGAACAAAGGGGAAGTCTGAGACGCAAAAATATACGTTTCAGTGCAGATACTCTTCCCTAACTGAGCTCTTGGATTCTTGCCATTACCTTGCAGACATAGATGACCCTGATGGGGTACAATCCAAATTGGAGCGGATCTTTTTGCTTGCTGGTTCTCGCTCAGACTCGCTCCATATCCAGTCACGTTCCATCCAATATACGCTAGTGTCTCATCTTCCGGGATAGTTTCGTAGGAACTAGTTCCCCTTATCATGTCGACTATCCCCTTAACTAGAGCACTATTCTTTGGGTTGTCTTTGACGGAACGTAGGGGGTGGATTTCGCGAGCATAGATGAACATCGTTCGGTATGCCCACACAGAACCATTGTAGCTGAATGGCAGCACTAGGTAGGGAATACCTTTCTCAGTAGTATGAGGCATAAGGCCACACACCCAACAGTTGGTTCTGTTCACTACTAGCTGGTGTTGGTGTAAGAGCTGAACAAAGGAGTTGTTCATAAACTCTAATCTTCTAACGGACTCGTGTTCAGGTAGAGGGTGAAAAGAATGTGAGGAGATAGTAGAGGAAGGCATGGGCTGTACAGTGGGTGCAGATGTCACTTGAAAAGAGAATATGATATACCCCACTAAAGACATCATTAGACTAAGTAAAATACAAAGACACATAATTAGAAAACATTTTCTGCTCATGGTTGCACATATTTTCCTCTTGAAACTTATTCTTTCAACAGGTCTCTCCATCTGAAAAGGCTCCATCCTCTAACGTGCTGTTCGCGGTGGTTGGTTTTCTTCACTTGAGAGTGTTTCTGAATGTCCCAGGGAACGCCCTAGAACAAACCAGACCCGTAGACCTTGTGTCCGCAGGCTACACACTCAAGTCTTTTCACCACGACCCTACAGCTGAACCCGGATGGTGGTTCAAAAACAGGTTTTCGGATGGGAGGACCAAAATTTCATTTTATTTGTCCATGACTCTCGGTCGCAAGTTATAACGGCTTTTTCCAGGCAATGTCTGGTCGCAAAACAAAAGTTCAGGCTCAGTAGTGTCCAATCGAAGTGGTGATGGTATTGCTCTTTGGAGAAGATCGTCACTTTCTCGCTCAGAATTTGTCCCTGTGACGCGTGCGTCACTAAAAGGCAGAAAACGAGGCACTGTTTCAGTTTCCGAGTCAGCAATTCCCTCCTGGACCCACCGGTCATATGGTAGAGGCAAAGGGACCCTCTTACAGTGTACGCCGTGGATCCAGTTTTTCTTCCCTTGTACTCGCACTGCAGATCTTGTGGACAAAATCACCAAATAGGGGCCAATCCAGCGGGGCTGATCGTTCTTTGTCCGCTGAAAGTTCTTGATTAACACCCACGATCCGGGATTGATTGCATGCCCTGGATCTTTAGAAGCCTGAGGCAGTGTATTATGAACCTGTTGGTGTAAAACACGCAATTTAGCCGTCAAATCATGCAAGTAATCAAGCAGTACAGGGTGTTCAATCTCGCTGAATTTCGTTGGCCTCGGCACTCCCCATATGTTAGCCGGGCGACCAAACACTATCTCATGAGGACTAAGTCCTACTCGGGAATGTACGGTCATCCTAGTTGACAACAGTGCTAATGGCAACGCATCAGGCCATTTAAGGCCAGAGCTTGCTTGTATCTTGGCCAGTTTTAGTTTAAGAGTGCCATTATAGCACTCAACTAATCCAGCTGATTGGGGATGATTTGCAGCGTGAAATTTCTGCCGGATTCCTAAACCTTCACACACTCGTTTCATCACTTGACCCACAAATTCACCCCCATTATCACTCCACACCATTCTCGGCAAACCAAACCTAGGGAAGAACTCTTTGAGAAGGGCTTTCGCTGTGGACAAGGCAGTATTATCTTTCAGAGGATATGCCTCTACCCATCTTGAAAAGGCACAAACAACAATGAGTACGTATTTCAAATTGTTGCACCTCTCCATGTGGATGAAATCTAGCTGCAAAACCTCGAACGGATACGTTGGAGGCGCAAAATGACCAGCTGGAGTTGGGGTTCCCTTACCAGGATTGTATTTCAAACAAACCATACAATTTTTGACCACATTCTCTGCACATTTGGGAATTCCAGCATTTTGCCACGCTGGAGCCAATAACTTACAGATTCCTTTCACACTGATGTGGGCCATCCCATGTGCCATTGTAACCACTGCAAGCACATATGTATCGGGTAACAACCATCGCTGATGCTCCGACAATTCAACCCAACAACCATTTGCATCCAATTTACCCGTACTCTCTCTCCACGTACTTAATTCCTTCTCCGTAGCTTCAGCTTGGATGGACTTCACACTCTCTATCGTATCTTCACACATTCCAACGTCACCAATCCATCTTGCAGGGCCCGCAACATACATTCGACTCATCACATCTCTTGCTGTTTCTTTCGCAACTTCATCAGCAAACATATTACCGCGACCAACGTCGTCAGTGATCTTCTTATGTGCACTGCATTTCACAATCGCGACTTGCAATGGCAAAGTAAGTGACTCCAGGAGCTCATTCACCAATTGACCATGCTGTATTTTCGTACCGTGAGATGTGAGGAACCCACGTTCCTTCCACAAGCGTCCAAAACTATGGGCCACACCAAACGCATACTGGCTATCGGTATATATGGTCACTTTCATTCCTTTTGATAATACACACGCTCTCATAAGTGCAGTCAACTCTGCTGCTTGAGCTGAATTATGTGGGATACGTGCAGTTTCAACAATCGTATGTAAAGTCGTGACAGCATATGCCGCAGTCGTATCACCATTCGGAAGCTTGAAGCATGACCCATCCACCCATAAGGTACCATCACACTTTACAAGAGGAGTGTCCCTAAGATCTACTCTCCCTTTCGTTTCTTCTTCTGTCCTAAGAAAGCAATCATGCTGTTCCGGAACATCTGTCTTTGTTATAATTGGCAACAATGTAGCTGGGTTCAGCGTGTTGCATTTTCTTATGTGCACATGGCTCGCTAAAAGTGTCAACTCGCAACCTGACAATCGAGCACTAGTTAAATGCTGTGTCTTGGTCCTGTTTAACAAAATATCCACTGCATGTGGGACCATCACGACCAGCGTATTATTCATCACCAAACCAGCAGACTGTCGAATAGAAACAGCTGCTGCCGCTGTGGCTCTCAAACAACTCGGCAACGCTCTAGCTACCGGGTCCAAAATCGACGAGAAATATGCACATGGACGTTGCTTGTCCCCAAAAGACTGTGTTAACACTGATAATGCACATCCTTCTCTCTCATGGACATACAGCGTAAAGGGCTTGCTGTAGTCGGGGTACCCAACACAGGAGCCGAACACAATGCATCACGCAATTCGGAAAAACTTTTCTGACAATCTTCGGACCAAGGAAGGGGATTCGGCGTGTCTTTATAGGTCAATGCTACCAAAGGTTTAGCCATCAATGAAAAATTCGGTATCCATTGTCTGCAATAGGATGTAATACCTAAGAAAGCACGCACTTCTCTCTGTGTCATTGGCACACTTAATTTTGCAATTGCCTGAATTCTTTCTGGGGTCAATCTTCTTCCCTCTTTCGATAAGAGGTGACCTAAATAGGTCACTTCTTGTCGACAATACTGTAACTTGGAAAGAGACACTTTGTGGTGTAAATCAGACAAATGACGCAACAATGACAAAGTGGCTTCTTTACAAATCTCCTTAGTATCTGCAGCAACTAACAAATCATCGACGTACTGTAGAAGGGTAGCGCCATCAGGTAACACAAGAGTGTCAAGCTGAGACTTCAGAGCCTGACTATAGATAGAAGGACTTTCACAAAAACCTTGAGGAGCTCTCTGAAATCGGAAGCTTCGGCCTCCTAAACAGAATCCAAAAATATCCCTGCTCTCTACGGCAATAGGGATGCTGAAGAAAGCATTCTTCAAGTCAATCACCGAGAACCAAGTGGCTGAGGCTGGAATCATTGTCAGTAAAGCAGTGATATCGGGAACGACTGGAAACTGTGGCACAACTATCTTGTTTACCTCTCTAAGATCAATCACAAACCTGTAAACAGGTGGCTGAGAAGAGTCAGTACGCTTCAAGACAGGTAAAACAGGACTATTGCAAACATTACCTCTTGTCTCTTCAATTACATTTTTCTCAATCAAATCATAAATGATCGCTAGCAACGCTTTTTCACCTTCATTAGAGATCTTGTATTGGGGAATGCGCGGCATTTTAACATTGGCTTTCAACGTTACAACATATGGCGGTATTTCCAAAAGACCTACATCATTGGGACCAGTAGCCCAAAGAATATCAGGGAGAAACGACAATTCTGTTGGAAGTTTGTCCTTTGACAAATATATTGGTGAAACCACTGTCTTACCCAATGTGAGTTGTACTCCCGAAGGAGAACAATACAATGTCGCATACAATCTTTTCAGCAGATCCAATCCTAACAAGTTCTCACCACAACCTGTCGTTAGAATAAGTGGTGCTTCGATTTCACAAGGTCCAACAGAAAGAGACATAGGGCTAGAAATCGGGTTCCTAACCGGGGCACCAGAAAAACCTACTGAAACATTAGTTTCGCCAGACAAAGGTGCGCCAGGGAATTTAGAGTGCATAATAGAACTCTTTGTAGCACCAGTATCCAACAGAAAAGGCTCTGACACACCTGATGTAATCACCTCAATATAAGGTCCACTCTGATCTACTGGAACTGAAACAACTCCCTCTCCTTGTCTATGGCTGTCCTAGCAATCATCACCTTCCATACTCTCACCTTCTGCATAGTAGTCATCAGCATAGTACTGAGTCGTCCTACCAGACGCGTTATTCTGCTGATCAAAACTATTCATTGAATTTTGAGGAGGAAATGGGCGCGCGTTCTGGGTGAAATTTCCGCGTCCTCTAGCTCTAGGTGCTTGTGGAACACCTCGACCTCTTGCGCCAGAAATACCATTCATACGCTGCAACAAAATAGGGCAGTTATATTTAAAATGACCTTCTTCCTTACAATATGAACATTGGTTAGGGCCTATCAGAGCACGTTGTTGAGGATACTCAAACCTTTGCGAATTCCTCTGATACTGTTGAGGTTGCTGATAGTCACGCTGATTACTACGAGGCGGATACGCTTGTTGTAAAAGAACCTTTGTTTTTAACTCTTTAGTTTTCTTGTCTGCTCTATCTTTCTCATCTTTATCTCTATTTTCGTAGTATTGTGCAGTAGCCAATATCTGTGCTGAAGAGGAAACGGCCCAAGAACTCTCTGAATCTTTCAATTTTTTACACAATTCGGGAAGCAAATTATGCACAAACTTGTCAACAAACAACCTTTGACCACCTTCTGTACTCATATCCTGACCACTGTGGTCGATAAATGTCTCTTCAAACCTAGTGAAGAAGTCAGATACACTTTCCTCCTTCTTCTGCTTGCATGCAGACAATTTATCCCAATTTACACGCATTGAAGGCATCAAAGTCTTCATGTAAGTAACGATCCTACCAGGGAGGTCTGCTACTAAAGGCTCTGGTTTAGCACCGCCTACTTGTCTGTCATTTGCCGCATTGATATTAATCCATGTGTCCCCTAACTCCGGCGCATGATCCGTGTGACGGATCACTCTCCATAAAGGCTGTGGGACCACATTTCCAAACAACATGTCTATATCAGCTAAATTCATAACACAGGAGTCTGCAGTCTGTGATAATTCCTTATAATAACCTGCAGGGTTTTTACGGGGTCGGGTAGAGTCTGCTTAAGAGCCAGGACTTCAGTTCGCTTCCATGGAACATGTACCCACACACGTTGAAAATGAGGCTGAATAGGTGGAACAGCATTTAGGTCTCCTTCTTTCCAAACTGGGGGAACTTCTCTCATGGGATACTGTCTGACCTTCCTTTTAACAGAGGGTTCTGGCTCAAACAACAGTCGAGAAATACCCTCACTCCTAAATGATAATAATGTCGCAACTGCTTTCTCAATATCGGAACCCACAATCGTGCCTTTGGAAAACTCAAACCGTACATGACACAACTCAGGCGTATTGGCCTCCATATCACAATCTTTTAATCTTTCAAGAAGAACTTCGCACATTTTGTCAAAAACATATCTCTGTTTCGGTGCTTGCCATTGGTGGAAGACATCCATAACAGACTCTAACTCATATCTTGTAGGGTCAGTGACCCATTTATGCGCCAAATGATCCAATACTCCTTCTCTCTAGAATCGGGCAATTGGCTACGCAATTGTTTACGCTCTAAAACGGGGGTCGTAGTCGGTGACCCAAAGAAAGGAGACAAAATACTAGTAACAGTGTTTGTCATTCTCTGTCGGACAGAAGGAGAAGTTGACAAATGAACAGGAGGAAAAACAGGAGGAGACAAAGCAAATGCAGAGGCAGTGTCAGAAGGGATAGTGTGGAGGGAAATAGATGCAGGGGGCAAAGTCATAGGAAGTAAAGATGGAACAGGTAGTAAAGGTGGCAGCCCTTGAGGGGGCTGCGCCATAGTAGTAGGAGCCAACTGAAAAACAGCTGGTGGTTGTGGAAGAACCGGAGGTACAACAACTGGGGGTTGTACAACTAAAGGTTGCGGAGGTGCTGTAGCACTCTGCGCATAAGGAGGTGGTGAATTCAACAAATGAGACATTAAAGGATCCTTCTCAAGTTCCTTCACTGTATCTTGCTGAAGAGGTGGCAAAACTGGATAACATTTATCAATTGCCAATTTACGTTGCCTGTGCAGCTGTTCACTCGCTTGTTCCTCTTCATCATCCTTATACTGCATAGCAGCTTGCATTATTGAAATACCCTTTTCTCTTTTATTCTTCTTTACTAATTTAATTTCTTTCTGTTTGGCTTCTTTTCGCCATAGGCGGAAAGAGTCAAACATCGCCGGCCGGGCTTTCTTCTTAAAAAGTCTAACCTCTAAATTATCCAGAATTTCGGTGTCAAAACTACCATATTGGGGCCACTTTAGGACACCATCTTTCCTTGTGTACCTAACCCATATGTTATTATACGTGATAGGGCCCACTCCATGCTTCACGTAGAGCTCATAGGTTGGAGTTCCAACTGGAGGAACCGGACACGAGTCCTCCAATCGGGAATCCCTATTACAACCAAGACAAAACAAATTTCCAAGTCTGCTAAGACCAGGCATCTTCGCTCACTAGTCTAGCTTCAAACTTCAAAGGATTATCGAATACGACAGTCTCGTGAATACACGAGTCCTTCGGCTTTGGTACTTGCAAGTTCCAAATCAAAAGATCCTAACAAATCAAAGATCCCATGGGATACCCAAAACTAAGAACCAAGACTAAGGACTGGGAGACGCTCCACTTATACTTAACTGAGGTATCGATGACGTCACCAGAAGACTCGTCTATTGTCTCGCTCTACAAATCATAAAAGGGTCCAAGACAGGGCGATAGTCAGGGCAGCAGTCCTTCGTAGCCGTCGGGACGCGGGGAACCTCGCAGCAAAGACTTTCGGACCACGAACGACATACAGGGGTCGATGAAGTGGTTGGCCTTCCTCCAGAATTTTACACGAAGCTCCTCACGACCTCTGGCTTGGACCGGTACCGCTGAAATCGCCCCACGTTGGGCGCCAATTGAAGTACTGGGTTTTATTGGACCCAGCGGTGCCAGGGAACACATCCAATGACCTCGAGTTCTTCCTGTCTCAGACTACAGAAACACAGAGTCTTCTTGGTGGCTTCAAAGATCAATTTATTGGCTGCAGCCAGCAACAGGTATCCTAGAAGTACAACAATGTGTATGTTCTCAGGAGACTGCCTTTATCATGCAAACCAGCTATCTCTTTTATACAGAATATTATGCTTTAGGCAAACATTCCTTATTTTTACAGTGAGTCATTCACATATTTCTTACAACAAAAAAAACAGATTCATGATGACAAGCCCATTTTCAGTTTGTCCAGCCCACAACCAAATACCCAGTGAGGCCCAACACCTGCAACAGATATAATCTGGACCCCTAATAAAACCGGGCACCTCCTCCTCGTAAAGCAGGTCATAAAGAAAGAGCAGTGACAGGTGTGAATAAGATTTAGATATAGATGTGTGCAATGAAGGGTTTATGGCATGCTGCACCTGGGCCCCTAATCTCGATCGGCCACTGGGAACTAAAACTGGCCGAACAGGTTCTGGCTCTGGACAGTGGAGTCAGCTTGCCCAGGTCACTGAAAGTGTACGTGTCCCCTAAGGCGCGTTTTGGCTTTAGTCATTGCCTTATGTGAGGGCAACCACAAAATGGCTGCCGTACACAAAATGGAACCCGAGGGTTCACAAGGGAATCGTTAATATTAGAGTGATCCCGTCACTCGAATATGACGCAAATACTCAGATATAGCATACCTGTCATTACCGGTCTGCTGATACCAAAATCGTCATGTTACAATGATGAAGAATGACACAGGTCCAGAATTTTCAGTACCACAGGCCTACCAGGGCACTCTTGGCAACAGCTTTCATTTGCGTATAATACTGGTGCTGATTTACTGGATTAGTCAGGAAACATTTTTTTTCTATTCCTACTTGAGATGAGAGCATTGTAATGCCTTTTCCCAGGAAAAGGTAGTTTTTAAGATATCGTGTATAGTCCATCACTCTGTTTTTGAGATAGTGTGCATCTATGCCTGAGTGAAAATCTAAAAGTCTACCACCCTTTATGTGCCCTCAGTCAGCAAGTCAGAATCTTCTCCAGGTTCTCTGCAGCTTCCACCAACAGATAGTGAGAAGGGACCTCTCAATCCCTGTCATCCCAATGTAGAAAAATCTACCACTTTCCTCTTTTGAGCTTAACCGTTTACCTTTCTGGGGAGGTTGAAAACTTTCGTTTTCAAGCACCTCATTAATTTTTAACTGGACAAGCCAGTCAAAAAAGGGTGTTTCATCGCTAAATCAGAATGTCTAGAACCTGCTATTCTTCAATGGATAGTGTCATTGACGGCTGGTGGCATTTCAAAGAGGTGAGGCATAAAAGTTGGGGATGACTATTATGCCACGAGCGAGTGAGCCAAAACGACTCAAGGAAGAATTGGGGTGGAAAGGGGTTCTCCCTCTAAGAAATATATTTTTTTAAAAGAGTGGCCAATGGTGCGTTCTTAAGCAAATTTGACACCACCGTGCTACCCGGCTGCCCAGAGTTTGCAGCCGGCTATCTACAGGCAGGAGAGCACAATGGGAGTAAAAGACGCTGACACTCACCATTTGTGCTGCAGTCCATGCACAGGAGCAAGAGCTCCAGATCCATAGGGCTCCCACCGCAGCCCGACTTGCTGCCCTGATCCTGGCTTGCTCAAAGCTGGGCTCTCAGACTGCCTCGGTACAACAGGAGATCCCCACTGCCAATGGCGATGTCTGCTAAGTCCGGCAGGGCTCTGAAGGGGCTCCCCCGAGGTCCGAGGAGGAAGGCGGCAAGGCAGTAGCGATGTGGCGGCGATGTGGAGACAATCCTACTGCTGGACCCGGGAACTCCATTGCAGGCAGCGAGAGTCTTTGCCCCAGGTGGCTTCCTGATAGCCAATGGGTTGAGAGCACCTCTTGCTCCAGGCCCTGGCTCAAAATTGCAGTCTGAGGGCTCTGTCAGGCATCAGGTGGCTGCCTGGTCCTTCCCGGCGTTTAGGCAAGACTGGTGGTTGTGCCGAGAGCCCGTTCGGTATGTGAAGGTCGTAGGGAACCTCCCAATCCGCCTGCACCACGCACACTTAGGCGCAGAGCATGCCGGGCATGCAGTAACTAAGCATCACCCATCTCAGCCAATGAAAGCACTGCTCTAATGCTGTTTATAACAGTAAACAGCATAAGAGCAATGCAAATATTGGCTGGGGCAGGTGAACACGGCGCTCCATCTGAGATTTGTGGAGCTGTCTCTGCTTCCCAGCCCCTCTTATAGCGATGACTGAGGAAGCCTGAACTACTCATGTCAGGCTGGCGGCAAGCAACATTCCGGCCAGCCTGACATGTGCAGTTTAGAAACAAAGCCCCAGCTGGTGGTTGCAATAAACCACACCCAGTAGGAGGACAGGGCGCTTCACCTGCTGGAACATAGGTAAGGTATTTGAGGGATATATGGCTCGCAGTAGTGAGGTCAACGCCCCTGCGCCCATAAAGAGAAACCGCTGCTGAGGGATAAAAGTCACCAGCCCCACTCTTAAAGCAAACATAGCAGAGATTTTTGCAGCAAGACGATGCAGTGCTAAGTTGCGTGATTTAGGAATTGAATGTGATTTGTATTTTTTTGAGTAATGCTCTTGGAATTAGCATGCCCTTAGTAGCCTTTTGGGCCAATAGGGGCTATGCACTACTCACAAATGTATCAGTGAGGCAGCATGTTCAACTTCTCATGAAACCTGGGTATCTATTTGCGTTCAACAGATATCCAAGATGGAAATTTTACGAAACCTATTATGATACACAACACGTAGAAAGTATGGTTGTCAAAGGATGCATTCTGTAGGTGAGCAAATGCTTAAATGTATGCGATAAGTTGCATTAATAAACTGCTTCTTTCCATGGACAGCAATTAGAAGACTAAGCTCGGTTAATTGAATGTATCTTTACATTCTGTGAAGTGAACTGGGTGATGTGTATTGCTTTACAAAATAAACAAATAAATAAATACATGCAATTGATAATGCTAGACGTATTATAAATGGAACCTGGCACCTTCCCAGCAAATAAAAACGAATAGCAGTTCAACCATGATTCCAGAACTGTACAGTTATTCCAGTTAAGATGTCAGAGCACAACTTGTTATCAAATACTATTATTGTGATATTAAAATGATTTCCCCATTGCACACTCGAGTCTTCATGCTAATGGGCTTTCCATAGTAGTTTTAAGTGATATCAAGGAAATGTAAAGTGATTGCTATGTATATCTGAAGTAGCTACAGCTCGTTCACAGAACCAGTGCATGGGGCGCCTCAGTGACTGCTGCTCATGGAAGCACATTGGGGTTTTCTTTAGTCCTCGGCATTGTGTTTTTCTGATTAGCGAGACTAGTCATTGCAAAATGTGAGCCTCTACAGCACAACGGATAGCTGTGTCCAGAGCGAAGGCCATATTGGGTTGAGAGACAGGACCCAATGGCATTTTGATGTCCATTCCAGGTTTAGTCATTGTTCCTGTCCACAGCATCCCACGCACACTTGTCGAAGATTAATTGTGCTTAGTGCTTGACACTCCTCTGTTCCCAGCACACATGCAGTATTCGCAGCATTTATTTTGTCCGAGCCACACCTTCCACACAAGAAGAGTCATGGTTGCTCTCCTTGCATGCCTAATGCATCTAAGAAGAACCATAAATGGTCCTTGATGCGCAGTGAATCATCGTTTTGATTGGTCCATTGTATAGTGTCGCTCTTGTAATGTGAATTGTTACCAGGTGTGAGTGACTATGTGTGAGGTGTGTGTGAGCTTGCATGTGAGCTCTGTTGGAGGGTTGGGCGTACAATTATAATGTGTGGTATGTGGTGGGGCTAACAGCCAATGTGATAGCAACACCTAGCAGTACATAAGCATACCAAGCTGTTATATGACATATTTGCAGTTGCATGTGCTGGAACTGTCATAGCATATGACACAATTTCCACTCTACAGCCTCCTTATACCCTTTTATACAACACTCACTGTGACCATACACATAATAACTCATTTAACTTTACACTTAGAAACCAAGCGCCCAAAATTCTATAGAAATAGTCACACATAAAAACTCATCTCAAACCACGTATCCAGTCCCCCTGCACCTATAAACAATCACCAATTATCACAACACATCCTCTCTAAAAAGGTGCCTCTTTATTGGCTAGTTCAATGCTTGTGTCCCCACCATAGGCTTGGTGTCTATGACCTGTCATCAGGCAGCTATGCCGTTCTGCTTTGTTGTCCTGCCTGCAAGTAAAAATGTCTTCCAGACTAATATTGCTAGGAAATGAGTGTGCCAGCATACATTATAACTAGGCAGCACACCCAAGGAAAAAGTAAATTAGATGTTTTTTCCTGTGATGCCAAGCTGAGAGACAGGCTTGCATTCTTGCCAGGTCATAGAGTTTGAATACATTAAAGGATATATAAGGTCCAAATCCTATCCTGTCATTCTTCTCTAAGCATGGGGTTGAGGATTAGGGAATCTCCACATTTTATTACTTTGCCACTTTGTCTACAGTGACAGTTTAGGATGTAGGACTGCTTTATAGTCCATCTTAGTCAAATATTCTGCAACTTCACATTCTCCCAGCTGTGTGGAACTTCCACTTCTTCTGGGGGCCTATATAGGTAGAGTGCCATTGACTGTTTTTGTTCTGCTTTACTTAATGCAAAACAATACATCAAGGACTAACTCTCATCTGCTCTGGATTGATCACTTGCAAAGGGGAGGAATTATTGGCTCATATCCTTTCCTGGGCAGGAGCAGGAAACAATGGATTAGTACCTGAATGGGTTTCTTTAAGTGGATTTGTGAGGGCAATTTATCTCACAGGGAGGCACTACTGACTTGCACTGGCATTCCCAATTCAGGGCACTCTGACTGGAGTGGCACAGTGAGCAAGAAAAGTATTCACTGGAATGTAACCCAAGTTATTACTAATGGTTGAGGTTAATTCAAGCTTTCCAACCCATCGCTTTTTTGATTTTTTAAGTGAGATACCATAAGTGCAATGGGTATGTCATCACACCTATGGATTGCACTCGTGCTCACTCTGACACAGGGCTCAAGCTTCACCTTCATGTTGAACAGCAACTAAGCCAAGACCCATCTGCCATTACTTGTGTTCCTGTCTAGGGGGACTTGGCCTGGCAGGTCAGGCTGGACTGTCCCTTTTGGAGCATGGCCTATTCTGGTTTGCATATGGCTGGTCTCTGATTGGAGTGGCATAGTGGGCAAAAGATGATGAACTGGTCCCCAATGGCTGAGATTTATTCAGGCCTCCTACTGTTAGAATAAAAATGTCTTAGCTGTGCTGCTTATGTATTGTACGTTTTAAGATAGCATTCACAGCACCATTTTATGTTTGGCCGCCATTTTGAGTCATGATCGAAACTAATTTCTCTCTGTCTCTGCTGAAAGCAGCTGTGGTAGTTTCGTTTCTCCAAGGTTGGGCCTTGCTGTACTAATGAATACACTGTTCTTATTAGCGCATACCTTTCCCTGTAGATAGAGGTCTGCTCCCACTAGTCCAGCGGTGGGCACAGGCAGAACGATCTTTGCATAGAGATAGTGTGTGACCGGTCTCAGGATCGAAACTCATCCTTCTGTACTTTCTTTGTCTAGTTGCCTCCAACTGGAAATTTCCAGTCTGGGCGTGCCTTCATTGGTTCTGAATCATACACAATGTATCACCATGTTTGCTGATGTCAGTCCCTCTGCAGCAGTCCTAGTAGACTGGGCAGACTGGGCTCCGCTCAAGTGTACCTGAATAAATATACTTGGTTTGTATTCTCTACTGTCTGACTGACTCTTCATTTGTATGGAAGGCTGAGAGGTGGTCGCGAGTGACCCGGCTGGTCCTAATCGGGTCACTTCCTTCAGTTGGTGCCCGAACAGGGACTCCATCGGGTGACCCATCTCCTCCTGTAGACGGGTGGGGAGGTCGGGGCCATCGTCGGGTCGGACGGACAGATCAGGGATCCCTGTACGAGGAGCATTGCTTGCTCGCAGCTGCCCCTTCTGTCTGACCGGTCGGTGCCTTGCCCAGCAGTCATCCCGACTGGGGTCCTGAATGGCGAAACCCTTGGATCTGACCGTTTGGTCCGAAGAGTCGGCAGTGGAGAATAAATTCGTTTGACCTGTGTGCACCAGGTGAGTTTGTTTTGGTTCTTTGTGGATATGGTACCATTTTGGTTTGCATTTGGTACGGTCTGAGGACCGATTTTGGTTTGTATTTGGCACGGTCTGAGGACCAATTTTGGTACAAAGTGTTTGTGAACACTTTGCCAGGCAACATAACGAATTTGGCTCACTTTTGAAAATGCCTGGATTTAGTAGGTTCTTGGTTTCTTGTTGTCGTTGTTGTTCTGCAGATGCTCGATTGGAAGAGAGTCAGCCAGCGCCTCCAGAAGGCACTCCGAACTTTGATATGTATGTGAAGCATGGCCTTGTCCCTATTATGTTTAGTACGCTGTGGCACAAATATACGAGGTACAATGCCGAGTTGCAGTGGCCGTTGATGGGCACTTTTGATGAACAAAAAATAGTTTTTTTACAGGAGAAGTTGTTTGCAAAGAGAAGTAGGCAGTCTATGTTTGATTCTCTTCGAACGTGGCAAAAGGAGGCCAAACAGAGACGAATGAAAGCAGAAAAAGAGGCCCGGAAGGGGAGGATGCAAACATTAACTCAGAAAGCTGTAGCACATGATAGAGAGAAATAGGAGATGGGGATAGAACGTGAAGATAGAAGGTTTCGATTGAATATTGATAAATCTTATGTGGCCCAAGAAGAAAATGATACGTTTGTGGAGCAACTATTAGATACTCGACCCCCACCCCCATATGCTCTGCAGAGGATATATCCCGCTCTTCCCTTACAGGCCCAGCTACCCGGTTCTTCTGTCACTGCTGTTTCTGCTTCTGTTGATCAGATTGCCTTGGCCACGGCACCTCCTGTCCTTTCTTTGTCCTCGCCGTCTGTGGCAACTATGACTGTTAGTACTCCTGCAACACCTATTGCTTCAGCGTCTCTTTCGCCAGCTCTAACACCTGTGACGCAGCTGGCAGCGACGTTAGTGCCTGCTACTTCTGTTTCTACTCCCACTGTATTCTTCCATCCCCGACATTACCGAGTAGTGGAACACCAGTACGTGGATTTGAAGATAGAGACTGGATGAAATTCAAGGAGCGAATGGGTCCGTATGTGCAATCGGAGGTGGGAGATACAGAGA
The DNA here is from genome assembly GCA_963921515.1 of Calotriton arnoldi. Taxonomy (NCBI): domain Eukaryota; kingdom Metazoa; phylum Chordata; class Amphibia; order Caudata; family Salamandridae; genus Calotriton; species Calotriton arnoldi. The sequence goes on along the minus strand of CAWUFW010010960.1, from coordinate 457,878 downwards.
AAAAGGTAGTGGCTAATCAGGCTGCGCAGTGGGCCCGAAACCCCATTTATGGTGTGGAAGATGTGTGGAGTGTGATAAAAGATTATGAGCCTTTTGTACAACAGCATGCCCTTAAGCATATGTCTGCTACTTTGATCGGTCTTTGGGAGCAGTGTTTCAACGATGCAGCACTGCAAATTCTATATGATATTAAGGATCATGTATATATTACTGATAAGGCACCTGGTCAAGTCTTTGGTAATGTTGCGACGTTGGTTGCTTATCGGGGTAGACTGCTTGAGAAGAGCCCCACCCCGGTATCTCAACTTCCGATGCGGGAGGTTCATCCTATCTATCACCCTGAAATACCACAGCTAAGAGATCAGCATAATGTTGTTACTAGACCAGGGGCAGCGGCCCGTTTCCAAAAACAATGGGTTTATACTCCATGGAAAAGGAGTGAAGTTTTGTCTCTTAAGACTCAGTTACCTGACCCTAGGAAGAACCCCACTGCTTATTATAAAGAATTGACTGAAGCTGCCTCTTCAACAGTAATGACACTTGCTGATATTTAAATGTTCTTTGGTTTACTAGTTCCGGTTGACATTTGGAGACAAGTACACACACAGGACCATGCTGCAGAATTGGGTGGTACTTGGGATCAACTTAAAGTATGGGATCAGAAAGGAAGGCAGGTGATAAGCCTAGACCAAAGATACTTGCTTTGCCCAGCCGTATCATTACGTATATGCATTCTCTTATTCCTCCGAGAAAAGTTGATTGGGACAAGTTATCGGCTTGTCGACAGAAGAAAGATGAGAGCGTGTCTGATTTTTTCACTCAGTTTGAAGATGTGTTTCTAGATTATAGTGGACAGGATTTGTCGATCGAAGGTGGTGTTCGATTGTTTGTTAATAGATTCGTTTCCAATTTGCTTCCTGAGATTGCGACCCAATTGCAGGCTTCCGAGAGCACCTGGTCTACATCTTCCCCTTCTGTTATTTTGAATATGGTACAGTATTATGAACACAGGTAAAATGAGGATAAGGAGAGTACAGGGAAGAAGCACAAGGATTTGAAGACGAAGGTACTGTTGCAGCATGCTTCTAGGGGAAATGGTAGAGGAAGTGGTGGTCCGGCCCGACAGCTTCCACGCACTAGCAGGCCTACAAATACCACGCCTTTGGGGCCGAATCAGTGTGCATATTGTAAAGAGGAGGGACACTGGCGTAGCGAGTGTCCTGCGCTTTTGCAGAAGGTGGCGGTCCCGAGAGGTCGAGGTTCTCGTGAACGGGGTCGTGGAGCTGGTGGTCAGGACAGGGCACAGAATGCTGTGGCCTCGCAGGATCGTTCTGATCAAAATTATTTTGATGACCCTCGGGGAGGACAGTATTATCATGATGATTATGACATGGATGAGGTGACAGGGATGTCTTACAGCTAGGACAGCCAAGGACAGAGTGAGGGACCAGTTCCGATACCTGTAGATCAAAGCGGTCCTTATGTTAGTGCGGATGTGCATGGCTCGGCTAAGGAGTTTTTGGTGGATACAAGTGCAACGAACAGTTCTATTTCTCGTTCCTTGGTCCCTGGGGCGGCTCTGTCTGGCCATAATAATGTTTCGGTAGGTTTTTCTGGTGTACCAGTTGTGAGCCCCATTTCAAAACCTCTTGCGTTGACTATTGGTCCTTTCACTGTGGATTCGCCATTCTTGTTGACGTCTAATTGTGGAGAGAATTTGATGGGTTTGTGTAGGAAGCTGGCTGTGTATATACTATACCAAAGTGAGGTATAGTGTGCACAGAGTCCAGTGGATCCCCAAAGGTAGGCAGAGGTAAAGTTAGATAGCACCTCACTCTCTATTTGTGGTAGTGTGGTCGAGCAGTAAGGCAGTATCAGAGGACAGTGTTAAGCATTTGTTGTACCCACTCAATCAGCAAATGATTCCACACACTCAAAGACTGAACTTCAGACCAATTGGTTTTTGTATAAAAATATTCTTTTAGTTATTTTATTTTCTAGAACCAAGCAAGCCTGGCACAGGTAAGTTGATAAATACTTTGCAGTAAATATACAGTTTGAAATGCAATTGTAAATGTACTTTGAAATGGTTACAGTTTGAATTACTGGTAATGCAATACTGTGAAATGCTGTACATATACTTTGTATCGACTTTGCAATGAAAATTATAGGTAAGTTACTTTTACGTTACTTTTGAGATTACTTTTTAGGTTACTTTTTCTGCTGTGATATGCCTAGATATCACACTGGGACATTTCCTAGAGAAAAGGTAAGTAAAATCAGTTTTGCACAATTGTTATTTTTCAGGTTTCCATACAAATCAACTCCACACTTAGAAAATTTTTCAGAGAAAAATAGTTCATGGATTCCTGTGGAGAGAAATGAAGTTAACGGTTACCAGGTAAGTAATCAGTCTTTGGAGTTGAGCTTCTGGGGTTAGAACAAGGGTTCCCCCAGGGTCAAGGATGCACTCTCGTTACACCCTCAGCAGCACTAGGGCGGCCGGGTGCAGAGTGCTGAGGCCCAATGTTATTTAATGGGGGATAGGGGGCCTCCGGTTGGTGGCTGCTGGCAAGCAGGCCACTGGGTTGTGGGAGCAAAGCTCCTGGACTTTAGCTCAGGGCCAATGGGGAAACAAATTAGCACCAAAGGTGCACCCTCAGCGGCACTAGGGAGGCCGGGTGCAGGGTGCTGTTTCGACGTCGGGCGCCCTATTGGTTTCAATGGGAAACCTCCGGTTTGCAAAGGCACTGCAGGCTCGGGGACGAAGGTCTTCTGGGTGCGACCACCACTTCGAGAGGTAAGTTGGGATGTTAGGGGTTGGCTAGGCACCGGTTGTTTGGGCACACAAGGCCGTGGGGAGTCGGGTGCAGGGGTGCCTTTTGGGGTCGGATCTTCTTACCAGCTCATGGTCGCGGTTAGGGGAGTCTTCTGGATTTAGGCTGCAGGCGTCGGCTGGAGGCTTGAGGCAGGTCAGGGTTCGCCGGATCTCGGGTCAGGATCGCCGGGGTGACCTCCTTGTGGTGTTTGCCCACTCGAGCTCGGGCTGTGGATGGCGGGTGCAGAGTGGGACGGATCCGTGGTGTCCGGCCGGAGCCAGAGGTTGCAGATGAACAAATCCGGTGTTCACGGGAGACAAAGTCTTTGTGCTTGAAGGCAGGCAGGTTCTCCAGGGTTTTCGAGGTTGCTGGCTGCAGTACACACCGGGATTTCGCAGGAGCAGGTTCGAGGTGGAGACAGACCGGTAGGGCTGGGGCCAAGTCAGTGGACGTCTTCCTCTTGTTAGCTGCTGCACGGCTGTTGGATCCTTCTTGTTGTTGTTGCAGTTTCTTGTCTGAGGAAGCAAGGTTCAGGGGTGCCCCTAAATACTAGATTTAGGGGCGTTACAGGTAGAGTAAAAGTCAGGGATCAATGGGTCCCTTCCCTGGGGTGGGTACACCCCCTATTATGCCACCCTCCAGTGGGAGGGGGCATGAGCCTGTCCCTGGTTGGCTGAGTCCCCCCATCTTCAAGATGGCGTGGACTGAGAGTTGTGCTTCACCTCGCCTCCCCCACCTGAGGGGTGGAGTTGGCAGAGGTGGGCACACCTCTCTTCCTCACTTGTTTTTCCCGCCGGTTCTCCCGCCCAAAGTGGGGGTCAGAACCAGTGGGGACCAGTTGCTGAGAGCAGCAAGTAGCCTGGGGAAGCTCACAAAGGCGGCAAGCCTTTGAAGTTTCCCCTTCGTGAACCCTGCCCATCCTGGGGGAGGAGGCTTGGCACCTCGTCCCAGGATGTGCATTGTTTCAGGCCCCAGAGAGCAGCAGGCTCTCGACCCAGGGGTCCAGAAACACGTCTGGTGGTGGCAGCTGAAAGCAGCCACTCAGCCTGGACACTAGAGGTGGGTTAGTTTTCAGGGGGCATCTCTAAGATGCCCTCTGTGTGCATTTTTCATTAAATCCCACACTGGCATCAGTGTGGGTATAATGTGCTGAGAAGATTGATACCAAACTTCTCAGTTTTCAATGTAGCCATTATGGTGCTGTGGAGTTCGTAATGACAAACTCCCAGCACCATATACTCTTAATGGCAGCACTGCACTTACAATGTCTAAGAATGGACTTAGACACTGTAGGGGTACAGGGCTCATGCACCTGTACCCTCACCACTGGTATAGTGCACCCAGCTAGAGGGGTGACTGATCTATGCCAGGGCAGTGGGTTGTAGGCATGGCACACAGGGATGTGTGCCATGTCGACTCTTCACTTTGTTCTGCACCAAAACACGCAGCCTGCAAAGGCAGTGTGTGTGTGTAAGGGTACAGGACCTCTAAGGGTGGCACAATAAGTGCTGCAGCCCTTAGAGGTCTTCTCTGGTCACAGTGCCCTGAGTACCTGTGGTACCATTTACCAGGGGCTGACCTGTGGCCAGAGATGCCAATTGGGTTTAGGCTTCAATGCAGTTTTAGGGAAAGAACATAGGCCCTGGGTACCTGATTAGCAGGAGCCCAGGGCACACTCAGTCAAAGCACATCAGCAATTCAGCAAAAAGTGGGGGCAACCATGCAGAAAGAGGGCACTTTCTCACAGTTTGGACTTGTTGAAGAAATTGCACGCTACCATTTATTGCTCCCCGGCAGGTGTTTACATGACGATGGGTCCGGATGTAGTGCACGGTATGCAGTGTCTGTCCAAAGATGCGCCTCTTCCTGCAGAGTTTAAAGACGTGCCGCCAACTCTCTGGGCGACAGGTGACACAGATGTGGGACTGTTGCAGATCCAGCCAGTTTCGATCCGAGTTAAAGACAATGCTATTTTACCTCGCATCCCTCAGTATAAAATACTGCAGGCAGGTGAGCGAGCTTTATTGCAAATTATAAAGGACTTGATTGAGAAAGGAGTGGTTGAGGAGACGACTGCTAATGCTTCTAATGGTGTAGAGACTAAGGGGCTGATTCCGATCTCGGTCGGAGGCGCACCTAACACCATTTGGTCGGGTAAAAAACCATGCGAATGCCTGTTTCCCGACCGATCTGCACATTATTCCGAACGAGCAAGTACGATGCGCACAACAGCATAGATTCCGACCTAGTCGTACTCACCCAATCCAGGTCCTGTTCCCCGACCGAGCCGGATCCGTAAACGCAGAATTGAGTCGCACGGAAGCCAAAATGCAGCTCCGTCCGGCCGGACAAGTACGATGCGCTTCCCGTACGCGCCGAACCCGTCGCTACGCACGGCACGTCAAAGCTTCCGGGAGAGGCGCACATAAGCTCCGATTCGCGCCACAACACGATCCACGGCTACGAGACGAACACGCCAGCGACAAGGACGAGGCGAAGCAACGAGAAAGACGAACGAGACGAACCAACCATGAATCCCATCGTGCCGATCCTACCAATATTCTACATCTACTACCGGAACAGGCACAGACGCGTACGGCGCAGAAGGTAAGTCAGACACCAACCACAAAAACAAACTACACGTACCCGACATATCACACACACACAGAGGGATGCAGAAATAACTTACACCAGCAACAGCAGCACCATAGGGGCGGGATGGCCATCACCAATGCCACATATACACATAGGGGCCCGGATGCCCACCACCACTACCACCCCTACCCAGGGGGTGCCAGATGCCTACCACTACTACCACCTCTACCCAGGGGTGCCAGATGCCTACCACTACTACCACCTCTACCCAGGGGGTGCCAGATGCCTACCACTACTACCACCCTTACCCAGGGGTGCCAGATGCCTACCACTACTACCACCACTACCCAGGGGTGCCAGATGCCTACCACTACTACCACCTCTACCCATGGGGGCTGGATGCCTGTCACTACTACCACCCTTACCCAGGGGGTGCCAGATGCCTACCACTACTACCACCCTTACCCAGGGGTGCCAGATGCCTACCACTACTACCACCTCTACCCAGGGGGTGCCAGATGCCTACCACTACTACCACCTCTACCCAGGGGGTGCCAGATGCCTACCACTACTACCACCCTTACCCAGGGGGTGCCAGATGCCTACCACTACTACCACCACTACCCAGGGGGTGCCAGATGCCTACCACTACCACCACCTCTACCCATGGGGGCTGGATGCCTGTCACTACTACCACCCTTACCCAGGGGGTGCCAGATGCCTACCACTACTACCACCCTTACCCAGGGGGTGCCAGATGCCTACCACTACTACCACCTCTACCCAGGGGTGCCAGATGCCTACCACTACTACCACCCCTACCCAGGGGGTGCCAGATGCCTACCACTACTACCACCTCTACCCATGGGGGTCTGGATGCCTGTCACAACTACCACCCTTACCCAGGGGGTGCCAGATGCCTACCACTACTACCACCCGTACCCAGGGGGTGCCAGATGCCTACCACTACTACCACCTCTACCCAGGGGGGTGCCAGATGCCTACCACTACTACCACCTCTACCCAGGGGGTGCCAGATGCCTACCACTACTACCACCTCTACCCACGGGGGGCTGGATGCCTGTCACTACTACCACCTCTACCCATGGGGGCTGGATGCCTGTCACTACTACCACCTCTACCCAGGGGTGCCAGATGCCTACCACTACTACCACCTCTACCCAGGGGGTGCCAGATGCCTACCACTACTACCACCTCTACCCATGGGGGCTGGATGCCTGTCACTACTACCACCTCTACCCAGGGGGTGCCAGATGCCTACCACTACTACCACCTCTACCCAGGGGGTGCCAGATGCCTACCACTACTACCACCTCTACCCATGGGGGGCTGGATGCCTGTCACAACTATCACCCTTATCCAGGGGGTGCCAGATGCCTACCACTACTACCACCCTTACCCAGGGGGTGCCAGATTCCTACCACTACTACCACCTCTACCCAGGGGGTGCCAGATGCCTACCACTACTACCACCTCTACCCAGGGGGTGCCAGATGCCTACCACTACTACCACCTCTACCCAGGGGTGCCAGATGCCTACCACTACTACCACCTCTACCCATGGGGGGCTGGATGCCTGTCACTACTACCACCCTTACCCAGGGGTGCCAGATGCCTACCACTACTACCACCCTTACCCAGGGGGTGCCAGATGCCTACCACTACTACCACCTCTACCCATGGGGGCTGGATGCCTGTCACTACTACCACCTCTACCCAGGGGGTGCCAGATGCCTACCACTACTACCACCTCTACCCAGGGGGTGCCAGATGCCTACCACTACTACCACCTCTACCCATGGGGGCTGGATGCCTGTCACTACTACCACCTCTACCCAGGGGGTGCCAGATGCCTACCACTACTACCACCTCTACCCAGGGGTGCCAGATGCCTACCACTACTACCACCTCTACCCATGGGGGGCTGGATGCCTGTCACAACTACCACCCCTTACCCAGAGGGTGCCAGATGCCTACCACTACTACCACCCTTACCCAGGGGGTGCCAGATGCCTACCACTACTACCACCTCTACCCAGGGGGTGCCAGATGCCTACCACTACTACCACCTCTACCCAGGGGGTGCCAGATGCCTACCACTACTACCACCTCTACCCAGGGGGTGCCAGATGCCTACCACTACTACCACCTCTACCCATGGGGGGCTGGATGCCTGTCACAACTACCACCCTTACCCAGAGGGTGCCAGATGCCTACCACTACTACCACCTCTACCCATGGGGGGCTGGATGCCTACCACTACTACCATCTCTACCCAGGGGGTGCCAGATGCCTACCACTACTACCACCCCTACCCATGGGGGGCTGGATGCCTACCACCAACAACACCCCCACTCACAGGATGGCTAATACATGACACAACAAGCACACACCAACATAAAGAATGCAACATAAAGACATCCCCCCCAACACCATGACAAGCTTGTGTAGACTGTGTCAAATGCCTACAACACTGAACATGACTTTGAACATACAATGTGACCCCCTATCACATGTGCCACACATAAATGTGTGTGGCCCCCACAATGCAAGCAGGTCATGACCATTGTGGCAATGGGGTCCAAACCCCCATCATCACAGTGACCAAAATGTAAGTGTGGGGTCCATAGCTGAAGCACATCTTGAACTTTGTGGCAATGGGGTCCAAACCCCCATCATCACAGTGACCAAAATGTAAGTGTGGGGTCCATAGCTGAAGCACATCTTGAATATTGTGGCAATGGGGTCCAAACCCCCATCATCACAGTGACCAAAATGTAAGTGTGGGGTCCATAGCTGAAGCACATTTTGAACATTGTGGCAATGGGGTCCAAACCCCCATCATCACAGTGACCAAAATGTAAGTGTTGACAAAGAAAAAGCTGCAACTGCCAAACTGCATGGATGATTCCTGGTCACAGAACAACAAACACATCAGTGGCAAAGTAGTGCTTGTGTCCCATAGTAACATAGATTGGGGGAGGCAAACAGTGCAGTGCAAATAAGACATACCTTTGGCCATGTGCAGACAAACATCACCCATGGGGGCTGACACTGTCAACAGTCATCAATGACACAATGACAGAAGTGACCATCAGAATGCAGACCCACATATTTGCACCAATGGGCACACAAATGCAGATACCCTGTGGAGACTGTAGATGTGAGGTGAACAGATACCATACCATGGCAGCAATGGGACACAGAAACAATGATCATTGTGCTGACTGATGACCTAGGAGTCCCAGGGACAGCAGGGGAAACACACCAAACAACATACAGCCAATGGCACACTAAAGATATGCCAATGCAGTGGTGCAGATGCACAAACACAAACAGGCAGACCCACACTGCACATCAAACACAACAGGTGAGGGGGGTGCCAGTGTCCCCAGGCAACCACACAACACATGAGGAGGCCTGAATACCAATTACACAGATGTGCATACAGTGCCACACAAAGGTAACTCATGGATCCAAATCCCCTATGTGGGCAATCAGGCATTGTCAGATGAGAGGGAGCACAAATCACACATGTCACACAAGCATGTAGGAACAGCAACTGACACAGCAAGACACAGAGACACCACAGCACTACCCCCAGGGCCCCCACAATGTGGTGACCCTGGTCTGCATTACAATACCACTGTGATGACAAAGCTAGATGTCGTTCACACTTTGAACCACAGTCATGTGTCCTGAGCAACAAACTACCATCACACCTACACAAGCACAAATCAATCAGCATGGCCAGTAAGCCAAGGCCAACATGGAGGCAGGGGTCTAGCCGGGCAACAACTCTCATCTGCACACACTCAACACCACACACCTCGACCTCCAACAATGTGCAGCAGTGAAGCTCACATGCACTGGTGACATTGCACATGCACCCATGACAATCCCAGGGGGGTGGTGGGAAGCAAGGTGCAGAAACACATCACACATGGCCACTCAACAAGACTCCTGAATGTCTGACACACTGCACACTACGCTGTACATGGACCTGACGGCAATACCACACCAACCAATGGGATCCCAGCCACAGTCACACACCAATGAAGAAGCCAAGGTCACCCACAAAGAACACACATAGACAACTACCAACATTGCAGCCCTGACCCTGAGGAGTGCCAGCAGTCACACACACAACGTGTCACAACCAATGAAAGCTAACACAAACCGGAAATCACATGACAGGTGTAAACAACAAGTGCCAAGGGGAATCCTGACTGTGACCCATCAGCGTCTGCCCACAAACTCAGCCCTGACAGCAAACACACCTATGGGTGACACCCTGATGACCAGTAATGTGCCATGCACCCACATCACAGAGAACCCAGGGAGAAGACTTTGGGGGAACATAGGTCAACTCAGCAAGCATCACAAACAGGAACATCACTAGGGATCCCAGCATGCACAGCAAAATGGAAGTGAACACACAGACATGCTCATACAACACACACCTTGGGCGCAGGCGATGTCACAGGAGTACACACTGCCATGAGGGGACTCCACTCCTGTGTGAGGAAAGCTGTGCCATATGTTGCCTCAGTAGGGCTCCATCATGTCAGCAGAACAGTTGGTCACACAGTCAACAATTAGCACCAAATGAAGGCTCCCGTCACATCAGCCTGGTCATGGGAGTGTCAACGAAATCATCAGCACAGATCCAACACACATGTATAGCAAGTTGCACTGACAACACAGATGAGTCCTTCCCCATTGATGCCCAAACCTGCATGTCCAGTGGAGATGGCCACACGGTCAGGGAAGTAGACAAATTGAACTATGGCAAGCACAACAGATGTGCAGGGGTGGAAGCCACAGAAGTGACATTGCTAATGTAAGTAGGAAATCCCATTGCCAAATACTGAAAACATGACACCCTCAGATGCTGCTAAGGATGACATGGATACACCACAGGATAGGACACATTCCCCCTGGACCACATGGGTTCCTGCACAATAACACTTCATTTTCATGAGACCAAATATCCCCATCACTGCAGCAAGGGCATGGTTAGCATCATCAACATCATGTACATCAGAAGCAAAAGGACTAGAGAACAGAAAGTTGCTTTATTCAGCATATGTGGGTTCAAAACTTGAAGTCCAGTAAAAAGAAACAAAGGCCAATGGCCAGTCCATCCTGAAAGTCAAAACAGGGTGACAGTGGCAGATGTCACCATACGCATGCCTGCACTGATAAAAACCAGGGACAATCCCCTCGGAGGGGCATACGGGGGCAGGCCAGGCACCACAGGGACAGGATCAGGGCTCACCAGAAGGAGGCAGGGAAGGGGTGGTGGGTGCTGGAGAGCCACTGACAACTGCAGTGGAGGTGTCTGACATGGTGTGTGCCGGCACAACTGGGGGCATGACTCAGATGGTGTGGGTGCCGGCACGACTGCAGTGGACCGTGCAGATGGAGTGGGCAGGTTCGCCACTGCAGTGCCCAAGTCAGACAGGGTGGTAGTGGACTCCACTGCAGTGCCTACCTCCAGGGGAGGAGAATGGGGATCAGGTAAGGTGGGCAGGACAGAGGGGGAGGACACCCTCACCACACCAGTGGCACAGACAAGCGCAGCGGGGGTGTGGGGCCGGAAGAGCAAGTGGCAGGGGCAGAAGGCCTGATCCTTTTGGGGATGGTGTATCTGTGGGTGGGGAACCTGGGGCAGGGTGTGGTGGGGGCACCTGTGGAGTGGGGGCCTGAGGGATGGAGGAAGGAGACTTGGTGCCTGAGCTGCAGGGCCGGCGGCGGGGTCTTGCTCTTCCGGGTCCGGGGGACTTGCGGGTGGGGGCGTCAGTCGGTCTGCACCTGGGGGAGGGTGTCCGGGGGCGAGGGCACTCCGCTCCATGTGGGTGGGCTTCCTCTTCCCCTGAATGGTGTATCAGCTGGATCGGAGGGGAAGAGGCCGAGGTCACTGAGGAAGAGCCGCTGTGTCTTTGGGGTTGCAGGTGAGGCAAGGGAGGGGGCTTTGGAGGGAGAGGCAACTGAGGACTGCGCAGTGCTCGTGGATGCGTGTGTGTGTGTGCCTGGGCCCCATCCCCTGTGAGTGTGGTTTCAGTCCCCTGACTGTGCGTGCGTGTGCGTCTTGTTTGTGGCGTGTGTGTCTGTGTGCTGCTCGTGTCTGTGCTGGTGTGTGCCTGTGCCGGTGTGTGTGTGCTTGGGACAGGTAAGGTGCTGGGGAGTGTGGATGGGGCAGAGGCAGGAGGGGTGAGGGACTGTCGGAGGAGGGACACTGCTGCCGTCAGGGAGGAGTCCATGGACCTATTGCCCCTCTGTAGGGCAGACATGCCCGATGAGATGCCCTCCATGAACGACACCAGCTGAGTCAACAGAGTGGTGTGTGCATGGAGGACACTCAGCATCGCTGTCTGCCCTACATGGAGCTGGCGAAGGAGGTACACAGACTCCTCACTCAGGGCAGCAGGGGACACAGGGGCAGGGGGTGCGGTGCCTGGCCCGAAGGAGACACGCTCCCGAACATGGGAGCCTCCACGGACCTCGTGAATGGGAGCCGATGGGAGGGCGGTGGTGGTGGTGGCGGGGACAGCAACACTAGCTGGTGTGTGGTGGCTGCTGACACCCGCCTCCATAAGGGAGTCATCCTCCGAGCTGCTGTGGTCCTCAGCTGAGGTGGATGGTGCTGAGGACTCCTCGGTGTGGCTCCCCTCGCCCTCCGTGCCACTGGGTCCCTCCGACCACTCCTCGGCTGCTGACCCAGTCTGGCTCTGCGGCTCCTCCTGGTCCGTGGAGCTGTCCCCTCCTGTGGCCGTGGATGTATCTGCAATCAATAGGGAAACAGACAGACATCAGTCACCTGCACCGAACGCACACACCACAGTAAGTACAGCACATTACAGAGCAAGCCCTGGCATCCTTAGTTGAACATTGCTAAAAGTGCCCAAACAGAACAGGAGAAGCCAATTGTCAGTCTGATGGTCAACCATGGCACTCACATCCCACCTGGCCTTGCACCCATCTGTCTGGTGTCTGTTGGATGGCAATACCCCAGTGTGGACACATGCACCACCTACACAGTAGTTGGACAGTGCAGAGAACACGGTGAAGCATGTGAACATGCACACATCACGACTCTTGCCACTGAGTCAGTACAGGTGTCCGGATGAAAGGGATGCCCAGAGTCAAATAGGAAATGCATGTGATGCATACCAGCGACAGACACCATGATGCACCCATGTCCTGATAGCCATTGCCACAATGGTGTGCATGTAGCACATGTCACTCCCCTGCAGGATCACTCATAGGAAGTCACATGCCATGGCACAGGCATGCCTGCTAAGTCATACATCACTCTCTCCAGTCACATGGGCAGGGCAGCCAGACAACAACACTCTGCACTGTGTCACAATAGTAGGTCATGGGGAATGCAAGTCCTGGAGCTGAACAAGTGCACATGTACATCCCCCACACACCACATCATCTGAACCCTTATCTGTCCAGGTCATACCTATTGGACATATGGGAGACCTGTAACACAACCCTCTGAACCTGAGCACCTCACAATCTGCTGTGAATGGGAAACAGCTGCCTGAACTTCACATTCGCATACCCCAGTCTGCACGGTCAGGTGATCAAACACCTATGTGTCACACAAGTATCGTCTCCTATGGTCACATCTCCGGTGGCATGCTGAGCCCCAACCGAGAAACACCCCAGCAGTCCTGACAACGAAGCCACAGCACACTGACACAGAGGCAGACACCTGAGGGGACATATCACTGAGCACAACGTGTCAGCTGATACACGGGAGTGGGAGTACAGAGTGTATTGTATGGCCTGGAGTAGGCATGACTGTCCTGCCCCACATGAATGAGGGATGAGCCCTGGACAGTAGGCAGCTGGCTAAGTATGTGTGACACACGTAATATACACGCTCCTGGGGCCCAAACATTGTTCCCACCCACAGCATGGGTGTGTGCCAGATACCCCAGGCACATGTGGTGGATCAGCTCAGCAATTGGACCACATATCAAAGTAACACGCAGATTACATGTCAGAACACAGGCATTGTGTAAGCAATGGACCCACCCATGATGCCCACCACAGAGTTAGGGAAACAGATGCTGTCCCCCACCTTGAGTCAAGCAAACTGCAAGGACACAGTACCCAAGTGACACAATTCCCTGACTGAAAGGGCCACACCTGGGTATCAGATGAGGAGTGGGCAGTGCACAATAGAGGGACATGGGTCCTGGACCACATGACTGATGTACTGTGGAAGTTTAACCAGGCCAGGGGAGGGCACATAGCATGGCAGACAAAGTTCACAATGCAGTCATGGACTCACCCCCTCCTTGCTGCTCTCTGGCCTTCAGCTGCCCATCCAGATCATGGAAGACCACCGCCAGGATCCTGAGCATGTGGGGGGTCAGGGTCCGGTGTCCACCCCTCCTGCGAGGAGGCGACAGCTTCAGCTGGACCCGTGCGATCCTCCGGGTCCAGCCCCGAAGGTCCTGCCACCTCTTCTGGCAGTTGCGGATCCGGCGCTTGTAGACCCCCACGGATCTCACTGCCCGGACGATGGTCAGCCATATCTGCTGCTTCTGGTGGGCATCAACCTGTGAGGATGACAAAGTGAGAATGCCATTACTACACATGCAATATATCCGTGCATTACACAGTTGGATATACATGTCTCAATCACAGGGGCACATGATGTACACAGGCAGTGCAACGATGGCCATGGACAGTATGCCAGCAGTTACTACATGGTATCATTGCCTGGGAAGTAAAACCTTGTTTAAATGCACTGTCACTGCACTATACCTGTTCAGTGCATGTAACTACACACTATGGGGGTGACAACTACTCAGTGAGCCTGCTAGCCAGTGGCGTGCAGACTGTTAGCCTTGCTAGTCAGACAACATGCACATTTAGAAAGGCAGTGGACAGAACACTCACCTGCTCCCCTGCTTTCCCATACAGCTTGCTGTACTGTGGAAGGAGGCTGTCCAGCAGGGCCTGGTTCTCCTCAGTGCTGAAGGCTGGGGCTCTCTCCACAGTACGTGCCATTGCAGGGTCCAGAGGGTGCAGTTACAGCAGCAGTGGTGGTGGCAGATGTCGTCCTGGAGCAGTAGTGCAGGCAAGTGAGCTATCAGGGGAACAGCCAGCATTATATGTGTGCTGCAGAGGCAGATACTGTCCCATGTGTCCAAAGTGATAGGTCCAAGTCATTTGCATCTTCTGAATCTGGCCAATCCATGGAATTGCACCACTTACACACGCCCACAGCATCCTTCAAAAGTTCAACTTCATGACACCCATGAATTTGCAACATTGTTGTGGGTGACCAACTGAATTTACAGCATCAGACTCGTTCAAAATTTGAAAACGCGTCCGTTGCCAGGCCAGGCCATAGCCAATGGGTGTGCACCGATCGGTCCATTGCTGTTCAACGCGTACCCAGGATACAACGCGTACCCGCACACATTGAATGCAATGGGCCGGCCGGGCACACCGATCGGTCCATTGCTGTTCAACGCGTACCCAGGATACAACGCGTACCCGCACACATTGAATGCAATGTGCCGGCCGGGCACACCGATCGGTCCATTGCTGTTCAACGCGTACCCAGGATACAACGCGTACCCGCACACATTGAATGCAATGGGCCGGCCGGGCACACCGATCGGTCCATTGCTGTTCAACGCGTACCCAGGATACAACGGGTACCCGCACACATTGAATGCAATGGGCCGGCCGGGCACACCGATCGGTCCATTGCTGTTCAACGCGTACCCAGGATACAACGCGTACCCGCACACATTGAATGCAATGGGCTGGCCGGGCACACCGATCGGTCCATTGCTGTTCAACGCGTACCCAGGATACAACGCGTACCCGCACACATTGAATGCAATGTGCCGGCCGGGCACACCGATCGGTCCATTTCTGTTCAACGCGTACCCAGGATACAACGCGTACCCGCACACATTGAATGCAATGTGCCGGCCGGGCACACCGATCGGTCCATTGCTGTTCAACGCGTACCCAGGATACAACGTGTACCCGCACACATTGAATGCAATGGGCCGGCCTGGCACACCGATCGGTCCATTGCTGTTCAACGCGTACCCAGGATACAACGCGTACCAGCACACATTGAATGCAATGGCCAATGTGTGCGCACCGATCGGTCCATTGCTGTCCAACGCGTATTGCGAATACAACGCGTACCAGCACACATTGAATGCAATGGCCAATGTGTGCTCACCGATCGGTCCATTGCTGTCCAACGCGTCCCTGTACAAGTCACTGGCATATGTCACCATGCCTGTCACAGGTGAACATATGCCAGCCACATATACTTCCCAGGGAGTGAGGGGCACACCTACAACACCACAGCCTGTCCAAACTGTATCCTAAGGCATGTAAGGCTGCATTACCTATTCCGTGTATGGGGGTGAACATGTTGTTCTGTGGGTGTCACTTGGGGGCAGCCACCCCCAGGCTGTGCACGTGTTCATGGGGACAGAATCCTTGGTGTTTCGTGTACATGACCACTGTGATGTGCAACTGTTTATATCTGAGCATGTGGCATGGTCACATTTCACGGTGGTGTATGTGTATGTCATGTCACATACCCCATGAGTCCCATGTGTGACGGTATGTTTAACCCAGGGTGACCCATTGGCACAATAGTGATGGTCCTCCACAGTCTGTGTGCATGTTGTGTTTACAATGTCTCTGATTTCATGTGCACAATGGGAGACAGTCTCCACATCCACGTTGTTTGTGCATGGACTTTGATGTTGTGCGTGTGTGTGTCACAGACGTCCATGTCTGTCCTGCCGAGGCAACAGGGACCACTACCTGTGGGGGTCATGGTTGTTTTGCTGTGGTGTATACATGATACACCATGTCATGCCAGTGTCCATGTGGCAATACAGGGTCCCTGGGAATCTACCTGTCGTTGAGCTGTGATGGCTGGGGCACATCTGTCCTCACATGTCACTGTGGGGTGTGTTTGTAACGTGGCAGCAGGAGATGGGAACTGTGACACGGCCTCATGATATCCAATGGCACAACCTGGGGCTTATTGATGCCACTTGTTGAACTGTGATGTTAGATGTTGGCCATGTATGTGCCATACATGTCCTTACGGAACTGTACACATCATGTACTTGTGCCTCATAATGATGTATCATGTGATATTGAGTGTGTTCAATGCCACATATGTGGGGTGACTGACAATCTTTCTTTCTTCACCTATGCACTGCAGGGCACCAGCTGTCCATAGACCATTCCCTGACCTGGCAACGATGGTGGAACGTGACAGCATCCGACGGTACCGCTTCACCAGGCAGCTGATTGAGGATTTGGCAGTGCGCTTGGCACCACATTTGCAACCTGGTCGGCCGTACCCTACAGCGCTGACCCCCAAGGTGAAGGTGATGGCAGCCCTACACTTCTTTGCCACCGGTACCTTTCAACACACTGTGGCGACTGCTGGTGGGATGTCACAGACCATGTTCAGCCGTGTGCTCCGCGATGTTTTGGAGGCTATGTTGATATACCTGAACCAGTACATCTATTTCCCTAGACTCCAACAACTCACTGACGTGAAGAGTGACTTCTATGCCCTGGGGAGGATGCCGCATGTCATTGGCTCCATTGATGGGACACATGTGGCTTTGGTACCACCACAGGCCCAAGAGCAGGCATACAGGAACCGCAAACACTACCACTCGGTCAATGCACTGGTGGTCTGTCTTGCAGATATGAGCATCTCACACGTGTGTGCCCGTTTCCCCGGTTCTGCACACAATGCCTACGTGATGAGGAGTAGTCGCATCCCGAGGATGATGTCACAGATGCGGAACCAGCGTGCCTGGCTTGTTGGTGTGTACTGACTTTGTACCATTGTGTGTGTTCTGCAATGTAGTGTTCCACCCTCTTTTCCAACTCAGCTAATGTGCAATTGTCTGTATGTAGGTGACTCCGGATACCCCAACATGCCGTGGTTGCTGACGCCCCTCAGGAACCCTGTGACACCAGCCCAGATACGCTACAATGAGGCACATGGTCGGACAAGGAGAGTGATTGAGCGGACATTTGGTCTCCTGAAGAGCCGCTTCCGCTGCCTGGTCAAGACAGGAGGGGCCCTCCCATATGCCCCAGCAAAGGTGTGCAAGATTGTCATCGTCTGCTGCATGCTACACAACCTGGCAGTGCGGAAGGAGTTGCCTCTCATCCTGGATGACGATGACCAACATCCACCACCTGTGGAGGATCCTGGCCTGGACCACGATGCCAGTGATGATGATGATGATGGTGATGGTGATGTCCGCACACAGCTCATCACCAACTTCTTCAGCTGAATGTGAGTATCCAGAGATGTCATGTCAATGGTGTGAGTTTGCATGATATGTGTTGGTGGTGCTCTGGTGCTGTTTGAGTGTGTCCATGGGCTACATGTTATGTTATGTTAACAAATATTTCTAAAGCGCACGTACACCCAGAGGTTTCATGGCGCTAAACCTGATCAGAGTCACAGCAGGGCAGGATTTAAGCATGCGCCTGCTCGAACAACCATGTCTTGAGCATTTTTCTAAAGCCCAATAAGTTATTGCAAGACCTAATTGTTAGTGGAAGAGAATTCCAAAATCTAGGGGCCAGATAAGAAAACCTGCACCCTCCCTGACGTTTGAGCTTATAAGTAGGGGTAGATAGCAACTGGAGATGAGCCGATCGCAAATTACGATTGGGAACATGTTTTGATATCATGCATTTAATGAATTTAGGGCTCCTACAATGAAGAGCTTTGAAAATTAAACACCCTGTCTTAAAGGCTGCTCGCTGGATGATAGGGAGCCAGTGAAGTTTTACAAGTAAGGGGCTTGCAGATTGCCATTTAGGACATTTATATATGAGTCTTGCGGCTTGGTTTTGTACCAACTGGAGACGTTTTAATAGAAACAGTGGAAGGCCAAGGTAAGTAGAATTAGAAAAATCGAGACGGGAGAGAACCAAGGCAGTGACGACCTGTATAAGAGCGTCATGGGTGAGTAAATGGGCAATCTTCCTAATTTTACGTAGTTGGAAAAAGCAAGAAGAGACCACTACCCCTACTTGACCTCTAGATGAGAGATCAGCGTTTATAGTAACTCCAAGGCTTTTTACAGAGATGGACGGGGTAGGAGAAGGTCCCAAATCAGTAGGCCAATAGTGTGGGCCCCAATGAGTCTGGCCTTTTCCAACGAGGACCAATTCAGTCTTGCCCGGATTAAGCTTGAGATGGTTATTATCCATCCAACTCTGAATATGAAGCATGGTGTCTTGAAATTCCTGAATTGAATCAGGGGAATTGTCAATGATAAAAACAAGCTGAAGATCATCAGCATAGTTAAAAGTGATTGACCTCCTTTTCCTTAAAGAACGGATCAAGGGCAGGAGGTAGAGATTAAACAGATGGGGGACAATGATGATCCCTGTGGTACCCCGCACGTGATTGCGGTCTCGGGGCAATAAAGGGGGCCAGGCGAACTGCTTGGGTACGACCCTCGAGAAATGACTTGATCCAGTTAAAAGCTGATCCATGAATGCCAGCCTGTCTGACGCGGTCCAACAAGATTTGGTGGTCGACCGTGTCAAACGCGGCCGACAAGTCCAGCAGCACCAAGGCCTGAGGGGTACCCTTATCCGCATTAGCTCGCAAGGTGTCTATAACAGCCAAGATGACGGTCTCAGTAGAATGAGCTGGCCGGAAGCCCGCTTGATGGGGATCCAAATGTTCAGAAAGTTCAATAAAATTCGATAGACATTTGGCGACATGCGCTTCCAATATCTTTGCTAAAAAGGAAGCAGAGAGATAGGGCGGTAGTTTGAAGGGTTAACAGGGTCGGCGTCCGGTTTCTTTAGGAGAGGGACCACAACAGCATTCTTGAAGGCATTCGGGACCCTCCCCTGCCCGAGGGACTCATTCAAAAGGGAGTACTGTTTGTGGCAGAGCCGAAAAATATCCTTTAGGATATAAGGGGGCAACAATCTCTAGGAGAGCCTGATTTGACTCGGACCAATAGGTCAGAGAAGGTCTCTTGGCTGATAGCAGGAAATGTTCCATGATAGTAGTATTAATTATCAAGCTATCAGGAAGCTCCACGGATCCAGAGGGGGAATGCTGGCTTTAATAGTGGCAATTTTATCCACAAAGAAATCATTCAGAGAGTTACATAGATCTTGAGTAGGAGTTTGTTTAAGAATAATTCGCTCTGTACTACATAGATCGTTAACTATCACAAAGATTTCCTTTGATCTATTTTGGGAGCTTAGAATTCGGGCTGAGAAATGGGCGACCTTGGCTGCCATGATTGCATTTTTATATTCATTCCGAGCTTTAACGTACTGAATTTTACTTTCTGAGACATAACCGGCTCTCCATCTCCTTTCTTTTTGGCGGAGATCTACATGACTGTATGCGTGTAGCGATGTGTCCTTACAGGTAGTCTGTACTCCCCAACAGTGTTGACATGCTAACTTGGTTCTGGGTGGGTATCTTGTGACATGTATTGGGCATGAGTATTGCAGTTCTGTCCTGTTCTTCAGTGCTTTTGACTGTGTGTCATTTCTGTCCTTCACAGGGTATTTTCAGAGTCGTTTGGTCAACTGTGATCCCCGACACCGTGATTCGACTTCCAGGGTGGTAGCTGTCGTGTCCCTACAGGTGATGTGCGCCACACCCATGGACTTTCTTCCTTCTACACTTGTTGACTGTGTGCCCGCTGCCAGTTGAGATTACCTTGCATCTGTAGTGGTTACAACATGTTGCAAATGTGTAATAAACCTGTGCTTCACTTTGTGATGTGCGTTGTCTGTGGTCACACATTTGACTGACATTTGCTTACTGCACCAGTGGGCTAGTTGACAAAGACTGTGAATAGGTGTTGTGTCTGTGCATTGCACCGTATTTCCTGGCAACATCAGTGTAGGCAATGAGTCAGATGGCCTAGGTGTGTATTTGTTGTGTAGCCCTGGTGGTGTGTCTCCCTCATATGTGTCACGTTGCCATGACTCACATGCCTGTGTTGTACTTGCTGTAGCAGTTAGCATGCACAGTGTAATTTCGCTGGTCATCATCTCCATGACAGAAACCACGTTGGAATCACGACAGAGGCAGGTATGGTGTATTAGTGTGTTTATTGTCATACATGTGTGTGAATAGTGCACAGGATGGTGAGTGCTGTACATTTTGATTGCAATCCAAAGTTCCTAGATGAATTGGAAGTCCTGGTAGCAGAAATGTCCTGTATCAAGTCCACAGTCATCTGAGACATTGGTCCTACTTGTACTCCCCATGTCATGTGGGGGAGTTGTGTTGCAGTCAACAGGGTGATCAGTTTGCGCACAAAGGTGATTATCCAGAACAGGTTTTGGCTTCCTGGGGTTGCACATGGCCATCGGCCTCTCAGTTGCCCCTCCTCGGACGACCCCTCTTCTTTGGGGGGACCCTCAAGTGCAGGCTGCTGCGGTGCAGGGGACTCTCCTCCAGAGTCATCCTCCCTCCCTGTGGCAGTTGCAGTTGTTTCAGCACCAGATGTTGTGGGCACACAGGGAGGTGTTGACTGGTTGCTGCTCATCTGGCGGAGGCATTGTAATATGTCCCTATGCACCACCGTCATCTCTTGCAGTGTGTCCCACTTGGACTCCACGCGGGACATGTGTGAGTCCAAGCGGGCATGATGGGCAGCCTGCTGCTGTTTAATGTCCCTGAGGAGCCCCACTACCTGGCTGAGCTCTCCGGTGCTGGACTGGTACGCATCGGCTATGCGTGCCAGTTGTGGGTCATCATGCAGTCCAGACCCCTCTGCGATCAGCGACCTATGTCTCCCACCCCTCCCACCACCCCTGGCGACATGTGCAGTACCTGAGGTGGCACGCACAGGTGACCCTGGGCCCCTTGGGGGTTGTTGGTGGTGTTGGTGTCCATGGCCCCACGTTGGTCCAGGGTCCCTGTGCTGGTGGTGGTGGTGCTCCTTGGTCTGTCCATGTCGGCAGGGGTGGTATGTGTGTAGACAGTCGTTGGAGGGGTGGGTGCAGGGGTGCAGCTGGTGGTCCTGCTGGTGCTGCATGATGACTTGCTCCGGAGGTGCCAGGTAGGTCTTCTTCATCCGAGGAGGGCAGAGGCTGTTCCACACCAGTGAGCTCCGTATCCTCTTGAGCCTGGGACGGGGAATCCTCAGCGTCTGCTGCTGTGTCCCCATCATCACCTGTTTTTGGGAGACACACACATTGTATGTTATGTTTCTGCAGGCATCAATGGTTGACACACCTGACAGTTGTGACTGTGCCTCTGGATGCGGGCCTGTACATTGCATTGTCCTAAGTTGTCACAGTCAGAGGTTGATATTGGTGTAGCACATTGTCCTTCATTATTTGGGCATTTCTATGTGAATGTTGGGGTGTGTACACTGTCTGCATTGGTTGTATTTGGTTGACATCCGGCCCTCCTTCCCACCCAGCCAGATATTCCACCATGGAACGTGCTTCCATTGCAGGGAGTGCAAGTTGTCTTTCAGGATGTCAGTCAGTGGTGTCCTGCTGTTGGTTGGTGCACAGTTGCCAGCAGGGCCTTGTGCTCCCCACAGCAGTAGCCAGTGTCAGCCATCTTGTCAGTTGTTTTCCACTCCCTGTGATGTGCGCATGGTTCAGGGTGGTGTTGATGGGACAGTTGTGGGGGTGGCCAATATCTGTGACTACCACTCCATCATGCTATTGCCTCCACCCCACTTCCCAGCATGCCCATACTTACTTGCTTTTGGGTGGACTTCACTGTGTGTGAGTGTGAGAGCAATGGCAAGATGGCTGACAGTGGTGTCCTGCTGTTAGTTGGTGGCCAGTTCCCAGCATGGCCTTGTGCTCCCACAACAGAGCACCAGTGTCAGACATCTTTGATGGGGCTTTCCACTCCCTGTGATGTGAGCATGGTTCAGGGTGGTGTTGATGGGCCAATTGTGAGGGTGACCAATATCTGTGACTCCAACTCCCATCATGCTATTGCCTACACCCCCTTCCCAGCATGCCCATACTTCCTTCCTTTTGGGTGGACTTCACTGTGTGTGAGTGTGACAGCAATGGCAAGATGGCTGACGATGTGGTCCTGTTGTTTGTTGGTGCCCAGTTCCCAGCAGGGCCTTGTGCTCCCCACAGCTGAGGCCAGTGTCAGACATCTTTGAAGTGGCTTTTCACTCCCTGTGAGGTGTGCATGCTTCAGTGCTAGCTTGCTGGGCCATGTGGGTGGGGGATGTTGAGCTGTGACTACCACTCCCATCATGCTATTGCCTACACCCCCTTCCCAGCATGCCCATACTTCCTTCCTTTTGACTCTGCTTCCCTGTGGGGTAGTGTGCCTGTGCTGACAGGATGGCTGACAGTGTTGTCCTGGCAGTTGTTTGGCTACAAGTCCCAAGAGTGTCCCTGTGCTTCACACAGCATAACCCAGGGTGGTGGTTCTTTGTGGGATATTCAATTAGGGTGTGAGGCATTGCATTCTCCCAGGTGGGTTATGTGGTGTTAGTGTTGAGGGGTGTGTGAGGAGAACTGCTTGTAACTATGGTCAGTGCTGTGAGTCCTCCTTCCCACCCAGCCAGATATCCCACCATGGAACGTGCTTCCATTGCAGGGAGTGCAAGTTGGCTTTCAGGATGTCAGTCAGTGGTGTCCTGCTGTTGGTTGGTGCACAGTTCCCAGCAGGGCCTTGTGCTCCCCACAACAGAGCACCAGTGTCAGACATCTTTGATGGGGCTTTCCACTCTCTGTGGGGTGTGCATGCTTGAGTGTGAGCTTGCTGGGCCTTGTGGGTGGGTGATGTTGAGCTGTGACTACCACTCCCATCATGTTATTGCCTCCACCCCACTTCCCAGCATGCCCATACTTACTTGCTTTTGGGTGGACTTCACTGTGTGTGAGTGTGAGAGCAATGGCAAGATGGCTGACAGTGGTGTCCTGCTGTTGGTTGGTGGCCAGTTCCCAGCATGGCCTTGTGCTCCCACAACAGAGCACCAGTGTCAGACATCTTTGATGGGGCTTTCCACTCTCTGTGAGGTGTGCATGCTTGAGTGTGAGCTTGCTGGGCCATGTGGGTGGGGGATGTTGAGCTGTGACTACCACTCCCATCATGCTATTGCCACCACCCCCCTTCCCAGCATGCCCATGTTTCCTTCCTTTTGACTCTGCTTCCCTGTGGGGTTGTGTGCCTGTGCTGACAAGATGGCTGACAGTGTTATCCTGGGGTTAGTTTTGCTACAAGTCCCATGTGTGTCCCTGTGCTTCACTCAACATGACCCAGGGTTGTGGTTCTTTGTGGGATATTTGATTGGAGTGTGAGGCAATGCATTCTCCCAGGTGAGTTGTGTGGAGTTTGTGTTAGGGGTGTGTGTGAGTGGAGCTGCTGGTTACTATGGTCAGGGCTGTGAGTCCTCCTTCCCACCCAGCCAGATATCCCACCATGGAACGTGCTTCCATTGCAGGGAGTGCAAGTTGTCTTTCAGGATGTCAGTCAGTGGTGTCCTGCTGTTGGTTGGTGCACAGTTGCCAGCAGGGCCTTGTGCTCCCCACAGCAGTAGCCAGTGTCAGCCATCTTGTCAGTTGTTTTCCACTCCCTGTGATGTGCGCATGGTTCAGGGTGGTGTTGATGGGACAGTTGTGGGGGTGACCAATATCTGTGACTACCACTCCCATCATGCTATTGCCTCCACCCCACTTCCCAGCATGCCCATACTTACTTGCTTTTGGGTGGACTTCACTGTGTGTGAGTGTGAGAGCAATGGCAAGATGGCTGACAGTGGTGTCCTGCTGTTGGTTGGTGCCCAGTTCCCAGCAGGGCCTTGTGCTCCCCACAACATTGCACCAGTGTCAGCCATCTTTGATGTGTCTTTTGACTCCCTGTGAGGTGTGCATGCTTGGGTGTGATCTTGCTGGGCCATGTGGGTGGGGGATGTTGGGCTGTGACTACCACTCCCATCATGCTTTTGCCTCCACCCCCTTCCCAGCATGCCCATGCTTCCTTCCTTTTGACTCTGCTTCCCTGTGGGGTTGTGTGCCTGTGCTGACAAGATGGCGGACAGTGTTATCCTGGGGTTAGTTTTGCTACAAGTCCCATGTGTGTCCCTGTGCTTCACACAGCATGACCCAGGGTTGTGGTTCTTTGTGGGATATTTGATTTGTGTGTTTGAGGCAATGCATTCTCCCAGGTGAGTTGTGTGTAGTTTGTGTTAAGGGTGTGTGTGTGAAAAGCTGCTTGTTCATATGGTCTGAGGTGTCAGTCCTCCTTCCCACCCAGCCAGATATCCCACCTTGGAACGTGCTTCTATTGCAGGGAGTGCAAGTTGTCTTTCAGGATGTCAGTCAGTGGTGTCCTGCTGTTGGTTGGTGCACAGTTCCCGGCAGGGCCTTGTGCTCCCCACAGCAGTAGCCAGTGTCAGCCATCTTGTCAGTTGTTTTCCACTCCCTGTGATGTGGGCCTGGTTCATGGTGGTGTTGATGTGCGCATTGTGAGGGTGTGCAATATCTGTGACTACGACTCCCATGATGCTATTGGCTACACTGACTTGCCCAGCATACACAGAATTCCTTCCTTTCAGTGGGCTTCACTGTGAGGTGGTGTTGTAGTGGTGGCTACATGTCTGGATGTGTTTGTTAGTTATATTTGTGCCACTGCCTAGCTGTAGTTGTAGTTGTGTTTGTACATGTGATGACACAGTTACATATCACTATGAGATGGCATGTGTTGTGTTTATCTGACTGACATACACATTTTGGGATGATTCTGTTCTGGTTGGTGTGTATTTGCTAAGGGTGCATGGTTTGACTCTCCCCTTGACAGTGATGTGTGTGTATTGTCGCACAATATTGTGTACATTTGTTGTGTACTCACCAGGCTCTGGGATGTTTTCTAGTCCATATACGCTCACTGGTGGTAGGATGGCCCGCACCTTCTCCTCCCAGGGCCTGAGGTATACTGGTTTGGCAGGAGGGCCACTGCCGGTGTGTTGGCTCAAGAGGTAGTCCTTCTTCAACAGCTCCCTGACCCTCCTGCGCACGTCATACCACCTGTTCTGGATGTCTACCTTTGTGCGCAAACATGGTGATTGTGCGTTCACCCTGTCGACGATCCTCTCCCACATCTTGGTTTTCTGCGACATGGGTGTCTGTTGGACCAGTGTACCAAACAGCTGTGGCTCTACCCTGAGGATCTCATCTACCAGGACTTCCAATTCACTATCTAGGAACTTATGATTCTTCTTTGGGTGCATGGTGATGGGTGGTGATGGTGAGTGATGTGTGTGTTGGTGTGCAGGTGAAGGTGTGTGAGTGTGTGTTTTGCTGGGTGTATGTGAGGGTGCTATTTGTTGAGGTGCTGATGGTGTGTGGCTTGTGTGATGGATGAGCTGTGGGTGTGTGGTTGCTGTCTGTTGAGTGCTGGCAGGTAATTTGAATTTGCAAAGGATCATGGTAGGGATTTGTGTCCTTTATATGGGTGGAGTTGTGGGTGTGTCTTTGTTCCCAGCCCCCCCAGTATTTATTGGCTTTGTAATTGCATGTTTGGCCTTTTTTTGTGTATTTTCCCTTTGTACTTTTTGTGCATGTAGGAGACGTTCTTGTGACCGAGTCGGACCCTGCAGTTGTCTCGTACGATCTTCTCCGAGTCGTTCACGCTGTGTTTGTGCTGTTTTCTATGCTGCGTACGCGTCGGTCGCGGTGTTTTGGGTTGCTTCGGCTCGCAAGTTTTGTATGCGTGTCGGTCGTACGGCTTATCCTCCGTGCGACTCGGTCGTGTTTTCCACGCGTTGCATCGTACTTGGCGGGTAGGAGTTCGCGGGTACGTTTCGTTCGGGATTGTTCCGGGTGCGTGTCGGTCGGTTCGATTCGCGTGTTTTTCCGGCCGGATTGCTGTTTTCCGCGCGGCTCGGTCGTTCGGCTTGTGTTCCGTACGAGTCGGTCGGATTTTGCACGCTTCTCATCGTACTTTGCGGGTCGGGCTGCACCGGTACGTGTCGGTCGGAAAGAATTCCGGCTCCGAGTCGGTCGGTACGTTTTCCGGCCCGAATCGGAATCGACCTCTAAATATCGAAGTTTTAATATCGAAAGGACAAAATATCGAGTACAAAATATCGAGAGGACAGAATATAGAAAAGACATAATATAGTTGGAAGAAATATCGACATATAAGTAAGTAATATCGAATGTCATTATATCGAATTTTATTATATCAATTTTTTTTTATTGTTTTATTTGTTACTTTATGTGTTAAAAATATATAATATTTTTTTAATGTATGTTACAATGTTTTAAGGTAATGGATTTTATGTGAATTAATTTTTGCGTATATTAGTTCCGTAGCGGGTTGTGGGTTTATAGGGGAATAGGGTGGGAAGTAATTTAATTTACATTATAAAAATTAATAATTTATTAATTAATAATTTAGTGTTTTATAATAACTATTTAATCATTTTTGCGTATATTAGTTCCGTAGCGGGTTGTGGGTTTATAGGGGAATAGGGTGGGAAGTAATTTAATTTAAATTATAAAAATTAATAATTTATTAATTAATAATTTATTGTTTAATAATTACTATTGTTAATTAATTTATTATTAAATATATAAAAAGTGAATAATAATCTTTTTAATTAATTGATAATTATGTAAATTGTTTAATTTTTTTATTAATTAGAAATTAATTACATATTAATTATTAAAAATTAATTTATTAATATGTTAATTATGTACATTTGTTTAGTAGTGGGTTGAGTGTTGATAGGGGAGTAGGGTGGGAATTAAGTTAAATTTAATTCAAATTTTAATAATTTTTAAATATTATTTATTCAAAGTTATAGTGTTAATTGTGTTAATTAATTTAGGGGCTCATTACGATACCCGGCGTAAAAAAATCCGCCAGGCATGAAAGCGGCAAAAATCCGCCCGCACACACCGTCTGAACACCGACCACGCCATTACGATGACACAAACCGAAACCGCCATCGGCGGAAAAATCACACAAGATACCGCCCGCCATCGTCCGAGTCGGAGTCAAACCGCCCGCCACGGACGGAAACACGCACGACAACACAAAACCGCCCGCCCTCACGGCCGACACACCGCACGTGAGATTACGATCGCACCGCCATGAGCGCGGGAAAACTACAAATATACCGCCCGCCAGCGCAAACAACGCCGATGAGAATCGACACGGCAGAAGCCATGGCGCCCACGTCCCTGCACAGAAACCATCCGCTGACAAAAACAATCGCACACAACATGGCCAACAAGTCCACACAGCAAGGCACGCACAAATACACAAGCACAGTACACATCCCGAAAACACCCCCTGGACAAACAAAAACTACAAAGGCCAGAACCCCAGACACAACACACCTGAAAACAACAGACCATGAGGACACACCCACATAGGTAAGTACAAAAGCAGCACTCCCACAGACCACAACCCCTTGCAACATTGCAAACTAGAGAGGAGAGAAGAGGACACAGTGACACAGCAAGGACAGCAGCACACCACAGAAACGCACACATCACAACCACCACCACCACCACCACCACCAAACACCGGCACCACAAACCCCCTGCACATTACACAACACACACCGCACCAGCACCACAAACACCATGGCACCACAAAGAATGCCCAAGTTCACGCCCATGGAGCTGACGGTCATGGTCGACGAGATTATCAAGGTGCACCCACAAATCTATGGGAACCTGGTCCAGCACACACCACTAGCCACCAGAAAGAGAATGTGGAACCGGATCGTAGACCAGGTCAATGCAGTCGGGACCCTGCCCAGGAACAGAGTTGAAATCAACAAACGGTGGAATGACGTCAAGAGCCTGGTCAAGAAGAAGGAGAGCAAGAACAGAGAGCTGGCTGCCGTCACTGGCGGAGGGAATCCCGCGCTCTTCAAGACCTTCAAAGCGTGGGAGGAGAAGGTGCGAGTCATTATACATCCGGAGATCCTCGCCGGATTACCAGGGGAGTGGAGGCTGGTAAGTACAAACTAATGTATACCAGTACACCGCTATGTACTCACATGCACTACCACCATGCCACAGCTCCCAGGGACAAACACCCCCATGTCCAGCACACAATACACAACACATCACACACACATGCAACAGACACCACCACACACAGCCCAAACCGAAGAACTGTAAGATACGTGGGGACATGTGTACACTCAGCCAGCCACGTAACCACCAACAGGTCCCCAAGTATGCCAGAAGCGCCACAACGAGCACCCACCACACCCATGTGTCCGTCATAGCTGCACTAACCGACAAGTAACAGGTAAGTGGCAGGAACACAAAGTGCAGTGGGTGGGAGGGTGGACAACCCAAGTACAACACACACCAGGCCCCTAGTCCCACAGCACAGCAAGGAGGAGCATCCCCCACACCCCACAGCCACGTGTCAGCCACCGCAGTGCACACCGACAGCCGAAAGGTAGACATCACGGTCCACAACAATCGGTGTCAGTGGGTGTCCAGCCACCACCACGACCCACAACACCCCCCACCCCCACAGACCTGCAACATGGAGCACCCCCGCTTAGAACCATGTGGCATCCAGTACAGTGCACGCCCGAACAACCTGCAGGTGGGAAACTGGGCAGGGCTGGATTACTGGAGGCATGAGGACAGTAACACGACCAACACATGGGACATGTCACGTAGCAGACGAACACGCAGCACCGCCCACCGTCACGAACAAGTGAACAATGTGCACACGGACATGAACCACAGACTCACACCTCACATGACCCATCACAGACACAGCAACACCCAAGGAGCCACGTCTGCATGCACAAGCCACACTGAATATAGTACCACACGGCAGCCACTGTGCAACCCATCACACACAACCGAAACACCATTGAAGTCCTGTCCATGTAGCCCCTACTGCCTGTCAACCACACACCCCACAACTACGCCTATGTAAGACAAACAACACTAGACGCAACAGAGCGGAACAACATAAATGCACACGAACACCACTGAACCCATCAAACACACAGACACACCATGCACATACAACATACCATCCATCCCATCCGTCAGCCCCAGTCTCATGAAAGGCATGTCATCCGCACAGCTGCCACACATACAGCAGTCACGCTAAGATACATGCCCATGACCAACCATGTGCCAGAAGTCAATGAAGCGCACGCCACACTGTGAGCAACAACACACAACATGGGCCACACCCCCCCGAGCACTGCAGTGATGCACATGGCACAGGGCAGCACGCACACCAAGGAGATGGGACAACTGCAATACGTTGGCTGGCACACAACCATCACTCACTCATAACGATGCGTCCAATGCCATGTCCAGTAATCACAACAGACAGCAAATATGCAGGCCATGTCAGGCATGCACACACCTCAGACCATGCACTGTCATGCTGCCACAACACATGTCACGTTCGGCACCCATGGCTCACAGCATGTACCCCAAAAGCATATTCCATCCCAAATGCGAATCTGGGGCATGGCCCCCATGTTGCCATATGCGTTCCTAAGCGTCCCATTTGAACACCAAAAGCAAAGTACAAACCAGACCCAGGATGGGCCAGGAGCCCGCATACACCAGAGTCACAATAAGTAGGGGCACAGCAACACACCCATCGGCATGGCCAATCCGTCCCATGCCACATGTGCACAGCACACAGTCCCATTGCCAAGCACACACAACTACAAATGGTACAGCCACACACACGCCTCCGGGAAACCCATGTACGAGATTGCACGAACTGTTAATGTCAGACGACAAATACATACTTCGCCAGGTGCAACACAATAACAAATCTCATTCTCTCCACAGGTGACGAACTGCTGGATGCTGGGGATGGAGACAGCAGCCAGCACAGCCAGCCTACAAGCCCCCAACGAGGACACACGGATGTGGAGGATCTGTCCTCCTCTTCGGACACGGACCACCAAGCAGGCCCATCTGGTGTGGCAGGGCCCAGCCGCTCCCCAGGACCCCTCCTACCCACCAACCCATCATCCAGGGCTGCTGAACATTCCCAGCCCCCTGCTGCCACTGTCGTTGCGGCCACACCCACGGTCATTGCGGCCACACCCACGGTCATTGCGGCCACACCCACGGTCATTGCGGCCACTACCACTGCCGCAACCGCCACCATCGCCGCACCGACCACCACCGCCGCCACCACCACCACGTCTTCGCTGGCACCAGCCCCAGCGCAGGTGGTGGCCCGGCCGACTGGATCCACCCTGGGAGCCAGGGCGAGGACCGTGGTGGGCAATGTGGCTAGTGGGCAGGCCGGTGGCAGCAGTACTGGTAGGAGGAGCAGGGTCAGGGAAACGCCAGTCTCCCCTGGGAGCCATGCCCTGCCTCAAATGGCCAGAGTCCTTGGGGCCTATGAAGAGGCCCAAGGACAATGGGCCAGGTCTGCTTCAGACACGCGGGAGGTGCTGGGGGTGCTGAGGTCCATGGACGCCCGTATGGGCCAACTCGTGGACCTCATGGGCCAGCTGGTGGTGAGGTCACAGCCAGGGACAGCAGCTCCACCACCGCCACCACCTGCCGGGGCGCAGGGTCGAGCAGCAGTGTCCAGTTCCCCTGCGTCCACAGCCAGTGAGCACACCTCAACCACCAGCAGGTTGCAAGCAGGCACCCCCTCGCAAACGTGGAAGGGGCCGTCCGAAGTGGAAACAGATCTCCCGGGAGGACTTCGCACGCTCCAGACGCAAGTGAGGCAGCCAGCCAGCCAGCCTTCCTTGACCACCCACTGCATTGACTTGGACTACGATCCCACTCCACACAGCCATCTGGATGGCATGTGTCTGTTGGACCATGGACATGGAACAAGTGGGTACACCCTGAGCATCACGCAGCCGTGACCGACAGCTCATTGTCACTGCACGCACCACTTTTGTCATCACCTCGCACACAATCACATGTCACAGTTTGAAATAAATGCACCTCTTACACAAACTGCTGTTTGTGCCCTGTGTTTTATTTGTACGGAATACAACGGCCACCTTGGGCGGAAAGGCACCTGATGCGTGGCATGGCAATGGAACCGGAGGGCCTGTAGGGACCTAGGGGTGGGAGACAGAACAGGAGCACATTCAATGAGTGTGTCACACACCCATCACACAGTACATGTCAACAACTACAAGCAATGTACACACATCGCACAGAGCAATAGGGCACAATGCCACAGCCACCAACAGTGGCATACTACCCTGGCCATGGAGCGTTGACACACAGCACGCAGTGAACAAACGGCCACCCTGACACAGCACACACACACCTGCACAGATACAGCCACATCAGCCGTCGTACATGGACACTCACCGTCAAGTGAAGTAGCGGGCGATGAGCTGCTGCCGCACATTACCAGCTTCCTCCTCTCCGCTGTCCTCCTCACTCGAGCTGTCCTGGTCTGCGGGCTGGGGCCCTGGTTGATCTCCGTCATCCACGATGAGGGGGATCTGCTTCCGAATGGCCAGATTGTGCAGCATGCAGCACGCCACCACTATCTGGCACACCTTCTGTGGGGAGTACGCCAGCGCACTCCTCGGTGCGGTCCAGGCACCTGAACCTGGACTTGAGGAGGCCAAAGGTACGCTCGACCACACGTCTGGTCCTCCCATGTGCCTCATTGTAGCGATCGTCAGCTGGGGTGCGAGGATTCCTCAATGGACTGAGCAGCCATGCCCCATTCGGGTACGCAGAATCACCTGGGTGTGAGGGACACAGAGAACCGTTGCTAATCCAACTGGACAGGGGACAGCATCGCACAGCCAGCACGCTACACCACTCCACATACTCACCGACAATACAGCCACGATCCTGTTGCAGATTGGACATCAGTCGTGGCAAGATGCTGTTGCGCATGACGTGTGCGTCATGGGCCGAGCCTGGGAACTTTGCACACACGTGGGTTATCACCATGTCCGCAAGGCACACCACTTGCACATTCAGGGAGTGCTTCCTGTTGCGGTACAGGTGCTCAGTGGCCTGTGGTGGAACAAGGCCAACATGTGTGCAGTCAATGGCTCCAACGACGTGTGGGATCCTGCCAAGGGCATAGAATGCACCCTTCACTGCCGCCAATTCACGAGCCCTGGGGAAGCGGATGTACCTGTTTCGGCACAGCATCATGGCTGCCAGTACATCCCTCAGCACCTTGCTGAACATGGGCTGGGACATCCCTCCTCCACTGCCCACTGTGTGCTGGAATGACCCAGTGGCGAAGAAATGCATGGCGGCCATCACCTTAGCCGTGGGGGTGACTGCTGTCGGATACACCCTGCGGGGACGGAGATGGGGTTCCAACATGGCACACAGTCGATGCAGGGTTGGCCTGTCCAGCCGAAACTTCCTAATGACCTCAGTATCGTCCATGTCCGCCAGCAATTGGTATGGGCGGTCAATGTTCGGTCTCCGCCTAGGGAAAATGGCAGTGGACACATGTCAAAGCAACACGACACATAGCAATTCCGCATACACATCACTGACATGACTGAGCAAGCACATGAGTCACAGCCCAGCTGTCAAGCAGGGACGGCACGGCCACAATACACTTACACAGGTCTCCCACCAATGGCAATGGCTAGTGATACAAACCACTGCCATGTGCATGCACATGGGGATCTAGGCCCCAATGACTTGCGGGGCGTGCTGATGGGGACTGACTGCATATTCGTAAAGCGTCAACGCCACGGCAACATGAATGTCTGCTGAGCATGGCACTGCTTCCGAGGCTGGATGAGTATGGCACACGATGACGACGATGTGGGCACAGGCTGAGCGGCCAAAACAAGTGGGACCTGTGGCACGAGGGGATATGAGACAGTAGTAGGTGTCAGCACTGCACCCTATGTACAGCACTGTACGGATCACACCTCCCGAAACATTGACAGGTGTCCACATTGACAGCCCCATGCCAAGACGGCTGTGTGCTTGCAGTCACACGTCACAGGTGAGAGGTTACATTGCACGTGCCAGGTGGCAGACGTACATAGTGGGAACTGGCATGTGTGTGCATGTGTCTCCTGTTCAGGATCCACCAGATGGGCGCTGACTCTGTACTGACCATTGGACACAGCATGTTCCGTGGAAGGCTTGTGTGTGTGGGATGGTGGCACTGGATGTGCCTCCGTTGGGTAGGGGGCCATGCACAGGGCGGGTACGTCGATGATTGCGCATTGTTGGTCACGGTGGGTGCACCAACTAAGATGTGTTGCCCTGTGTTCAATTCCTATGTCCGCATGATGATGGACTGTAGATGTGGGCAGACTACACATTGGTCGATGTGCTGTCTATATGCATGTGCCTTCACACCAGGCACAGCTGCCCCTGCACATGTGACCCCTGCTGGACTCGCTGCTGGGTCTGTGGAGCTGATGCACCTTCTGTGCATGGGGCGGACAGCTCTCCTCACTTCCCTCATTGCGCATGTCATGACTTTGCCGCAGGTGACATGGATCATGGAGGGCCCACATGTACGCGTGGGTAGGCTACACATGATTGTTCACTGGTCGCCACCCCCAGTCAGTGTTTCGAATGGGAAGGTTGTCGTGCTGGTGGCATATTCGATGTGGCGGATGGGCGGGCCTAGGTGCGGGCTTACATTCCGGACATGGGGGGTAGTTGGATTGGCGACTAGTTGCAGTACACACGGGACACGTCTCTTCCTTTCCACATCTGGGTCATCCCTTGTACTAACTGACAGTGATACAGTCATCTTCGCCCCAGCCCTCATGTCCTCCCCTCGCTCCCCCAATATGCATGTGCACCTGCGAGGCTAGCGCTTGCACAGGCAGCCCCAAGCTCGCACCAGAGAGGGCAAGGAGTGTATGTGTGGGTCCAGTTGCACGAGTGGGCTGTCTCAGGGTATGATGTGTGGCGTCGCCTTCCGGATCCGCCACCTGCGACACCCAGTGGCTGTGGCTGCCCTTGCGGCCATGCCGCGTCCGTCTGTGGCTGATGGCCCACACATTCACTCTTTGGCCTCTCTGGGGAGGGCTCGGGGGTGGTGGCGCACGCGCTTGCACTTAGTCGCAATGGCATGTGGCGTGGTTGGTATGATGGGCAATGGATGGGATGGTGCGAGCCACCTCCCGTGACGTCAGTGCTGCTCGTGCTGTGGTGCGTCCCCCTACACTTCCATTTGACTTGTGCCATGCTACACGTTGAGGTTCTATTGCCTGCGTGATATGACCAGGAGGAGCGCGAGGAGACCTCTCACACACCATGCTCCACTGCCATCCCGTGCCCTGTATCGCCTGTGCGGATTGACTATGTTGGGGTTACACCTGGTCGACTGGGGCTGTGTGTGCCTTGTCAAGGGGCATGGCGTGCGCACAACAGGATCCAGCTTGTCCACGGAGGGTGGGCTGACGTGTGCGCCTGGTACCGCATTGTTCGTGTGCCCGGCTGCTGTGCACACACGTGTTCACTCCCCCGACAGGTGTCCTCTCACAATGCCCAGGGAAGCGGTGGTGTACTGTTCATGACCCCTCCCAACACGGCGTGCTCCAACTTGGCATGTGCGCATCTACCCGTCACACCCACCCACCTGAGCACTGCGTCCATACGACTTCACACGACACATGTGTGTCTTCCACAGTTGTGCTACTCATTTGCGTTGACATCCAATACCAGTGGACTACATGGTCATGTCACGACTGCCGTGTACTTCACATACTCTCATCCTCTCTCATTCGTACTTGTGAAATGAGTCACCGGAGACAGTTTTGGTTTCAAACATTATATTGAGTCTTCTGTCCTCTGTGATGCAGTATAGTGGACACTACTGGCAGCGGAATACATGTTGAGGATATACTGAGCATGATTACAAATGGGATAGGGTGTGGGGTTACATGTGATTGGCTGTTGCATGTGGGATGTGGGCTTCAGAGTTACATCTGCTTGGCCAAGGCTGTGCTAATGTACATTTACGTATAGCTGCGGAGCTGCGGACTTTGACACAGACGGTATACATGTAGCCTACCAGACCGCTTGGCATCATGGGCACAGTCCATCTCAGTTCCATGTGACAGGTTTGCTGCGGTTGTTCCTCATGCACGCGTGCATGTGAGATGACATCAGGGCATGTGCTTGCGTGCATGCAGCGGCGTGCCACTTGTTGTTGCAATGTGGTGGTTACTGGACATGTCACAGTCACTGGGGTCGTGTTGTTGTTGTATGCACTTGTCGTCCATGCAAAGGTCCTGGTATGGGATTCCCGGGGCGGGGGTGGGAGGGGTGCAGCACCCACAGACTCCAGGCGACCTATTCATGTCCACTGAGCGGTGTGTGTGTCCATGGGCGCTGGATCCATGTCGTGTCCTGGTTGTTCGTGCAGTTCCGTCCATGTGGGTGCGATACACAGACCCCATGCCACTGCCTCCCACGATGCATGCGGTGTTCCTGGATGTGATGGGGAACAGTGTGCATGTCCCGGTCATATCCGATGTCATGGCGATGTCGTTGATGGTGTGGTAACAGTTGCCGGTCGTTTGGTATGGCTGTTGTGGTGGTGACTGGCCAGTCCGTGCGGAAGCTAAGCATGGGTGCGGGGTTGGACATCATAGGTCAATCGGGAACCTGCGTTGTGGTCCGACGAATTTACAGGTTGTCAGGTATGCGATGCCGCCCAGCAGGGCTTCCATGTCATTGGTGGTGTACATGTTTGCCAGCCAATGTAGCGGATGGTGGCTGTCAAGGTGTTGTTCGTAAGTTGTCCCTTGGAGGACCATGATGGGGCTTGCTGGGTGACATTCGATGTAGCTGTTCTCGATGATCCGTCGTGTGGAGGCACAGTGGTCCCATTTCAGTGCGGGTGCGATGTTGGCCACATACGCCATGCCCCCATAGGCAGAGCAGGCCCTGTCGTGTGCGTCCAGAGGGAGGAGTAGTGGTAGCAGGTCCGCCTTTAGACATGCCGGGTTGGAGAGGCACATCTCCACGGGATGCTGGTAGGGACACCTCCGACAGTAGAAGACGGGCATGACGCAGCTGAACAATGTGATGCGGTAAGTCAGTCGGTAACTTACGTTCAGCAGGGACAGGAGATCGCATCCCAATATATGTATCAGGTTGGTTTTGTACAGCTTGACCTGTCCGGCGTAGTTGGGTAGGTGTGTTGCGGTTGCCATTTTGCAGCGGTGCGTTGTGGTGGCGTGCTCCGGCTGTGTGTGCAGTCTGCAATGTGCACGCTCCGAGGTTGCTGTGAGCTCTGTGTAGTCGTAGGGAGACAGGACTTGTGTTCTGTTGGCTTGTGCGGAGGACACGGGCCCTCATCCCACATGCTTCTCAGACAGTTCAAGGTCAGTGATGTGTGACTCCTTCCAATTAACTTGCATGTGGCCGACATGGGGGAGTGTTTTCTTTTTCTTTCCCGTCCGTTGTGTTCTTCTGTGATATGCGCTATCTGCCCTGTGGTCGGTCTCCTCGGCATGCCTGTGTTGGTCTTTTCTTGGACAATGGCTGTATTCACCGGCTTCTTTCGTAGGGCTGTGGTTTCGGAGTTGGAATGGAAGGTCATTCAGTGCTGTCTGCTCTCCCTTGTGTGGGCGGCAGGCTGCCTTTCCGCTCTGCGTTGGGCCTTGTGTGTGAATGTTATTCTTGGGCCACCTGTTGTCGGTCCCCGGGCTCTTTGGTGTTCCGTTTTATATGTCTTGTTCATATGTGCAGGGTGGTATGGGTGTTTCAGTGTGGTACTGGCGTTCCTCTTCCCGAAGGGGCCCTGCTTCTCCTAGCTGGTGTTGCCGCCGCTGTGTGCTACGCCATGTTTGTTACACTGGGGTGTGTCCTGCTGTTGCGTGACTTCACTGACATGTGTGCGTCGGTTGTGTGGCGTTGGGTGTTGTCCGTGAATTGGGCGTTGGGGACATGTCTGTGGCAGGCCTGTCACGTGTCATGTGCGTTCGGGGTGGGGCTGATGTGTGTGCTGCTTGGTTGTGTCCCTGTGTCTGTGTGCGATGCATGCATGGCGCTGCGGTTGGCCTCTGCGTTGTGCGCATGTGTGGCGGCGTCATCGCCGCTTTGGGGCCGTGACGGGGTCGTTGGTTCCTAGTCCCAGGTGGTGTGTACACATGTGTTACGAGATGTTACGATTTGGCCTGTGTGTCATATGTGGATGCAATGGTGGATGTGTAGTGTACACGCGGGGGTGGGGGGTTGTCTGCTTTTTTCCGCCCTTGCACTGTGTCCACCGTTTGCGTGCACTTGTTGTGTGTGTGCCTACCTGCGTCTCCGCGGTACGTTGCGTCCTTGGTGGTGCATCAGCAAGAGCATGGGGAGGGCCTGCAGTGCTGGATTCATGCTCGGGGGAGCCGCTTCTTCGGTGTCCGTGCTCGGCGTACGTGTTACCGCTTCGGTTTGTCGTACGGTGTCTCTTAGCCGTGGGAGCCGTTTGTTTGCGGCATCGTAATTTGTACGCCGGGCGGGACGTGATTTCGTCGGACGGTGTGTGTCAATTGTGCTGCGCCGCTACGTGTACGGACGCACTTTGATGGCGGACGGTGTCGCTGGCTTGCCGGCGGTGTTTGGCCGACTTTTCGCATCGTAATAGGGCGGGCGTGTGGACTGCTGCGTGCCGGCGGTAACTGGTGGTTTTTGCATCCGCCAGCACGGCGGTTGTGCTTCCGCCCGCCATCGTAATGACCCCCTTAGATATGATGGTTATTAATTTGATTGTTAATTGTAATTAGCTAATTAATTAAATGTTAATTAATTATGTTGATTTATTAATATTTTACACTATTGGAGGTGACGTTTATAGGGGAAAATGTTGGAAGGTAAATATATTTTTATTAATTAATTATTTGTTAATTAATTTTAATTATATTGTAGGAGTGGGTCTACTCAATTATTTCCCTACGCTACCCAACACTTTCCCTACTGTTGCACTCACTGGAGTGGGAATAGTTATTTTGACACTCCCGCTATCCAACACTTTCCCTACTGTTCCACTCACTGGAGTGGGAATAGTAATTTTTAGACTCCCGCTATCCAAAACTTTCCCTACTGTTCCACTCACTGGAGTGGGAATAGTAATTTTTACCCTCCCGCTATCCAACACTTTCCCTACTGTTCCACTCACTGGAGTGGGAATAGTAATTTTTACCCTCCCGCTATCCAACACTTTTCCTACTGTTCCACTCACTGGAGTGGGGATAGTAATTTTTACCCTCCCGCTATCCAACACTTTCCCCAATGTTCCACTCGCTGGAGTAGGAATAGTAATTTGTACCCACCCGCTATCCAACAAATTCCCTACTTTTGCAGTTGTTGGTGTGTGAATACTAATTTTATTCCCTTAGCTATGCAACGTTTTTAATTTTGTTATATTTAATGTAGTGTAAATTATTAATTAACATAATTTTTTTTACTTTAATTATTTAAATTATTATATATTATTTATTTTTATATTTATATAATATGTTTATTTATATATATATGTAAATATATTTTTAATAATGTTTTACATATTTTATAATTAAGATTAATAATTATTTTATAATATTAATAAGTAAATTTATATATGTTAAAAATAATTAATATGTTTTTTTTTACATTACATTTATTATTTTTACATTTTACGCTTTTTTACATTATTTTAACTATGTTTTATTTAATTGTGTTTATTATTTAATTACTTTTATATTATTTTTAATACATTTAAAAAATTCGATATTTTAGTTAACTATATTTTAAACATCGATATTTTGTACTTGATATTTTAGTACTTACCTGTTTGTAGATAGGGACTCGATATTCTGTCCCTCGATATTTTGGCATCGATATTCTGGACAGTCGATATTCTGTCCCTCGATATTTAGTCACTGATCCGCTTGTAATAGCCCTATTCTCCCCATTCTCAAACAGACACCTTCGGGGTCCTCTGATGATCATGCAGATGTTTATCGCTTTGTGATTGACTTGCGGGAAGTTAATAAAATAGTGATTCCCCAGTTCCCGGTGGTTTCTGACATTACCACTCTTTTGACAATGATTCCTTCTTCTGCTACATTCTTTTCTGTCATTGATTTGAAAAATGCGTTCTTCAGTATTCCCATTCATCCTGACAGCAGGTATCTATTTGGGTTCACCCTAGCTGGTAAAAGCTTTACATTCTGTCGCGCTCCTCAAGGCTATACAGAGAGTCCGAGTATCTACAGTCAGGCATTGAAAGGTCAACTAGATTCTTTGTCGCTCCCTACCGGTAATGTATTGCTTCAGTATGTCGATGACTTGCTCATTGCCTCGGATACAGAACAAGGTTGCAGATACTGTCGAAGTAGGGTAGGAGATTGACCCCTGAGCGCATCAGTCCCATTGTTAAAATGCCCGTTCTGCAAACTCAGAAGGATATGCGCGCTTTCATAGGTATCACTTCCTATTGCAGGCAGTGGATACCTAGCTATTCGATGTTAATTAAGCCCCTGCTTGCTTTAACACTAAAAGATGTGCATGAACCCCTGCCCTGGACGCCTGAATGTCAGCAGTCTTTTGATCAATTGAAAACTGCGCTTTGTTCGGCTCCAGTACTTGGCACCCCCGACTATGCTAAGCAGTTTGTGATGTACGTCCATGAGATGGCCGGTTGCGCGCTTTCTGTTTTAACACAAAAATTTGGAGATAAGCAACGGCTGTGTGCTTATTTCTCTGCTGTGCTTGACCCTGTCGCATGAGCCCTCCCGAGCTGTCTAAGAGCGGTCACAGCTGTGGCTTTCTCAATAAGACAATCGGCTGGCCTCGTACTTAATACTGACCTCACAGTCATGGTACCCCATGCTGTGGATACACTGTTGAATAAGACAAAAACACAGCACCTCACCAGTGCACCTCTGACAGATTATGAGCTAACGCTGTTCGCCAAACATATTACAATTAAACGATGTGCCACTCTGAACCCAGTCACGTTACTACCCCTCCCTTCTGAGACTGAGGAGATTGACATACATGATTGTATCTTCCGGACGGAAGAAGAGACGAAAGGACGGGTAGACCTGACTGATGTTCCCTTATCTGACCCTCAAGGGGAAGTATATGTCGATGGCTCTTGCTTTAAATTACCAGATGGCACTACAACTGCTGCGTATGCTATTACTACGCTGCGTACGGTAGTTGAGACATCACGAGTTCCCTATCAGTTGGCACAAGCTGCAGAGCTCGTTGTCTTTATTCGAGCCTGTGAATTAAGTGAGGGACTGGTTGTCAATATTTATACTGACAGCCAGTACGCTTTTGGAGTCGCCCATAATTTTGGGCTTCCCATGGAACAAAGCTCCAGTACGGTCCTCTTATATATAGGCTTCTGTCCGCTTTGACACTCCCAAAGAGATTGGCAATAGTGAAGTGTAGTGCGCATAGGAAAGTTATTGATGATGTAGGTAAAGGGAACGCTTTTGCATATCAGACAGCCAAGGAAACAGCCCGGACTAGGATGAAAAGAATGTTTGTAGCAGGTCCCGCTAGGTGGGTGCCCGAGGTCACAATGTTTGAAGATACACTTGAGAACATGAAGGAAATACAGAGTAAGGCCACAGTGGAGGAATTAGCAGTGTGGCCAGAAAGTACAGCACAACTGAACAATGAGGGATGTTGGCTTGACAAGTCAGGGAAGCAGAGATGGATGTTGCCAGATGCATATGTTCTTCCTGTAGTCACGATGGCCCATGGCCCAGCCCATATCAGCGCTAAGGGCATTTGCAAGTTGTTAGACCCTGTATGGCAGAATGATAAAATTTCTAGAACTGCTGCACACTTAGAGAAGTACTGTATGGTGTGCATGATGCACAATCCTGGGAAGGGTACCCTTACGCCACCCGGTAATTTTGCACCACCCACTTTCCTTTTTGAGGTCCTTCAGCTAGATTACATCGAATTAGACAGAGTCAATAACTTGAAGTACGTGTTGGTGGTTCTCTGTGCGTTCAGTAAATGGGTTGAGGCTTACCCCACTAAAGACAATAGAGCCATGACGACTGCAAAGGTACTCCTGAAGGAGTTCTTTCCTCATTTTGGCTTGCCCCGTTTGATCTGGAGTGATAACGAAGTCATTTCAACACCAAGGTTATCCAGTTAGTTTGTGATGGTCTGTACGTAAAGCAGAAATTTCATGCTACAAATCACCCCCAGTCAGCAGGTTTGGTTGAGAAATACAATGGTACTCTCAAACTGAAATTGGCAAAGATTCAGGAGTCCACAGGGTTACAGTGGCCAGATGCTTTACCATTAGCTCTTTTGTCGACAAGAGCAACAGCACATTCTAGAACAGGATTGTCACCTTACGAGGTTGTGTTTGGACGCCCGGCGAATGTCTGGGGCGTCCCGCGTCCTTGTAAGTTCTCTGATATTGAGTACCCATTGTTGACAGACTACCTTTGTCAGTTAACTGAAAATTTGCGTTCTATTCACCAACAGGTCCGGGAGGCTCTGCCTGATATACCAGAGGGACCCGGACACAACATCCAGCCTGGTGATTGGATCCTGGTGCGCAATTTTCAGCGGAAGAAGAGTTTGGAGCTGCGTTGGAAGGGAACTGAGCAGGTCTTTCTAGCCACCAGAACCGCAGTCAAGGTTGCTGGCCGAAAGAACTGGATCCATGGCACTCATTATAAATGAGTGCCTCTACCTTTGCCCTACGACCAATGGGTTGCTGATGGAGTTGGGGATACTGAGTGTGAGAAGGTGCCTCAGTCTGTTCCCTTCGGCGATGCAAAGCTTACGTGGACCCAAACGGATGCAGAGAATAATGAGGTGCTAAATGCAGCGGTTCCTCCAGAAATTCGAGCCATTAAGGAGCCGCTGTTTGTTGACCCCTCTGTGCCTGGAGTCACCAGGTACAATTTGCGTCCTCAGCTGAGGAATAGTGCACCAAAGGAGAAGTCAGGTTAGCCAGGGATGGACTGTCTATGTTAGGGTGTACTTTGCTATAGTACCAACGGTGTTAGTTCAGGGTGTTGTGAGACTGGTGCACTGTTCTGACATTGGACAGGATAGATTGAATGTGCTCCCCAGGAGGGGGGTACATTATCCTGTGTGACGTGGGATTCATCGTGAGCTTAGGACTGAGCAAGCTCCACCGCCGGTGCTCAAGAGCGCCAACGTTGATGAACAATAGGAGCCTGTACCAGTGAGGCTCTGACGGACACTGGGAACACTTACCTTTGCTATCAGTTTTATTGCATTCCTCTTTTTGTTCTATAATGCATCCGTTTGGTCGACCTATTGAGGAGGAGGAACAGCCATTTGCACCACCGCGCTTAGTGCGGGGTTGGTCAACAAATAGTAAAATAGTTTGCATCTTAATTGTTATGATTACGCTAATAACAATACTTGGAATATCCTGGTTTCTGGAGAAGTATCCTGTACATTCCTTGGTTGGTACAACGCCCAC
Organism: Calotriton arnoldi; assembly: GCA_963921515.1. NCBI lineage: Eukaryota > Metazoa > Chordata > Amphibia > Caudata > Salamandridae > Calotriton > Calotriton arnoldi. Next base: position 415,017 of record CAWUFW010010960.1, on the reverse strand, counting down.
TTCCCCTGAGCACATTTTTGTTACTTTAGCCCTTCACAAAGAAGAGCATAGAAAGTCTTACAGAGACAATGTATTTATACAAATGTTGCATCAGGCCCATGATATGTCCAATACAACTAATTGTTGGGTGTGTGGATTGCTCCCCTCGGTTACTCATAAGAGCTACAGTTTGCTGTCCATGCCATTGTCATATGTTGGTAGCTGTGAAGGTTGGTTTGAATTGTTCGTTATGGTGCACTGCCATTTCCAACTCTCTACTCAGGTTATGACACCTGCTGATTCTCGCACTGTGGTAGAGTATATATGTTTTCATCACAGGTTTACTCCCATAGGACAGGCAGGACAAGGGATCTCCGGTACATTGTCCCCAAAATCCTGTATGAGCACATATGAAAAAGTAAAGACCGAAACATGGCTTCGAATGGAAATGGCTGATTTCCAAAGTTTCAACACCTCTGAGTATTTCAAATCTTTCCAAGATTGCAATATTACTAAGGACAAACCGATGCTGGTGTCCGTGGTCAACACAACAGCTAGTTTATGTGTCCAGGGGACTGGGGAGGTAAAGGTGGGGGAGAGTAAATGCAATTTCACCTGCAGACTGAGAACGATTAATAGTCCGCCTTTGATCCTACCCCATAATATCTATTTTGTCTGTGGATCCCAAGCTCATGTCTGGCTTCCGAGGGGATGGTCGGGTAGATGTTACCTCTCTTTCCTCCTTCCCCCTGTATAAAGATCATCAGCTGCAGCGTAGGAGTACATACTTGCCCTGAGTCAGAAGGGTTGTTGACACAGAGGATGTAGATCAGATAGATACCACCGCACAACAGTTTGGGGATGCAATAAAGGGTCTCCTACCTTTTTGGGGCCCCATGGCTAATAGTCTTCAACTTCGTCGGCTAACAAGAGTTGTGGAAGGGGTTATTAATACAACTGCTGGAATACTGACAAACATCACTACTGAGCTTCAGGCTACGAGATTAGTCACTTTGCAGAACCGGATGGTGTTAGACGTCATCCTTGCAGATCGGGAGGGGCTTGCCGCGTCATTGGCAGCAGCTGTTGTGTTTACATACCTGATCACGCTCCCAATGTGTTTGCAGCTATACAAAAATTGCATAGACTTTCGTCTGATATACACCAAGAAACAGGTACTTGGACCCTATCGGGGTGGTATTGGAACATGCTAACAACATGGGGTTGGAAGATCCTCATCTTTTTGATTGTGGTTGCCAGTATTATTTTTACATGTTGCCTCTGTATACACTGTCTCCTGGCATGTTGCACCTATTGTGTAAATGTTCTTACCCCCAAAATGAAAATATCAGTCCATGATACCAACGCTGCGATTATGCTCCAACAAGATATTGAGAGCATGATGCAGATAGACGAGGGTATCTTTGAGTACTGACTATATGAGCAATTTTTCACAGTGTTGTTTCTTGCTTCCGCAAAATGTTGTACTTTTCTTGACAATAACATAAATATGGTTTAGCTTCTGCTAAAGGAGGGTATGTTAGAATAAAAATGTCTTAGCTGTGCTGCTTATGTATTGTACGTTTTAAGTTAGCATTCGCGGCACCATTTTATGTTTGGCCGCCATTTTGAGTCATGATCGAAACTAATTTCTCTCTGTCTCTGCTGAAAGCAGCTGTGGTAGTTTTTGTTTCTCCAAGGTTGGGCCTTGCTGTACTAATGAATACACTGTTCTTATTAGCGCATACCTTTCCCTGTAGATAGAGGTCTGCTCCCACTAGTCCAGCGGTGGGCACAGGCAGAACGACCTTGGCATAGAGATAATGTGTGCCCGGTCTCAGGATCGAAACTCATCCTTCTGTACTTTTTTTGTCTAGTTGCCTCCAACTGGAAATTTCCAGTCTGGGCATGCCTTCATTGGTTCTGAATTGTACATAATGTATCACCATGTTTGCTGATGTCAGTCCCTCTGCAGCAATCCTAGGAGACTGGGCAGACTGGGCTCCGCTCGAGTGTACATGAATAAATATACTTGGTTTGTATTCTCTACTGTCTGACCGACTCTTAATTTGTATGGAAGTTCTGAGAGGTGGTCGCGAGTGACCCGGGTGGCCCTAATCGGGTCACTTCCTTCACTACCTATTACTTTTTTTGGCTTTTTTTAACTTAATTATTATTGTTTATTAGGCTTTGCTTCTCTATTCAGACAAGCAGTGCATTAAAATGCTTTTCTACCAAACTTAAGGCAGGATTTTTTTTTTTTAGGAAGAGGGAAATTGCTTCCCCAGTAAAACTTTTATAGCATGTTACCATTATTCAATAGAGTCCCTCCCACTCTGTACCTTTTCCCTCAAGTATTTACCATTCCATCGACTCTCTGTCCTATCTACCCACTCTTATAGTGTGCACCTTTCCACACCATTCTGTGCTGTCTGTCTGCAGCTGTCTCTCAGTCTGGGCTTTTTAGTGCTTACGCTCGACCTATGTCTCTCATTCTTTTTCCTGTTTCAAAGATGCTTCTAACTGTTTTTACCCTCATCCCAACTGTCTGCTGTATCCCCAAACTTGCGCTTCTACCATGACTGTGCCCATTTACCCACTTTGCGCCCTGATATAAACCCTGTACCCCTTGGGAACCCTTTCTCAGAGACTATTCCCTCATATGCCGTTTCTGTCTGCTTTCTTCTCTAGTCTTTTACTTCCTTTCCATCCAATTCTTTCTCCTTCATCAGTGTCAGCTTTTTGTGTCCTCAATCCCTCTCACTCATCCGCGTCAGCTTGTTTGTCGTCAATCTCTTCATATATCTGTTCTCGTCACTCTTCTGAGCCTGTGCCCACTCTTCTAATCTGTGCTACTATGCGTGCCTGGGAAGCAGAAACGCACAACTAAAAATAGTTGAAGGCCCTGAGTGGTGTTTGCTCTCTTTTGCCCTAGCTCTGCTAGTCATACACCATTAACATTGTAGTATGTGACATCACTCTGTACAGTCCCTCCAGTGTGCACTGACTCCCAGTCTTTAACCTCATTCTAAGACTCTGTATGCTCTCTCACATTGTTTGCACTCTCCACGTGCCACAGTCTTTGTCTTTCCATTCTTTTTCACTATTTCTTCACATGCTTGCCTGTCTCTCTATGCCTTTTCCCACAGCATGCGCCCTTTCAACCAGTTTCTGCCCTCTTCCCCACTGTGGCCCTCATTACAAGTTCAGGTCTAAACATCCGATCCCTGTGCAGACACTTTTTATGAGCTGTGTGATAATTATCACACCTTCACATTTTTCCACTGATAGGTTCTGGCAGGTCAAACCTCCCAAAATTGATCGGGGAGGGGACGGTCCAGAAAAATCCATAACGTGCAGAATATGGTGTATTAAATATGGATTCCACTTGTTATGCCTCACTTACAAGTTCAAAGCCCAGAATAGGAGATATGTTGAAAATACCTCACAGAGCCATACTGTTGTATTCTACAATTTCAACACTGTCCAACAACTCAGTGCCCTTTTCTGTGCTCTCCTTTGTATTTTCTTCCATTATATACCCTCACTCTGGGTTTGTGCCTTCAAATTCTATTTCTGACAACGTGTTTTCAACCGAAGTTTAGAGCAGTAGCCCCTTTGGCTGTGTTATTGTTGAGAAAAACCAAAAAGAATCCACCTTGATGAACTGAATAGTTATATCCTTCCTAAGTCTATTCAACACTGTTCATGAACTGTGTGTACCCTACCAATGTATAGGGAAACACAATGTGTTGTTAAAATAACCCTCACCCACCAAAAGGTCCCTTGATGGCATGCTTCATCATTGGGTTCTTCCCGCCCCGCTGCGGGACGGGGCGTGCTACGACCAACGGAAACGTGGGAGCACTTAGGAGTGAATATACTATGTGTAATGTGAGAGTGGAAGGGTCAAAATGAAAATCGTGGGGTTAAAAAATACCTGGCTATGTGGAAAGCTACTATTTAATGCTCCTTCTAGCTGATATCGTTAAAAATGGGGAATGGAGGATATGTGCTGTAATGGGATACCACCTGCTAGGTCTACATGTTTCGAAGCCATCCCCTGGCTTCTCATCAGGACCAAGAAAATGATCCCTACTCCACTCTAAGATAAAAACAACAATGTGGTCTGCTTAATCAATCTAGCAGAATATAATGCACATAAGTAACATGCACTTAATACTGTACCCTGGTTGGTATAGTTTCTTAAATTAATCTGGAAGGATAAAGAAACAACATCGTTAAATGCAGTAATATAATAATTACTGAGCCACATCACCATATTTGTGGAAGGTTTCTAGAAGTGATATATTTTTCACTTAAGTGCACCACAGCTTGTAAGTAAAGTGGGTGCCGTGCTGCCCATGAAAGTGACATATAATACAGTACTAGACACAACAACATTAAACATAAAACACACACTCTATAATCTTCAGTTCTGTAGGTTGTTTGATCCATAACATAGAGTCAGCTAAACCCTACAATGATTGTAAAATGCGGGTGAAATACATCGTGATGCCCCTACAAGTAAAATTGTAGAAAAAACAAAGATTAACATACACTATTATTACCACACTATAGCCTCATGAGCTATTATCACGGGAGGGGAGGAGCGCTTGTAGTCACACACTGCAGGGGATAAAGAGCATAGAGGATCACGTTTGTTATTACAACCGATGTCACATCTCTGCAAAAAAAGCTTTCTAAAAATAATGCTCGGTGTCTCAGGGGGAGGGGGCCGGCTACACTGTACTCACTTCGTCAAAGCTTCTCACTCGCTCAGGACAATACCTCTCCGTGGCTCCGATGAACAAGTTATGCGTGTTCGGAGCTGATTTAAGTAATGCCTCTCTTCCGCGTTGCGCGCGCGATTGGAGTGAGAAAGGCTGCAATGTTAAATAAATACAAAATGGCCGCACGTGATGAGACATACTTCCTGTAGGCTAGGCTACTTCCGTGTGGGTGTAGAATTAGGGTCCAAACTGGAATGGCATGGTGAGCAAAAAAACGATGGATTTAGGCTCAGATCTCTGTACTGGGGTGAATGTATGACATTGTTCTGCATTCTGTCCATCAATTGTTCTTTTTGCAGGTGTGGAATTAGTACCACATCTCAACTGGAGTGCTAACTTACGCAAATGGTCGCCTGAAACGGAACACTCAATTCTTTCAACGCGTTTGTTTCCGCATCTGCGTGTATCTTTTTGTCATAATGGGCGTGTTGCAATATGTGTCCGTTTATCAATAATGCTTATGGTATCTTATTTATGGTGACACCCCAACTTGGAGAAATGCACAGGTTCCCTTTGTTATTGCGGCATGTCTATAGTGCTAGTGTGGGTCTGTTAAGAATGGTAGCTCTACTTCCCAGCTGGAGCGCAAACATTGAGAGAAGGGGCCGCCCCTAGTGGAACACTTGGTTCTTAAAACGTGGTCACTTGTGCTTTTACGCTTGTATGCAAACTGTAGTGTGTGCCAATATTGCGCATCTTTGCTCTAATACTCATGGCTGCTGATGCAGTGATTGCTTTCCTAAGAGAAATTCCATGCCACATCTTGATTGCAATAAGTGCCCTGAGTAGCACGTTCATGTCGGTGTACCTAGCGTGGCTTACTTAATACCCCTCTATACTGACGAAGGGCCCTCTTGTGGTCGTGCCTTTTCATGTGTGGCAACTAAGTGTCAATATTTGCTTTCTACGATCGTGACCAAGATCCAGGAAATGCATTTCATTGGTGTTCTTGTCCTGAAACCACTCGTAGGTGGTGACCTGGCGTACCCATCTCACTGTAGAAAAAAGGGTTCATCTGTTTTTGGTATTGTCGTACGTACCCTCTGGATGTAAGGAGGGCATTCGCTATATGAGTTGTCCCCAGGGGATATCGTCTTTAAGTCCTGTAATATGTGTTCCCAAACGGAACACCCAACGTTGTTCTTTCTCAAAAAGTGTCACCTCATTGTGCACCTGTTCAATGACTGTCCAGTGTAAATCCTCAGTGGTGTGATTAACCTCCAAGAAATGCGATGCCATTTTGGTTGTTGTTTTTTTGCATTTAATATTGCTCCTGTGCTCACAAATGCGTGTTTTTACCGGGCGTGTTGCCATTCCGATGTACTGCATTTTGCATGGGCAGGTAATCATGTATATTACATTCCTATTATTACAGTTGATAAAACGGCGTTGTTCCCACTCCGTACTGTTGTTAAATCTAATGTCTCTTCTTTTTTTGGTCAAATGACATACGCTACAGTGGCCGCATGGGTGGTGACCCCTTACTGGCGGGAGCATGCTACTTGTTACCTCAGCCCGTGCGGTTGTGCGTGGTCTAGTGTGGACTACCATGTCCCGTACACTCTTTCCTCTCCTGTGTGAAAACATATGTTTAGGTAGATCGAGGTGACCGCAGTTCAGTATGCGCCAGTGTTTGTTGATGATCTTGGTGACTTGGTTGGAGCCAGTGTTGAATGTAGTGATACATATTGGTCTTTCTTCTTGTTGTTTCTTAGGTGCAGGTTCCAAAAGGGCGTCCCTGTTATTGTTCCTCGCTCGTTTGAAAGCTTTTTCCACTATTTTTGGTGGATAGTTCTGTTTCTCTAATTTCTTTCGTAGATCTGCCGCCTGTTCCTTAAAGTCTTTGACTTCAGAGCAGTTCCTTCTTAGGCGTAGGAATTGTCCATATGGGAGATTATCCCTCAGGTGTCGCAGATGAAAGCTGTCATATAGGAGGAGACAATTTTTAGCAGTGGTTTTAAAGTGTGTCGTGGTTCTCAGTGTGCCATCCTTTGCGAAAATGTTCAAGTTCAGAAACACCAGTTCTGTGTTTGAGATGGTGCTAGTAAACTTCAGGTATTCATTTTGGCAGTTGAGCCAGGTCATGAATTTGTTGGCAGTTTCTGCGTCTCCCTTCCAGATGACTAGCACGTCATCTATATACCGTTTCCATTCCCTGATCTGTTCTTGAAATGGGTTGTTCATATGCAGGATCTTATGTGTTTCTAGATGGTAGACGTATAGACCAGCTATACTAGGGGCGAATGTGCTGCCCATGCTGGTCCCGTGCTTTTGGAGGTATAATGTGTCTTCATATTGGAAGAAGTTCTGGGTCAGTGCTAGAATACAGCAGTTCATTACTATGTTGCGTGGTGTTTGGTAATCCCAGTCTATCCCAAATAAGACTTCCTCTATGATGTTTAAGGTTTCGTCATGGGGAAGACTGGTGTAGAGACTCTCCACGTCTAGTCCCATCATTAGTTCTTTTGTAGGGTCGAACTCTATTTCATGCAAAAGCCTCAGCACGTCTTTGGTGTCTTTTAAATACGTGTTGGTCTTTTGTACTAGAGGGCGAAGAAACGCATCTGCAAATTTGGACAGAGGCTACAGTATAGATCCTATGCCCGATACTATTGGGCGACCCGGTGGCTTATCCAGATTTTTATGAATTTTCAGGATGGTATAAAAATACGGGATCCCAGGAGATTTGTTGGTAAGGAATTCTCCTTCCTTAGTAGAGATCCAGTCGTGTGTGAGGGCTTCCTCTACCATGTTGGCAATCTGGACTCTTAGTGACTCTGTTGGGTCTTGCAGCAAGACCTCGTAATTCCTCTGGTCTTGCAATAGTCGTCGGCACTCTTGATCGTAAGTCACTGAAGTCTGGATCACGATTGCTCCTCCTTTATCAGCTGGCTTTATGGTCAAGTTGGTGTTGTGAACCAGTTCCTTAATGGCTTGCTTCTCTTCTTTTGTCGTATTGTAGAAGACACGGTTGGTGTCTGGGTCCATGTCCTCTATCTCTCTCATTACTGCTTTTTCAAAGGCAAGTAGCTCTATGGGCAACCTAGTATCTCGTGGTGTGAAAGTAGATTGCACTCTAAGGCCTGTATCATCCTCTTGTCTGTTCTTTCCCACTGAAAAAGATTTTGAGTTTGAGTTTCCTCATGAATTCGTTCATTTCTTTGCAGAGTTTGAATTTGTCAAGTTTCTCGGTCGGTACAAAACCCAAACATTTCTCCAGGATGCTTGTTTGTGCTGATGTCAGCACTTGATCGGTCAAATTCACCACTAAGTGGTCTTTTTGCTGGTGGACGGTGGATTGCTCAAGGCCCCCGTCATGCTCCTGGTCGAAACTCCCGCTGCTTCTTCTTCTCTCGTTGCCCAATGGACTTGGTTCCCTTTCCGATTCTTTTCCCTTAGGGGTCCTGGGCATGACGCTAAAAAAGGAGGCTGGTCGTAGTAGGGGAATTCCTGTTGTGGGATGTTCCAATGATGATAGGGTCCCGGTGGGGCTTGTGTCACCGGTGGGCCATACGGGTAGGGTGGGTATAGTGGTGGCTCTTGGTAGGGGCCCCATCCCCGTTGTCCTCTGTAATGGGTTCTCCTACCCTGGCCTCTCTTTCCTTGGTATTTGTAACCACTATTCTTGCTGGAGCCTGAACTGTTGGACCCTGTGTCTGACGAATCCACGTCAGTGTTCAAGTCCTGGTGGGTCGATGCTGCTACGTAATCATCTCGTATGTATGGATATACTCTCTCGCGGCTGAATCGGCCTGTATCCTTCTTCAATTTGCTGTATTTACTTTGTTTTAAGGATGTTTCAAACTCATTCATTGTTTGAGTAAGTTCTTCTAGACTCTTTTTGAAAACGCTGAGTGGTTGATAACTCTTAAGGCGTACCTCAATAGATTGTATCGCGATCTTCAATTCCTGGGCAATCCGGGTGGCAGTTTTTATTATCAATATCAGCCAATCCCGGGTGCAATGCCACGAAATCAGAGACCAATCCTTTTTAAAGGCCTTATCCTGCTGGAAAATGAATGGCTTGTTTTTTACTATTAGTCCCTGAGGGGCCGCATTTGCCCTCAAGTATTCAGTCATTAAGAAACTGTGTAGCGCTGTCTTGATCTGGGTCCTTCTAAGCATGGTTAGTTCATCCCAGTCATTGTTGTCAAGACTGGGTTATGAGGTATTGAGTCCTTCAAAGGGACTGATGGTAGCTAGGATTCTCTCAACTTCCTCATTGGAGAAAGTGAGACCCGTGATTTCTGCCATGATCAAGAGTGTGTGTCGACCTCCCAGCCTTGAGATCAAAGTGTGTGTAGACTAACTTAAAGTACACAAAAAAAAGGGGAGGGGGCAGGGCTTACCCTAAAGAAAGAATTATTGTTGATCCATTCTGAGCTGCTCCCAAACAACTCTGGGCCGGGTATACATACATATACAGGGGCGTAGTTTCTGGGGGGGTGTTTGGGGTGGTACACCCCCCTAATAGATCTATTTTCTGCTAAATAGTTGGGTGCAGGGACTTTCAGTCGGGTATGATGAGATGTCTGTCGGAGTTTACCAGGAATTTTTACATACACACTGACAAAAACACTCCCTGTTTTGAAAGTCCTAAAAAGTGTTAGTTATTTTACAAAATATCTTTTCTCTCACTTAGTACTCCTACCACTCCACAGTCCTCTCCCTTTCCACTGCCCCTTAGGCCCCTCTCATGCACACTGTTTGTTGCATAATATATTTTAACATTATACGCCAGCATGTTGTTGGAAATTCTGAAGCTCACCTCCCCCCCGCCTCCTACAAACACACAATCTCCGACCCTCGGTCTAGGTCCACTCTCTCCCCGCTGCTCCGCTGTGCCGTCTCTTGCCTCCAGACCCCGACCTCCTCCTTGGGAGGTTCGAGGCTGCTGCCCGCTCTTGCGCCTGCTGCCCGCTCCAACTGGGACCAGACTGCCTCCAACCACCGTAACCTTTCTCAGCCGTTTTTTTTCTTAATTTTTTCCCTGTTGTGCCACTGTTATTGTGCCCATCTGTGTCTTGCTCTAATTCCACCACTGTTTTTATTTTCTCGTGCCTGCCTGTTCCTTTTGCCTTTCGCCGCTGCTGCCCCTGCGGCCCCTCCCCCCCCCGGAATTCCTCCCCCGGAATTTCCCCCCGGAATTCCCCCCTGGAATTCCCCTGCTCCCGCCTCCCAGCCTCTCCTTCCTCCCACCTCGCCTACTTAATGGCGGCTGCGTGCAGGGGGCGTGCCGTGCCGAAGGCGCGCCAAAGGCAAGCCCGTCTGCGCCCGTCCGCGACCCGACCGCGGCCAGCGCCAGGAACCCTGGACCTCCCACTACCCATCGCTACGACACCACCACCCTCCTCGCACTCAACCCTGGAAGACTTAGAGAATGCCAACAGGCCTCGCCGAACATGACCCATGGCCAGTTCTCCTGCCTCCACTGCCGCCAGACCCTCACCGCCACCCCGGCCTCCAAACCCGCCGACGCCAGCACCGGCGACACCCTAAAATGCATCCTCCTCAACGTACGCTCCGTACACAAACACGCCATGGAAATCTGGAACCTACTCGACTCTCTTTCGCCCGACATCGCCTTCTTCACAGAGACCTGGACCAACGCTTCCTCCGCCCCCGACATCAGCACCGCCATCCCAGACGGATACAAGATCCAGAGGAAAGACCGCCCCAACCACCCAGGAGGGGGCCTCGCCATCGCCCAAAAGAGCACCCTCCGCCTCACCACCTCCAGCGAAACCTTCCCCTCCGCCGAACATCTGCACTTCCAGATCCAGACCACCCCCAAAGCCACACTCCGAGGAACCCTCGTCTACAGATCCCCTGGCCCCCGAACACCCTTCGCCACCACCATCACCGACTTCATCGCACCCCACGCCATCGCCTCAACAAACTACATACTCATTGGAGACCTGAACTTCCACCTCGACAACCCCAGCGACCCCAACTCCACTGTCCTTCGTGACAACCTCGCCAGCATCGGACTTAAACAACTCGTCAACACACCGACCCACAGAGCAGGACACACCCTCGACCCCATCTTCGCGGCAGGAAACAGCGTCCAATTCAGCCACCAACGCAACCGCCATGGACCGACCACCACTGCGTACACTTCGCCATCAACAAACCCAAGGCACCCAAACCAGCCCCACGCCCACCACGAAGGAACTGGAGCAAGGTTACAGATGAGCAACTTAACTCCACTCTCACTCGAGACAACAACACCTGGGCACCTGACGCAAACGGCGCAAACGACGCAGCCAGAGAACTCCACACCTGGATCTCCAACTGCGCAGACGATCTCACCCCGCTACGCAACCCCGACAGACAACGCCCCAGGAAAGCCGCCTGGTTCACAACCGCTCTCCAAAAAGCCAGACGCACCTGCAGACGCCTGGAGAAGAACTGGAGAAACACCAAGACAACCGAAAACCACACCACCTACAAGGACGCCATGACGGACTACCACAACCAGATCAGAGCCACCAAGAGGAACTTCATCCACAACAAAATCCTGGCCAACTCCACCAACTCGAAGGAACTTTTCAGTGTCATTCAAGAATTCACCAACCCACGCAGCGAAGCCACAGACATCACCCCATCCCAAGACCTTTGCGACAAGCTTGGAACCTATTTCCACCTCAAGATCAAAAACCTCTACGACAACTTCATTGACCATCCCCAGGCGCCACAGACGGCCCCCTGCCCCCCAGAAACACCAGCCAGCCCACCATCTCCAACTGGACACCGATCACGGCCGAAGACACCGCCTCGACCATGAAAAGCATCCACTCGGGGCCCCCACCGACCCCTGCCCCCTCACATCTACCACAGAGCCGTGGCCACCATCGCACCCGAACTACAACGCACCATCAACACCACCTTCAAAACAGGCACCTTCCCAGATGACTGGAAGCGCGCAGAAGTCAGACCCCTGCTCAAGAAGCCCACAGCTGACCCCACCGACCTCAAGAACTATCGGCCCATCTCGCTCCTCCCCTTCGCAGCCAAAGTTGCAGAGAAAACAGTCAACAGGAAACTGACACGATTCATTGAAGAGACGCCATCCTCGACCCGTCCCAATCTGGATTCCGAAGCAACCACAGCACAGAGACCGCCCTACTCGCCGCCACAGACGACATCCGCACCCTCCTGGACCAAGGCCATTCCGCAGCCCTCATCCTACTCGACCTATCAGCGGCCTTCGACACCGTCTCCCATCGCACACTAGTCGCCAGACTACACGACGCAGGCATACAAGGAACAGCCCTGGACTGGATCCGATCATTCCTCACCGGAAGAAGCCAAAGGATCAGACTCCCACCCTTCCTCTCCGACCCCACGAAAATCACCTGGGGAGTCCCACAGGGTTCATCACCGAGCCCCACCCTCTTCAACATTTACATGGCCTCCCTCGCAGCCATCATCCGACAACACGGCCTAAACATCGTATCCTACGCCGACGACACCCAGCTCATCCTCTCCTTCACCAAAGACCTACCACTGCCAAACTCAACTTCCAGAAAGGAATGCAAGCCGTCGCAGTCTGGATGACCAACAGCTGCCTGAAGCTCAACGCCAAGAAGACAGAAGTCCTTGTCCACGGTACCACCCCTTCTGCATGGGACAGCACCTGGTGGCCGACTGCCCTCGGAAGCCCACCTACCCCCTCAGACCACGCCAAGAACCTCGGCATCGTACTCGACTCATCACTCACCATGAACCGACAGGTCAATGCCGTCACCTCCAGCTGCTTCAACACCCTCCGCATCCTCTGCAAGACCTTCAAGTGGATCCCCCCTGAGTCAAGGAAGACAGTCACCCACGCACTCATCACCAGCAGACTGGACTATGGAAACGCACTCTACGCCGGCATCAAGAGGTCCCTACTCCACAAACTCCAGACAGTACAGAACACCGCCGCCAGACTCGTCCTCGGCATCCCCCGACTCGAACACATCAGCCAACACCTACGAAGTCTCCACTGGCTCCCCGTGGAGAAAAGAGTCACTTTCAAAATCCTCACTCACGCCTACAAATGCCTACACAACAACGGACCCAAATACCTCAATGACAGAATCAACTTCCACGTACCCAAAAGAAACCTCCGATCTTCCAACCTCGCACTGACCGAAACCCAGCGCATCCACAGAGCCAGAGCAGGCGGAAGATCCTTCTCTCACATTGCAGCCAAGACCTGGAACGAGCTACCGGCAGACATCAGAGTCGCCCCCTCCCTGAACACCTTCAGAAAGACCCTCAAGACCTGGCTCTTCGGCTAAACAGATCTGCGGATCCACCCCCCCGCCTTGAGACCCTCACGGGTGAGTAGCGCGCTTACAATTCCCTGATTGATTGATTGATTGACAATCTTACTGACCAAGCAGTACATATACTGTGTGACCTGCGAACCAGGACGTCTGTCATCAGCAGCAAAACTCACGGGAATGAGCTGTAAGTCCCAACTAATAATATTATAAGCCTACAACAAAGCTCAGTTTTGGTTGCCCGTGACACCACGACATTATGTGTGTCGGGATTCTCCAGGGACTGTAGCTTGGAATAAAATGTGCGCTGCAGCTATGATACTGGACTAGCTAGCTTTCGACCCCCGCCTCTAAACATGCCTCTTTCCACCATCGCTCTTTATGCCTGCATGCACCTGCACCCCGTGCGTGTTTGCCTTCAGGTTGTTATTGTTTTGCCGGATCACAGGCTGGCATCGCATGCTTTATCAATTTGTTACCGTGGTCACCTCTGCTGCCTGAGGGATTCCAGCGCTGCCTTAGAAACTGCCGACTAATGCCACTTCAAGTCGCTGGCAGTCTGTGTTTGCAAGCGCCCCAGGGACTGGTGTGCTTGTAGCTGGCTTGTGATCGTTGCAAGCAGCATTTGGCAGGGCTTATAAATGGACGTTATAAAGAAGATGTTTTGTTCTGTGTGGTTTGCTTGTACCATTAGATGGTAGAGCCGATTTTTAGCTGCTAACTTTCAATGTACATTTGCTGTAAGTGGGCACTCAAAGTACAGCTCGAGGCGTCCCTGTGTAACACACAATGTTTTACTTGAACCACAAACGCTTTCATTTTCTAATTTCCCCACAACGCAAATTGTATTTATTTTTTCTTTACCATAAATAACGTCAATTCGCTATTTATTCTCACTGATATGGATAGTGGGTCATTTTGGATGACTCGGGCATTTTTTGACACTACCAACCACACTGCTCGCAATTCATTAATACCGTCTAAGCGTGCTCACCAAACACCTCATCAAGAGGCTAATTTCCCCTGAGATGATATTTAACACCATTTTACATATTGTGGGACGTATGCTATTTTGATAATTTCCTTTTGTGGCGCTCACTGCAGGAAAAAATTCGACCTTCCCTTGTATTTCTTAAATAGCAAAAACATTTTTCTATTCTGTCTTCAGAGATAAAATCGGACTAGTTATATTTGAGGTTGCAAAGGCGTGTTGATCACGCCAAAAAAGAAATGGAGCTAATGCGACAATTGTGCCCTATGTAACATGAACTGAATGGCGCTTTTGTACAAAGTATCCCCAGCAGTGCACTTTAAGTAATCCATCCCTTAGTTCCATGATGCGAAACGAACTTTCTTAGATAAAATAAGGGGCGAAACGCCCCTTATTTTATCTAAGAAAGTTCGTGACCAACCCCTGGACAACATGATTAACAAAGATTCCGCTTGGAGTATAGATTCCTAAGTTTTGGGATACTAGTAAATCAAGAGTACGGCCAGATAAGCCACGCATATGCTTTGTGAATCTAGCTCTCTGTCTGTCTGTGCCTGTGTCTTGTAGAGTTAAAGACACATCACAAAGTAATAGACGGAGGGGCGGGGCGAGGTGTGATGAAGGGCATAGTGCGCACGACAAAAACATGAAGGCAAGGATTGTTAACACGGCACATCACTACATGGCACGGGTTTGCGAGAAGCGGGGAAATTACAAGGCTCACAGACATTAATGAAAGAATTTGATCTGTATCAAGAAAACATTTGTAAGGAAAAAGTCAGAAGTTTCAAAAGGGGTCCAGGAATTTCCGAAATAATTTTGTACTCTCTAGGTGGCAGATGTATTTCCTCATTTATTTCTGGACGCAAGAATTCCATGCATATTGCTTATGAGTTAGAAATATTTTTTTATCATGCTGGTTTTGAATTGCATATACATATGCTCTAATTCAGAATTTTACAGTAAGCGCTCAATGGAAAGCTGGAGTATTGTGCTTGTGGCCTAGAACAGTGGTTCTTAACCTGTGCTCTGGGGACACCTAGGGGTCCGCAACGCATATTCAGGGGCTCCACGACTACTTATTAAATTAAAAATATTAAGGGGCTTATTTACAAGCCCCTTGCGCCACTTTTGCGTCACTTTTCCCATGTTAAAAATGACGCAAAAGTGGCGCAAGGGCCTTGTAAATCTGCCCCAAAGAGATTAATAAGGTGTATATAAATGAAGAGGCAAAACGTAAAAATTAACATTTTAAAATGTTCCACAGATGTGAAAGAATTTCAAATTGGAGGTTAAAAATTAAGTTAGTGTTCTTAGATTGATTTGTGGGAGTAGTTAAAATGCATTGAACATAATATAGTATGGATGATGAGTGGCCTCAGTTGAATTTAGAAAAGCTCCAACCTTTGTACTAAAATGTAAAATTGTATTTTTTATATTTGTTTGCGAATTAAATGAAATATTTAATCATTTGGGTATACATATATTTATTTGAAGAATGCTTGTTTCTGTATTGTTTTGAGGTTCAAATCATCGAAATTGCTTAAGCTGCGGTTCATGTCTTACATTAATGGCTCACTGGGGGTCCCTGGATTTCAATAATGATTAAGTGGGGGCCCACAGAAGTCAAAAGGTTAACAAACACTGGCCTAGAGACCTTAATTAACATTTTGGATTAAATTACGATTCTGGAGCATAGAATAAAACTGAAAGGAATTATTCCAAATCTCATAAAAGAAAAAGATTGTAAAATATTTATTTTAGCTTCCTTTCTTTTAGCAACGTGCAGGGGAGTAGCTCTCCTTACGTGCGCGGGGCTGCCATTCTCTGGCCTCTATTGATTGCCCGGCCCCTCTCTTCCTTATTGGCGGGTGGACATCGATGCCTCTCCTGTGGGGGCCTTTTGAATATGGTCGACGCGCGGGAGTGCCGGACATGACCTCTGGTGAGAGATCACTCTTGGTTATTGTGATCCCACTCCCGTCTGAATGGGACTCACCACTCGTTCTGGAGTGTCTTGATTTACTCACCTGTCTGCTGTTACCATTACTATTTTCCTTTCCTTGTAACACCTTCGGGTGCGGGAGGTGCTTGGCTCCCGCTTTTTTAGAAACCTACTTCTTTTCCTTGTAGCACTCTATAATGCAGGGAGGAGGCTGGCTCCCCTTGCTCTTAAACCACCATTTGTGTTCACGTTTTAGTTGCTTTATTTTAGCTTCATTTCTTTTAGCGACGTGCAGGGGAGTAGCTCTCTTGAGGTGCGCTGGGCTGCGAGGATACAGCCTCTATTGATCGCCCTGCCCCTCTCTTCCTGATTGGCGGGTAGACATCGATGCCTCTCCTGTGGGGGCCTTTTGAATATGGTCGACGCGTGGACGCGCTGGACCAGACCTCTGGTGAGAGATCACTCTTGGTTATCGTGATCCCACTCCCGTCTGAGTGGGACTCACCACTTGTTCTGGAGTGTCTTGATTTACTCACCTGTCTGCTGTTACCATGACTATTTTCCTTTCCTTGGAACACCTTCGAGTGTGGGAGGTGCCTGGCTCCAGTGTTTTTAGAAACCTAATTCTTTTCCTTGTAGCACTCGATAGTGCAGGGAGGTGCCGGCTCCCCTTGCTCTTAAACCACTAATTGTGTTCACGTTTTAGATGCCTTTATTTTAGCTTCCTTTCTTTTAACGACATGCAGGGAAGTAGCTCTCCTGACGTGCACGGGTCAGCGAGGCTCCGGCCTCTATTGATCACCCCGCCCCTCTCTTCCTGATTGGTGGGTGGACTCCGACGCCTCTCCTGAGGAGGCCTATTTGAATATAGCCGAAGTGCAGACGCGCCGCTGGCACTTCAAAGGTGTGCCTAATGCATTCCCTTCCCGTCTGCACCCGTCTGCGGCCGGCCGGGGCCAGGGGCCAGTCCCCCTGCCCGTTTCAACCCCCATCGAAGGCAGTACTCTTCCAGGGAAATTAAGGACCTCGCTCCCCCTTCTCGTAAAGAGTGCGCCGATTCTAGGCAAGTAGGAGAGGCCATTGCGCAATGTAGACACTGTGATTCCCATTTTCACCTAATGTTTAAGTCTAGAGAAGTGCCAAACATCCCTTAACGATTCTTTTAAGAGTTTCTCTCTCAACTGTCGCTTGCTGCCTAAACATAAGCAGGAAATGTTCGACATGTTGAGTGAGAAGCGCCCTGATGCCCTGTTCCTGATGGAAACATGGTTTTCAGACAACTCAGTGCCGGATATTCTCGATGCTGTACCCTCAGGTTATGGGATCACTAGATATGACCGCCCCTCCCAGCAGGGTGGCGGTATTGTGGTCATTTTTAAACTCTCCTGGAAATGCACCTTGAAGGGGGTGGATTTACCAGACTGTGAGGCAGAGAAATTCACTATGACTCTTTCCAGTAATAACACCTCAACAGGACTCCTCATTTATCGGCTTCCTGGGCCTGCTACAAATTTAATTTCAACCATAGCCGATGCTATCTCGCAATTAGCCCTGCATCATAAGAAACTGCTAATACTCGGGGACCTCAATCTGAATTTTGAGGCCACTGACTGTCAGGCAGTGTCTTCCCTAATTAGAGACCTTGAAATCCTGTACTTGTCCCATTTAGTTCTTGAACCTACACATGTAAAGGGGCATACGCTTGACCCAATCTTTTCCAATGACCCGTCCCTACGAGTAGCTCTTTCCATCAGATTGCCTTGGCTGGATCACCTTTTGATCCCTTTCTTCTTTCCGATGACTCTGACAGCTCCCGGAACTCGCACCTCCCATCCCTCTCTTTCTAGGAAATGAATCAGGATCAGCTCTGAGAACCTCTCCACCGCCTTAATGGCATCCAACCCTGCCATAGGTGAGGCATTGACCTTAACCTTGTGGCTCATAACTTTGACTCCTGGCTAACTAGGGCTATAGACAGCATAGTGCCCCTGTCATCCAGACGCCACTTTAGATCATCTCCTTCTGCACCATGGTTTAATTAACAGCTAGCAGCGGCCAAAAAACATTGCAAACGCCTTGAACATGAATGGAGGAAAGATTACAGTAGAATCAGCCACTCTCAACACAAAAAAGCTATGAAACAGTATCATAAGCTCATTAAAGCTTCGCTCAAAGAGTACTATGTCCTGAAATTCGATTCAGCTGGCAAACCTAAAAAATAACTTTTCTCTTTACTCAAATTTTTATCTTCTCGGGAACAGGTATCTACTATTGCCATTCCATCCACAGAAAAGTGTAACAACATAGCCTCCTTTTTCTCCCCAAAAGTAGCTAAGATTTATGATGCCTTTTCTGTGGCAGCACATAAGGAAGACTATCCAGCGATCAGTGAACATCCTGGTGATATGATCAGTTTTGACATCCCTTCTCTGGATGAACTTAATGCTCTCTTTCTGTCTATCAAATCAGGTTCACCGCTTGATCCGGCCCGCCCAAAATTCTATGCTTGGGCATCACTGCTATTCTTTCCCATCTATCCAAACAGATGGCTAAGTCTATGCTTAGTCCTCAAGAAATGGAAACATGCTATGGTGCTCCCCATTCGGAAAAACCTTGCATTGGATCCCTCCGTCTTAGAGAATCTCAAGCCGATATCTCTACTACCTTTTTGGGCAAAAATCTTAGAGAAACATGTGAATAATCTTTTGACAACCGATATTGAATCCAAAGTAACGCTTCATTCTTCTCAATCAGGCTTTAGGGCTCATCATTCCACTGAGTCGTCTCTTCTTCTGTCGGAGGAAGTTCTCAGACAGAATGCGGACAAAGGTCAGACTTCTGCCTAATATTACTGGACCTAAGCGCTGCCTTTGACACCGCATCCCACTGCCTCCTTATCCACAGGCTCCACGAGTGTGGGATATGTGGAAAGGTGCTTAAATGGTTTAAGTCCTTTCTCCAGGATCGAACCTTTCAGGTCACTCAAAAGCCCTATGTTTCTGAGACCTTCGCCTTAGCTCAAGGAGTTCCTCAAGGATCGATCCTGAGTCCGACTCTGTTTAATATCTATATCTGACCTGTAGCCGATATCATTAACAAATACAAAGTTCAAGTGGTGTCGTACACCAACAACACCCAACGTATTGTTAATCTCTCGGAACCCATCAATATCTCAGCAGACTGTTTTAGATCACGTCTGGCTGAAGTCGCCACTTGGAGGCTGACAGCTGCTTGAAATTGAACGTGAATAAAATGGAACTCCTGATAGTGGGAAAAACCCCCTCGATCTGGACCTCAGCCTGGTGGCCCGTCTCCCTTGACCAGCCCCCGGAACCCAAACAGAAAGTGAAAATCTAGGAGTTTGGTTTGATTCCAAACTCTCCTTTGAGGATCAGATCAGAAACATCGTGGGCAAGTGCTCTGGAACCTTTAAGACCCTCAGAAAAATCTTAGACTTAATCCGAACCAAGTCTCGTAAAACCCTTGTGCATGCTCTTATTACTTCCCAACTCGACTATTGCAATGTCCTGTATCTCGGAGCTACTAAGGGCAGTCTTAACTCGCTTCAGAGAGTCCAGAATGCTGCGGCTAGGCTCGTGCTCAATCTCCCCAGAAGATCCTCTGCCTCGGAAGGCCGCAACCAGTTGCACTGGCTCCCAGTAACCCAAAGAATTAAGTTTAAAGCCATGTGCTTCTGCCGCTGCATCCTTCACCAGCAAGGCCCCAAATATCTGCATCCCATGATCTCAGATTCCTGGCCACGATCTCAGATCATTTGCAGCTAAACTAGCCAGCGTGCCAAGGGTAATAAAAGCCAGACTAAGGGCACGCTCATTCTCCTCTCTCGCCTCCAAAATGTGGAACTCCCTTCCTTATGATATGAGAGCGGCACCCTCGGAGGTATCTTTCAGAAGCAAACTGAAAACCTGGCTGTTCCGCACTTCTTGTTAACTTCCCCGCTGTCTTCTGAATCTTGTTCATCTCTTTTCCGCTGGTCAGGCCCTCAGCACGGGGACACACCGTACGGTGTAACCATGCGCTTTACAAAATGCATTATTATTTATTATTATTATTATTATAATGCACACCGTAAGTAATAATAAATTGTTATTCATCCTTCCCATGTCTGTGTGTGGTGACTTTGTCATTAGTCACCTCTATGTAATATTTGATTTGCCTTTTTTTACGTCACTTTTGTTGTTACTGATGTATACTCCAGTTTCTTCGAGTTGATTTTCAGAATTCATTATGGGAAGTCTGAATTTTGGTGCAATTCCAACGTAAAACAAATTAAAAATCAAGGTTTGGATGTTGCAGAATTCCATTTTATAGAACATTTTGTTTAAAAATATGCAGACTGTTCTAGCTGGGTCTGAATTGAGAGGGGAAGGGCATGGCATTTTAGTAGAGCACATGGTGCTAAGGTCTAAATTCCAGAATCCGGTCCACAGAGGCTTCCAAAAATCAAGAAGAATAAAGTGAAAAATAACAGGAAATATGCTTGTAAAATGTAATTTCGCCCTCAACTGACTACACACGTAAAACAAATAAAAGCATCCGGCAATCTCACTGGATGGGTGCTGCTGGCTGTTCTGCTTCTACAGAATCTCTTGGCAGTCTTAAACAGCGTTGACTAGAGTTCTCATTGAACCTTTTAGGGAAAATATTATTTTTCAGGAAAGAATGTGACCTGGATGGTCACTTTCTCTGTCTTAGTGCATTTTTAGAAAATTAATAAAATGGGCGGGGAGCGAGGGGGGGAGGAAAAAAAATAAAGTGACTTACCTGGCTGCCGGCCACCGCCTTGCCTCACCTCCGTCCTCTTCTGTTCCAGCAGGAAGCACATACAGGCTCCCCTAAGCCAATCACGACGCTGCTGTCACCATGACAGCAGCATGGTGCTTGGTCTGAGCGCCGTGGTTGGGCACCCAGACGGGGGACTATGAGCCTGTGCTTGTTCCTCACTAGGCTGTACATTTCAGCCTGGTGGGGAACATGCAAAGTGCGCATGACACTTTGGCTGGCCCAAAATTGCTGGCCAAACCGTCATGAGCACTTAAGTGCCCCAACCACTACTCCCCTGCTGACTGTGACAACAGCCCAGCCCCGCCCAGCGCTTAAACCTCCCTCAGTGGGCAAATAAAATGATAATAACGCAATGTTATTATCATTTTATTTTTCCTTTTGCTTTTTTCCACAGTGGGGTGGCGCTCCTCCGTCTTAGCTGAGGAGCCGCCGCTGCCTCTAGACCACATCTCTTGACAGACTGTCTCTGTTTTGGACAGCATTCTGAGTCATGCGTAGCACTTTAAAATGAATCAATTTTACCGGAAGCCAATGTAAGGCTTGGCTGAGAGGGGAAAGATGGCCACCTTAAATCCAAACTGATGTATTTTACTGTTGTAATTTAATTACATGGTTTTTGTTTACCCTAAAATAAGCATTATTCTCAAAACAAGTTTGAGAATTTGCAACTGCCAGAATGGCTTCTACATTTTGCAGAGTGTAAAAGCTGAGTCTACTACTTTATTACTCGGGTATTGCACCAAGAGTGTTTATTTATTTATTTATTTGTGATAGTTTTTTTCTAATTTGTCACCATTTCCCCCGGCATGGGATTTGGAGCTAGGGCTACAGGCCAAAGTTCTGTTGCCCCAGGAAATGTACATGAACACTGCAAACATTGCAAAAATGGTTATTTCTAATTGTGCTAGTTAGTGGAACAATGTAAATGTTAAGTAAATAGCATCATTTGTGTGTGTGTGCGTGTGTGTGTCTGCATGTGCGCATGTGTGCTTGTATGTGCATGCGCACACTAGAAAGAGCAAGCTGTGATGGGGAGTGCCTGTGCATTTTTGCCTAGCCATCAGAAATTCTAGTACTTGCTCTGTGCATGTACTTTACAAGCCAAATGTGACAGGCCATGTGGATTCAAGCCCTGCAAAATTTTGGGCTGTAGAATAAAGGCAGTTTTGCATCATATTTCGCTCTAAGTTTACGTGTGAAAAGATCTTATTTGTAACGCCTACAACTTGCTGTTCTTGGTTCTGGGAAACAGGAATGGGATTTTGCCGTCACAAGAGCATTTACATATGTACTTGTTTTTAACTTAGTAGTAGTGCAAATAGTTTTTTTTAAATCAGATCCCTGAAGTGACGTGGTCAATTCATGGGACCCACCTTGAATGGTGTTCCCGGGTCTGGAGGTCTCCAACACAGGTCTGCATGAGGTCTGAAGGTACCACCTGGGTAGTTGTTTCCTGCTTTCATGGCCTGTTGTAGGATTGTGTACATATCTGAGGTGCTGGCTACAGTCTTGAAGGCTTTTTCTGGAGTGCTGTGCCACGATTTGGAGGTCTTAAAATGGGGTACCATCTCCATTTCCAGAGACCTCATCTAAAAAGTGTTGTGCCCACTCTATATGCATTACGCGGAGCCTTAAACGCTCGAGGCATTATTAAAAGCATAGCATCTTGCTCTGGAGATCTCACCTGGAGCACTGTGACCAGACCTTCGGGCCTTCTGTGATCTGTTATGAATAGCGATGGGGGTTCTTCTGGAGCCTGGTGTCCACCTCTGAATGTCTCAATTAGAGTGTTTTGTCCTCCAGTGTAGCCTCGCGTTGAGTATTGTGGCCAGCTCGTGGGGTTTTTACCTGGGGTGTTGTGTGAAAATGGCAATACCTGTTTCTGGACATGTAAAAATGTTTGACATTGCATGTGTAGCTTGCGTGCTTTACATTCGGTCTCATTTATAGCTCTAGAAACATCATGTGGAATGTAGATGCTGTTCTGAACTGCCTTTTGGAGTAGTACTTCCAGCTCAGGTGACCTCGCTCAGGGATTTATAGGTGTCAACTGTAGTGTTTTGTTCTGCAAACTTTATCTGGAGTATTTGTCTAGCTCTGAGAATCTCATCTGGGATGCGGAGTGAAGCTCTGCAAGTCTCATGAGGACTATTGTAAGCAGCTCCGGTGATCTTATCCGTACTACTATGTCATTGTCTAGAGACTACACCTGTCAAATTCTAGATCTAGAGTACATGTATGAAGCATGATGTCCATTCCTGATGGACGCGTCTGTTGTATGGTGGTCAGATCTGAACAATTAATTGTGTGTATTGCGAGCAATACCAGGGATCACAGCTGAAGTACTGGGCCTGATTCACATCATCTTTGCACATTTAGGTGTCAAAAAGGATTTCTACATGACCAGGAATCCATATTGACTGTATCGGGATTACCATGTGGTAATCCACTTCCTTGTAGGGGAAGAGTCTGCTTAACTGGCTATAAATCTCCGTATGAGTAAGTTACAGTTGGAAGTTAGAGGATGGTCATAGAAAATGTTTATAAAACCTTAAACTTTGAGGTTTGGTGGTATTCACAAACAGTTCCCATACATTTATAGAACCAAAAACAAAAAGAAATATACTCCTGCAAAAGTTTATGTTCCGGGTAGGATTTGACAGGCACCATCCTTATATTTTTCTTCTGACAGAAACATATTTTGCCTGTAGAGGAAAAAAAAGGTTTAAAAAAGTGCTAACTGCAGAATGCACTGCAGCCCAGTACCTAAAGTGGTAGATTGCAAATAAAGCAGCTTTCGTACTTGCAATCCTCCAGAAAATCTACAAAAGTTGTAGATTTACATGGTTTATGCGAGAGTGCTTCATGAATAAAGTCAAACAACCAGAAATGCCAGCAGCTGTAGGCAATACCAGGAGCATGTTTGACCACTGACATAAGTATATTCGAGCAGCATCATAGGGCGTATTGGACCTACAGAACTGTATATATGTGTTCTCCACCATGTGTATTCGTGATTTGCATCGCGGATGAACCTGCAGCCCCTTGGTATAGTGATCCTTGAACCCTGACTTGATATTGCTACTGCTACTCATTTTACACTTTGTTGCATTCGAGCATCCATATGTTTGCAGCAAAGTTGGTGATTTTTTAAATTTTTATGCACAGGAATTCTGATGCTTTATTTACTTATACAGTAATTGTGACATGTTTTTCCTCTCCTAATGCAATATTTGAAATTGACATTATTTCTACTGGTACTGAATCTATGCTCACTTTTTTGTACTGCAGAGGCATAGTGTAGCAGCCATTATTCTTCCTTTTGTATAAACGCTTGTCTGCTGTGCAGCCGGAATATATATTTTTTAAACTCATAGGTTCTGTGGCTGGTTTATGAATATTGAATTATTCAGGATTTCTACTACATAAACGACAACTAAAAGTGCTGACTTTTAGGCAATATCTTTGGAGCCTTGTTGTGAAATGCATCATTTTAGCAAATTTGTTTCCAAAATCCCTTCTGCTGGCAACATTCCTAGGCAGCTAAGAAGGAGCTGGGCTTAGGAAATACTTTTGCTTGCTTGGTGCTAAATGGGGATAGCAATCCATCCCCGTGG
Source organism: Calotriton arnoldi (assembly GCA_963921515.1). NCBI lineage: Eukaryota > Metazoa > Chordata > Amphibia > Caudata > Salamandridae > Calotriton > Calotriton arnoldi. The sequence continues at coordinate 390,613 of CAWUFW010010960.1, read as the reverse complement.
GAGTCTAATGGGAGGAATTTCTTTGCCATTGTTTGCACGTGCAGTTACAGTTTAAGGATTTCTTCCAATAAGGTGGCACTTTAACTAGGGACATGACAGATCACTATTGACTCCTCCAGTGAAGACCGAGATCAGGTTATTTACAAATGAGGTGACAATGCAGAGAGATGAGATGATCTAATTTGGAAAACCCACCTCCGCTTCTTCTGGATTTTATGTCTTTGTGAATGGTTTGGGGGCTCTGAATTATGAACATTGGCTAAGCGCTCCACAAACCAGACTCCCATGAGTTCCGGTGCAGGGCATTTATTTTCATAGAATTATGAGTGGATGGACTTGGGGCGTGTGTAGGCGGGTTCAATTTTGTTTGCCGGCAAAATATTTGAAAGGTCCTGATTTACGCTATTATAGAAATTTTCAATTCGATAATTTAACTTCACATTAAAACATTGTTCTCTGAATTGCAGGATCATTTTCACAGTAATGGGTGACAATTTCCATTTTAGCCGTGCCCAGCGAAGATGGAAAATGCATGCAGACTTTTTCTCTGCAAATTTGCCTTTTGTAAGATTATTCTATGATAAAACTGAAAAGGTATTCTAAATTTTCCTCTGTAAGTTTACCTTTTGTGTAAGAAATTATTGGAAAAGACTGAATTTTCAAGCACATGTGGTTCAAAACCAGTGGCGTAACAATAGTCCCCGCGGTGCGGGGGGGCCTCCGAGCTCCAGGGGTCCCCCTCCAACACTGTGCACGGGATTCAGGCAACGGTCCTGAGAACTCCTAACTGGGTCCATATCAGCCGCGGCCCCTGCAGGTAAGAGCGGTGGGGCCGGATAAGGGGGGATTTCGAGGGACAATGCTGAGGGAAAATTAAATAAATAATTAATTTTCCCTCGGCATCATCCTCCGAAATCCCCCCTTACCTGGCCCCACCGCTGTTACCTGCATGGACCGCGGCTGGTCCATATACTTTGCAGGGGTGCCCCCTCAAGTTTTGTTACAGCACTGTTCAAATCGAAGACCTTTTTCTCACCCTTTGCAAAGCTGCAAAGTTTTCCATGGAACATTGTGAAGTTGATACATGAAAAAACTTTGCAACTGCTCACCCGCTTACCTCAGTGGTGAGCTGTCATTTTATTTGTAAAATTTGTCGATTGTTTATTCTTTCGGATCTTCCTAGTGTTTGTAGCTGTCTTCTGCCCTTGTGAAGTGATTATCTAGTGTTGGATACGTTTAAACTTCCGTTGTCTAATAATTGTGCCTATAGCAATTGTGTCTCACTTCAGCCCGCCTCAAAGCGAAATAATCTGAGTTTCAAGTTGATTAGTCTTGCGTCTTGCATGTTTGGGTATTGTAGTTACTTATTTATCCACCCAAAACAATCACTGCCTAAAGAGAAATGGCAGAATAGTGGATCATCAGAAATGTGATACTTTGACTTAATTCCTTAACCCCATCATTATACAACTACATCTCCCATGTCCATAGTTTTATTGCCTCAGCAAACAGGAGGGGGCAAAAAGAGGTCCTGTCTAACACCCTCTTGCTAAATCGACACTATTGACAACTGGTAAATAGGTTTACTCAAAGCTACTGAGCTAGTAAATTGAATATCCCCATTTCAATGTCGCTCACACCAGAGCCAACGTCCCGCATAACCGAATGTACCTTTATACATTTAAACGATTTGCTGTATCTACTGATATCCCTCATTCTCTTCTCCCAAATATAAATTATGCATATAGTAGATGTGGGAACCAGACCCCAATAATCATCTGATCCCCAATATTTGATCACCCTAATATTTACCAAAATAGTTCACATCCGGAATCTCCAATTGATCTAATGGTAAGAGACTGCACTCCTCCCAGGGTAAACACAACTGGGCAGATTTGTGCAGAATAACCATATTAGATGCATAAAAGACTGAGGGCCTCATTAATGAAAAGTGCTGCATCGCTGCGTGAAAAAAGCGATGCAACACTTTTCAGTGCTCCCTCCTTGCTACACCATAGATGCACCGTATTTACTGTATGGCGCTCCATGTTGCAAGGATTTACAGATACATTACTATTCCTGATGTATCTGTATGAGCAAAAGTGACACATTGCTGGGGTGTGTCTGACAACAGACGCAACTCCAGCAATGTGTCCTTTCACATGGGGCAAGCCCCATGTGAAAGGGCCTGCTTCAGTCTTACGCCTGCTGTAAGGCAGGCGTAAGGATTTGACGCAGTAGCATCCTAGAAGTGTCGCAGTGATTCTCATAGATTTCACTGTGACTCTTCTACGAGGCTTTTTTGCGGGGGAACGCCCACCCTGCATACATTATACCTGACACATGTATAATGTAGCTCAGGGGTTTACAAAGTGATGCATCTACTTAGATGCGTCATTTTGTAAATATGGCGCAACTTGGCACATTTTTTACGCTGGCACAGCGTCACAAAAGTGAAGCAACAGCGGCGCAAAGGGCTCATAAATAAGCCCCTGACTTCTGGATCAAAGAAAAGCAGAAATGATTTTATAACAGAAAAATTCTAAACAGTATAAGGGAGAATAAAATACATGAAATGCCATAAAGGCCCAGCAGAAGTACAGAATAAATGCAAATTCATTAAACCCTTAGTTAGGCTTTTTACTCTAAGAAAATTTTAAGTGTCAGACTCATAAAGAGCACAGACAACATAACATTACATCTACAAGGAAAATGGCAAAGTATCCCTGTCAATGACAATAGGAAAGTAAGCCCCCAAAACACCAAATCCCAGATGTTTTATAGCAAAATAAAACCAGCTATTAATAGATTCTGCAAATTTAGCATGGTATGATGATGGTTGAGGTCACATTTGGCAAATCAGGAACAACAACGTAATAATTAAAAATTATGCAATTTTGTAAGCACTAACCCATTTCTTAAGGTAAGAGAAATCTTCCATTGTGTCCTCAGCAACTGCACTTAGGAGATGTATAATGCAAATGAAACATTTCTTGAACAATGGCTCATAGAACTCAATTAGTCTTCAACGGACTTCCAACGGAAGTCCTTGAAAAGGATACTTTGGGTACATCATGGAAGCCTCATTCACAATACACACTTTTTAACAAAATATTATACAGTACTAATTCATTGACATCATCTACTTTACTCTCTGTGGAGCAAAAGGAGAGATGGCTTTTCAGAGGGATACTGATGGGGGGTGGATGAGATTGAGAGATTGAACAGAGCACAAAAAACAGCATCCATTTTAAAAATAATGGCGCATTACATCAAAATGTGGCATAACTATTCATGGCATTATCTAGACTCCTAAATAACCTATATAACTCGTTCTAGGTGCAACTTCATTGATTCATCAGTTACAACTCTATGCATCATTACAAATAAAGCATCTCAAAAATTATTTGTATACGTTATTTGTACATTTGACATATTTTGAAAAAAGCTTTCACATGGAAATCATCATGTTTAGTTAGACTACTTTTAATTGTACAATAAATTTGGATAAAATGTAATTCCTCTCCGCGGATCATTAATAATATGACTGAGCCTACGTATGTATACCATGCAACTCATTTATGTCATAAGTGATACGACATATCAGCTCTAGTTTTCATTTTCAGGACATGTATACCAGAATTCACAAGTAAAATATTGTTATCATGAGTTGTGCGGCTGAGAAGGAAGGATACTCTTACAAATGGCATCCTTTATCCTTTGATGTAATCTCTATTAGTCAAGGCTCATTAGCTTCTGTTTCACTCGGCTCAGGTTAACACGATTTTTGTCTGTATTGCATCCATTTCACCATGTTTTTGTCGCTTGACACAATGCTTCATCTATTAGGTAATTACCTATTATGAGAGACCCTTTATCTACCCTCCTTTGCACTCTGCCTACTGTCACCTTTTATCTTCTCACCACTCCCATTCTTCTTACTTCAGCCTGCAATGCACCATAAAACAGAGATTTATCTTCTCTCTTCAGATGTTATTCCTTGTCTCTGAGTCTGCTTCCAGAGTTATAATTTTCTCTTTGTGCGCCTAACAAATCCAGAACTGCCTTTCTTAGGGGTGCAGATTAGAGAGATGTGGGTCTTCCTCGCTGCAGTCTTTTGAATGCAATTTCGATTTTCTAGGTTTTTGTAAATTGAATCATTCTTTCCTGCTGTGTAAGTCTTGTTGTTGAAAGTCTACTTTAATATCAAACTGATCTATTTGTACATTAGACACTATGGGCCTGATTTAGATTTCGGAGGACGGGATACTCTGTCACAAACTTGATGGATTATCTCGTCCACCGTATCAAAAGTGCTATGGCACTTGTAATGCGGAAGATGGGATATCCATCATGTTTGTGACAGACTATCCTGTCCTCCGAACTCTAAATCAGGCCCTTTGTTATGCACAGTGGACTCACTCACAATGAAAGAAATGTAGTTGTGACTGGTGAACTTTAAAATTGCTGCGGCGTAAATACTTTTCATTGTCTTGCATTGCATTGATACATTTCATTGCAACCCCCAATAAAGAAGGGGGGCATCCCTTGTACACCCTCTCCTAATGCAATTCATAATGGAGTGGTTTAGTACATTTTAAAAACTCTTTTGTACTCATAAACTCTGTGATTTGCTGAATGCAGAATATGCGACAGCAAAATTGTTTTGTATACCATGCTCTAAGTCTGAAGTTCATGGTTGTTAATCCAGTTATTGAAGTCTCCCAGTGTGTACAGATTGCATGCTTTAAAGTGATCTTGGAAACAGAGTGGTAGGAGGAGAGGGAAAGAAGGACGTAAATGGCAAGTAAGTATATTAGTGAAAGTGAAAAGGTATGCATGGGTGAGAAGAAGAGTGAAGGTTAGGTAGGACAGGAATTGATGAGATGGTAAAGCAAATGGCGAGCACAATAGGGATGGAGAAAAAAAGATGGGAAAAAGTTTCTCATTGGAATATCATGGTAGATGCAAATGCTGAAATTTTTGATGATGCTTCTGGCTTGATGATAATGTAGTTCTAAAGCTTTAGGAGTAATTCGAGGTATGCATGATGATTAGTTGCTACTATAATTGGATGTTGAAATGGTGTTCGACAGCAGTAGTAAATTGTGCTTACTGGTATAGATTCAGTTGCTAGTTTAAGAATGTGTTATCACCCTTGGATTAGGATGATCCTGGCTTCCAGGGACAATGTCTGTTGTCTTTTATGGGTCACTCTGATAGGGTTTCTTATTGAAAAAGAGATTACAATTCCAACTGGGTTCAACATTGTTTATTAAGACAGAAGCAGAGACAGCAGAATCCACACATTGCATGGTAAGCTTTCGCCAACTGACTGACAAATCTTCAACTGTCGAACCCTATATTCCCCATATTCCATATTCTGCATTCACAGTTCTACTCATACCTCACAATACAACACGCATTCCTTCTATAAAATAACTAACAACCGAAAATAGTGTAATATAGAAAATACTTTCCAGGCAATGCACTGTTATGACAAAACCTCCATAGGCAAGTTTATCATACGTGCATTTTGATGTTGGACCCACATTCCACTCTTCTTTTATCAACCCTACACACCCAATTACATGCAACCAACTTTTCACAAAAAAACAGATCTGAGGGTATTTGACATAAAATCACCTTTGCCCATACCCGCTAGCATTCCACATCCAAAAACACATTTCCACAATGATCTGCTTCGTGGGGTGTTGATGTGGAAACTCCCTTAAATATAGACATGCCTTCAAAATTCCATATACTTTTCCACCTTTCAATGTTACTGCCATTTTGAAAACTTAAACCGCTTCCTGAGCATTGGAGCCTATCGGCGTTCTTTTACCTGAATCACTAAGTGTAACAAATTGGGTTACTGGTTGAGGGGGGTGAACTCTCCTTAAGCAGCCACCCCAATCTTTGTTAGGGTGAAGTCACCAGCAAAACCCAAATTAACCTTTGCTCAACACTCTGGTACTTGGCACAGAGCAGTCAGGCTTAACTTAGAGGCAATGAGTAAAGTATTTATGCAGCTATTCACACAGTAATAAAGTGAAACTAAGCACATGAAAATTCCCACACCAATTTAGACAAATAGAGTAAATTATAATAAATAATTTAAGACCCAAACAGCAAAAATCCAATCAGTAGATCCAGAGATATTGAATTTTAAAGGTTTAAGTAAAAATAGTGCCTAGAAGCACTAAGTGACAACTGTGGTTATCTGGTCGTGCTGGACCCGGACAAAGTCACAAGTACAGGCCAACCACAATGGAGCATGGGCAGGATACAGGGAACCTGTTAGGCATGCTGAGCAAGAGTAGCTTAAATCCTGGTTGCGGAACATTGCGAGATACTGCGCTGAGGATGCGTCATGCAGCAGAGGTGATGTGAGGTCCTGGTGTGGAGATGTGTTGCGTAGTAGCAGTTTTGAGGTGCTGTGGTGGCGATGCGAGCTGGATGTATGATGGAACCTTGCATGCATTAACAATGCATGACTTTATTATGCATCCATTACATGCAATGCCTTTACCAGACATTGCCTTTACAATGCAGTCTTTTACCACACATATACCTTTACCACATATGCCTTTATAAGATAAGGTAAGTATATTTAAGGTAAGTGAAACTTTATATATAATCTATATAGCTATATCTATATAGATATAGAAATATAGATAGATATATAGTACTTTTTTAAATTGGGGGAACCCCCAAACCCCCCATTTTTTAAATTACCTTTACAACCCCATACCCCTAAACCCTAAAAACACCCTTAACCACCCTATACCCCTACCCACCCCTAAACCCTAAAAACACTCTTACATACCCAATAACCCTACAAACCCCTAAACCCTAAAAACACCCTAACCACCCTATAGCCTTACCCACCCCTAAACCCTAAAAAACCTTTACAACCTAATACTTTATGCATGGAAAACATTTGTGTGGTAAAGGCATGCGTTGTAAAGGCAAATGCGCTGTTAAGGATGCGTTGTAAAGACATGCGTGGTAATGGCATGCTTGGTTTCGTCATACATGCTGCCAATGCCTATCGCCCTATATTTCACTGTCTGGGAGTATTACACAAAGATCAACTGCTAGCTACACCTAGTCATGTGACCCAGTAAATAGGATGCAGGCACCAAATGGTTAGGACAAGAAAATGCCAACTTTCTAAAAGTGGCATTTTGACAACTGTGACATAAAATCCAACTTCACCATTAAAGAGGGCTTTAAATTACAATTATTTAGACACGAAACTTGACATTTCTACCTGCTCCCAATTAACAGTTATACTTATTAAATGTAATACGTTAACCCAATGGTATCCTATGGGAGAGGTAAGCCTCACAGTCGCGAAAAGCGAATTTAGGAGTTTTTCACTACCAGGACATGTAAAACTTAAAAGTACATGTCCAACTTTTTAAATACATTGCACCTTACCATCTGGGCTGTTTAGGGCCTACCCTAGGGGTGACTTTTATATACTAAAAAGGGAGAGTTGGGCCTGGCAAGAGGTTTACTTTGCCAGGCCAGAAGGGCAGTTTAAAACTGCACACACAGGCTCCAATGGCAGGCCTGAGAGATGTTCAAGGGCTACTTATGTGGGTGGCACAATCAGTGCTGCAGGCCCACTAATAGCATATTATTTACAGGCCCTGGGTACTTGTAGTACTACTTTACTAGGGACCCACAAGTCAAATTAAATGTGCCAATTGGGTGTAAGCCAATGTTGCCATGTTTAAAGGAGAGAGGACAAGCACTTTAGCACTGGTTAACAGTGGCAAAGTGCGCAGAGTCCTAAAGTCAGCAAAAATAGGAGGCTGGAAGGCAAAAAGTTGGGAGAAAGCCACACCAAGGATGTCAGGTCCAACACTAGGTAATTTAATATTCAAAATAGAAGGCTTACCCCGTTTCTGATTCATCTGTACTTTCATTTTGGCCTTTTTAAGATTCACTCTGTTCTGCTTTACTAAATGTTTGACATGATAATCAACTTTGGATTTTTTCAGTAACCACCCCTGGAATAGTTTTGAACCACAAATGTGACCTCTTAGTAACTGAAACGGAGAAAAATCAGTTAGAATATTGACAACCATGACTTACTTATACTAACCTGGTTTAAGGCCACTTTACAAAATATATTTGATCTTCTCCTCGCTACTCTATCCTTTGCTGTAATCGTGAAGAAAGGCAGGGTGGAGTGATTTCAATTATCCACAATGACTCTTTGCAGATATTTTTCCACTGACCAATTTCGTTCCTTCAAATGCTTATATCTAGATGTCTCTACTAATAACAGCTTGGCAATTAGACTACAGATCATTTACTATCCTCTAGGAAAGATTATTGCATTGCTGGAAGAATGCATGTACTTCATCACCCACAAATGATAATCTCTGAGATCAGCATCTTCCTTGATGATGTTAGTATGCACCGAGGAGAGGCTAACAATACCACAGTCAGCCTGCTTTCTGCCTTTCTTCAGGACAATGAGCTCATAAACCCACTCACTCAAAAGGATCCATAATTGATTTGATCCGTGCCAAAGAATTCTTTCAATTTATTGATGACCTCGTTTTCGTTGACTAGTCAGACCATTATCAGATCCTTACCTTTTTGCCCTTGTCCACAGTAAAATGCTAGGTTAGCAAAAAAATGAATCCTTTTGGTTTTGAGACATTAAAAATACAGACATTAAGACACTCGCTGGGAAGGCTATGAGGATCTTCCCTTGTATTGGACAGCAACAAGACATCATTGTTGCCACAGTGAAGTGCAATATTTGTATAAAAGCCCTCATGTACAGGTGCACTCCTTTGAAAAACAAGAAAAGTTGGAAACATTCTGCCCCATGGTTCTTGAAAGACCTCTATGAGGAAAGGAGATCCTATGGAGTCTTCTTGGGAACACTTGCAGACAATCACCTTGTCTTGTGACTCTTGCTCAGCTCAGACCTGCCAGAAGCACCTATTACACACATTATCAGGTATAAATTCTCACATATCAAATCTGCCAAAATTGCAAAAGACGTCTAGGTGCCAACAACCCCACCATGGCCAGACTTAATGAAGTTCCCAAATCCAAATATGAAGACTTTGTAAAATTATTTACTGAAAATGTCAAATCTATCGAATCCCTCTCCCTTAAATCCCTATTCACTTGGCTGACGCTAATGTTACATTGAAAGCCCAACCATCTTGGTCTTATTTTACCACCTCCTCAGAGCATGACATTCTCAAAATCATTAGCAATGCCAATCCCTTGGACCACTTCACAGAAGCAGTGCTGGGTAACATTGAAAAAAGATCTCGTTAAACACTTGTTACCATACTGGGCCAACATAATAAACATATTGTTTATCTGGCTCAGTTGGACACCCTTGCACATTTAGGATACCCAAATGTTTCTCAGGTGTAGTGTACCTCTGTGGGCCTCAGTGATGGACAAAAAAGAAATGGCATAATTTGCCCATGAGATATGAATGTGAAATTGTTGTCAAAGATAACACAAACATTGTGAACCTTCGGAAGTGGCGTTCAAGCATTAACTTTGTTATACTTGCCTGTATAATAAGAAAAATATGTATTTAAATGCCATACCATAAGCTGTTTTGTGAATAGCTTCTACTCACTGAAGAGGGCTGTGGCACAATGTTTAAAACTGTGGTGTTGCCAGCTTTTAAATAAACGAAAGGTGATTTGAAGCAGTGCAGGTTTCTGTGGGGAGCGTTTTCGTTAATATCGAAATATTGGAACACAAGCAACCCACCCACCCTGGTTTCACTATCGTTGGGCCTCATCAGTGAGGTGTAACTGAAGTCCTGTGGCACAGTGAGTAAAGGACCCACATTTCATCATACTCTTTGCATACAGACAGGATACCACAGTAAAACACAAAAAGTAGAATTATTTCAAACGTCTTGGCCACTAGCAATCTCTTGTGCAGCATTTCCGTCCATCGTCTCTTACACAGATAATCAAAAAGATAAAAGTGGAGTGGAGTTGCTTGTGTTCGTGTTCATAGGCAGTTTCCGCTGCCGGTTCTTATGGCGGCAGGACCAATACTGATTTGCATGCTGTTACTTCCCATCTGGAGTGATGCAGTGATCAGTCAAATGATGGCTGGAATGCAGCCTGGGTGAATGTCAGTGACTGAGACTTTTGCAAGCATTCCACCTATCACCTTTTGTTGTTTCCCTGCGAGGTGGCAAATTGCCAAATTGGAAGCAAACAAGTGTAGGAAACTAGTCGCAAATGTTTGGTCCATCCCTCTTCTCCCTTTGAGCAACGAGAGCACCACCCACCCCGATTTCTAGTATAGCCTTATAGCCCGCTGTAGCGGGCTATACCGGCTATTAAAGGCCTGCTCCCACGTTAAAGGCCCGAGCCGAAGGCGAGGGACTTTAACAAGGGACCGGGACTTTAATATAGCCTTATAGCCCGCCGTAGCGGGCTATACCGGCTATTAAAGGCCCGCTCCCGCGTTAAAGGCCCGAGCCGAAGGCGAGGGACTTTAACAAGGGATCGGGACTTTAATAGCCGGTATAGCCCTGCTACGAAGGGCTATAAGGCTATTAGAACATTCTGCCACTAGAGGGCAGAATGTTCTAACAAATAAAACAAAGGCCTCTCGAAGATCAAGGGGATTTAAATCCTCCGAGCTTCGAGAGGCCTTTATAAACATTGGAATGTTGCTCTGCGGGCCTTTACCGGCCCGTAGAAGCATGGAGCACTCCATTGTCTTCAATGGAGCTCCCAACATTCCAATGTTCTAATATGGTTTAATGGCTCACACCGCTTTGTAATTGAGACCTACCAAATCCGCAATTTTACATTAATAACACTACGTAATGACATGATAACATGCAACACTTCATCTCAAATATGCATAGAATTAAGGGGTTAGAGTGTCAGGCAGATGAATGATATATTGTTGTGTTGCTAAAATAATGAACCATAGAAAGTGAGTGGGCAAGGACCATTATCAAGATGAGGCATGTTCTTAGTTACAAACTTTCAATGCAATATATGTTGGCTAATCAGCCAGTCAAGGAAACCAGAAATTAAAAATATGTGTTAGCCTGAAAATATATCTAGATGAAGCGTTATAATTCTAATAATGTTGATGACCTCATGTATTTTTTTGCACTTTTACCAGGCGAGTGCGATATATTTGTGATATATTTTGCTGCAGTGCGTTTTCCTTTTGACAAAACTTTCTGCAGCCTATTTTTAGGGTTGTTTACATTTTGAAAGTATACACACTTCACCATTCCTACATAGCATTAGAGCAGAAGCCGTCTGCAGCTTCAGTTTCTCCAAAGAATTGTGATAGTCACATGAGTTATACGGAAACTATTCTGAGTTGTATACTAAAGCAGTATTCCACTGTGCCAAGCATTCCTTGATCTTTGGTCGCCCACCATGGTGTTGAATAGAGAAAAGTTATTTCCCTCAATGTTGTGACATGACTGTGTTTTTATCATCATAGTGGACAAATTACAAAGCAATTTTGCTTTACAGGCTAATATCAACATCCCGATGGGTGCTTTTCTGCCCGGAGCTGGGCAGCCGCCAAAAAGGAAAGAATTTACACCTGAAGTACAGGAGGTGAGACACAATCACGTATCTTACATCATACTTTTTTTAATCTTACTCAATAAAAGCAGCCATTGCTTGTTATGTGGTATTATGTCACATTATGTTATTTTATGTTATGTTACAATTTATTTGTAGAGCACTTGCATGCACATACTTTTTGGCGCTTTATGAAGACACAACCTTAAAATCTAGCGGTGACTAGGGAAAAAGGCCAGAAGATATTTAATTATTAAAAAACAGGTTATCAGCTGGCATCTAAAGTAGAGTAGATTTCATTCTACTCACAAACTCTCTTTTTTTATTTTTTAAAACTTTATTGGAAAAAAAGCATGTTACAAGTTATGCATTCAATTGTACAGTCCAGGGCACTGACACAGTATCATGTTAGCAACGGCACACAGGAAGTACATAACAATTAGGGAATATCTAGGCATGTAAACAGCATTTTGGGCTTGCATGTCTACAGGTCTCAGTGGCTCCACATTATAAAATAGTGGGTCAGTTACTGTAGGAGATTACACTGGCATTCAGGTCTACCGGACCAGGGACATGGTCAGGGGATCTCTCAGAATCGTCTATTTGGCGGAGATATGTCACCAGGGGGCCCCAGATATCGTGCAGCCTGGTCGCCAGTGGCATTAAATTCCAATACTCACTTAGGTGCATCTGGCAGTATGCTGCGTCCGCTAACCAGTATTTGGGTATTGGAGCTGGTCTGCGGCCCCAGTGAATTGCCACCCTACGCATGGCCAGCACCAGCAGCATTGCGACCAGTCTACGGCTAGCATCTGGTACATCTTTAACATGTCCCAATAAGCACGTGAGAGGGTCAGGCGTGATAGTTTCGGAGGTGATGGCACTAATAATTGTGCACACGCCTAGCCAGTAGTCCGCCACCTTTGGGCATGTCCAGGCTAAATGTGTAAATGTTGCATCGGGTGCCGAACATCGTATGCAGCACGTATCCACTGCAAGCCCCATCCTTTGGAGTACCGTTGGGGTGCGGTAGAGTCTGTGAAAAAATTTAAAATGTATCAGGCGCAGTCGGTAATTGGGGGAGAGTTTTTTGGACTGGTTGCAGCAGTATTGCCACTGTTCTGGTGAAGGACCTACAGCTAAGTCTGCCGTCCACGCACATCGCGCACGCTCGGTGTCCACCGGGGAGGCTGCAAGGGTGAGCGCGTATAGTCTGGTAACAAGTTTGCGTGGGGACGCTGTTGTGTGGATATATTCGAGCGCCATGTTTGGCGGTGGGGAGTCTGGGAATGTATCATGGATGTTTCTGCAGGTTGCTCTGATTCGATAATACAGCAGGTTATCTAGTGGAGTTGTGTTGTCAGGGAGAGAAAGAAACTGCCCATTGGGGTAGAGGTAAGCGTTAGTGCATATGCCCAATGTCGCAGCCCAGCGCACCATACCACTGGTCTGTAGCGGGGGAAAGAGGGGTTGTTTGCTAACTGCATCGACGGCGCATGCAGAGATTTGTCCTTTGTATGCCTGCGGATCCCCTCCCATGCCCAGCGCTTGCATTCAGTTGTGTCAAGTTCACCCCTGGGGGCCTTATATGGAAGGAACAGCGCGGTTTGAAGCGGCCAGGGGGAGACAAGATCCGTCTCAACCGCAAAGTGTGGTTGGAAGGGCGTTGGGTCTAGCCACAAATGGAGGAAGCAGGCCTGGGCGCAGTATGCATAAAGCTTAAAATCCGGGGCCCCCATTCCGCCACGCGAAAAGGGCAATGTCAAGGTTTCATAGGCGATGCGTGGCTGTCGACCTGCCCAAATCAAGGTAATGATTTTAGAACGTAGTCTTTTAAAAAATTGCGAGGTAAGCGGCAACGGGATATTTAAAAAAATATTTAGAAGCTTAGGCAGGACAACCATTTTAGCAATCGCAATGCGGCCTGCCAGGGAGAGTGGAAGATTTTTCCATACGAGAATTTTAGTTTCCAGCCATTCCATGGCTTTGCCGAAATTAGCTTTCCAAAGTTAGTCTATGTCTCTACTCAGTCATATGCCAAGATATTTAATCGGTCCCGCGGCCCATTTTATCGGGTAGTCCATGGGGAAGGGCATTGTTGCGTCGGTTAAGGGGAAAAGAATAGATTTACTCCAGTTTATTTGTATCCCGGAGTAACCACTGAATCGTATCACCTCCCTAGTCATTGGTGCCAAGTTCTCATGTGGCTCCCGGATATGCAATGCGACATCATCCGCGTAATGGAGGTCACCAGGCCGCGGGTTAAGAACCCAATGCCACGCTGTGTATGGTGCTGTCTCAACCAGGTTGCGAGCGGCTCCATCGCGATGGCAAATAGCATTGGCCCATTTTATCGGGTAGTCCATGGGGAAGGGCAGTGTTGCGTCGGTTAAGGGGAAAAGAATAGATTTACTCCAGTTTATTTGTATCCCGGAGTAACCACTGAATCGTATCACCTCCCTAGTCATTGGTGCCAAGTTCTCTTGTGGCTCTCGGATATGCAATGCGACATCATCCGCGTACATGGAGGTCACCAGGCCGCGGGTTAAGAACCCAATGCCACGCTGTGTATGGTGCTGTCTCAACCAGGTTGCGAGCGGCTCCATCGCGATGGCAAATAGCATTGGCGACAGCGGACAACCCTGCCTTGTACCCCTGGTGATGTTTATGGGATCCGTTATTTGTCCATTGATTTTAATGCGGGCCAGCGGCTGTGTATAGAGTAACTTGATTTTTTGGATATAGGCTGGGCTGAGACCCAATCGGCCCAGCAAAGTGAAAAGAAAAGGCCATTCTAAGGAATCAAATGCCTTGGTGGCGTCCAACAGGGCCGCCACCATCGGCAAAAGTAGGGTTGATTTGGTGCATTATGGAAAAGATGGTGCGCAGGTTGTGTGATGTGGCGCGGACCGGAATAAAGCCAGATTGGTCTGGACGGGCTATTAAAGGCATGAGAGGAAGGAGTTGATTGGCCAGTAGTTTCACGTATATCTTATTATCGGTGTTTATTAATGATAATGGGCGATACGAGTCGCAGCAGTCGGGAGGTTTATCGGGCTTGAGGAGGAGAGTGATCAAACGCCTCGCGAAGTGTAGGAGAAAACTGCTTGAGCGTGACGGATTCGTTGTTCATTTTGGCAAGGCGGGGAATAAGGATAGGCGCATATTCTTTATAGAATGCCGGAGTGAGCCCATCTGATCCTGGGGCTTTGTCGGTCGGTAGGCCAGCTATGACCCTCGCGAGCTCCTCGGTAGTGAATGGTTCGTCTAGGTATTCGCGATGTTCATCGCTAAGCCATAGCAGCTCGATAGAGTCAAAGTACTGCTCTATAACATCTGGGGGCGTCGTCGCACCAGGGGTGTCAAATTGGGAATAGAATGACAAGATTCTAGTGACTATTGCACTGGGGGACGTTATCCTACCCGCAGTGTCGTCAGAAAGTTCTGTTATGTAGGAGGAAGCATGTGGCCTTCTCAGTAGATTCGCCAGGGTTTTCCCAGGCCGGTCGCCCTCTCCGTATCTGCGGGCCTGTGCCTCGCGGGCAAGGTATGCCACTTCACGCTTGGCTTCAGTATGGTACTCTGTCAGCTTCAACCTTATATCTGCTAATGTGGCAGGGGAGGGGTCATTAATGTAGCTTTGGTCTAGGAGCTTTATGTCTGCCTCCAGCCTTTCCAGAGTGCCTCTAATAGATCTGAGCACTCCAGCTTGTCTAGCTATACATTCCCCCCGAACCACCACCTTGAAGGTCTCCCAGAGGGTGGAGGGTGACTCCACCGAACAAGGGTTGAGTTCGAAAAATTCTATAATTGCACCTCACAGCTCTTCCCGGAATGCAGCACCACGGAGCGCGTAGGGAGGCATGCGCCACACAAACATACGCTGGGGAGTCAGTGGGACGCGTACCGCCAGTCGCACTGGGGAATGATCTGATAGGGTGCGTGCCAGGTGTTCAACAGAGGCGGGCCCCATGTGACATCCCGTGTGACCAGCCACAGGTCGATGCGGGACCAGGAGCCATGCGTGTGGGAAATGCAGGTCCCCTCGCATCTGCTGGGTTGCGCGTGCTGCCAGGCATCAACTAAATTGTTCTCTTGTATAAGTGTACGCAGGGTAGCAGTGGCCTGTGGGTGGTGTAGGCGCGCGCCCAAACGGTCAAGAGCACCCTGTGGTGCAATGTTAAAATCTCCACCCCATATTAGCGGGAGAGGTGAGGAGATCAACCCCCAGACCCGGGTGTAGAAGTCTGAGTCGTTTGTGTTTGGGCCATAGACAGCCGCCAGAATTACCGGCTGAGCATGGACAATCCCAGCCAAAATCACATATTTGCCTTCAGTGTATGTATGGACTTGTGTGGCGCGCCAGGGCGTACCCCTTCTGAATAAAATAGTAACGCCTCTTGCATTGCTGGAGTAAAATAAAGAGTAAGAGTCCCCCCAGTACCTTGAACGCAATTTAGCTGCGTTGGTGGCTGTAAGATGTGTCTCCTGTAAAATGCATACATCCATCTTATGCCTGGTGAGATATGTATGTATGAGACGTGCTTTGCGATGGTCATTCATGCCTCTTATATTCCACGTTAAAAAGGTTAGCTCAGTCATGCGTGGAGTCTAGTATGAGTGTGTTCTCATGCCATCCGGTGTGCGCTCCAGTGTGGGATTCAGTCTATCAGTGAGCATAGCGTGCCTGTCTGTGAATGCGATTGGTATTACAGTCCAATGCAAACGGGTATAACCGTTTAACAAATCCTTGGGGCATGGGCGAACTACGCCATACCCCCTAAGAGCAGCCCCAACCCCCCCTCCTCCCACACCAACCCCCCAATTAGGTTGAGAAACATCCCGCCCCCCTCCCAAGGAATCCCAACTTGGGGCCCGATTCACAGAACTAACTTAAGACAAAATCCTAAACTTACTACCATTTTGGTATTCACAGAAGGCACTTACTCATTTTGGTATTCACAGAAGGCACTTACTCATTTCGGTATTCACAGAAGTTAGTAGTCCTAACTTTAGGACTCCTAAATGCCTTCTGTGAATACCGAAAGTCTTAAAGTTAGGATTTTTCTCAGTTTAGGAGTAGTAAAGTTAGGACTCCTAACTTTAGGACTCCTAAATGCCTTCTGTGAATACCGAAAGTCTTAAAGTTAGGATTTTCTCAGTTTAGGAGTAGTAAAGTTAGGACTCCTAACTTTAGGACTCCTAAATGCCTTCTGTGAATACCGAAAGTCTTAAAGTTAGGATTTTTCTCAGTTTAGGAGTAGTAAAGTGAGTCCTAACTTTACTACTCCTAAACTGAGAAAAATCCTAACTTTAAGACTTTCGGTATTCACAGAAGGCATTTAGGAGTCCTAAAGTTAGGAGTCCTAACTTTACTACTCCCAAACTGAGAAAAATCCTATCTTTAAGACTTTCGGTATTCACAGAAGGCATTTAGGAGTCCTAAAGTTAGGAGTCCTAACTTTACTACTCCTAAACTGAGAAAAATCCTAACTTTAAGACTTTCGGTATTCACAGAAGGCATTTAGGAGTCCTAAAGTTAGGACTCCTAACTTTACTACTCCTAAACTGAGAAAAATCCTAACTTTAAAACTTTCGGTATTCACAGAAGGCATTTAGGAGTCCTAAAGTTAGGACTCCTAACTTCTGTGAATACCGAAATGAGTAAGTGCCTTCTGTGAATACCAAAAAGAGTCAGTGCCTTCTGTGAATACCAAAATGGTAGTAAGTTTAGGATTTTGTCTTAAGTTAGTTCTGTGAATCGGGCCCTTGGTGGATGCCAACAGATCACAGGAATCATCCCAATGGGGTGCGTGGGCTCAGCCAGACTTCCCCCTTGCCTATGAGGCAGGGTGGCCGAACGATGCAGTTCGTAAGTGAGAAGAATTGTGTGCGAAACCAATGAACAACAGTTAACCAGAAGCAAGGCAATGGTTTAAGATTATGACAGTATTGCAGTTCAGTTTCGAGGCCCACCGTGGGTGGGGCCCCTCACAAACGCCGCTGTTCCGTTTCGTGGAGTCAATCATTGTCACTTATACGGCCATCTTCAGACAATGCGGGTTTAGCTTGGTGAGTTGACTTCTGCAGCTGCTTGGCAAAAGTCAGAGCGGCTTTTCGGATCCGTGAATTATATCGGGGTTTATCTCCAGAGTCAATACGCAGCTTGGCAGGGTATAGGAGGGCATATGTGATGCGCAGTTGCTGCAATAGTCGTTTTGCGAGAAAGAAATCTCTCTGAGCAGCTTGTTCTGACAGTGTAAAGTCCGGATAGAATAAAAGTGTATTGCCTTGGTGTCTGATTTCACCCATTTCTCTGGCTTTCCGGAGAATAGAGTCACTGTCGCGATAGTTGAGTAGGCGCTCAATTATAGGTTGTGCGGGAGCTCCCGGTGGCGGTCACGGGCCAAGGGACCTGTGCGCGCTTTCGACAATGAATAGGCCAGAAAGAGCTCTGCCCAAAAGTTCGCAGAGCAGGGATTCTAGGTAGACTTCCATTTTGCCTGTAGCAGTGGATTCAGGAATACCTATAATACGGATGTTGTTTCAGCGGGAGCGGGATTCAAGGTCTTCGTTCTTTGCGCGAATTAGCTCCAGAACTTTGTCCATCTTTAACAGGTGTTATCGATTTTCTGCGCCAGCGTCGTCAGCATTTGAGACCCTGACCTCCAAATGTGTTATGCGGGTGTCATGGAAGTCCACACGCTGTTTGATCTGGTCAAGGCGGGTTGTCAAGTGGTCTATCTTGGAGTCAATGGTCTTCAGGTTAGATTTGACTTCAAGTAATAGGGAGCGTATGCTGTCGCCCTGCAGTTCAGGCGCATCAGTCTTCTACTCACAAACTCAAGGTGAAAGAGATCCACAATTTGGCCGCTGTTGTAAAAACAGCACAGTCTCCACAAGGGACCAGTCTAGTCCTAGAAGTGGCAAGCAAGAATTGGTTTGTCAATCGGAAGACAAGTAACGGCTGATAGAAGGAAAATTTATTTGCCAGAATAGAGGGTGATTTAAGGAGCAGGGATTTATGGACAATTGTTATAGCGATTGAATGGTTAGCTAGTGTAGAGATCACAATACTGGTGACATAAGCAATCTTCTGGCAGTTTTTGAAAGCCCTCTTGTCACAGTATTCTGAGCAAGTTGCAGTCAACTGAGGATCTTCTCTGGTAGTCAAGGTAGATTGGATTAGCATAGTCAAGATGTGATTGAAGCATAGCATTCCCTACTGGGTATGGCAAGATAAATCAATGAAGAGGAGGATATATTTTAAGAGGCAAAGGTGGGTGAAACAGGTGCCAGCCACATTCATGTATTGGGCTTTCAGGTACATGGTGCTGTCCAAGAAAAACCTAAATTCTGCACCTCTGTCGAAGGATCTGGGGGACTGCCCATTATACCTGGACATAAGGTTGTGTCCCACTCTGTGACCAATGAAACAGAGGTAATTATGATCTTGATTTTGGTCAGATTCATCTTCACGACATTGTTGGCTATCCATCTCCTGACGATGGTGAAAGCCTCTGCTAAAGGACTCATTTTTTTGGTAGGGAAAATCTTTCAAATAAGATAGGTTAAAGATATCCTAAATGTAATCAGCAATCGTATAGAAGCGTGCTCCTCCTTGCTGGAGTAATTGGGCAAGGGGTGGTGTACATGATAAACAGAAAGAGCAAGAGGATTGAGCCTTTCAGAACCCCACAGAGCCTTAGAATAGTATGTGGAAAAAGTGACCACTTTCGACCTTCCTGAAATCAAAGATTTTATCAACTTCAGGACCGTACCGGTGATACCTTCTTCTTCCAGGGCCTTAAACAGAATGTTGTGGCCAGTTATATCAAATGCAGCCAACAAGGCTAAGAGGACTTGCATGCCACTTTCTTGTTTAACAGGGAAGTGCGAAGATCATTGAGGGCTGATGGGACCACGAGCTTGGTGGTCTGACCAGGACGAAAGACTACTTCTTGCACATCCATTAGGTCGTTAGATTCTACAAACTCGTGAAGCTGACTCAAGACTACCGGCCAGATGTACGAAGGTATTTAGCATTTCATAATGAGCCGAATCGCTATTTTGGCCCATTAAGAAATGCTAAATAGCCTTTTGGCATGTACAAGGGTCGTTTGGAAATCGCAAAATGTGATTTCTACCCAGTAGAAATCGCATTTTGCGACACGCAAATAGGAAATCACAAAAAGGGATTTCCTATTTGCGATTTCCTATGCACGTGTACAAAGCATTTCCTAAACGCGAAATGGGCATTTAGGAAATGCTATTACCATTGACTCAAAGTCGATGGTAACCATGTACAATTTAAAAAAAGCACTCCAAAATGTTTTTTTTTAAAGTGCAATAAAGCGCACACATGCCCCTAGGGCATTTGTGTGCTTTACACATGCACCAATTTTTTCGGGGTGTAGCAAGGGGGGCCTTAGGCTGAACGTCACCCTTGGGTGTGACACCAACTACAATAGTTCTGTTCTCATTTTTTGATGCGTTTTTAGTTCTGAAAAGGAGGCATGCATTTGTTGAGTGCAAAATAACTGTCAAGGTGTGGTTTCGGCCTTGTGGCAATTTTATCAAATATGAGACTTTGTACACATTGCCAACCGGCGAATTTACTAGATTTAGTGATCATGTTTCGCTGACCATGACCATATATGTTACCATAGCCGGGCCTGTGGATAAGCTAATGCTTAAAAATCCAGTGGCAGCCGGGAAAAATACTATCACTATTAAATGGACAGGTATCGATGAAGATATAATGTTACATAAGGTCGTAAATGATAATATGGAAAGTTTTTCTATTTATACTGA
Source organism: Calotriton arnoldi (assembly GCA_963921515.1). Classification (NCBI taxonomy): domain Eukaryota; kingdom Metazoa; phylum Chordata; class Amphibia; order Caudata; family Salamandridae; genus Calotriton; species Calotriton arnoldi. The sequence continues at coordinate 370,217 of CAWUFW010010960.1, read as the reverse complement.
TATTAATTCTTTGCCCGAAGAAATTATAACAGCTTATGAGAGAATTACCGCGGCAATATCTAGCAACTTAAGAAAGGAAGTTAATGTGAAAAAGAGACAGGTAAATGGCTGGTTTAACCATGACTGTACACGGGCAAAACAAGATTTAATTAAGGCCCTACACAAAATACCTCGAGACAGGAATGAAACCAAGCGTTTTAGACTATTATATAAGCAAGCACTAAATAACAGGAAGAGGGAGGTACAAGAGGAGGCCTGGTCGGAACTGAATCAAGCAGCAGAGACTAGGGATTCCACCCTATTCTGGAAAGTGATAAACTCACCTTTGTGGAAAGACGATCAAGAACCTATCGGTGAAACAGTCATTGCCCCAAAGGACTGTTTTACTCATTTTAGCGGAATTTTTAATGCATCTATTAATAACATAGAACAGCCCTCCTCTATAGCTGTGATACCTCTCCAACAAATTCGATTGGAGGAGGTAATCGTGGCAATAAAGAAGATGAAGCAGGGTAAGGCCCCTGGACCCGATGGGGTTCCAGCTGATGCATATAAAAAATATACACAGCTATGGGTACCTATTTTAACTCAGGTCTGCAATGCAGCTGCCAAAGGCTGCGTCCCCAAGTCCTGGACAGACTGTGTTATCGTCCCAATTTTCAAAAAGGGGAGTCGAGGTGATGCGAGATGCTACCGCCCCATATCCCTTCTGGACTCATCTGTCAAGATTATGGGGCGTATAGTCCTAGAAAGATTGGAGAATTGGGTAAATGATAACAACATCTTGACCGAAACCCAATATGGTTTTAGGGGGGATATGGGGACGGTAGAGCAATGCTTAAACCTACACTTAATCATAAACAAATACACTATGGCAAAGGAAGAACACATCTATTTATGTTTTGCAGACCTGAGTTCTGCTTTTGACTGCATAAGTCATGCTAAATTATGGGAGGTTATGATGGAGATGGGGGCCCCTGACGATATTATATCATTTCTCTCACAACTATACTCGAGATTGACTTCTAGAGTAAGATATGGAAGGGGAGGTGAATGCACAACAAAATTTAAGGTATCCAGGGGGATACGACAAGGGTGTGTCATTGCTCCACTCTTATTTTCACTATATATTAATGGAATTGATAAAACCCTCCAGAACCTAAATACAGATGTCCCGAAAATAGGTGTGAGATCAATCCCTCTGCTCCTGTATGCAGATGATGCAGTCCTAATTTCGAGAACTGCAAATGGACTGCAAAATCTGATTGAAGCTTTTGATTCATACATGGAGCAGAGAGATTTAAAATTAAACCTCTCCAAAACATTTGTGATGACATGTGGCAAAGGTAGGACTAAGAAAAAGACCCATTATGTAAGGGATCATAAGCTAACTGAAGTTAAGAGTTTCTCCTATTTGGGTGTTTTATTCACTTTTAATTGCAACTGGACTTCCCATTTAGACCAGACCAGACTCAAACTTATTAGAACTATAGAGGCGATTTTTAGATTTTGTACTAAGATAGGCAGTAAACCTATCCGGGATATGCTAAAAGTATATGGCAGCAAATACCTACCCGTAGCTACTTACGGCTCTCTAGTGTGGGGTAATGCCAATTGTAATGTATTGCAATCTTGTGAAAACTACTTTCTCTGTCGCACGCTGGCTGTACCAAGATCCACGACAACATTTCTCCTACACAAAGAATTGGATGTATCATACGTTATTGATCTAATTCAAGTAAGAGCGCTTAGCGCCTGGCATAACATCTGGTGTAAGGAGGGATTAAAATTTACCAGGGACATCATTATGGAATGTTTAGCTCTGGATAACGCAAATAAGATTCCCTGGCTAGCATACATGGACAACTTATTAAAGAGTATCGACAGAGATCTATCGGTAAAAAACCCCACAGCCATATTACAATTTGGTAAAAATGATGTGAAAAAATTGTATATGGAGAAAGTAAGCCAAGCTAGAGCCAGGAGAGAGGAAGAAAAAATTAGTGCATCAAGATATGTGGCTAACATTGAGTCATTTGGCCTCCCAAACTACTTGGTAAAAGTTACAAACGCACAAGATAGATTCTATCTGACACGAATGCGTCTGGTCATAGTCCATGAATTGGTGGCTTTTCCAAAACTTAATAAATGGCAGAAAATAGAACTTAAATGCCCATGTGAGGGAAAAGCTAACCAAACCACAATGCACTTTATGCTGTTTTGCAAGTTTTACCAAGACATTAAAAAAATATTTTTGCGTCCAATTTTTATCTCACAAAAATTATTTTTTTATAAAGATGCGATGAAATTTATATGTACCCTTGAGAATGAATTAGCCTGTAGAGCTGTTGTTGGTTTCATAACCCGGGCCATACAAAGAAGGAAATCCTTAAAATTTTATGACCAACTTGTTTATGAAACCGAATGAAGGATGGATCTGGGCCGAAAATATATATTAATAATTGGGATAACTTAATGATGTGTACTGATGAAGATTTTTATGTTATTATATGAAATCTTTTAAACATAATATCAAAGATTATATTATATTTTATTATACTGAAAATGATTTTTAAACTGTCTGTACTTTTATGAATCCAACAAAGATTCGAATAAAGTTTTATGATGATGATGATGATGATCAGGTACTAAAATGCAATGTGCTTTTTATGGGCAACTAGCCAAGATACTTAAAGACTTCAACCTAAAGAGCTTAATTTGTAAAAAATAAAATAGTGTATAGCAAGCCCTTATTTTTTAAGTGGCCAAATGCCAAGGTTGTCTTAGCAAAGCCAGCCTTTTGTCCAGCATCACTCTGAACAGAAACAAATTGGTGCCCCTGTGAACTGCCTGTAGTCCCACACCTCCCTAGCTCCTTCCCCCAAATGTTTATGCAAAGAACTTATTACACCACCCAAAAGCTATCTTAAGATGCAGCTGATAGATATAAGCTGTACAAATCACAGGTAATGTGGGTCTGGTCATCACGGCTTGTCCCATGGCCACAATTATCTATTTGTTTTTAAAATACAGTGGTTTGAATTGAAAAAATACATGGATTAAATGACGCACCATTCTGTAACATGCATTGACAAAGCAACAGGAGCTATTTTCTTTGGAGGGATGAGTATGAAGTAGGTTGTGTATCTGAAGAGGGAGGGCAGGAACTAAAATAAAAGTGGGTTCTCAACTCCATTATACCTTCGTTGTAAGCCGTAATGCACACTGGAAGTAAGCAATGTGTGAAGCGATCTTCCTATATCATGGGTTCCTTTACTATACTATTCAGCAAGGCCGCTGTACTCTGGATGGCACAGAGCACTTCTTAGCACTGCTGCTATACCTTAAACTGGATCATAGTAGGGCTTCTATACTTGTAACAGAGCAGTTTGGGCATTACCTCTTACTTACAGAAACAAATTGAAGTACATTTTAATAGCTTTATGTAAGAAAAATATTACTGAACCAGTGCAGTCATCACTAGTGGTTATCTCAATTAAAGGGTTAGGAGATTTGGGTCTATGCATAGACTGTTGGAGTCTCAATAAAGAAGTTTGGGTGGACTCTGATCCTTTACTTAATTTACATGAAATAGTATCTACATGAAATGGTATCTACTTTGGTCAAGGCATCTGTTTTCTCAACGTAAGATTTAGTCAATATATACCAGCAAGTTGCTTTGGATGGTGATTCCAACTATTTGATCGCATCAGAAATAGGGTGGGCGATAAATTCCGCTCTGCCGGTGGAGTTGGCGGAGTTTTGGCCACTCAGTTCCTGCCAAATGCTCTCTGTCACACCGCGTGGGGCCGTTCGCGCTGATTTTTCAGCGCGGAACAAGCTCTTGGTGCTAAAAATCAGCGTAAGCAGCGCAACATGCCGATTTCCACCTGTTCGCAAACTGGAGAATTCCACAGAGTGATACTCCGTGAGTTCTGCTCACCCCTAGTCAGAAGACATATTTTGCTATTGTAGAATGCCTTTATTTTTAGCTAGTGAAGTTTCTAACTTGTAGAGTTTAATGAAAGAGACCTCAGAGGGAACTCTGGATTCATTGGCTTTTCAGGATGATATCCTGATTTTCTGAAAGTATCTTGCTGAACATCATACGAATTTATCTAATGTTTTGACAGCTCTTCAAGTAAAAGGTCTCATTCTAATATTATCGAAATGTAAATTTGGCAGAAAGGAAGTGGAATGTATTGGGCATACGATTGATAATGCTAGAATAAAATGTAAGCTCTGTCACGTAGAAGCTATAGTAAAAGCATCTACTCTGAAACAGATTAACAAATTGTGGCTTTTCTCGGTCTGTCTGAAATCTATTCTAAGTTTTTTTTTTTAATTAAATCATTTTTATTGCCATTTCGTTATTTCGCAGAATACATATATCATTCATGACCATAAAGTAATCACAGTACACGTTTATATCGCAACTTCTGGTATACAGTTGTGTCAATAGTCCTGAGCGGCAAACATCAGGTTTAACCAGTTAGTCAAGTGATTAGGAGAGACGTGTTATCGCGTGATAGAGCGAGACATTGTCTGCTTGATGTACTGTGGTCCTGTGTTGATTCTGCACCACTGGTCTGAAATCTATTCTAAGTTTATAAAGAATATGCCACCAAAGTAGAACAATTGAGTTGAGTGAAAAATGTTTGGTGTCACAATTCAAAGTGAGGCTTTTGAATTATTGAAAATGAGATAGTCAATGTTCCTTGACCTTTTGTAGTAAGAAAAAAATGTTTCATAGCTGTTGATGCAAGCAGTTTTTGACTCAGTTTTAATGTAACATGATGGGAAGCATGAATGAATTGTATCAATTGAACCCGAAATTTGAGATAATCAGAAAGACGTAATTCTGTATTTAGCCAATCGGGCTTTGGAGGGAGGAGTTTAGACATACTGAGCTTTACTATCATTGGTTGGGGGCTTAGCCAATCCTGATTTGGAGGGAGGAGTCTGTAATGAGCTCCGTGCCTTCATTAAGCTGGCGGCATCGCTGTTGTGCTGCACTCAGAGTCACTTTGATTTTAAGTTTTAATCATTTAACTGCATTTGCTCTCATTTACTTTTTGCGCACTGTTTAGATACGCTGAGCTTTATATTGGTTGGTGGGTAAGCCAATCAGGGTTTGGAGGAAGGAGTCAGTAATGAGCTCCGGGCCCTCATTAAGCTGGCGGCAGCGATGTCGCGCTGCACTTAGAGGCACTGTGATTTTACGTTTTAATCTTTTAATTGCATTTGCTCACACTTACTTTGCCATTTTGCACAGGCTTTAAGGCTATCATCTTTTTAAACATTGCATTTTTCACACGCTGTTTAAACGCGCTGAGCTTTACTCTCATTTGTTCTGGGGTTAGCCAATCGGGGTTTTGAGGGAGGAGTCCTGTAAGAGCTCCAGGCCCTCATTAAGCTGGCAGCAGCGTGGCCGAGCAATGGACGCACGCAGCAGGCACGCCGCTGGGGCACTGTAGGCGCACTTAAGGCAAACCCGTCGATACTCGACTGTGGCCGGCCAGGGCCAGGGGCCAGGAGCCAGCCACTATGACCAAATTCTGGGATACGCTAATATTCTCAGATACCTTTGCTCTAATAAGTTCCACTTGGAGGAACCTCTTATATAAAAACTGGATTATTTAGGCATCTTAAATCTCAATCAGTCGGTCCCCTTGCCGCTGGAGAGACTGCTGAAACATACCACCACTATGGAAAGCGCCAGAACATCATGATCTTTATCCATGACTAGATGACCTGCCATCAACTGAAATGGAACTTGGACAAAACGGAGGTGGTGATGGTCAAAAATAAAATGCACTGTTAGAGTCCATCCTTCTGGCCACAGGAGCTGTCTGCCCCCCATCCCTAAAAAAGAGGTCAAGAGCAGCGATATACTAGTGGACGAAGATCTATCAACAAAGTCTCAGATTGGAGCAGTGACCTCCTCCTGTTTTTTTTCAGGTTCATAAAATAAAAAAATCAAGATTTTTTTTTCTTTTGAAGCCATCATCCAGACTGTATGCACTTGCCATATCGCGCATTGACTAAGCCAATGCTCTTTACTTAGGCCTTCCTGAGGGATTGAGTCAAAGACTGCAGCTTGGCCAAAATGAAGCAGCCAGACTTGTTTGGCGCCTACCTAGACACTGCCATATTAAACCCTTGTTGAAGAAACTGCATCGGCTCCCAGTCCCTCAGAGAACCCTTTTTAAAATTGGATGTACTATTTTCAAAATCCGTCATGGCAAATGCCCTACCATTTTGACCTCCAGAATTCAGAATTATATCCCTAAGCGCAGTCTTTGATCAGCACACCACAATCTCTTAGAGGTCCACAAATTCAACAGGGAGAGATTGGGAAGAACCTTGTTTGCCGTGCTCATTCCAGGTGTTTGGAACTCTCTCCCCTCTAACATCAGAGCGGTGACCTCCTACGAGTGCTTTAGAAACATGTTAAAAATCTGACTCTTTAGACAAGCCCATGATTAATGCCTCTTCGCTTTGCCTCTGTGCCTTTCAGCACCACAAAACCTTTTTGGTGATTGTGCGCTCTAGAAGTCCATTGTAACATAACATAACACAACACAACACAAAACAACATAACGCAACATAACATAACATAACACAGAGAGACTTGATTTCAAACAGCAGGCATTCTAGTACTGAATAGAATATATTCCGGAGGGAAACAGTATTTCCAAAGTGTTTTTACCACTTTGTAACTTTACCATGCATTTTTACCACAGATGTTTTTAGAACGTATATGCTTTTAAAACGTATGCCTTTACCACGCATTTAAGGTAAGTTTGGGGGTGTGGGGGTTCTCCCCACAAATGCATTGTTTACATATATAAATATATATAAACAATGCGTGGTAAAGGCATATGCTGTAAAAGCATATGGGTTCTAAAAAAATGCGTGGTAAAAAATGCGTGGTAAAGGCGTGCAGAGTATTTCCCTGCGTTGTTCCATCATAGAACCTTCCCTATAAAAGCAATGCACATGTTACCTGCCAGTATTAACAAAAATATGGACGTGAGCGCATTGCAAATTAGGTTGCTTATACTTTTCCTTATGTGAGTTGGTTGGAGAAAAGTAATGGAGTTGTTGGTGTAATATCAGAGGAAGTTTGGTTTAATGAAGCAGGGAAAGTTAACATGTTGATAAAGGTGTAAGAGTATGTAAGAAAGGGTTGGCCTATTGATTGTAACATATTAGGTGAACCTAAAATTTAAAAGTTAGCTATTGAGAATGGCATTGCACTTAGAGGAGATAAAATCAGTATAGGATTCAAATTCATTGGGTGCGCTCTTAAAGGTCATGTGGGAATGTTTGATAACAGGAGCCGTTTGCATGGGCATTACTGGTGACTTGGTTTGAATACATGGTGGATAAATTGGTGAGATCATGTAAACTATGTTCTGGCAGTGATAAGTTGGCTAAAGCTATTGTAGTTGAGTCTACTTCCATTAAATTACCTGAAGGTCCATGGAAAAAGTTTGGCATTGATATCATTAGTCCATTTTCTGCTCTTCCTAAACAAGAGACATATGGAATAGTAGTCATGGACTATTTTCTAAATGGTCAGAAGTGAGAATGGTAGGCAAGGTTGTGTCATAGAATCTTTAGATGAGGTGTTCTGCAGAGAAGGTATTCTGGAAATCATTGTGTCAGGTTATGGCTCCCACATTGTTTTAAACAAAGGATTTCTTTGCTAAATGTAGGATCCAGCATAGAATGATCCATCTTTCATCTGGAAGCAAGTGGTCAAGTTGAGAAATTAAAGAGAATAATAAAAGAGTCCATCCATGTAGCAACCATGGGTAGTGTTATTTGGAAGAAGGCATTGCAAGTCATGTTGTTACCGTCTCCGCTTTAACTCCTTTTGAACTTCTTAGGTGACGTAAAACTGGTTCTAAAATTAGTACCGTGGTGGTTAGAAAATCAGTGTGAGAGGGATTCTGAAGCCGATGATCGTAGCATCAGAAATTATGTGGAATGTAGAAACACAAAATAAAAATCTCAGTAGACAACAAGAAGGGTATGTGCAGTGAATACTGCTTTAGGAAGGGAGATTGGGTACAGTTAAAACATGTTACTGATCTTTGGAAAGGAACAAAACAATATTTTGATCCAGTACAGGTAATTGAAGTGTTCAAGAATGCCATGAGAGTATGTCGTGGTGTTGTATGGAATTGCAATAGAATGTCATTGTGATGTCGTAACGTACATGAACAGCATGAACCACAGTTGCCTAGGTATAAGGAAAGATTTAATAAAATGATGGTAATGTGTTTTCAAATTTGCCTGAAATCAGATGCTCAAAATGTGACTTTCAATGCGAACACTAAGAACACTATGGCCTTATAACACTTTGGCGGATGTAATTTCTACAGTACTTTACTCCTGCCGCGGCGAGGGTACTCTGCATGCTAAATTTAGAGATGGCCCAGCAGACATCTCTTTCATTTCCAGGAATTACTGCCACAATGGTTCCTGTAAATGCATTGAAAGTTTGACAGACTGCTCTGTCAACATGATGGAGCTGTATGCCAAACTTTCAACAATTTTTTAATTTTCAAACACAAAATACCAAAGCAGGATTTTGTTTTTGAAAATAAAAAAAACATAATTCCCCCCTATCCATGGGAGTTTTCTATCATGGCATATGGGTCATTTAAAGGTTTTTGCTTTCACATACCACCATGTTTTGTAAGGCGGTATGTGAAAACAAAAACTGGTCATGTGTTCGCTCAATCTAAATAGGGCAGGGGGGCACATGGCCAAACCTCAGGCAATCATGAAACACCAAAGAGAGAGATAGAGGTGATGCACCGGACTCATGCTTGCCTCTTAGGAAAAACTCAAAACACAAAACTGACATGACACCCTCTAAGCGTGCTTAGGGAAACAAACTCTCCTTAGCCCTAGTTCACAACAACCTTTGTACTTACTGCTAAAATCCCTATTGTGAAAAATGGTCAATTCCAAGAATTGGAGGAGGTAGGCTCACTCACGTAATGTGACATACTTCATCATTTCGCACCTCGTCCCACCCTGGTAAGGTTGTACAACTAGGCCGGACTCAGTCTTAGGGAGGGGCTGACCTGAGGGAGTTCTTAGAAATTAACTATTTTCTCTGGATAAAATGCTTGTATCCAGTTCTATATAAAAAAAAAACCTTAGAATATACCACAAAGTATCATTTATTTAGGTGGTATCCTAGGTTTGTGTAAAAATACTATAAGATTATTTCAGAGTACGTACTTGGTTACTATGACTCTTGCGTACCACTGAGTTTATCATGCCAACATGTTTCTGCCTTTTCAATAGAGCCTACTGGTCTCAAGCTCCTACTGTGCCCCAAAGAACAGCAGACTAATAACATCCAGTTACCAGTAGGCTGTTTGCTGGGACACTGTAGGATCCATGCGGGCGTTCTACCTTGACATAAGGGTGACTATAGAAGGCGCAATACAATGTAGAAGGGGGGACTGGGAGCTAATTAGAGAGGAGAGGTCCAGTACCGATGCTCTCAAAGGATCAAGTAGTAATCACTAGGGGGTTACTGTTCCTAATGGAGAGAGACGGACAGCAGCCTAGTCTGGTTGCTGAAAAAGACTCGTGAGGGAATCTGTTTTACACTCAAGGTTGGATACCGATGAAGGTGGGGGAATTTCTCCTTTTGGAAGAAGTGCCCTCACCCACCCATATGGGTGTCATGCTTCATCATCAGGCGTGTGCTCCTTGTGGGGGTGGCGCTGCTGTCTCCCAAGGGCCCCGCGAGAGGGCTCTTTGTCGGAGATCTTTTTAGGAGTGACGCCGCAGTTGTGCGTGTGCGGGCCTAAAAGCTGTGTGAGTGAGTTAAAATTACCCCTACGGTACCCAGAAACAGAGTTTTATTCAGGGGTCCCGGTGGTAAGATTAAAAGCAAGGGATAAGGAGAACCTCTTTCAAACAAATATTGTAGAGGAGTGAGTAGTATCTTGCTGCTCTCTTATCCGTGAGTGTGAGTGCAGGTGAGAGTGAGATTCAGGTCGACATGTTTCGCGCTAAGACTTGGTCCCTAATGGATCCCGTTGTGCTTCTTCAGGACCGTAATGTGATCTAAAATAACAATAAAACTAGGAATCAGAGACGACGACACTCTATATTCCTAATGATTCCTAGAGTCAGGTGTGTAGGCGTCAATGTGCCTGTTTGAACGTCCGATAGGCGTTCCAGGTTCCAACCAAGTGGGAAGAAAAAGACAAAAAGGTAGTAGACATTCCGCATCATATGTGCCCACGTCCTGGATAACAATGGCACCGCCTTTATCGGCTCGCTTCATTCTGACGGTGGTGTCTTCAGTGAGGGCCTTCAGTAGGTTCCTTTCTTCATTCGACATGTTGTTGAAGGGGCGCTTGCTGGTAAGGCCTGCGACTTTTTTCAAGATGGCTTGTTCGAAAGTCAGGACTTCATTAGGTGTCATGGCCGCAGTGGGTGTAAACCTTGACTTCTACTTGAGACCTGTACCTGTCACGGGGGTCTCTAATGTTTTGATCAATGATGAACGGGGTATGCTTGATTTAGCATGCCTCTACACAGCATTCGGAAATGGTAAATGCAAAGAATGAAGTCAAGTTGCATTCCAAACTGAGTGAATGAGCCCAATCACCCTACTACTACCTTTTTGTCTTTTTCTTCCCACTAGGTTGGAACCTGGAACGCCTATCGGATGTTCAAACAGGCACATTGACGCCTACACACCTGACTCTAGGTATCATAAGGAATATAGAGTGTCGTCGTCTCTGATTCCTAGTTTTATTGTTATTTTATATCACATTACGCTCCTGAAGAAGCGCTACGGGATCCATTAGGGACCAAGTCTTAGCGCGAAACATGTCGACCTGAATCTCACTCTCACCTGCACTCACACTCACGGATTAGAGAGCAGCAAGATAATACTCACTCCTCTACAATATTTGTTTGAAAGAGGTTCTCCTTATCCCTTGCTTCTAATCTTACCACCGGGACCCCTGAATAAAACTCTGTTTCTGGGTACCGCTGGGGTAATTTTAACTCACTCACACAGCTTTTAGGCCCACACACCCACACGCACAACTGAAGCGTCACTCCTAAAAAGATCTCTGACAAAGAGCCCTCTCGCGGGGCCCGTGGGGGACAGCAGCGCCACCCCCACGAGGAGCACATGCCAGATGAATAAGCATGACACCCATGTGGGTGTGTGAGGGCACTTCTTCCAAAAGGAGAAATTCCCCCACCTTCATCGGTATCCAACCTTGAGTGTAAACCAGATTCCACTCACAAGTCTTTTTCAGCAACCAGACTAGGCTGCTGTCTGTCTCTCTCCATTAGGAACAGTAACCCCCTAGTGATTACGACTATAGAAGGCGCCCATCCTGAACAGATCATGAGGCAATTAGCCCCCAGGCACTAGGTATTCCCTGGTGAATATTTGAAGAGAGGTAGGTGCTCTCGACGTCTTTTGTTGCATCCTTCACTATTATTAAATAAGTGTAGAGATACAAACGTCTAGCCCTGATGAATGCCTTAATGTTGTCGCTGACATATTCACCTAACTATAACTTTAATGTAACCTTTGTTTTTCCCGTGAATTTCTAAGGTTTTTTTTTTTTTAAAACAAAAAAGATTTTTAAAAATCATTTCTTACTATAATGTTACTTTAACCTTTGGTTTTGCCAGTAATTTTTTAGGTCTTTTTTAAAATGTAAAGTAATATCCGATTATCATATGTAAAGCCAACCACCCTGGCTGGGGGTTGGCCACAGGGCCTGGCACACAGGCAGCCAACCCCATGCTGCGCACGGCCTTTGGCCGTGCACAGCAAGGGCCAGGCCCTGTGCAGACAATGCACCCGGATACAGCCGACTCTGCATCCAACTCCCTGCAGGAAGTCACTTGGAGGCAGACAACCCCACGCCGTGCACGGCCTTTGATCATGTGTGGCGTCATCTTCAGGGCCTGTCTTGCAGCCATGCCCTGCTTCCAACTCCCCACAGGCAGCCAACCTCACTCTGCACACAGCCTTTGGCCATGTGCAGCGGGTGGTTGGATACGGCTTGACCTGCTGCCAGGCCCTGTGGCTAAATCCCCAGCAGGCTGCCAACCCCACACCACAGACAGCCTTTGGCGTGCTCAGCTTAAGGTTGGCCTTTGGGCCCGGCAGACATCTAACCAATCTTCTAACCAAAGATCTACTCCGTTATCGGTGCTCCCTATTGGTGATGATTTAACAGCTCACTTCCCTGAAAAAACAATGAAAATAGAGCTGGAGCTATTACCCACCACCCCATCTCTGCTATCCAAGATACAGCCCGCAGGATCAGGGGAGGCGGCAGAATCCAAGACAATGCACTCACCTTTGGGACTCAAAAACAACGCCTCTTGGAGCAGTTTTCTCCTACCAGACTGCACTGAGATACTTAGCAACATGACAGCCATCAAACCCTCCAACCACTTTGGTGATCCTCTACCCGCCAAGCAATATAAAGATTTAATCTCAGCCGTTCTACCTCTCTGGTCCAGGATCATTCATGAATCCCTCTCACAGAGAAAGATTCCGGACTGCCTAAAAGTTGGGCAAGTTACTTCCATTCCTAAGAAGCCCAATGCGGACCTATCAGATCCAAACAACTTCCGACCTATTACCAGCAGCATGACTCTAGTGAAATTGCTTGAAAAATGCGTTCACTCGCAGCTCTGTAAACATATTGAAAAATATCAACCCCTGGATCCTCATCAGTCAGGATTCAGAGCAGGGCACAGCACTGAAACGGCACTAACTCACATTGTTGATGACGCCGTGAGAGCCCTTGATCAAAATGTCCCTTGTCTCCTGATCCTTTTAGACCTGTCTTCAGCCTTCGATACCATCAAACACGAAAACTTGATTGATCTCCTACAACATAGGATGGGACTGTCGGGCCCGGTCCTAAATTGGTTTGCCTCCTTCCTTCACAACCGCATGCAAAGGATCAAAGTGAATCATGCCCTGGCGTCCAGCACCCCTGTCCTGATTGGAGTCCCCCAAGGTTCTGCGCTCTCGCCCACTCTCTTCAACCTATTCATGGAGCCTCTTGCGGTCATTCTGAACAGAGCCAACATCCAATACCACATGTATGCGGATGACACGCAATTGTACCTGAAGATCTCCTCGCAAGAGGACATACAAACTTTAAATGTTGCACTAGCCCAAACTCAACAATGGCTAGCTCAGAACCATCTCCTACTAAATACTCTCAAAACGGAATTTCTTTTGATCACCCCACCTAATCACTCAGCTCCTACACTCGACTGGATTAAACACCTAACTGCTCTGAACTGCACTCCTCACGTTGTAGACTCTGCCAAATCTTTAGGTATCACCTTGGATAAACACCTAAACATGCAGGCACACATCAGTGCTACTATTAGGGGAGCCAATTTCCAACTCAACACAATGAAGAAAATCCAACCATTCCTCCCCCCAAGATCTCAGGCCGGCGGTTCAATCCCTGACTATCCCAAGATTGGAATATGGGTTGGTGACCCTCGCAGGACTTCCCAAAGCTAGCCTAGCCCCACTCAGAGCTACCCTGAATGCATCAGCCAGGCTTTTAACTGGTTCTAGGAAATTTGATCACATTTCACCCGACCTTGTGCAGTTAAACTGGTTATCTATGGAAGCTAGAATCCGACTCAAGATAGCTTGTCTGACTATAAAGCCATACACCACAATACCCCACACTATCTAGCAAATAAACTTGAGCTATCGGGCTCCAGCCGGAATCTCAGCAGTACATCCACCCTTCTCTTGAAACATCCAAGATTCAAAAAGAAAAGATCGTACAACCGTGCGTTCTCCGGTCTTGCTCCAAGAATTGGAACTCCTTGCCAACCGAGAACAGATCAAATCCTTCCACTACCTCCTTTAAAAAACTGGTCAAAAGACTACTAATGAACGAACGCTAATGCGCTGATCATGCTCGTGTGTTTTGTTAATAACCTAAAACTTGAAATATTTTTCACTGATGTTTTATGATATGTTCTCAGCCTCTTTTTGTTCTAGTCCTCGATAGCTCCTTTAACTGCATCAACTGCTGATTTTTGCTATTCCGTGATACTCATCGCACATCTTGGTTCTTTCTATGTGTATGATGTTTTACTCGGCGCACTCTAGGGCACCTCTGATACACCCTACTCCTTATTCGTGAATGTTTTCCCACAGGTTGTAATCTCACTCACCTTCTTTATGTTCTGTATAATTGCTGATGACAACGCTGTACAGCGCTCTGATACCCCTTTGGGGTCTTGTTCGCGCTCTATAAAACTTTTCAAATAAATAAATGAATCCCCTAGGGACAAAACATGTATATCCAGGGGAGGGGGGGGGGGGCAACCCTCAATTGGCCCTGGGGACACCATCCCTAGGGCCAGTTCCGATAAAAAGGAGAGATGGCCACGTGGCCCCCCTCCCCAAGTGTTAAAAGGCCTTGGGGCCCATAACAATTAAACAAGGGAGGAGCGCATGTAGCCCCCCCTCCTTGAGGCTTAATAGACCCCGGGGACCCCACCCCCGGGGCCATATACAATAAAAAAGAGGAGGGAGCCACATTGCCCACCTACCTGAGCCTTTTTAGGGCTTAGGGACACTGTCCCCTGAGTTTAAAATCCAAGGGGAGGTGCTGTGCAGCCCTCCCTCCCACGCCCTATTAGGCCCCAGGGATCCCATCACCTAGGGACTAATGTAATAAAAAAGGGATGCATTTATTTTAAAAGGGGAGGTGGCCACTCCTCCTCGGGCCTTTTTGGGGCTTGGAGACCCCATCCCCTGGGGCCAAAGGTGGGCGCCCTAGGCCCCCCTCCACTTTATTGCTGAATACGGCCCTGGGGGATGGAGTCCCTGGGGCCAAAATGGCTCAGGGAGGGGGGCCTCCCCTGTAGCCCCAGGTGCCGCCACTTCCCTGGAGCTAATAATGTATTAATGTGGGGAGGCAATAAAAGATAAATACAAATGCAGGGGTCCTGCTAGGCCCGCCCGCAGCCCTGGGGACCACCACCTACCTGGGGTTCAAATTACATATATGCAGGGGGTCCATTGCGGATCCCCGACCCCGGGGACCACCACCACCCTGGGGCAAATTTGAAGCAAGGAGGGGGGGCCACGCGGCCCCCTAATGGAGCCCTAAATGGCCCTGGGGACCGCCATCCTCCAGGGCTGGCTCCAGCAATGTCCCGGGGTGCCCACCCCGGGACATTGCAGTTTGCTATGGCTTGGCGGGAGCACCGCTCCCGGCAAGCCATAGCAAACAGTGCTCCGCTTTGAGCAAGCGAGAGCATTTTGCTCTTGCTTGCTCACAGCGGACCACAATTTGCTTTTACCCACAGGGAGCTGCATTTTAGCAGCTCCCTATGCGTAATAGCAATGCCGGCTCCAGCAGAACGCAGCATGCCGGCAGGGACCGCAGGGCCTTCAGGGTCTCCTGCAGTCCCCATCAAAGGCAGTTGGTGCCCTGGGTGGGACCAGGGTTCCCACACGACAGGGGGGGCCATGGGGGATGGGGTTACAGGGGCTGAAATCAGCCCGGGAGGGGGGCCACGGGGTCCCCCTCCCATTGCTTAAAAAAATAAATAAAAAGGCCCAGCCCAGGGGATTGGGTCCCCAGAGCCGCAAATGGCCCAGGGAAGGAGGGCCATGCAGGCCCCTCCCCTCACTTTTTCTTTAAAAAACCCTGGCAAGTCTTCAGAGTCCACACTCCCTTCACCACCACTCTGCAAACGTGCCTCCTGGTGCAGTGGTGGTTGGGGGATGAAGTTCCCTTGGCTGCTGAGGGTTCTTGCAGTCTAGGAACCCCTTCTGTTACCTCCAGTAAGTCCCAGACAGTAGGATTGTTGAGAGGATTTGGACGCCACGTCCCCTTTCTCCACTACTATGCAAACGCACCTCCTGGCGTGCTGCTGGTTGGGGAATGAATTCTATGTTAGTCCTGAGGGCCTCAGGACTAAAGTGGACTTCTTACCCCAACCAGTAGTGCGCCACGAGGCGCATTTGCAGAGTGGTGGAGAAAGGGGGCATGACCTCTGATGACCTCTCAGCAATCCAGCAGTGTGGGTCTTACTGGAGGGAACAGGAGGGG
Organism: Calotriton arnoldi; assembly: GCA_963921515.1. NCBI lineage: Eukaryota > Metazoa > Chordata > Amphibia > Caudata > Salamandridae > Calotriton > Calotriton arnoldi. The sequence goes on along the minus strand of CAWUFW010010960.1, from coordinate 354,078 downwards.
TAGTTGCCCCCAAGTACCCTAAAGAGCCAAGGGGACTTCATCCCGCTAATAGTAGTGTGCCAGGAGGCACGTTTGCTGAGTGGTAGAAAAAGGGGGCATGGCCATCGAAAACCTCTCAGCAAACCCACTGTGGGGACTTACTGGAGGTAACAGTAGGGGTTGTTGGCCCCAAGGACCCTCAGTAGCCAGGGGGACTTCATCCCCCTAATAGTAGTGCGCCAGGAGGTTCGTTTGCGGAGTGCTGGAGAATGGGGGCGTGGCCTCCGACATCCTCTCAGCAATCCTGCTGTGTGGGACTTACTGGAGGTAACAGGAAGGGTAGTTGGCCCTCAAGGACCAAGGCCACACCCCCTTTTCCCACCACTCTGCAAACACGGCTCCTAGTGCACTACTGGTTGGGGGAGGAAATCCACTTTACTCATGATGGACCTTGGCGGCCAAGAAGCCTTCCTGGTACTTCCTGTAAGTCCTTCACAGCAAGATTCCTGAGAGCTGGTCGGAGGCCCAGCCCCCTTTCTCCACCACCCTGCAAATGCGACTACTACTTAAAAAACCATAGAAACTCACTAAAAAAAACAAAGGTTACAGGGACGTTATTGTTAGGAATTAGCATTTAAAAAACCTTAGAAATTCACTGAAAAAAACCAAAGGTTACAGGGAGGTTAGGAAATGAATTAAAAAAAACCTTACAAATTCACTGAAAAAAACAAAGGTTACAGAGACGTTATAGTTAGGCTCAGGTTTCACTCGTATATAACCAGTGAAATTCAGCAGTTATAGCTAGCTGAGCTAATATAACTCATACACCTGCAATGTACTGCTTATGGCCTCACATATTACATCACTCATGATATGGTCAGTGACATCATTGATGACATCTCAAATGATATCACTGATGACATCACTAATGACATCATCCACAGAATCACTAACGCACCTACTCACACCCCCGTTGAACCTTTCATACACCCACACCCACTCAACCATTCACAAACCCATTCACAGATCCATACCAGTACTTACACACCCACTCACTGATTCATAGATACACACACTTACACTCACTCACCCATACAGCCACTCATACACCCACTTACTCACTAAAACAGCCACTGACATATCCACTCATGCAGCCACTCACACACTGAGTCAGTCACCCAAAGAGTTACTCACGCACCTACTCACTCACCCATTCAGCCAATCACACAGCCACTTACTCACACATACAGTTACACACACACACACTCACTTACTTATACAGATACTAACATGCACTCACTCACCTATACAGTCAGTGACACAAGCACACACTCACCCATACAGTCACTCATATTCCCCAACACTCACCTAAACTGCCTTTCACACACCCAGTTACTCAACCATATACCATTGACACTTCCACTCACTCACCCACACAGCCATACACACACACTCTAACCCATACAGCCCCTCACACACACACTCACTACCATATAGCCACTGACTGACTCAATTACTCACTCATCCATTCAGGCAGTCACACACACCCTCATCCACCCACAAAGACACTCAGACACCCATACAGGTACTCAGACAACCAATCACTCACCCATATAGCCACTCACATACCCACTCACACCCATACAGCCACTTAGACACCAACTGACAGACTGATACAGACATTCACACAACCAGTCACTCACCTATTCATTCACTGAGACACCTAATCACTCACTTATACAGTCAGTCACACACTTAATAAATCATCCATACAGACACTCATACACCTACTGATTCATCAATACACCTTGGTATATATATTTAACACTCATAAACTTTTTAAAAACACTCAGTCACTGGATGATGTCATCAGTGATGTCATCAGTGATGTCACTGACCATTTCATGAGGGATGTAATATGTGAGGTCATAAGCAGTGCATTGCAGGGGCAGTGGCAAGGCACTTTGAATCTCACCATCAGAGCAACAGAAATGTACTCAAGTTCTTTTGCCTGCACCACATACCTCGTGATGAACGAGGAGGTGACAGGGAATTGAAACTCCGCCGACTTGAGTCTAGATATATTAAAGACATGCAGACTAAGACACCCACAGGATTAAACAGCAGTGAAGAATTGGGGGTACACCTGTAGAATTAGATCAGCTTAGTGTAGTATAAGATGAGTCTGTGTAATAGAGGAAAGGGAGATCCAAACAATAATAGACAATGGTGGGCATTTAGCCCATTCAAGGCGCAATTGAATGATTATATTTCTGTTCTAGCAAGCCCGTACAGGGCGGAATTGAATGAATGAAAAACTGCCTTTTGGTAAACCCATAAAGGGCAAACACAAATAGACAGTACAAACAAGGTTGACTACACATGTAAGTTGGGTCATTTATGACAATGATGTATCTAAGTTTAAAATGGAGAAGAATTTTCCTATACAGTTTACATCAAAGGATGGTAATATTTTATCAACCTGAGTTTTGTACAACAACATATGATTTGTATTGATGAACATATGTGATTTGACAAGAAGGCAATGCTGAATAATGAATAAGTGATATTTAAATATGGCGCTCACACAGGGTCCCTCACATACAGTATATTAGTCCGTCTTTTATGTTTGTGACGGTGACGTAAATGAATTAAATGTTAAAGGAAGTGGCGATTCGGCGACTGCCGACATTGAAAAGGCGCACTGCCGAAACGCGTCTGAGTGTGCATCAGATCCAATAAATATTGGGTTTCCTCTCCCCCGCGACTGCTGGTATCTTTATTGGTGCTGGATTTATATATATATATATATATATATATATTCACTGAAAAAACCATAGGTTTCAGACACGTTATAGTTAGAAATTAGCATTTAAAAAACCTTTGAAATTCACTGAAAAAACCATAGGTTTTAGGGACAGTTATAGTTAGTTGGACATTTCACTCGTACAAAACCATAGAAATTCCCCCGTTATAGTTAGTTCAGCTAACTATAACTCGCGCCCCGCAATGCACTGCTGATGACGTCACATATTACATCACTCATGACATGGTCAGTGACATCACTGATGACATCACTGATGACATCTCAAATGACATCACTGATGACATCACTGATGACATCATCCAGTGACTGTGTGTTTCTGTAAAGTTTAAATATGTTTAATATATATAGGGAAAGGTGTATTGAAGAATGAGTGGGTGTATAAGTGTCTGAATGGATGATTTAGTACGTGAGTGACTGACTCTACAAGTGAGTGATTAAATGTATCTTACTGAATGCATGGGTTAGTGACTAAACTGTGTGAATGTCTGTATCCGTCTGTCTGTTGGTTTGTAAGCGGCTGCATGAGCTTTCTGAATAGCTACATGAGTGTCTACATGGGTTATTGATTGATTGTCTGAGTATCTGTATGGGTGCCTGAGTGTTTGTGTGGGTGGGGTGTGTGTGACTCTGTGCATAGATGTGTGAGTTGGTGATTCACTGGGTGCATGGTTTCAAGAGTGCATCTGTGATGGACTGTATGGGTGGGTGAGTGTGTGTATGGGTGTGTTAGTGATTGAATGTATATCTCAGTGGTACATGTGTGAGTAACTACATATGTGAAAGGCAGTATATATGTGTGTTGGAGTATATAAATGGCTATAAGTGAGAGTGTGTCATTGTGAGAGTGGCTGTATGGATGAGTGTGTACTTGTATCAGTGATTGTATAAGAGCGTAAGAATGTGCTAGTATTTGTATGAGTAAGTGAGCTGGTGTGTGTATAACTGTATAGGTGAGTAAATGGGTGTGTGATTAAGTTTTTGCATGACTGACTAGGTGTGTGAGTACCTCTATGGATGAGTGGCGGTGTGTGAGTGTTTATATAGGTGTATGAGTGCATATGATAGTCCTGTACTGAGTGACTAAGTATGAGTGACTGTACGGGTGAGTGAGTGGATGTGTGTGTAGACCTAAGAATCAGTGAGTGGGTATGTAGTTTTTGGTGTTGGAGTGTCTATGGTTTTGAGAATGGCAGTCTGTAATTTAGAGTGGGTGTATCAAAAGTTATATTAGGGTGTGAGAAGATGCATGAAATTATCACATGGATGATGTCATCAGTGATGTCATTTGAGATGTCATCAGTGATGTCATCAGTGATGTCACTGACCATGTCATGAGTGATGTAATATGTGACGTCATCAGCAGTGCATTGCGGGGCGCGAGTTATAGTTAGCTGAACTAACTATAACGGGGGAATTTCTATGGTTTTGTACGAGTGAAATGTCCAACTAACTATAACTGTCCCTAAAACCTATGGTTTTTTCAGTGAATTTCAAAGGTTTTTTAAATGCTAATTTCTAACTATAACGTGTCTGAAACCTATGGTTTTTTCAGTGAATTTCAAAGGTTTTTAAATGCTAATTTCTAACTATAACGTGCCTGAAACCTATGATTTTTAAGTGAATTTCAAAGGTTTTTTTAAATGCTAGTTTCTAACTATGCCTACAGAGGTAGGACATGTGAAGAAAGAAGAAAAAACGCACAGAAAGAAGCAAAAGATGTGCAGAAAGAACCAACAGAGGAGCAGAAAGAGGCCTTGTTGCAAAATCATCCTGTGCCCACAACTTTTTCAGACGGGTACTGGTGGTAACTGACTCTGACTAACCAGAGCCAGTGCTATGCTAAAAGACACTTAGAATACAGTGAAAACACCTACATACACTAGGGAACACTATGCGTTGGGGTACCCCTGTGATTAGCATGACCTCCTCTGCAAGTCCCTAGTACATAATAGGGCAGGGGATTAAAACTACCTCTTAAAACGCGCTACAGGGCGCGTTTGCACAGTGGTGAAGGGAGGGGGCCTGAGGTGACATGTGTGCAAACGCACCCCATGGCGCGTTTTAAGTTGCGGGATTAAGTCCCCTTGAATTCTGAGGGTCCCTGGGGCCAACTAGCCCCCAGGTACCTACAGTTAGGACCACAGAGCTGAGTTGCAGAGAGGCATTCCGAGGCCACGCACCTTTTTCACCTCTCTGCAACGCAACTCTGTTGTGCTTACTGAAGGTACCTGGTGGGCTAGTTGGCCCCAGGGTCCCTCAGGATTCAAGGGAATTAATTCCCCAACTTAAAACGCACCACAGGGCGTGTTTGTGCACATGTCACCTGAGACCCCGCCCCCTCCCTTCACCACTGTGCAAACGCGCCCCGTGGTGCGTTTTAAGTTGGGGGATTAGGTCACCTTGAATCCTGAGGGTCCCTGGGGCCCAACTAGCCCACTAGGTACTTCCAGTAAGCACCACAGGCCTGCGTTGCAACGCCTGTAACAAATTGTGCAGTTGTGTTTAGGTAGTGAAGAGGGTCGTGCTGGGGGTAGTGTTTTAGGGTTTAGGGTAGTGCAGTGGTGTTTGTGTAGTGTAGGGGGTCATGCTGGGGGTAGATTTAGGGTTTAGGGTAGTGTAGTGATGTTTGGGTAGTGTAGGGAGTCGTGCTGGGGGAGTGTTTTAGGGTTTAGGGTAGTGCAGTGGTGTTTGGGTAGTGTAGGGGGTCGTGCTGGGGGTAGTGTTTTAGGGTTTAGGGTAGTGCAGTGGTGTTTGGGTAGTGTAGGGGGTCGTGCTGGGGGTAGTGATTTAGGGTAGTGCAGTGGTGTTTGGGTAGTGTAGGGGTACTGCTGGGGGTAGTGTTTTAGGGTTTAGGTTAGTGCAGTGGTGTTTGGGTAGTGTAGGGGTACTGCTGGGGGTAGTGTTTTAGGGTTTAGGGTAGTGCAGTGGTGTTTGTGTAGTGTAGGGGTAGTGTTTTAGGGTTTAGGGTAGTGCAGTGGTGTTTGTGTAGTGTAGGAGGTCATGTTTTAGGGTTTAGGGTAGTGCAGTGGTCTTTGGGTAGTGTAGAGAGTCGTGCGGGGGTAGTGTTTTAGGGTTTAGGGTAGTGTAGGGGGTCATGCGGGGGTAGTGTTTTAGGGATTAGGGTAGTGCATTGGTGTTTGGGTAGTGTAGGGGTCATGCGGGGGGTAGTGTTTTAGGGTTTAGGGCAGTGCAGTGGTGTTTGGGTAGTGTAGGGGGTCGTGCTGGGGGAGTGTTTTAGGGTTTAGGGCAGTGCAGTGGTGTTCGGGTAGTGTAGGGGGTCATGCTGGGGGGAGTGTTTTAGGGTTTAGGGCAGTGCAGTGGTGTTCGGGTAGTGTAGGGGGTCATGCTGGGGTTAGTGTTTGAGGGTTTAGGGCAGTGCAGTCGTGTTCGGGTAGTGAATGGGGGTTGTGCTGGGGTAGTATTTTAGGGTTTAGGGCAGTGCAGTGGTGTTTGGGCAGTGTAGGGGGTAATGCTGGGGGTGGTGTTTTAGGGTTTAGGGCAGTGCAGTGGTGTTCGGGCAGTGTAGGGGGTCGTGCTGGGGGTGGTGTTTCAGGGTTTAGGGCAGTGCAGTGGTGTTCGGGCAGTGTAGGGGTGGTGTTTCAGGGTTTAGGGCAGTGCAGTGGTGTTCGGGCAGTGTAGGGGGTCGTGCAGGGGGTGGTGTTTCAGGGTTTAGGGCAGTGGTGTTCGGGCAGTGTAGGGGGTGGGGCTGGGGGTGGTGTTTCAGGGTTTGGGGCAGTGCAGTGGTGTTCGAGCAGTAAAGGGGGTCGTGCTGGGGGTGGTGTTTCAGGGTTTAGGGCAGTGCAGTGGTGTTCGGGCAGTGTAGGGGCGGTGCAGGGGGGGGTGTTTCAGGGTTTAGGGCAGTGCAGTGGTGTTCGGGCAGTGTAGGGGGTGCTGCAGGGGGTGGTGTTTCAGGGTTTAGGGCAGTGCAGTGGTGTTCGGGCAGTGTAGGGGGTCATGCAGGGGGTGGTGTTTCAGGGTTTAGGGCAGTGCAGTGGTGTTTGGGCAGTGTAGGGGGTCGTGCTGGGGCTGGTGTTTCAGGGTTTAGGGCAGTATAGTGGTGTTCGGGCAGTGTAGGGGGTCGTGCTGGGGCTGGTGTTTCAGGGTTTAGGGCAGTGCAGTGGTGTTCGGGCAGTGTAGGGGGTCATGCTGGGGCTGGTGTTTCAGGGTTTAGGGCAGTGCAGTGGTGTTCGGGCAGTGTAGGTGGTCGTGCTGGGGCTGGTGTTTCAGGGTTTAGGGCAGTGGTGTTCGGGCAGTGTAGGGGGTCATGCTGGGGCTGGTGTTTCAGGGTTTAGGGCTGTGCAGTGGTGTTCGGGCAGTGTAGGGGTCTTGCTGGGGCTGGTGTTTCAGGGTTTAGGGCAGTGCAGTGGTGTTCGGGCAGTGTAGGGGGTCGTGCTGGGGGTGGTGTTTCAGGGTTTAGGGCAGTGCAGTGGTGTTTGGGCAGTGTAGGGGGTCATGCTGGGGCTAGTGTTTCAGGATTTAGGGCAGAGCAATGGTGTTCAGGCAGTGTAGGGGGTTTTGCTGGAGGTGGTGTTTCAGGGTTTAGGGCAGTGCAGTGGTGTTCGTGCAGTGTAGGGGGTGGTGTTTCAGGGTTTAGGGCAGTGGTGTTCAGGCAGTGTAGGGGGTCTTGCTGGGGTTGATGTTTCAGGGTTTAGGGCAGTGCAGTGGTGTTCCGGGAGTGTAGGAGGTCGTGCAGGGGGTGGTGTTTCAGGGTTTAGGGCAGTGCAGTGGTGTTCGGGCAGTGTAGGGGGTCATGCTGGGGGTGGTGTTTCAGGGTTTAGGGCAGTGCAGTGGTGTTCGGGCAGTGTAGGGTGTTGTGCTGAGGGGTGGTGTTTCAGGGTTTAGGGCAGTGCAGTGGTGTTCGGGCAGTGTAGGGGGTCGTGCAGGGGGTGGTGTTTCAGGGTTTAGGGCAGTGCAGTGGTGTTTGGGCAGTGTAGGGGGTCGTGCAGGGGGTGGTGTTTCAGGGTTTAGGGCAGTGCAATGGTGTTCGGCCAGTGTAGGTGGTCTTGCTGGGGGTGGTGTTTCAGGGTTTAGGGCAGTGCAATGGTGTTCGGCCAGTGTAGGTGGTCTTGCTGGGGGTGGTGTTTCAGGCTTTAGTGCAGTGGTGTTCGGGCAGTGTAGGGGGTCTTGCTGGGGCTGGTGTTTCAGGGTTTAGGGCAGTGCAGTGGTGTTCGGGCAGTGTAGGGGGTCGTGCTGGGGCTGGTGTTTGAGGGTTTAGGGTAGTGCAGTGGTGTTCGGGCAGTGTAGGGTGTCGTGCTGGGGCTGGTGTTTCAGGGTTTAGGGCAGTGCAGTGGTTTTCGGGCAGTGTAGGCGGTTGTGCTGGGGCTGGTGGTTCAGGGTTTAGGGCAGTGCAGTGGTGTTCGGGCAGTGTATGGGGTTGTGCTGGGGCTGGTGTTTCAGGGTTTAGGGCAGTGCAGTGGTGTTCGGGCAGTGTAGGGGGTCATGCTGGGGGTGGTGTTTCAGGGTTTAGGGCAGTGCAGTGGTGTTCGGGCAGTGTAGGGGGTCGTGCTGGGGCTGGTGTTTCATGGTTTAGGGCAGTGCAGTGGTGTTCGGGCAGTGTAGGGGGTCGTGCTGGGGGTGGTGTTTCAGGGTTTAGGGCAGTGCAGTGGTGTTCGGGCAGTGTAGGGGGTCATGCTGGGGGTGGTGTTTCAGGGTTTAGGGCAGTGCAGTGGTGTACGGGCAGTGTAGGGGGTCTTGCTGGGGGTGGTGTTTCAGGGTTTAGGGCAGTGGTGTTCAGGCAGTGTAGGGGGTCTTGCTGGGGGTAGTGTTTCGGGGTTTAGGGCAGTGCAGTGGTGTTCGTGCAGTGTAGGGGGTCGTGCTGGGGGTGGTGTTTCAGGGTTTAGGGCAGTGCAGTAGTGTTCGGGCAGTGTAGGGGATCGTGCAGGGGGTGGTGTTTCAGGGTTTAGGGCAGTGCAGTGGTGTTCGGGCAGTGTAGGGGGTCGTGCTGGGGGTGGTGTTTCAGGGTTTAGGGCAGTGCAGTGGTGTTCGGGCAGTGTAGGGGGTCGTGCAGGGGGTGGTGTTTCAGGGTTTAGGGCAGTGCAGTGGTGTTCGGGCAGTGTAGGGGTCGTGCTGGGGCTGGTGTTTCAGGGTTTAGGGCAGTGCAGTGGTGTTCGGGCAGTGTAGGGGGTCTTGCTGGGGTTGGTGTTTCAGGGTTTAGGGCAGTGGTGTTCGGGCAGTGTAGGGGGTCTTGCTGGGGGTGGTGTTTCAGGGTTTAGGGCAGTGCAGTGGTGTTCGGGCAGTGTAGGGGGTCTTGCTGGGGGTAGTGTTTCAGGGTTTAGGGCAGTGCAGTGGTGTTCGTGCAGTGTAGGGGGTCGTGCTGGGGATGGTGTTTCAGGGTTTAGGGCAGTGCAGTAGTGTTCGGGCAGTGTAGGGGGTCGTGCAGGGGGTGGTGTTTCATGGTTTAGGGCAGTGCAGTGGTGTTCGGGCAGTGTAGGGGGTCGTGCTGGGGGTGGTGTTTCAGGGTTTAGGCCAGTGCAGTGGTGTTCGGGCAGTGTAGGGGGTCGTGCTGGGGGTGGTGTTTCAGGGTTTAGGGCAGTGGTGTTCGGGCAGTGTAGGGGGTCTTGCTGGGGGTGATGTTTCAGGGTTTAGGGCAGTGCAGTGGTGTTCGGGCAGTGTAGGAGGTCTTGCTGGGGGTAGTGTTTCAGGGTTTAGGGCAGTGCAGTGGTGTTCGGGCAGTGTAGGGGTCATGCTGGGGGTGGTGTTTCAGGGTTTAGGGCAGTGCAGTGGTGTTCGGGCAGTGTAGGAGGTCGTGAAGGGGGTGGTGTTTCAGGGTTTAGGGCAGTGCAGTGGTGTTCGGGCAGTGTAGGGGGTCGTGCTAGGGTATGTGTTTCAGGGTTTAGGGCAGTGCAGTGGTGTTCAGGCAGTGTAGGGGGTCGTGCAGGGGCTGGTGTTTCAGGGTTTAGGGCAGTGCAGTGGTGTTCGGGCAGTGTAGGGGGTCGTGCTGGGGGTAGTGTTTTAGGGTTTAGGGTAGTGCAGTGGTGCTTGTGTAGTGTAGGGGGTCGTGCTGGGGGTAGTGTTTTAGGATTTAGGTTAGTGCAGTGGTGTTTGGGTAGTGTAGGGGGTCGTGGTGGGGGTAGTGTTTTAGGGTTTAAGGTAGTGCAGTGGTGTTTGTGTAGTGTAGGGGGTCATGCTGGGGGTAGTGTTTTAGGGTTTAGGGTAGTGCAGTGGTGCTTGTGTAGTGTAGGGGGTCGTGCTGGGGGTAGTGTTTTAGGGTTTAGGGTAGTGCAGTGGTGTTTGTGTAGTGTAGGGGTCATGTTTTAGGGTAGTGCAGTGGTGTTTGGGTAGTGTAGGGGTCGTGCTGGGGGTAGTGTTTTAGGATTTAGGTTAGTGCAGTGGTGTTTGGGTAGTGTAGGGGGTCGTGCTGGGGGTAGTGTTTTAGGGTTTAAGGTAGTGCAGTGGTGTTTGTGTAGTGTAGGGGGTCGTGCTGGGGGTAGTGTTTTAGGGTTTAGGGTAGTGCAGTGGTGCTTGTGTAGTGTAGGGGGTCGTGTTGGGGGTAGTGTTTTAGGGTTTAGGGTAGTGCAGTGGTGTTTGTGTAGTGTAGGGGGTCATGTTTTAGGGTAGTGCAGTGGTGTTTGGGTAGTGTAGGGGGTCATGCTGGGGGTAGTGTTTTAGGGTTTAGGATAGTGCAGTGGTGCTTGTGTAGTGTAGGGGGTCGTGCTGGGGTAGTGTTTTAGGGTTTAGGGTAGTGCAGTGGTGTTTTTGTAGTGTAGGGGGTCATGTTTTAAGATGCAACGCTCCAATACCTGACCAGTCTGCACTACATAAAACTGCAAAAAAACTAAAAATAAAGTGTTTTGCACACTTTTGTCATTGGGCTATATGTGGGCTACATCTCGGTAATATTTGTGCTACATTTGGGCTCTTTTTTCACTGGTGGCCATCTTGGAAGACTTCTTTGTTATGAAGTTTCCTAATTTCCTCATTTACTGCAGTCTCCTCAGTAGGAAATGCTTTCAGTTTTTACTTTGATTCCATCAAGAAGGCATTCAGATGTGTCACACATTTGCCATAAATTCAGAATGTTATTACTCTAGTTGTTCATTAGATCACTGTAGTAAAGCTACTGCTCACCAAGGAGTTAACTGGAAGTCTACTGCTGGTATTGAAAGTGATTGTTTCAGTCTGCATGTCAGAATTTTCTAATGAAATAGAAGAGGATTTGAGATCTCACTTAAAACATGCACTAAATTTTCTTTTTGCAGCACTACCATAATTTCTATGGCAAAATGAACCCCCTCATTTTGTTCCTTTTTAAATTAAATGTTTTAAGTGTTACCCGTTTATTCCAATCAAGATCGCTTCAGGTGTGCCATACTTTTGTCATAAGTAAGGCTGTTAGCACTCTAGTTGTTCTTTAGAACACTCTGGGAAGCTGCAGTAGAACACAAAGGCATCAACTGACAGGCTGCTCCTGTTGAAATATAACAGGAAGATATTTGAGATCTCACTTAAAACATGTCCTAATTTTTCTTTCTACAGCACTAACCATAATTTCTATGGCAAAATGAACCCCCTCGTTTTGTTCCTTTTTAAATTAAATGTTTTAAGTGTTACCAGTTTATTCCAATCAAGATGGCTTCAGGTGTGCCATACTTTTGTCATAAGTAAGACTGTTAGCGCTCTAGTTGTTCTTTAGAACACTCTGGGAAGCTGCAGTAGAACACAAAGGCATCAACTGACAGGCTGCTCCTGTTGAAATATAACAGGAAGATATTTGAGATCACACTTGAAACATGTCCTAATTTTTCTTTCCAGAGCACTAACCATAATTTCTATGACAAGATGAACCCCATCATTTTGTTCCTTTTTAAATTAAATGTTTTAAGTGTTACCAGTTTATTCCAATCAAGATGGCTTCAGGTGTGCCATACTTTTGTCATAAGTAAGGCTGTTAGCACTCTAGTTGTTCTTTAGAACACTCTGGGAAGCTGCAGTAGAACACAAAGGAATCAACTGACAGTCTCTGCCCTTGTTGGATGTACATGTTTTACTGAGAATGTCAGACTTCATTCTCACATGACTGAGAAAGATAATGTGAATTTACAGAAAATATGCTCTCATTTTAGCTTCTGGGGCACCTTCCAAAACTGTATGGGACAAGCATGTGAAAATAGTTTTCTCTCAAACATGATTCATGATATCCCAGCAGAAGGTTTTTCACAGGGTAAAATCACCTTAGAACACACCACAATTCCTGAAATTAGTATGGTACCATCAACAAATGAATTCTAATGTAACTAAAGTCTGTTATCACCCTTTATAGTTCTCCTTTTGGTAACCCTCAAAATCTTCGATTCACTACAATGCATTTCAAAGGGGTACTATCATTTATATTGGTCCCAAGATGGCTGCCAGCAATTCCAGGATGAAGTGCTGACAGCCAATCAGATCTCACGATGACATGTGTGGTTAGGCTCCGCCCAGATATATATGTGTTTTTACTTTTGATTTTCTCAGCAACTACTGAACGGATTTACACCATTTAACAAAAAGGGTTCTTTTTGAACCAAGAACTACCTCTTTGCCAAATTTGGTGTAATTCCGTTCAGCAGTTCGGGCTGTAGCCTTGCATAAAGTTTCCTATGGGAAATTGATTTTTTGACTCTTATTTTTTTAATTTCTCCGCAACTACTGAACGGATTTACACCATTTAACAAAAGGGTTCTTTCTGAACCAAGAACTACCTCTTTGCCAAATTTGGTGTAATTCCGTTCAGCAGTTCGGGCTGTAGCCGTGTCTAAAGTTTCCTATGGGAAAATGAATGGGAAAACACGTTTTGGGACCCCCTTTTTCTCGGCCCCCGCTTGACGAATCACCCTGAGACTTTCAGGGTAGGAGCGGACCGGAGCGGGCCATAAAGTTTGAAAATTTCGCGAAGATTCGTCAACCGACGCAAGAGTTATTTCAAATAGAATGTCGCGGATTTCCTATGGAAAATAGGTCCTAACTATAACTATCTACTGGCAACCGCCAGTAGATATATATATATATATATATATATATATATATATATATATATATATATATATATATATTCCAAAATACTCCTGCTTTGTCAAGTAGGAATCCCAGACACTCCAATGTACTGCAAAATGTAGTTTTAATGGCAACAACGACGCGTTTCAGCTTCCACCTTCTTCACGGTCTAACATCCATCAACACACTTTCTGATTTAAATACATAAAAATACATGAAAAACAGAAAGTGGACTATACCACCCTAATATATTACAACAAAAGTGAGTATAAACATAGCAGCCATCTTGTAACGTCCTTTAAAGCCTAAGTAACATACATGATTGCTTTAAACGCCGCATATTTACAATGAAATAAACATAAATGTTTCAAAATTGTTGTACCTACGCTCAATCACTTCATTTTATGAGCTTAATTACGGCGTTTTTATACTTCAGTGTTTAGTCACAATTTTTGTACTTCAATGTTTGGTCACAATTAATATAAAGTGCTAACAATGAATACATTGCAATATAGCCCCAGTGGGCAATTATTCAAGTCATTTAACATGCAGAATTACATGTGCATCTAGGTGCTACCTAATCAAGCCCTAGTGGGCACACATGTATCAAAAACATGAAGTCCAGCTCAAGTTGGCCTTAATCAAATGTAAATTTCTTGATAGTTCATCAATACTCACTATACAAAAAAGTGATATACCCCGCACCTGTGAAAATAAAAAACACTATATATAAAACCATATTTACATACGGATGTCCAGCGCAAAGAAACTGTTTATTACAATTATAGTTCATGTGTGCAGATGGATTGCTAATTCTTCACTCGAATTCAGCCCTTGTGGTATAAGAGTATCAAAATCAATTATGTATTTTGATTCGAGTTTCCGCAGTACTAACTCACGATTACCACCCCTAACATTGGTGGTAACCGAATCAATCACCATCATGCGCAAAAGCTTTTCATTCTGAAAATGACAATCATGAAAGTGGCGAGCCACTGGGTAATGCTTATCATGATGTCTAATAGCTCGTACATGCTCTAAAACTCGTTTTTTTGCATGATGTATCGTGCTCCCTATATACATTTTTTCACAGGGGCAAATGAGAACATAAACACAATAAGTCGTATTGCAATTAAAATGTTTTTTGATCTCAAATGTTCTTCTCGAGTTTGGTATCTGAAATGAACCACAATCAGTGCTATTACTACATGCTTTGCACTTTCTGCAACAATAAAATCCTGTGCAACCTGTTCCTAGCGACTTAACGCACTCAGTTACCATGTTGTTACTTAAGTCATCACGTAACGATCTACCCTTCATGAAAGTAATTTGAGGATTATTATCCAAATACTTGGTTAAAATATCATCCGTCTTCAATATTTTACGCATTTCAGGTGCTTGTGCTGAAAACTTAGTAATAAATCTTATTTTGACTGAATCCTCCCTCTGCTTGTTTTGATGCAACAATTCTACTCTCGTCACTAGATCCACTCGTTCTACTGCTTGTGCAATGATCTTACTGTTATAACCTCTTTCCGCAAAGCGTGTACACATACTTTCTTTTTCCTTGACAAATGCTCTGTCTGTGCTGCAATTTCTCTTTGCACGCAGTAATTCCCCATAAGGGATACTGTAGATTAAACTGGATGGATGAGCACTCCTAGCATTTAATATGCTGTTACCAGCTGTAGATTTTCTAAAAAGTGTGGTTTGCAGTGTACCTTCTTCCACATTTAACAGCACATCTAAAAACTCAATACTTGTTTTACTTATATGCTCAGTGAAGACTAAATTGCAAGAATTAATATTCAGTTTACATACAAAATTCTTAGCAGAAGCTTCATCACCTCTCCAAATGCAAAAAATGTAATCGATGAATCGCAGCCACAGGACTACATGATTTTCAAATTCCTCCAATTGGGCGGCCACCCGCTCCTCCCACCAGCCCACGAATAAATTCGCGTAGCTGGGGGCAAAGCAGGTGCCCATCGCTGTGCCCTGTGACTGTTTGTAAATCGATTCATCGAAGATAAAAAAGTTGTTAGTTAAACAAAAGTGGATCATATCCAATATCATTTCAGAATGAAACAATAATGATAAGGAACGTGTCCTTAAAAAATGCCGAACTGCTCTTAGACCCTGATCATGCTGGATACTTGTATATAAACTGTTGACATCCAGTGTTAGGAGAGTATAATCCTCCTCCCAATGGATGCCATCAATTGCCTTCAAGAAATGTGTGGTATCACGAAGATATGCAGGCAATCCCACTACAAATGATCGTAAGTAGTGGTCAATGAATCTGGATGTATTCTCTAATAGAGACCCTATAGATGAAACAATAGGTCTTCCAGGAGGGTTTACTGCATCTTTATGCAATTTAGGCAGAAGATACAGTACAGGTATCTTGGGATGGGTACATTTTAGATAGTTATATTCTTCCCATTCCAGAAGTCCCTTTTCCCTCCAGTCTACTAGCATCTCACCAAATGTTTTATTTGAGTTAATTACCTCTTGGTGATTAGAAAGACAATAACAATTTCTGTCATTCAATTGACGCATCCCTTCGGCTAAATACTTCCCTTTATCCAAAATCACAACATTTCCGCCTTTATCCGATTGACGGATTACAATGGTATTATCTGTTTTCAATTTATCCAATGCTGGCAATTGCAATATAGAGATGTTCTTTCTATATGCCGTTATAGTTTTATATCTAATCTTTTTCAAATCTTTTAAGACACCCTTCTCAAAAATTTCTATTGCATCGCACTGTACCATAGGCGTGAATATTGATTTAGGCTTAAAAGTACTGCCAGGATTTATATCAAGTTCCAAGTCACAACCATCAAGATTTAAAATGATGTCATCATGGTGATCACAAATGTCATTCATCGATGTAATAGTATGTAACAATTCAGCATCATCTAAATTCAAATTACTTAATCCACTAACTGGTCTAGCTGGCATTCTAATAGTCTGTTTAGTGTCAAACCATTTCTTAAGTTTCAACTTCCTAGAGAAATAGAACAAATCAATCCTCGTCTGTGCATAATTCATATTGGCAGAAGGACAAAATGACAAACCTAGTGAAAGCAAGTCTTCTTCTTCAGGCGTTAAAGTACGTTCAGATAGGTTCACCACATTCATGGTTTTCCCCTCTTGCCCCTTGTCAGCATTCCCACGGGCTTTAATTCTTCGCTTTTTCCGTCTTTCTTTTGCCTGCTTGTTCCTCTGGTTTTTCCTCTGACTCCTCGTCCTCATCCTCTGCCCCTTTGTGCACCTTGTTCCTGGTATTGTTCTGTCCTGCCTTGATTTATCATTTGAAATTGTCTTAAAAAATTCTTTCTTTGAATATCCTGATTAGTATCCAAATTTAAGGCTGTTACTGACACATCAGACATACTCCCTTCCGATGCATCACTCTCACTTATTTCGATTGAAAACAGATAATACCATTGTAATCCGTCAATCGGATAAAGGCGGAAATGTTGTGATTTTGGATAAAGGGAAGTATTTAGCCGAAGGGATGCGTCAATTGAATGACAGAAATTGTTATTGTCTTTCTAATCACCAAGAGGTAATTAACTCAAATAAAACATTTGGTGAGATGCTAGTAGACTGGAGGGAAAAGGGACTTCTGGAATGGGAAGAATATAACTATCTAAAATGTACCCATCCCAAGATACCTGTACTGTATCTTCTGCCTAAATTGCATAAAGATGCAGTAAACCCTCCTGGTAGACCTATTGTTTCATCTATAGGGTCTCTATTAGAGAATACATCCAGATTCATTGACCACTACTTACGATCATTTGTAGTGGGATTGCCTGCATATCTTCGTGATACCACACATTTCTTGACAGCAATTGATGGCATCCATTGGGAGGCGGATTATACTCTCCTAACACTGGATGTCAACAGTTTATATACAAGTATCCAGCATGATCAGGGTCTAAGAGCAGTTCGACATTTTTAAGGACACGTTCCTTATCATTATTGTTTCATTCTGAAATGATGTTGGATATGATCCACTTTTGTTTAACTAACAACTTTTTATCTTCGATGAATCGATTTACAAACAGTCACAGGGCACAGCGATGGGCACCTGCTTTGCCCTCAGCTACGCGAATTTATTCGTGGGCTGGTGGGAGGAGCGGGTGGCCGCCCAATTGGAGGAATTTGAAAATCATGTAGTCCTGTGGCTGCGATTCATCAATGACATTTTTTGTATTTGGAGAGGTGATGAAGCCTCTGCTAAGAATTTTGTATGTAAACTGAATATTAATTCTTGCAATTTAGTCTTCACTGAGCATATAAGTAAAACAAGTATTGAGTTTTTAGATGTGCTGTTAAATGTGGAAGAAGGTACACTGCAAACCACACTTTTAGAAAATCTACAGCTGGTAACAGCATATTAAATGCTAGGAGTGCTCATCCATCCAGTTTAATCTACAGTATCCCTTATGGGGAATTACTGCGTGCAAAGATAAATAGCAGCACAGACAGAGCATTTGTCAAGGAAAAAGAAAGTATGTGTACACGCTTTGCAGAAAGAGGTTATAACAGTAAGATCATTGCACAAGCAGTAGAACGAGTGGATCTAGTGACGAGAGTAGAATTGTTGCATCAAAACAAGCAGAGGGAGGATTCAGTCAAAATACGATTTATTACTAAGTTTTCAGCACAAGCACCTGAAATGCGTAAAATATTAAAAAAGCATTGGCATGTCTTGAAGACGGATGATATTTTAACCAAGTATTTGGATAATAATCCTCAAATTACTTTCATGAAGGGTAGATCGTTACATGATGACTTAAGTAACAACATGGTAACTGAGTGCGTTAAGTCGCTAGGAACAGGTTGCACAGGATTTTATTGTTGCAGAAAGTGCAAAGCATGTAGTAATAGCACTGATTGTGGTTCATTTCAGATACCATACTCGAGAAGAACATTTGAGATCAAAAAACATTTTAATTGCATTACGACTTATTGTGTTTATGTTCTCATTTGCCCCTGTGAAAAAATGTATATAGGGAGCACGATACATCGTGCAAAAAGCGAGTTTTAGAGCATGTACGAGCTATCAGACATCATGATAAGCATTACCCAGTGGCTCGCCACTTTCATGATTGTCATTTTCAGAATGAAAAGCTTTGCGCATGATGGTGATTGATTCGGTTACCACCAATGTTAGGAGTGGTAATCGTGAGTTAGTACTGCGGAAACTCGAATCAAAATACATAATTTATTTTGATACTCTTATACCACAAGGGCTGAATTCGAGTGAAGAATTAGCAATCCATCTGCACACATGAACTATAATTGTAATAAACAGTTTCTTTGCGCTGGACATCCTTATGTAAATATGGTTTTATATATAGTGTTTTTTATTTTCACAGGTGCGGGGTATATCACTTTTTGTATAGTGAGTATTGATGAACTATCAAGAAATTTACATTTGATTAAGGCCAACTTGAGCTGGACTTCATGTTTTTGATACATGTGTGCCCACTAGGGCTTGATTAGGTAGCACCTAGATGCACATATAATTCTGCATGTTAAATGACTTGAATAATTGCCCACTGGGGCTATATTGCAATGTATTCATTGTTAGCACTTTATATTAATTGTGACCAAACATTGAAGTACAAAAATTGTGACTAAACACTGAAGTATAAAAACGCCGTAATTAAGCTCATAAAATGAAGTGATTGAGCGTAGAGTTACAACAATTTTGAAACATTTATGTTTATTTCATTGTAAATATGCGGTGTTTAAAGCAATCATGTATTTTACTTAGGCTTTAAAGGACATTACAAGATGGCTGCTATGTTTATACTCACTTTTGTTGTAATATATTAGGGTGGTATAGTCCGCTTTCTGTTTTTCATGTATTTTTATGTATTTAAATCAGAAAGTGTGTTGATGGATGTTAGACCGTGAAGAAGGCGGAAGCTCGAAACGCGTCGTTATTGCCATTAAAACTACATTTTGCAGTACATTGGAGTGTCTGGGATTCCTACTTGACAAGGCAGGAGTATTTTGGAGTGTTTGGGGTTATCCGGTAACCCGTGCCAGACCGCCCGTTTTGACAGCCTCGGCAAACCGGAATTGGGATTGTATATGTATATATGGCAGTAATGGTGGCTCACTGCAAATAAACGAAAGTTACACCAAATCTGGGTTCGTCTTCCGTTTGTTCCCGCTGGAACGTTGAGGCGGAGTGTGGCGATATATATATATATATATATATATATATTTACAAAGCGACACGTTTCGACTCCTTGCAGACTTGATCACATGATCATATCAGTGTATTTCCGGCACATAAATACTACGTCATGGTGCGCGCCCTGACTCAATCAACATAGAAGATAGACTGTCGCTGGTGGCATATATATGCGTGATTCCCAAAAACAAAATTATATTGTGTGCATAGTCAACCAATTATATTTCAAAGTGATAAAAGATAAAGTTACATTGAATTTCCTCAACCATTTGTGTGCAACGTATTTTCATACAATAATGGGGGTAATGTGAACTTCCATTTAGCCGATTAATGTATCAAATACTGACTGGGACTGCAATTCCATTCCCATGAGGCCTTAAAGTCCTTCCCCTCTTGAAACAGGAGTGCACCGCTCCGCATTGGCACCCTAATCCCATCCATATACGAGCGGTAGGACCTGCGGTTGCCCAGGAATGAGTCTACTTAAGTGAGCTAAAGACCTGGTTGAAAATTGTCTTGGAGGTAGGTGACTCAGTGGGGGAACACTGAAATGATCTTGCCATGCGTCAGATCAAGGTATAGTACCTGATGGAACATATAATTCTTCCATGGATGCAGGAGTTTCTGGGATCGTTCAAAGATGTTTAAATGAACACAGATCCATTGAAATAGAATCATGTCATGTGTAATGAGCAAGACCTCCGTTTTTACATCAGTGATCTACAAAAATTTGGTAACCAAACAGGCGAGCACTCTCTCAAGTGGCCGTTAGAGTTATGCTTGCTATTAATGTGTGGGTTGGGACTGTGGCAAAAGTAACATACTTCTACCTCAATCTTGTGCACTAGAGTTAAGGAGGTGTTCAAGACCAGTGTTAATTGTGTCTCTCTGATGAGTACAACTACAAGCTGCCTACCCTTCCTTCACTATTGCTCCCTCTTGCATTTACTTGTGCTTGGCTTTTCTTCACCCTTGTGCACCTCACAAGTCTCTGGTCTGATTGACAGGCGTGTACTTCAAAGTCCTCTTAGAGAGGGTGTGGCTTGCCAAGTCTGACATAGCCACAAGTCTGGATAGTGGAATGTGTTCATCTTCAGGGCCAGCTATGTGTTAAGCCCCAGTGTGGCTGGAATCCCCTTCTGTTGGCATCTGGTACCATCGAGGACAGAAAGTGCTGAGTCATGCTCCAAGCAGACTGATCTTCCCATATGGGAAAAATGCTTTCTGCACTGCACCTTCATTGTGACTAGGATATAATGACTGAGGTAGATGAGCCCTCACCCTGATCATTAGCCATTTTCTTCTGCCATCATACCCTGGAGAGGAAAGAGATGGTCTCAAATATATTGTAATGTTATGTTCATCGAAAAAATCATTAGTAGATAAATATGTATTTTATAATGTCATAATTACCTCACTCACAGGTTTTTTTCCGCTGGCTCCACACCTGTCTCAGACATTGCAGCCCTGTGATGGAGGCCTCGATAATAACCAGATGTGGAACTACACCTCTCAGGCTGCTGTTGTGCTGCTGTGGGTGTAGGGGAGGCTGCCACTTTGCACTTATAGTGCCGACATCTCTCCCATGGTTAGGGTCTTGTGATTGCTTCTGGTGTCCCTGGGAGGGAGGAGGGACTACACCTCCCAGGCTGCTGTGGCCTGAAGGGAAGGAGGAGGGCCGCCACTTTGTGCTTCTAATGCAGACATCCCTCCTGCGGCATGGGACATGTCTGGGTTCTACCTAGGCAAAGACTGGGCCAAGAGAGGACCTGTCTGTACCTGTCAGCACATGATCAAGGCCGGAGCGGGCCCCTTCTCCTTAACTTCATTGTTCCCACCTTTCGGCAACATAGGTAAAAGAAAAGCCATTTCCCCCGGGGGTGCCAGTGAGCACCAATCTAGGATCTTGATAATGAACTGTCAGACAACTGCCTTGGGGGTTCTGAACATTGAAATTGCAACTGTGGAAAAGCAATTGGATACATTAAATCCTGGCCCATCTATGAGCCCTTCTGTCACACACCACACTATTATTGTTCCACCCAACCCATGTATTTTCACGAATCTGCTATAGGTTAAGTCCGATGTGCATCTCTTTTCAGCAAGATAAAAGTAGAAATACCCCTGCAAAATCCTTAATACTTGCATCAAGCATGTGAACCCTTCCAGTAAATCTATTGTTTCATTGTCTTCCAATAATTTCCCCCTAATGGGCCTCTTATTAAGCAAAATCGTATTCTTTTTTAGTTCACTTGCCTAAGGCCAATAATGCCTCTAATTCTCAGAGCCTGATTGATGCTTTGTGGACATCAGAGTTTCTTATGATACCATCTGTACCTATCTCTACAGCCCCATTAGGGTCTACTTCTCAGTTTCCAAAGTGTTGCCCTAAGAAGTCATCTGAACCTGCAGCTTCTCTCACCACTCATCCTTCAGCTAGGTGGTAATATTTTGTGAAATGGCTGGGAGGCATTACCATGCATTATTGACACAATACTCAAAAGTGGACCTCGGATTCAACTAGTAATCCTTCTCCTAGTCCTGGTAGGGTGGCAAAGAGCAGACGGGCTTACTAAGAGGAACATGTGTAAAGCATTTTATAGTAACAACAGTAATGATAAGTAATTGACACAACTCAAAAGAAATCCGACACCAATTTTTAAAAATAGAGCTTATTTTTATAGAAATTTAGACACCAAAATGAAGTCAATACAAGGCGAATAACCGGAGTTATGAATATTAAAGTGTTGAAGAAATAAATACTTTGCAGAGCTGTCAAACTTTACCATTGCGGTGAATGGGGAAAATCTCAGGTGGCACTCGGTCACTTGTGGGGTGAGTTCAACTGAACCCACTTGGAGTTAAGGTCTTGTGGGTCCACAGACCAAGCTGCAACAATGAGAACAATTTTGCCTTGCCCAGGGAGTCCGGGTGCAGAGGTGACGTGGCTGTCCTTGGTGCTGAACGGGAGCCGCTGGAGCCTATCAAAAACAACACTTGGCAAAACGATGCTTGCAGGTTGACCCTTAGAGGTGAAGCTTCGAGGGGCCCTGACACAGGAATCACCAGGCAGAACATCTCTGCCTAGTTTGGGTCTCTCTAGTACAGAGGTATACCTGGCTACCCGTGGTGCTGAACAGGATTGCGGGTGCTGACTTTACCAGGCATGCCAACTAAACCTTCTTTGAGATGCAGAAACTTGACAACTGCACCACAGAGGTGGAGGGGGGATGATGCAGAAGGATCCTCAGCATGGGCGTAGAGTGAAGCAGTTGGTAGTCAGATTGACCACTAACAAGCCTTAATTCTGGCAAAGGTCACTGCTGGGCCAATCTTCTTCCAGAGGTCTTAGGAACGTTGTAGGGAGCTGAACCTCAGTGAGAATCAGAACTGGGCTTCCCAGAAGGCACCAGGCTGGTTACTTTTGGGCTGGTCCATGGCGGAGCCCGATGGTCGGTCCTTCAATGGAACGTGGAAATGCGGTTTGTGCCTGATGACTGCAGGGGACTAGTACCTCTAGCCCTAGGGAGTTCTGATGAAATCTTTGGCTTGCAGAGGGGTTTACCTTCCTTTTGGAACCAGTCTCTGGTCTGGGACAAGTCTTAGTCCGGCGGGTGCAGGGGGGCTGTGAAGGAAGTGACCCGATTAAGGCCACCCGGATCACTCGCGACCACCTCTCAGCCTTCCAAACAAATGAAGAGTTGATCAGACAGTAGAGAATACAAACCAAAGTTATTTATTAGTATGCGCTCGAGCGGAGTCCGGTCTGACCAGCCTCCTTAGATAGCTGCCGAGGGACTGACCCTTATCAACATAACATCAGATATTATACATTTCCAATACCCAACAGGACCCACCCAGACTGGAAATTTCCAGTTGGAGCAGGTTAACAAAGGAGGCACAGAAGGATGAGCTACACTCCTGGGACCGGGTACATGCTATCTCAGCTTCAAGGTTATTCTGCCCGGGCCCAGCTCTCTAAGAGAGTGGGAGCAGGCAACCTATGAGGAAAAGCATGCAAAACCAGAATAATCTATTCATTAGTGCAGCAAAGCTCAACCTTGAATAATAAAGAGAAACAATTGAGGCTGCTTTCTGCTGAGGCAGACAGTCTGGGACAGAAGCTTAATTTCGATCATGATACAAAATGGCGGCTGAATACAAAATGGTGCCGCAAATGCTAACTTAACTCCCACAATGCTAGAAGGAGCCAGCCAGACACATTCTCAGTCTAACAGACCCTCCTTTTAGCATTTGCTAACTATTTTGTCTAATGCTATATGCAAAGTGAAAGGAATATTAGTATATGCCAGTACACACATTATTAATATTCAAAAATACCCTCATCAATAGCCATGAGGTCGTGGACAGCCTGCATCATCATGCCCGAAGACTTAGCCTCACGTATTGAGGCCTTTGGAGTGGGTGTGAACTTTCCAACACAGTAAGCACAGCAAGCAGGAAGGCAATGTACGCATAGACAACATGTGAAAATGACTCCTGCAATAGCTATCAGAAAGATAAGAATCTTCCACCCCAAGAGGCTACGAAGCCCCAGAACCAATCAAAACATTGTCCAAGTACCATTCTCTTGGTGGATATCAGATTCGAGCCTATGCAACTTCTTTATTGCAGCATATACATTAGGAGCATGGTCCGGTATGTACACACAGCAACTACTGCTCATCACGCGGCAAGCTCCACCCCGATCTGCTAGGATGACGTCTAACACCATCCTATTCTGTAACGCAACAAGCCTCGTAGCCTGAAGCTCAGCTGTAATGTTGGTCAAGATCCCTGCCGTGGTATTAATGACCCCTTCCACCACCCATAGTGAGCCTACGGATATTAAGGCTATTGAACATGGGGCCCCAAAAGGGGACAAGGCCTTTCATAGCATCAGTGAACTGCTGCAAAGTAGTGTCTGTCTGATCTATGTCTTCTGTGTCAATAACTCTCCTAACACGAGACAGATGGGCAACCCTACGCCACAATCGATGATCCCTATGGTAGCTGGATGGTGCTATATACACTGGGGGAAGGAGGAAGGAGAGATAACATATTCCAGCCCATCCCCGAGGAAGCCAAACATACGCTTGGGACGCACAAACAAAATATACATTGTGCGGGGGTAGCAGAGGTGGGCTACTTTTTGTGCTCAGTACATAGGTGTAATTGCAATTACTCTCGCCCACTTGAATTGGTCCAAATCCTTGAACACAGAAACCCGCTGTTGTGTTTACCACCGGCACCGGCATTGCTTCATCGTGAGTAATATTGTGTATCTGGAAGGACTTAAAATGTTCAGTGACATTAAAGCCCTGGAAATCCAACATTTCATTTTGAAGCCATGTTACATTTTGCTCTTTCTCATATATATTCATACACGCTGTCGGGGACAATGTATCAGGGGCCCCTTGTTCTCCTGGGGTAAACCCTTGGTGGACATGTATATACTCCAAGACAGTGTCATAATCAGCTAATGTCATATTCATAGTATCTAAATGGAAATGAGTATATACCATAGTAAACAATTGGAACCATGCCTCGCAACACCCGAGGTAGGAAAAAGGCATGGACAACAATACATCATTTTTGTGGGTCACTGAAGGAAGCAGTCCACAGATCCAACAATTTGTGACATTGGACGTGCCATGCGCCTGGTGGAGCATCTGCAAGAAAACGTTATCTACATATGTTTTTCTGTGCTCACCTTTGTGAGGAGCCAGAGTGACAAACATGTGCTCAGGGGGAACAGGCGTTGTACCAATCAAAGAGTGCACAGGGTATTTTTCCTCCAGAAACCACATTACACCAAGTATTACTATTAAGGAGATCAGAACAATTACTATGAAAACTATCTTACTCCTTTTGGACCATGTGGGCCAACCAACCCCATCCCTCTCTGAACGATGTGCTGCAAAAGGCTGTTCCTCCTCAATAATTGGGTGACCAAAGGGATACATTGTTGTTAGAGGGAAAGAAATGCAATGCAATGGGGTGGGCGGCACAGAAACGAGAGAATGGGCAAAAGTTCCCAGCGTCCGTCAGAGCCTCGCTGGCAGACTCCTATTGTTCATCTACAGTGGTGCTGTTGAGCACTTTTGGTGGAGCTGCGCGATCGCAGCCCTTTCTGAAGAAATCCCACGTCGTTCAGGGTAGTGCACCCCCCCCTTTTTTCGGGGAAGCACGTCGAATTCACCCTGTCCAATGTCTGAGCAATGCACCAATCTCCCTTTCCCTAAACTACCGTTGGTACCACAGGCATGGTACACCCTACTCTTTTTCTTTGCAGTCCATCCCTACTAGTCTGACTTCCCCTTTGGTGCACTGTTCCTCCGTCAAGGACGCAAATTGTACCTAGCCGCTCCAGGCACAGAGGGGTCAGCAAACAGGGGCTCAGACACAGAGGGGTCAATGGACTGGGGCTCAAGCACAGATGGGCCAGCAGGCTGGGGCTCCTGGATGGCCTTGATCTCAGGTGGCACTGCCTCGTTCAACACTGCGTCGTTCTCTTCCTCTGAGTGTGCCCACGTCAGTCGGGCATCTGAGAACGGAACGAAACGGGGCACTGACTGTTTTAGAATCACCAACTCCCATCAAGCACCCACTGATCATAAGGTAAAGGGAAGGGCACCCTACGACAGTGGTTGGAATGTATCCAGTTCTTCCGGCTGGCCACCTTCACGGCACTTCGGGTGGCAAGGAGCACCTGGGCAGGCCCCTTCCAGCGGGGCTCCAAACTTCCCTTCCTCTGGAAGTGCTTTGCTAAAACATAATCCCCAGGCCAAAGATCGTGTCCTGGCCCCTCAGGCGCTGGCGGCAAGGCTTTGTGAATCTGTTGGTGAATAGAACGCAAACTTTTAGTCAACTCATACAGGTAGTCCACCATCATAGGGTATTCTATCTCGGAGAACCAATGAGGTTGCGGGACGCCCCAGACATTTGCCGGCCGACCGAACACGACCTCGTACGGTGACAATAATGTCCTAGTGTGAGCCGTAGCTCTTGTAGACAAAAGGGCTAAGGGTAAAGCATCTGGTCACTTCAATCCGGTGCTCTCCTGAATCTTTTCTAATTTCAGTTTGAGAGTACCATTGTACTTCTCAGCCAAACATGCTGACTGGGGATGATTTGCAGCATGGAACTTCTGCCTAATGTGTAGACCATCACAGACCAATTGAATGACTTTTGAATTGAAGTGACTCCCGTTGTCACTCCAAATCAAATGAGGCAAGCCAAAACGAGGGAAGAACTCTTTTAGGAGTACCTTCGCCGTCGCCATGGCTGTGTTCTCTTTAGTGGGGTAAGCCTCAACCCATTTACTGAATGCACAAACAACTACTAACACATATTTTAGATTGTTGACTCGTTCCATTTCGATAAAATCCATCTGAAGGACCTCAAAAGGGAAGGAGGGTGGTGCAACATTACCAAAAGGTGTGTGGGGGGGTGCCTTTTCCAGGGTTGTACATCATGCATACCATACAGTACTTTACCAAGTGAGCAGCAGTCTTTGGGATATTGTCATTCTGCCACACGGGGTCTAACATTTTGCATATGCCTTGGCACTGATATGAGCTGGCTCGTGGGCCATAGTGACTACAGGGAGGACATAGGCATCTGGTAGCATCCAGCTCCGTTTCCCTGACTTATCCGTCCAACACCCATCCTCGTCTAAATGTGCTGTACTCTCCTGCCAGACTGCTAACTCCTCAATCGTTGCCTCGCTTTGAATCTCCTTTGCACTATCCAGTGTGTCCTCAAACATAGTGACTTTGGACACCCACCTAGCAGGACCTGCCACAAACATCTTTTTCATCTTAATTCGGGCTGTCTCCTTGGCTATCTGATCCGCAAACGCATTCCCTCTACCCACATCATCAGTGACTGCCTTGTGGGCGCTGCACTTTATTAAGGCCAATTTCTTAGGGAGTGTCAGGGCAGACAGGAGCCTATGTATAAGGGGGCCATTCTGGATGCGTGTCCCATGGGAAGTGAAAAACCCTCTTTCTGCCCAGAGCCACCCAAAATTATGGGCGACCCCGAAGGCATACTGGCTGTCAGTATAAATATAAACAGCCAGTCCCTCGCTCACTTCACAGGCTCTAATAAAGGCGACTAGCTCAGCTGCCTGCGCAGACTGATAGGGAACTCGTGATGTTCCAACTACCGTATGCAGTGTAGTGAGAGCGTATGCTGCAGTGGTGGTGCCATCTGGTAATTTGAAACAAGAGCCATCGACATATAGTTCCCCTTGGGGGTCAGATAAGGGAACATCAGTCAGGTCTACCCGTCCCTTTGTCTCTTCTTCTGTTCGAAAAAGACAATCATGTATGTCTATTTCTTTACTCTCAGAAGGGAGGGGCAGTACCGTGGCAGGGTTCAGAGTGGCACATCTTTTGATCGTAATATGCGGAATGAAGAGAGTTAGCTCATAACCGGTCAGACGTGCACTGGTAAGGTGCTGTGTCTTGGTTTTATTCAAAAAGGTATCCACAGCATGGGGGACCATAACTGTGAGATCAGTATCAAGTATGAGAACCGCCGATTGTCGGATAGAGACGGCCACAGCCGCGGCCGCTCTTAGACAGCTCGGGAGGGCTCTTGCGACAGGGTCAAGCAAGGCTGAGAAATAAGCACACGGCCTCTGCTTACCTCCAAAGGCTTGTGTTAAAACAGAAAGCGCACAACCAGCCGTCTCGTGTACATACAACACGAACGGCTTTGCATAGTCTGGCGTACCAAGCACAGGTGCAGAGCAAAGCACAACTTTCAATTGCTCAAAAGATTGCTGACATTCATGCGTCCAGGGCAAGGGTTCATGCACATCTTTAGTGGTTAGTGCCAACAAAGGTTTTGTTAGTAACGAATAGTTAGCAATTCAATGAAGACAATAAGAGGTAATGCCAATAAAAGCGCGCACGTCCCTCTGAGTCTTAGGAAGAAGCATTTTAACAATAGCACTAATACGCTCTGGGGTCAATCTCCTACCCTCATTCGACAGCAGGTGACCTAAATAGGTGACCTCCTGTCGACAATACTGAAATTTAGAAAGGGACACCTTATGTCCATGGTGCGCCAAATGCAGTAACAATTGCACTGTACTTTTTCTACAACCTTCTTCAGTGTCTGAAGCAATAAGAAGGTCGTCCACGTATTGCAGCAAGACATTACCTGGGGGAAGCGAAAGGGAGTCCAATTGGGCTTTCAAGGCTTGACTATATATACTGGGACTCTCTGTATAGCCCTGAGGAGCCCGACAGAATCTAAAGCTTCTGCCAGTTAGGGTAAAACCGAACAGATGTCGGCTATTAGGATGAATTGGAATGCTAAAGAACGCATTTTTCAAATCAATGACAGAGAAGAATTTAGCAGAGGAAGTAATCATTGTCAGAAGAGCGGTAATATCAGGGACGACTGGGAACTGAGGGACCAATATCTTATTAACTGCGCGCAAATCAATCACAAAACGATAAACATCTGGTTGGTAATCGGGGGAGTCTGAAGAAGCCTTTTTTAGAATTGGAAGAATAGGGCTATTACACATATTAGCAGTCATCTCTTCAACCACACCTGACTCAATAAGCTCTTGTATAATTCGCAGCAAAGCTCGCTCCCCCGCTTGTGGAATTTTGTACTGGGGAATACGAGGCAAAATAGCATTGTCTTTAACTTTAATGGAAACCGGGGGAATCGTCAACCGTCCCACATCTGTATCCCCAGTGGCCCACAACGTGTCCGGCACATCCTTAAATTCAGCTGGGAGGGGTGCATCTTTGGACAGACACTGCTTAGTGCTACCAACGTTCGGGCCCATCGTCATGTAAACACCGTCCGGGAACAAAAAATCGTAGCATGTAGCCTCTTTAATAAATCCAAGCCCATCAAATTTTCCCCAAAATTAGACGTCAACAGAAACGGCGAATCCACAGTAAAGGGACCGATAGTCAAGGCAAGGGGTTTAGAAATGGGGCTCACAACCGGCACACCAGAAAAGCCTACCGAAACATTATTTTGGCTAGACAGAGCTGCCCCGGGGATCAGCGAACGAGAAACAGAGCTATTCATTGCACCTGTGTCCACTAAGAATTTCTTAACTGAGCCTTGCAAATCTGCGATGACATAAGGACTGCACTGATCTACAGGTATCTGGACTGGTCCCTTACCCTGTCCCTGGCTGTCTTAGCTGTGAGACATCCCTGTCACCTCGTCCAGATCATAATCATCATGATATTACTGTCGTCCTTGAGGATCATTGAAATAGTTCCGGGCAGAACGACCCTGTGATGTCCCACCCTCCTAAGCCCTGTCCTGATCACTCACTCCACCACCCCGTCCACGAGAACCCCGCCCTCTAGGGGCCGCGACTTTCTGCAATAACACCGGACACTCACTACGCCAGTGCCCCTCCTCTTTTCAGTACGCGCACTGATTCGGCCCCACAGGCGCAGCGTTCCTGCTAGTATGGGGAAGCTGCCGGGCCGGGCCAGCACCACGACCCCTACCGTTTCCCCTAGATGCCGGCTGTAATAACACCTCATTTTCCCTATGTTCATAATACTGTGCCATACTCAGTATAACAGAAGGAGAGGATGTCATCCAAGTGCTCTCTGAAGCCTGCAACGGAGTTGCAATCTCTGGGATTAAGTTTGTAACAAATCTATTAACAAACAACCGGACACCCCCTTCGACTGATAAATCCTGCCCACTAAAATCCCAAAACACACCCTCGAACCGCGTGAAAAAATCAGACAAACTTTCATCTTTCTTCTGACGACATGCCGTTAACTTGTCCCAGTCTACTCTTCTCGGTGGAATAAGGGAGTGCATATAGGTAATAATTTGGCCGGGTAAAGCTAATATCTCGCACTTGGGCTTCTCACCCGGCTTCCTTTCCTTGTCCCATGCTCTAATCTCATCCCAGGTAACACCCAATTCCACAGCGTGGGCCTGCGTATGCACCTGTAGCCAAATATCCACTGGCACTAACAAACCAAAGAACATTTCAATATCTGCTAATGTCATCACTGTCGATGAGGCAGCTTCCGTTTATTCTTTATAATACGTAGTAGGATTCTTTCTGGGGTCGGGTAACTGAGTCTTAAGGGGCAAAACCTCACTCCTTTTCAATGGAGTATAGACCCATTGTTCTTGAAAACAAGCCTCTACTCGCTGTCTGACTACAGCATCATGCTGATCACGCAAATCCGGTATTTCAGGGTGATAAATGGGGTGAACTTCCCTCATCGGAAACTGGGATCCTGTCATCGGGCTCTTCTGAAGTAACCTACATCGATAACCAACTAACACTGCAATGTTACCAAAAACTTTGTTAGGGGCCATGTCAGCAGCATATACACGGTCCTGAATATCATAAATATTCTGGGGTGCTACACCATTGAAACACTGTTCCCACAATCCAATTAAAGTAGCCGACATGTGCTTAAGGGCATGTTGCTGTACGAACGGCTCGTATTCTTTCAACACACTCCACACATCCTCCACACTGTAAATCGGATTTCGGGCCCGCTGGGCGGCCTGATTAGCTACCATCTTTTTCTCTGCATCTCCCACATCAGATCGGATCAATACCCGCCCAAATCGCTCCCTTGCAGTCGCCCAATCCACGCACCGGCGTCCCAATACTCAGCAAAGTCGGGGAATGGAGAAGCGGGGAAGACACAGTAGCCGAAGGAGCGGGCACCAGAGTTATTAATGGCTGTGTAGTAACTGTCAGGGCTGGGGAGGGTGATGCCGTAACGATAGGCGCAGCAGGGAGACTAGCGGTCATTGTAACTGCCGGAGGCGAGGCTAAAGAAGAGGCAGGGGGCGCAGTGGCCAAAGCAGCTTGGTCGGCAGTAGAAGGAATGGGAGCAACAGGGGAAAGAAGAACAGATGGCAGAGACTGTGGGACAACGGGAAATATTTTCTGTGGTGCGGAAGGGGGTGGGGGTCGAGTCTCTAACAACTCCTCCACAAAGGGATTGCCTTCCTCTCGGGCGACATAGGATTTGTCACATTGCAATCGAAACTTTCTATCAGCACATTCTATACCTTTCTCTATTTTCTCTCTATCGTACGCTACTGCTTTCTGAGTCACTCTCTGCATTCTCCCTTTTCGGGCCTCTTTTTCTGCTTTCATTCGCCTCTGCTTAGCTTCCTTCTGCCATACCTGGAGATAATCAAACATCGACTGCCTACTTCGTTTTGCAAACAATTTATCCTGCAGGAAATTCATTTTTTGTTCATCAAAGGTACCTGTTAACGGCCACTGCAACTCAGCATTGTCCCTTGTATATTTGTGCCATAATGTACTTGTCAGATTTGGGGGTCTCTAGTTGGCAGAGGTAGGTACCTTTGACCAAATAGGGACCCTTGCGTCTAGTCAGGGTAAGGGGGTACACTCCTAAAATAACCCCTGCTCACCCCCTTGGTAGCTTGGCACGAGCAGACAGGCTTATCTCAGAGGCAGTGTGTAAAGCATTTGTGAACACATACAGTAATCAAGTGACAACACTACAGATGGACACCACACAAGTTGTAGTATAAAAATAAGTATTTTTATATAGACTTAACACGACCACAAACGACAAAAATCCACAATACTGTACTTAAAAATGGTAGAATTAGCTTAGTTCTCTTTTAGCTGGTAAATGCGACACTTTGAGTCCAATGTACCTTTGGATGCGTAACGCTATACAACGAAAGTGTTGCAGGGAAGGTGATGCATCGGTTCCTTACCCGCAAGAACGGTGATGCGTCGGGTCCCTACTGCTGCGTAGGGGATGCGTCGGTTCTTCTCCGCGTGTGGAGGTGATGCGTCGGTTTCTTACTGCGCTTCCTGTCGATGCGACCAGCAGCGCCGTGATGCGATGAAGATCCGGTGCAATGAAACAAAAATGGCGTCTTCTTCTTGATGCGACACGATGCGTGCACGCCCGACGGCCGTGCGTCGACTCAACGATTCTTCTGAGCCGCGACAGGCCCTGCGACACGCTTCTCTGGTGATGCGACGGCGTCTGCTGCGACGGCGACACTCTTCTCCAGGGACGCCTCGGTGATGCGATGCGACAGCGGCGGCACACTTTCTCAGCAATGATGCGACAGCGTCTGCGACACTCTTCTCCGGTGATGCAAGGCGCTTCGGGTGATGTGAGGGCGACAGCGGCGGCACGCTTCTCCGGTGATGCGATGGCGTCTGCTGCGATGGCGACACTCTTCTCCGGGGATGCGACGACAATGGCTGCAGCGGCGGCATCACGCTTCTTCGCCTTGAGTCGCGCTCCCAGCGACAAGCAGTCTCTCAGAAGGCCCAGCTCAACAGCAGGCACTTCAATTCCCAGCAAGGGTAGGCAGGGGAGCTGGTTGGTGAAGTCTGTTGTCCCTGAGACTTCAGCAGGAGGCAAGCTCTATCTCAAGCCCTTGGAGATCTTTTACAAGTTGATGAAAGTACACACAAAGTTCCTTTCTCCTTTCTTTGGCAGTCAGGCAACCACTGCAGGCCAATCCCCCAAACAGCACTCAGCTTAGGGATAGTCTCCTCCTCAGTTTCTCTGGTTCCTCTCCTCAGCAAAGGTTCTTCTTGTTTCCCAAAAGTGATCCAAAGTTCTGGGGTTTGGGTCCCCTCTTTTATACTCATTTTCCCTTTGTTCTCTGAAGGCAGAGAGGCCTTTGCCTAGTCCAAACCAGTTCTGGTCAGTCCTGGAGCACTTTGTTGACAAGACTCCTTCTTTCCTTTCACAGTGTAGGCCAGGGACATCAGACGCACCACAGGAGGTGGAGCCAGCATTGTGGAGGGAAGGCACAGCCCTATTGAGGTCCCAGGTGCAACTCCTCCCACCCATCTACATGCAGATCTCTCTATTCAGCCCTGTGCTGACTCACCCTGTCTCCTGGAATCCCCCAGCCCCTGTCACTCAAACTCCAGACAAGGAATACACAACCTAGCGGAGGCAGGCTTGGATAGTTAGGCAAGAAAATACCTACTTTCTAAAAGTGGTATTTTCAAACACAGAATGTTAAAACCAACTTCACTAAAAGATGTATTTTATCATTCTGAGTTCAGGCATACTAAACTCGAATTTCTACCTAGTTCCCTGGGTCAGTTAGGATTATAAGATGTAATAATCAAACTGCCCATTCTGGCCTATGGGGAACAGGTAGCCTTGCAATAGTGAAAAACGAAAATGGCTGTAAATCACTATTAGGACATGCCACACACATCAGGGCTTGTCCTACCTTTTACCTACAATGCACCCTGCCCTAGGGCCTACCATAGGGGTGACTAATATGCAGAAAAGGGAAGGTTTAGGGACTGGCAAGTGGGTGCACTTGCCCAGTCAACATGGCAGTACCAGACTGCACACAGGCTCTGCAATGGCAGACCTGAGACACACTTTTACAGGCTGCTTCTGTGGGTGGCACAACCAGTGCTGCAAGCCCACCAGCAGCATTTGGTTTACAAGCCCTGGGCACACTCAGTGCACTGTACTAGGGTCTGACAAGTAAACCAAACCAACCAATCATGGAATCACTAATCCATACATCAATTTACAACAGAGAGCATATGCACTTTAGCACTGATCAGCAGTGGTAAAGTGCCCAGAGTCATAAAACAGCCAACAACAGGTCAGAAAAAATACAGGAGGAAGACAAAAAGTTCAGGGATGACCCTTCAAAAAGGGCCAAGTCCAAAACAACCCTCTTCCAGCCAAAACGCAGGGTAGACCAATCACTACCTTGATGGGCTTCCCTGCTTTGGGCGATAGAACCTGGACCTGGCCCGCAACTGCAGGGGCATACTCCAGTTCTACGCCATTCTGAACCTATTGGAATCCCTCTGGCCATACTCTCAGGGCCCACCAAGCTAATCCATGGGGAACCCTTCTCCTCACCTGTGGACACCACCTGTGCAGCACCTAACCTTAGCGTGCTCACAGGTGTGTCCCAACAGACAGACAGCGAGCCACAGTGGCCACTGACAGTGGTCAGGGATGAGACCCAGGCCTTATGCCTCTCAGGGCTCTCAAACCTCTGTGGCGTCCGAGAGCGGGGGGTAGTAGCCCCAGGTGCTTGGCACCCCTTGTCCACTCTCCCTCCTGTCCGGTCAGGTATGACATCCTGGCGCTGACCCACCAGCCCCGGGCCTATACCCGGTGGCTGGACTGGAGACGGGGTGGGCTTTCCCACACCCGGTCCTCCTCCTCCTCGTTGGGGCTCTGTACCCTCCCACCTGGAGTGGTACCCCCTTCCAGAATTGCCAGGGCACCTGTGGCAGGTGTCCTGCTCAATTCTCCCACCAGTTCAGGGGTTCTGTCCTGCAACTGGGCGTCCAGGTCAGGGGGGACACCCCGAACCTGGCCCTCCAACCTAGGGTCTAAACCCTCCAGTTGAACCGGGGTCAGAGGCGAGGACTCCCTCCCTCTGCACCCCCTTTCAGAGTACTGCTCCCTCCCATGAGGAGCGGTACCCTCAGAAGACGAACCGGTCAGGACACTGTTTACAGTTGTCCCACCCTCCAGGTCAGACAACACCTGAACCTGGCTTCCCAACCCAGGGACCAACCCCTGCGGTTGAACACTTGCCCGGCGCACCAGGACTTCATTGGGAGCACATATGCCCCCCCGAGGGTGACACACAACTCATGTGTCGTGTGACAGTCTGCTTGGTGCAGATCTCCCGACCCCTGTCCATCTGACAGCGCATGAAGATCCCCCAGGACAGAAGTGGTGTCCCCATGGTCATTCACCGGCACTGGCGTAGCAAGGGGCGGAGGGGGCGGGGCGGCAGGTAAATTTATCGCCAGCACCCCCCCCGGCTCTTAGGCGCTCGGCGGCAAAAGGCAGGGACCGCCACGGGCGGCAGAGTGCCTAGCTACGCCACTGTTCACCGGTGACTCAGCCCTTCTGGCTGGCCCCTGACCCACTGGTTCTTCCACTGGGGACTCTTTCCCCCTCTCACCCCTCACTCTGGACTTCTGCACCCTCCCCTTAGGAGTGGCACTGCCAGACACCAGAACTGATGGAGGCCTGCTTACAGACACTCCCAGTTCACTAGACACTAGGGGATCTCCCTCAACGGGCATCAGGACAGCCTAGGCTCCGTACCTGGTGTTCCTTTAAAGAACCATCCAGGCCCTGAGACTAGATTTCGGGCACCTTGGGACACGCAGCCCCATACTCACTCCTTCTCCACCGAGACAGGACGTGATTCCCTACACCCCTCCCACTACACTGGGGCCTAGCTGGGCTACTCTGAACCTCTTCCCCCACCTCACTGGGTTGGAAGACACCTGAGCCACTCCTCTTAGGGTCACTCCCCAATGCCTCTTCAGACCCTCTGGAATCCACCAAAAGGTCTGCCTCCATTGTGAGCTCCCTGGGGTCAGAGAACTCACACTCCACCAGGTGTTGGCATAGCTCTGGAAAACAGGGACTTACCATATGCTCTCCCACAATTGGATCACACAGCCCCCTACAAGGGTTAACCAAACTATCCTTCACCTCACCGTTCAGTGTCTCGCACACGTACTCCACACGACTCTCCTGAGATTGGCAAGACAGTATCTGACTGTCTCTGTCACTCAACCCACACTCTTTTGGGCGATCTTCACACTCACACACCAGGACTTCAACCATGGGGGAACCCCTCTCCCTCAAGTTAGGCGCCACATCTCTGGGTGTGTGTACTACTCCCTTAGCACTAGAAAATTCAATATTGCTGCCACCATCTGAGCTGGACTCCACCTCCAACTCAGCCAAGCTCACTTCCTGAGCTACCCACATTTCTTTTTCAGCTAAGGCTCGCTCTATCTCCTTGCACTCCCGGTCTAGCTGCCTCAGCCTCCGGTCACGAGCACGAATCCGATTCCTCTCTTCACGAGCCAATCTTTCCCAAAATGTTTCCTCCTCAGGGCCACTGCCCTCTTGGTATTCTGGCTGGGGATCCTCCCCCTCAGATTCCTCCTCAGAGTCATCTGCTAGTGTTGCTTCCCAGTGTAGCACCTCATAGCTATGCAGGGCTGCCTCAAGATCCTGCCTTGTGGATCTCCTCTTCACAGGTAGCCCCCTCTCCTTGCAAAATACTTTTAGTTCCCTTATCTTGTAGATATTCAGGTGCCAAAAGTTGACTTCCATTTTGACAAGGCCCAACAGGTGCAACAGCTAACCAGAGTTCCAATAACCAAAGTCCAAAGGGAAACAGGGAAAAATAGTATGTGGTTGCGTTTGGTCTGCACTCACTAGTAGTGTTCACCAATCACTGTATAGGAGTCACAAATGCAAGTCCAGAATCCTCACCGCTGACCACCAATGTTAGATTTGGGGGTCTCTAGTTGGCAGAGGTAGGTACCTTTGACCAAATAGGGACCCTTGCGTCTAGTCAGGGTAAGGGGGTACACTCCTAAAATAACCCCTGCTCACCCCCTTGGTAGCTTGGCATGAGCAGACAGGCTCATCTCAGAGGCAGTGTGTAAAGCATTTGTGAACACATACAGTAATCAAGTGACAACACTACAGATGGACACCACACAAGTTGTAGTATAAAAATAAGTCTTTTTATATAGACTTAACACAAGACCACAAACGACAAAAATCCACAATACTGTACTTAAAAATGGTAGAATTAGCTTAGTTCTCTTTTAGCTGGTAAATGCGACACTTTGAGTCCAATGTACCTTTGGATGCGTAACGCTATACAAGGAAAGTGTTGAAGGGAAGGTGATGCGTCGGTTCCTTACACGTAAGAACGGTGATGCGTCGGGTCCCTACTGCTGCGTAGGGGATGCGTCGGTTGCGTCGGTTTCTTACTGCGCTTCTGTGGCGATGCGACCAGCAGCGCCGTGATGCGATGAAGTTCCGGTGCAATGAAACAAAAATGGCGTCTTCTTCTTGATGCGACACAATGCGTGCACGCCCGACGGCCGTGCGGCGACTCAACGATTCTTCTGAGCCGCGACAGGCCCTGCGACACGCTTCTCTGGTGATGCAACAGCATCTGCTGCGACAGCGACACTCTTC
Organism: Calotriton arnoldi; assembly: GCA_963921515.1. Taxonomy (NCBI): domain Eukaryota; kingdom Metazoa; phylum Chordata; class Amphibia; order Caudata; family Salamandridae; genus Calotriton; species Calotriton arnoldi. The sequence goes on along the minus strand of CAWUFW010010960.1, from coordinate 317,048 downwards.
TCCAGGGATGTGGGGCGCCTCGGTGATGCGAAGCGACAGCGGCGGCACGCTTTCTCAGCGATGATGCGACAGCGTCTGCTGTGACGGCGACACTCTTCTCCGGTGATGCGAGGTGCTTTGGGTGATGCGAGGGCGACAGCGGCAGCGGCGGCATGCTTCTCCGATGATGCAACCGCATCTGCTGCGACGGCGACACTCTTCTCCGGGGATGCGACGACAACGGCTGCGGCGGCATCACGCTTCTTCGTCTTGAGTCGCGCTTCCAGCTCCCGGCGACACGCAGTCTCTCAGAAGGCCCAACTCAACAGCAGGCACTTCAATTCCCAGCAAGGGAAGGCAGGGGAGCTGGTTGGTGAAGTCTGTTGTCCCTGAGACTTCAGCAGGAGGCAAGCTCTATCTCAAGCCCTTGGAGATCTTTTACAAGTTGATGAAAGTACACACAAAGTTCCTTTCTCCTTTCTTTGGCAGTCAGGCAACCACTGCAGGCCAATCCCTCAAACAGCACTCAGCTTAGAGATAGTCTCTGTAGGAAGGTGGAATCTGACTATATGGTTGCCCCCACTTTTTTTATGGTGTTTTGCTGGTTTATGACTTAGTTGGACTGGGATCCTGCTATTCAGGGCCCCAGTCTATCTGCTTTCTCTGTAAAAAGGTTTCCATGTGCCTTAGGCACATCTCTGATTGGAATCTGGAGTGCCCTTATAAGTCCCTAGTATATGGTATACTATGTACCAAGGGCATAGGTACCTCAGAGGCCTACCAGGGGCTGCAGCATGTATTATGCCACCCCTGGAAGACCATCCAAACTGACACCACAGGTCTGCTACTGCAGCCTGGGTAAGGTGGTGCATGCACCCCTTACTGTGATATAGGTTACCTATATCACTACATACATACACACATATAAACCTATAAGTCACTCCTATGGCAGGCCTTATCAATCCTGAAGGCAGAGTGCGTGGTTCCTATGTGAGAGGGTGCCCCTGCATGAGCAGGGCCCCTCTGCAGCGTTTGGAGACCCTTCTCTGATGCTGTTTGTAGTGCAGCCTGACCATATACTCTTAAGCGCATTATAACCTCGCGTTAAATGCTAACTTTGGGATGGCTGCACCTAAACATGTCGTGTTTGGTGTCAAACATCTTGGAATACTACCCCCCCACCAATTCTGGCGGCGGGGGTAGCATTCCACCCTTCTAGAGGGAAAGACATGTTAACTCTGGCTAGCCCGGTAACTTCTTTCTAAAGCCCTGGCATCACAAAATGGATGCTGCTGCCACAGACACGAGTCTGGCCTCCTGCTGCTGGACGAAACTCCGGCAGGGGAGGCCTGGACAATAGGTTTCCTGTCCCAGGGAGGGAGGTGTGACCACCTCCCCAGACAGAATAATGTGTATTGGGGCTGGGCGGGAGCACTTTCGGGTGCTTTGAAGTCCTGCACTGGGGGCACATTTGGTGTCCCTGTGCATACCCCAGTTCAAACCGGATCAGGGGCTTGCAGCCCCTGCTTTGGCGCGAACTGGACAAAGGGAAAGGGGTGTAGCCACCCCTCTGCCCTGACCCACCCATAGGTGGGGCCACAGAGTAGTCCAACCCCTAAACTTGGTATAAGTATAGGAACCCAGTCCTTAGGACTTTAGATTATCCCTGGACGAAACTCTGAAAGAGAATCCTGGACCTTCGATGCTCTACTCAAGATTAGAGGACAGAAGAATCTCCCTTGGGGTCAAGGAGTGACTCCCCTGCTTGGCAGGCACCAAAGACGCATCTGTCCGGTCTGCATTTCTGAAGCTCCCGTCGGACGCCGAAGTCTTCGCATCACCAGAGGTAGATTCTCAGACTTCCCCGAGGCTACCCTGAGTCCCCAGCAAAGCTGAGGCCCGTAGCTATCGTGGGTAACGTGAGACCGTGACCCCTGGACACTGCGCACATTTGCAAGTGCATCCTCTTCTGGGTATCCCACGAAGTCATGCTTTGGGCTCCGAGTAGCCCTAGCCTCCAGCACCAACTGCACCGAAGATCACTGGCCTCCACTACACAAGTGTCCTGTGAGCCAGATCCACGTGCGACGTCTCGAGGCTCCTTTGCGGTCGCTAGCCCGTTGGCTAGTAGCCCTTCACGAAGGCTAATCCTTTTCTTCTTGGGCTCCCTGGTTGCTCCAGGCTTGCCCTCACTTACCCTTGCTGGGTGAGTTCCTCAGACCTTGCTGGTCTGCACCATCGACGATCTTCATCTTCACTGAGACTTGCCGTTGCCAAGGCTTGTTGGGTCCAATCCGGTCGCCGACACCTCAGCACTCGACAGACATCGTGTACCAGCCCGAATCCTGCTCCTGGTCGCCGACAACGCCTCCTGGACCTCGTGGCTGAAGAGTCAAGATGACCGTCAACGCACCTGAAGCACTCGACATCGGTGGGCATCCGTCCATCGCCTTCCTGGTCACTGGCTAGTGACCCAGACTCTGTCCCCTCTGCTTTCAGGTTCTTCAGATCTCCGATCCACTCTTGGATCCACCCGGACACTTTCCACTTGGTCGCCAGAAGCACTTTGCAGCAGATCGGCATTCAAATCGACGACGAAACCCGACCCCGAAAGGCACCTATGCACCCGGCTTCCCTGGGTGAGGTAACACGAGTACTCCGGTGCTCCCGTGGGTAGAGACTCTAGAACGACCTAGTTCTCAAAGGGTTTGCTCCAAGTCCTCCTTTAAGTGTCCCTTTTCTTTAATTTCCTGATCGCGACTTTCTCCATAGAAGTTAACGGCGTATCGCGGTTGTGTATTTACACTGCACGCGTCCCCCGTGGGTCCCCTGTGTCACTACCTTGGGTGGTTCCTTGTGGTCCAAGCACTTCTAGAGGCTCTAGGCCTAGTGTCTAGTTCAGTCGTGGTTCTTATACCACTTTATTGGTATATGGTTTGGTACGCCCCTAGGGCCCAAACGTGTATTTGTGCTATTACTGTGTTTAAATAACTTATAACTTGTGTACTTCGAACTCTAGCCTCATAAAGAGACTAGAGGGGTGTGTTTAGCAATAAATACATATATTTTGAATATATACCTGGTGTGGTGCTCTTTCATTTGGTCACTCAAGAGATTATAGACTGGTAAAACAAGCTGCTTTACATTCCTTCAAGACTTAGCCTGAAGGCTGCTCTCCATAGCTACCACTAGGATAGCTTTCAATAAGGTTGTCTTTAACCTATCTCCAATAAGGGGTTGTTTGGACTGGTGCAAGGTGCCCACTATAATTAGTGGACAGCATATGCCAGGCCAACGTCTCACATTGGTGGCAGCGGTGGGATTCCAGCTTGCTATTGTTTTACCAGATAATCTCAATTGAATTGATTAACTGAAAACCACTAAAGGTACCTAAGGTACATATAATTTAAGCTTAGAATACAGTAAGTTCTACTGAACTTAGAGTTGTGTGTTAAGGGATAGCACACCCTTTCTACAACTCAAGAGAGTTTAGTAGGCCACACTAGAGTAGGTAGTGCATACACCACAGCACACTAGTAATGTCTTTAAAGGAAGGATCTAAAGAATCCTTGCCAGAAGCCACTGGGCTTCTTCCCTCCAAGTATGATACACTCCCATTCTTGGAATTGAGAGCTTTATGTAACTTGAGGAAATTGAGGACAGGCAAAAGTCCCACCACCCAACACCTTAAAGAGTTGTTGGTAGCTTATGACCTTAGTAAGCCCTTGGGGACTGAAGGGGTAGGAGCTGAGGGTGGGGCAGAAGATGAGGGTGGGGCCAGGGGTAGCAATACCCCCAGCCCCCCCTCTGAAACTGGCCGGGAGGGTGACAATGACCCTGACCTGGATAACCCAATCCCTCCTGTGGACGATGAAGAGGATGATCAGAATGATACCCTCTTTGTCCCCCCAGGAAGGATTATGAGTGTGCCCAGAAAGTCTAGATCTCCTTCTCAGGAGTCTAACCACTCTGGCACCTCCATAGGGAGCTCTGTCTCATCTCATAGGAGGGAATCCTCTCATGAGAGGAGAAAGAGGCTGGTTCAATATGAGGAAGCTCAGCTTGAACTCAGAAAGCAGCAACTGGCTATAGACAGGGAGTCCCTAGATCTCTTCAAAGAGAGAAGAAAGTTGGGACTAGAGTCCCATGGTGGCAGCAATATCCCTAGAGATAGGGAAAGGTCTTATGACCATAGAAACCTAAGCAAGATTGTCCCTCCCTACCAGAGTGGGGATCACATCCACAAATGGATAACTGCACTGGAGAGGGCCTGTAAAGTTCAGAGGGTCCCCCAGAAGCAGTGGGCAGCAATCTTGTGGCTCTCCTTTGCAGACAAAGGTAGAGACAAGCTCCTCACTGTAAGAGAAGAGGATGCTGACAATTACACAGTCTTGAAGAGTGCTCTGATAGATGGGTTTGGCCTAACCACTGAACAGTATAGGTTGAAGTTCAGAGACACCCAAAAAGCTCAGACTCAAGACTGGGTTGATTTTGTAGATTGTGCTACTAAGGCTCTGGAAGGTTGGATACATGGCAACAAAGTGCATGACTTTTTAGGATTGTACAATTTGATTATGAGGGAGCAGATCCTTAATAATTGTCAAAACCAGCTTTTGCACCAGTATCTGGTGGACTCTGATCTGACCTCTCCCCAAGAATTGGGAAAGAAGGCAGACAAATGGGTCAGAACCAGAGTAAAGACTAAAAATCAGGGTGGTGACCAGAAGAAAGATTCTACTAAGTCCCAAGAGAAAGGTGGGGATAAATCTAAGGATAAGTCCACTACAGGGCCCCAAAATTCCTCTTCTGGGGTGGGTCCCAAACTCCTTCCTCTCCTGAAAAGAAACCATATTGCCATGTCTGTAAAAAGCCTGGGCACTGGAAATCTGATCCCAGTTGCCCCAGGATTGGCAATAAAGAAAATGTTCCCCCAGCAACTACTACCCCCCTCCTGGTACTACCAGTAGTAATCCTCCAGTTGGGAGTAGTGCACCCAAAAAGTTAGGTGCTTTTGCAACAGGAACAGAGGTGGGCCCTGGTTCAGACAGGGACCCCTCAACAGACTCCTCTGACTCTGATGGGGGTGTAGGATTTGCCACCTTTACCATGGGTCCCACAGCAATGGGCAGGTACAGACTGGAGCCAATGATTAATGGTCAGAAAGCTGTGGCATTTAGGGACACAGGGGCTAGTGTCACCATGGTGGCAGGGAAACTAGTCCCCCCTCACCAGCTTTTACCTGAGTTTAAATACCAGGTGACCAACATTGATGGTGTCAGAACAGATCACCCCATGGCCATAGTCAATCTCAGCTGGGAGGGGGTCACAGGCCCAAAGAGAGTGGCAGTGTCCCCCACCTTACCTGTAGATTGCCTGATGGGCAATGATCTGGAGATTTCAGCCTGGGCTGAAGTTGAACACCAAACCCACCTTAGGATGTTGGGTGTCCCTGTAAAGGTTAGTGGGGCTGTAATGGCCACAGCCCCAGCCCAAGAATTTGGAGAGATGGAGCCTGAAAGAATGGCCCACTCTCCCCCAAAAGAGAGCACAAGGGTTGAAGAAAAGTCTTCTTCCCTCCAGACAGTAGGTAAGGGTCAGCCTCCTCAGGGAACTGACCCTACCCCTAGTGAAGGAACTGCCCCAGAGGTAGTCAGGCCTGGCCTGGCCACACCCCTGATGGCAGAGGACCCTTCCAAGGTGGTACCCAGTCTGGAGCAGGTAACCTGCCCCTCTCTACCCTGCCTCAGCCAGCCCAGGGCTGCAGAGGTCAGGGAGGTCAGTGGACCCCCCAGGGCCCCCTGTCCAGAGGAGCCCCCCATCAGCAGATTAGGGGCACCCAGTCTAGTAGCCCTAGCCAGGTGAAAACTCCTCTACACACTGAGGGATCCCCCATGCCTTTATGTAGGGACCTCCCCAGAAGGACTCTGGTAGGCAAGGGCAAACCTGGGACCTGAAGGTTCCAAACCTGCCATGTCCCTCCAGTAGTCCATCCAAAGGGACCCAACCCCCAGCTGTAGGCAGCCAAAGGTTGACCTTTAGAGCAAAGTGCAACTCAGTCATGGAAAGACAGGCATACATGGTGACCAGTGATCTGAGGAAGCTAAGGCCAACATTCCTAGGGCCTCACTTCCCTACTCAGACACCTCACCAGCCTTGTACTTTACCTAAGCACACCACAGGTAGTGATTCCCCATGGTGGAGACCCTCTCATACCCTTAGGGTGAGGGATTGCTTAGTGGACCATAAGACAGGGGGCAACCATGCTAGTGCAGGTGCTTCCTTATATGACCACTTAGTCAATGAAGGCTCAACTGGCCAAGGTTAGCCTTATCTCCTTTCGTTTGGGGGGGTTATGTAGGAAGGTGGAATCTGACTATATGGTTGCCCCCACTTTTTTTATGGTGTTTTGCTGGTTTATGACTTAGTTGGACTGGGATCCTGCTATTCAGGGCCCCAGTCTATCTGCTTTCTCTGTAAAAGGTTTCCATGTGCCTTAGGCACACCTCTGATTGGAATCTGGAGTGCCCTTATAAGTCCCTAGTATATGGTATACTATGTACCAAGGGCATAGGTACCTCAGAGGCCTACCAGGGGCTGCAGCATGTATTATGCCACCCCTGGAAGACCATCCAAACTGACACCACAGGTCTGCTACTGCAGCCTGGGTAAGGTGGTGCATGCACCCCTTACTGTGATATAGGTTACCTATATCACTACATACATACACACATATAAACCTATAAGTCACTCCTATGGCAGGCCTTATCAATCCTGAAGGCAGAGTGCGTGGTTCCTATGTGAGAGGGTGCCCCTGCATGAGTAGGGCCCCTCTGCAGCGTTCGGAGACCCTTCTCTGATGCTGTTTGTAGTGCAGCCTGACCATATACTCTTAAGCGCATTATAACCTCGCGTTAAATGCTAACTTTGGGATGGCTGCACCTAAACATGTCGTGTTTGGTGTCAAACATCTTGGAATACTACCCCCCGCCAATTCTGACGGCGGGGGTAGCATTCCACCCTTCTAGAGGGAAAGACATGTTAACTCTGGCTAGCCCGGTAACTTCTTTCTAAAGCCCTGGCATCACAAAATGGATGCTGCTGCCACAGACACGAGTCTGGCCTCCTGCTGCTGGACGAAACTCCGGCAGGGGAGGCCTGGACAATAGGTTTCCTGTCCCAGGGAGGTGTGACCACCTCCCCAGACAGGATAATGTGTATTGGGGCTGGGCGGGAGCACTTTCGGGTGCTTTGAAGTCCTGCACTGGGGGCACATTTGGTGTCCCTGTGCATACCCCAGTTCAAACCGGATCAGGGGCTTGCAGCCCCTGCTTTGGTGCGAACTGGACAAAGGGAAAGGGTGTAGCCACCCCTCTGCCCTGACCCACCCATAGGTGGGGCCACAGAGTAGTCCAACCCCTAAACTTGGTATAAGTATAGGAACCCAGTCCTTAGGACTTTAGATTATCCCTGGACGAAACTCTGAAACAGAATCCTGGACCTTCGACGCTCTACTCAAGATTAGAGGACAGAAGAATCTCCCTTGGGGTCAAGGAGTGACTCCCCTGCTTGGCAGGCACCAAAGACGCATCTGTCCGGTCTGCATTTCTGAAGCTCCCGTCGGACGCCGAAGTCTTCGCATCACCAGAGGTGGATTCTCAGACTTCCCGAGGCTACCCTGAGTCCCCAGCAAAGCTGAGGCCCGTAGCTATCGTGGGTAACGTGAGACCGTGACCCCTGGACACCGCGCACATTTGCAACTGCATCCTCTTCTGGGTCTCCCACGAAGTCGTGCTTTGGGCTCTGAGTAGCCCTAGCCTCCAGCACCAACTGCACCGAAGATCACTGGCCTCCACTCCATGAGTGTCCTGTGAGCCAGATCCACGTGCGACGTCTTGAGGCTTCTTCGCGGTCGCTAGCCCGTTGGCTAGTAGCCCTTCACGAAGGCCAATCCTTTTCTTCTTGGGCTTCCTGGTTGCTCCAGGCTTGCCCTCACTTGCCCTTGCTGGGTGAGTTCCTCAGACCTTGCTGGTCTGCACCATCGACGATCTTCATCTTCACCGAGACTTGCCGTTGCCAAGGCTTGTTGGGTCCAATCCGGTCGCTGATACCTCAGCACTCGACAGACATCGTGTACCAGCCCGAATCCTGCTCCTGGTCGCCGACAACGCCTCCTGGACCTCGTGGCTGAAGAGTCAAGATGACCGTCAACGCACCTGAAGCACTCGACATCGGTGGGCATCCGTCCATCGCCTTCCTGGTCACTGGCTAGTGACCCAGACTCTGTCCCCTCTGCTTTCAGGTTCTTCAGATCTCCGATCCACTCTTGGATCCACCCGGACACTTTCCACTTGGTCGCCAGAAGCACTTTGCAGCAGATCGGCATTCAAATCGACGACGAAACCCGACCCCGAAAGGCACCTATGCACCCGGCTTCCCTGGGTGAGGTAACACGAGTACTCCGGTGCTCCCGTGGGTAGAGACTCTAGAACGACCTAGTTCTCAAAGGGTTTGCTCCAAGTCCTCCTTTAAGTGTCCCTTTTCTTTAATTTCCTGATCGCGACTTTCTCCATAGAAGTTAACGGCGTATCGCGGTTGTGTATTTACACTGCACGCGTCCCCCGTGGGTCCCCTGTGTCACTACCTTGGGTGGTTCCTTGTGGTCCAAGCACTTCTAGAGGCTCTAGGCCTAGTGTCTAGTTCAGTCGTGGTTCTTATACCACTTTATTGGTATATGGTTTGGTACGCCCCTAGGGCCCAAACGTGTATTTGTGCTATTACTGTGTTTAAATAACTTATAACTTGTGTACTTCGAACTCTAGCCTCATAAAGAGACTAGAGGGGTGTGTTTAGCAATAAATACATATATTTTGAATATATACCTGGTGTGGTGCTCTTTCATTTGGTCACTCAAGAGATTATAGACTGGTAAAACAAGCTGCTTTACATTCCTTCAAGACTTAGCCTGAAGGCTGCTCTCCATAGCTACCACTAGGATAGCTTTCAATAAGGTTGTCTTTAACCTATCTCCAATAAGGGGTTGTTTGGACTGGTGCAAGGTGCCCACTATAATTAGTGGACAGCATATGCCAGGCCAACGTCTCACATTGGTGGCAGCGGTGGGATTCCAGCTTGCTATTGTTTTACCAGATAATCTCAATTGAATTGATTAACTGAAAACCACTAAAGGTACCTAAGGTACATATAATTTAAGCTTAGAATACAGTAAGTTCTACTGAACTTAGAGTTGTGTGTTAAGGGATAGCACACCCTTTCTACAACTCAAGAGAGTTTAGTAGGCCACACTAGAGTAGGTAGTGCATACACCACAGCACACTAGTAATGTCTTTAAAGGAAGGATCTAAAGAATCCTTGCCAGAAGCCACTGGGCTTCTTCCCTCCAAGTATGATACACTCCCATTCTTGGAATTGAGAGCTTTATGTAACTTGAGGAAATTGAGGACAGGCCAAAGTCCCACCACCCAACACCTTAAAGAGTTGTTGGTAGCTTATGACCTTAGTAAGCCCTTGGGGACTGAAGGGGTAGGAGCTGAGGGTGGGGCAGAAGATGAGGGTGGGGCCAGGGGTAGCAATACCCCCAGCCCCCTCTGAAACTGGCCAGGAGGGTGACAATGACCCTGACCTGGATAACCCAATCCCTCCTGTGGACGATGAAGAGGATGATCAGAATGATACCCTCTTTGTCCCCCAGGAAGGATTATGAGTGTGCCCAGAAAGTCTAGATCTCCTTCTCAGGAGTCTAACCACTCTGGCACCTCCATAGGGAGCTCTGTCTCATCTCATAGGAGGGAATCCTCTCATGAGAGGAGAAAGAGGCTGGTTCAATATGAGGAAGCTCAGCTTGAACTCAGAAAGCAGCAACTGGCTATAGACAGGGAGTCCCTAGATCTCTTCAAAGAGAGAAGAAAGTTGGGACTAGAGTCCCATGGTGGCAGCAATATCCCTAGAGATAGGGAAAGGTCTTATGACCATAGAAACCTAAGCAAGATTGTCCCTCCCTACCAGAGTGGGGATCACATCCACAAATGGATAACTGCACTGGAGAGGGCCTGTAAAGTTCAGAGGGTCCCCCAGAAGCAGTGGGCAGCAATCTTGTGGCTCTCCTTTGCAGACAAAGGTAGAGACAAGCTCCTCACTGTAAGAGAAGAGGATGCTGACAATTACACAGTCTTGAAGAGTGCTCTGATAGATGGGTTTGGCCTAACCACTGAACAGTATAGGTTGAAGTTCAGAGACACCCAAAAAGCTCAGACTCAAGACTGGGTTGATTTTGTAGATTGTGCTACTAAGGCTCTGGAAGGTTGGATACATGGCAACAAAGTGCATGACTTTTTAGGATTGTACAATTTGATTATGAGGGAGCAGATCCTTAATAATTGTCAAAACCAGCTTTTGCACCAGTATCTGGTGGACTCTGATCTGACCTCTCCCCAAGAATTGGGAAAGAAGGCAGACAAATGGGTCAGAACCAGAGTAAAGACTAAAAATCAGGGTGGTGACCAGAAGAAAGATTCTACTAAGTCCCAAGAGAAAGGTGGGGATAAATCTAAGGATAAGTCCACTACAGGGCCCCAAAATTCCTCTTCTGGGGGTGGGTCCCAAACTCCTTCCTCTCCTGAAAAGAAACCATATTGCCATGTCTGTAAAAAGCCTGGGCACTGGAAATCTGATCCCAGTTGCCCCAGGATTGGCAATAAAGAAAATGTTCCCCCAGCAACTACTACCCCCCTCCTGGTACTACCAGTAGTAATCCTCCAGTTGGGAGTAGTGCACCCAAAAAGTTAGGTGCTTTTGCAACAGGAACAGAGGTGGGCCCTGGTTCAGACAGGGACCCCTCAACAGACTCCTCTGACTCTGATGGGGGTGTAGGATTTGCCACCTTTACCATGGGTCCCACAGCAATGGGCAGGTACAGACTGGAGCCAATGATTAATGGTCAGAAAGCTGTGGCATTTAGGGACACAGGGGCTAGTGTCACCATGGTGGCAGGGAAACTAGTCCCCCTCACCAGCTTTTACCTGAGTTTAAATACCAGGTGACCAACATTGATGGTGTCAGAACAGATCACCCCATGGCCATAGTCAATCTCAGCTGGGAGGGGGTCACAGGCCCAAAGAGAGTGGCAGTGTCCCCCACCTTACCTGTAGATTGCCTGATGGGCAATGATCTGGAGATTTCAGCCTGGGCTGAAGTTGAACACCAAACCCACCTTAGGATGTTGGGTGTCCCTGTAAAGGTTAGTGGGGCTGTAATGGCCACAGCCCCAGCCCAAGAATATGGAGAGATGGAGCCTGAAAGAATGGCCCACTCTCCCCCAAAAGAGAGCACAAGGGTTGAAGAAAAGTCTTCTTCCCTCCAGACAGTAGGTAAGGGTCAGCCTCCTCAGGGAACTGACCCTACCCCTAGTGAAGGAACTGCCCCAGAGGTAGTCAGGCCTGGCCTGGCCACACCCCTGATGGCAGAGGACCCTTCCAAGGTGGTACCCAGTCTGGAGCAGGTAACCTGCCCCTCTCTACCCTGCCTCAGCCAGCCCAGGGCTGCAGAGGTCAGGGAGGTCAGTGGACCCCCAGGGCCCCCTGTCCAGAGGAGCCCCCATCAGCAGATTAGGGGCACCCAGTCTAGTAGCCCTAGCCAGGTGAAAACTCCTCTACACACTGAGGGATCCCCCATGCCTTTATGTAGGGACCTCCCCAGAAGGACTCTGGTAGGCAAGGGCAAACCTGGGACCTGAAGGTTCCAAACCTGCCATGTCCCTCCAGTAGTCCATCCAAAGGGACCCAACCCCCAGCTGTAGGCAGCCAAAGGTTGACCTTTAGAGCAAAGTGCAACTCAGTCATGGAAAGACAGGCATACATGGTGACCAGTGATCTGAGGAAGCTAAGGCCAACATTCCTAGGGCCTCACTTCCCTACTCAGACACCTCACCAGCCTTGTACTTTACCTAAGCACACCACAGGTAGTGATTCCCCATGGTGGAGACCCTCTCATACCCTTAGGGTGAGGGATTGCTTAGTGGACCATAAGACAGGGGGCAACCATGCTAGTGCAGGTGCTTCCTTATATGACCACTTAGTCAATGAAGGCTCAACTGGCCAAGGTTAGCCTTATCTCCTTTCGTTTGGGGGGGTTATGTAGGAAGGTGGAATCTGACTATATGGTTGCCCCCACTTTTTTTATGGTGTTTTGCTGGTTTATGACTTAGTTGGACTGGGATCCTGCTATTCAGGGCCCCAGTCTATCTGCTTTCTCTGTAAAAGGTTTCCATGTGCCTTAGGCACATCTCTGATTGGAATCTGGAGTGCCCTTATAAGTCCCTAGTATATGGTATACTATGTACCAAGGGCATAGGTACCTCAGAGGCCTACCAGGGGCTGCAGCATGTATTATGCCACCCCTGGAAGACCATCCAAACTGACACCACAGGTCTGCTACTGCAGCCTGGATAAGGTGGTGCATGCACCCCTTACTGTGATATAGGTTACCTATATCACTACATACATACACACATATAAACCTATAAGTCACTCCTATGGCAGGCCTTATCAATCCTGAAGGCAGAGTGCGTGGTTCCTATGTGAGAGGGTGCCCCTGCATGAGTAGGGCCCCTCTGCAGCGTTCGGAGACCCTTCTCTGATGCTGTTTGTAGTGCAGCCTGACCATATACTCTTAAGCGCATTATAACCTCGCGTTAAATGCTAACTTTGGGATGGCTGCACCTAAACATGTCGTGTTTGGTGTCAAACATCTTGGAATACTACCCCCCGCCAATTCTGACGGCGGGGGTAGCATTCCACCCTTCTAGAGGGAAAGACATGTTAACTCTGGCTAGCCCGGTAACTTCTTTCTAAAGCCCTGGCATCACAAAATGGATGCTGCTGCCACAGACACGAGTCTGGCCTCCTGCTGCTGGACGAAACTCCGGCAGGGGAGGCCTGGACAATAGGTTTCCTGTCCCAGGGAGGTGTGACCACCTCCCCAGACAGGATAATGTGTATTGGGGCTGGGCGGGAGCACTTTCGGGTGCTTTGAAGTCCTGCACTGGGGGCACATTTGGTGTCCCTGTGCATACCCCAGTTCAAACCGGATCAGGGGCTTGCAGCCCCTGCTTTGGTGCGAACTGGACAAAGGGAAAGGGGTGTAGCCACCCCTCTGCCCTGACCCACCCATAGGTGGGGCCACAGAGTAGTCCAACCCCTAAACTTGGTATAAGTATAGGAACCCAGTCCTTAGGACTTTAGATTATCCCTGGACGAAACTCTGAAACAGAATCCTGGACCTTCGACGCTCTACTCAAGATTAGAGGACAGAAGAATCTCCCTTGGGGTCAAGGAGTGACTCCCCTGCTTGGCAGGCACCAAAGACGCATCTGTCCGGTCTGCATTTCTGAAGCTCCCGTCGGACGCCGAAGTCTTCGCATCACCAGAGGTGGATTCTCAGACTTCCCCGAGGCTACCCTGAGTCCCCAGCAAAGCTGAGGCCCGTAGCTATCGTGGGTAACGTGAGACCGTGACCCCTGGACACCGCGCACATTTGCAACTGCATCCTCTTCTGGGTCTCCCACGAAGTCGTGCTTTGGGCTCTGAGTAGCCCTAGCCTCCAGCACCAACTGCACCGAAGATCACTGGCCTCCACTCCATGAGTGTCCTGTGAGCCAGATCCACGTGCGACGTCTTGAGGCTTCTTCGCGGTCGCTAGCCCGTTGGCTAGTAGCCCTTCACGAAGGCCAATCCTTTTCTTCTTGGGCTTCCTGGTTGCTCCAGGCTTGCCCTCACTTGCCCTTGCTGGGTGAGTTCCTCAGACCTTGCTGGTCTGCACCATCGACGATCTTCATCTTCACCGAGACTTGCCGTTGCCAAGGCTTGTTGGGTCCAATCCGGTCGCTGATACCTCAGCACTCGACAGACATCGTGTACCAGCCCGAATCCTGCTCCTGGTCGCCGACAACGCCTCCTGGACCTCGTGGCTGAAGAGTCAAGACGACCGTCAACGCACCTGAAGCACTCGACATCGGTGGGCATCCGTCCATCGCCTTCCTGGTCACTGGCTAGTGACCCAGACTCTGTCCCCTCTGCTTTCAGGTTCTTCAGATCTCCGATCCACTCTTGGATCCACCCGGACACTTTCCACTTGGTCGCCAGAAGCACTTTGCAGCAGATCGGCATTCAAATCGACGACGAAACCCGACCCCGAAAGGCACCTATGCACCCGGCTTCCCTGGGTGAGGTAACACGAGTACTCCGGTGCTCCCGTGGGTAGAGACTCTAGAACGACCTAGTTCTCAAAGGGTTTGCTCCAAGTCCTCCTTTAAGTGTCCCTTTTCTTTAATTTCCTGATCGCGACTTTCTCCATAGAAGTTAACGGCGTATCGCGGTTGTGTATTTACACTGCACGCGTCCCCCGTGGGTCCCCTGTGTCACTACCTTGGGTGGTTCCTTGTGGTCCAAGCACTTCTAGAGGCTCTAGGCCTAGTGTCTAGTTCAGTCGTGGTTCTTATACCACTTTATTGGTATATGGTTTGGTACGCCCCTAGGGCCCAAACGTGTATTTGTGCTATTACTGTGTTTAAATAACTTATAACTTGTGTACTTCGAACTCTAGCCTCATAAAGAGACTAGAGGGGTGTGTTTAGCAATAAATACATATATTTTGAATATATACCTGGTGTGGTGCTCTTTCATTTGGTCACTCAAGAGATTATAGACTGGTAAAACAAGCTGCTTTACATTCCTTCAAGACTTAGCCTGAAGGCTGCTCTCCATAGCTACCACTAGGATAGCTTTCAATAAGGTTGTCTTTAACCTATCTCCAATAAGGGGTTGTTTGGACTGGTGCAAGGTGCCCACTATAATTAGTGGACAGCATATGCCAGGCCAACTTCTCACAGTCTCCTCCTCAGTTTCTCTGGTTCCTCTCCTCAGCAAAGGTTCTTCTTGTTTCCCAAAAGTGATCCAAAGTTCTGGGGTTTGGGTCCCCTCTTTTATACTAATTTTCCCTTTGTTCTCTGAAGGCAGAGAGGCCTTTGCCTAGTCCAAACCAGTTCTGGTCAGTCCCGGAGCACTTTGTTGACAAGACTCCTTCTTTCTTTTCACAGTGTAAGCCAGGGACATCAGATGCACCACAGGAGGTGGAGCCAGCATTGGGGAGGGAAGGCACAGCCCTATTCAGGTCCCAGGTGCAACTCCTCCCACCCATCTACATGCAGATCTCTCTATTCAGCCCTGTGCTGACTCACCCTGTCTCCTGGAATCCCCTAGCCCCGTCACTCAAACTCCAGACAAGGAATACACAACCTAGCAGAGGCAGGCTTGGATAGTTAGGCAAGAAAATACCTATTTTCTAAAAGTGGTATTTTCAAACACAGAATGTTAAAACCAACTTCACTAAAAGATGTATTTTATCATTCTGAGTTCAGGCATACTAAACTCGAATTTCTACCTAGTTCCCTGGGTCAGTTAGGATTATAAGATGTAATAATCAAACTGCCCATTCTGGCCTATGGGGAACAGGTAGCCTTGCAATAGTGAAAAACGAAAGTGGCTGTAATTCACTATTAGGACATGCCACACACATCAGGGCATGTCCTACCTTTTACCTACAATGCACCCTGCCCTAGGGCCTACCATAGGGGTGACTAATATGCAGAAAAGGGAAGGTGTGGACTGGCAAGTGGGTGCACTTGCCCAGTCAACATGGCAGTACCAGACTGCACACAGGCTCTGCAATGGCAGACCTGAGACACACTTTTACAGGCTGCTTCTGTGGGTGGCACAACCAGTGCTGCAAGCCCACCAGCAGCATTTGGTTTACAAGCCCTGGGCACACTCAGTGCACTGTACTAGGGTCTGACAAGTAAACCAAACCAACCAATCATGGATTCACTAATCCATACATCAATTTACAACAGAGAGCATATGCACTTTAGCACTGATCAGCAGTGGTAAAGTGCCCAGAGTCATAAAACAGCCAACAACAGGTCAGAAAAAATACAGGAGGAAGGCAAAAAGTTCAGGGATGACCCTTCAAAAAGGGCCAAGTCCAACAGTACTAAACATAATAGGGCCAAGGCCATGTTTAACATACATATCAAAGTTCGGGGTGCCCTCCGGAGGTGCAGGTTGCCTTTCCTCCAATCGAGCATCAGCAGAACAACAACGGCACCCCACACAGCACAACCTGCTCAGGCAAGGCATCTTAAGAGAATACAAGTTCACTATTCATGCCAGACAAATAATTTACAAATACCTTCGCCAAAATCGGTCCTCAGACCTCATCAAATGCAAGTCAAAAATAGTAAAGTACCCAAAAACAAATCCAAGTGCTTGTCCAAAACCGATCCTCAGACCGTACCAAACAAAAACCAAAAGGGCACCATAACCACAAAGAACCAAACAAACTCACCTGGTGCACACAGGTCAGGCAAATTTATTCTCCACTGCTGACTCTTCGGAACAAACGGTCAAATCCAAGGGTTTCGCCGTTCAGGACCCCAGCCGGGATTACCCCTGGGCGAGGCACCGCCCGGTCAGACAGGCGGGGCAGCTGCGAGTGCAAGACTCTCTCGTGCAGGGATCCCCGGTCCGCCCATCCGACCCAACGTGGCCCCGTCCTCCTCACCCGTCCGCAGGCAAAGATGGGTCACTCGCTCAATGGGGTTCCTGTTCGGGGGCCAACTGAAGGAAGTGACCCGATTAGGGCCACCCGGGTCACTCGCGACCACCTCTCAGCCTTCCAAACAAATGAAGAGTCGGTCAGACAGTAGAGAATACAAACCAAAGTTATTTATTAGTATGCGCTCGAGCGGAGTCCGGTCTGACCAGCCTCCTTAGATTGCTGCTGAGGGACTGACCCTTTTTTTTTTTTTTTTAAATTTGTTTATTAACAGCTTGTCATATCATACAACAATATCACGCGCGTGCCTGGAGCATCGCGCACAGGAATTCAGGACAAGCAATTTTTTTGTGCATATACATATCAAGCAAATATAGGAAACAGATACCCAATGAAAATGCCATAAAGGCAAGAAACAAACCCCCCCTCCCCCCTCCCTCACCCTCTGGCACTGCAGCGATATGACCTACATAGCGTCAACATTTTGACTTCTGATGCGTACACATGTTGGAATAGCACAGTAACCTGGGATCAATTGCATTAAGTATCATTAGCATAGAAATGAGAATGTGTGACATCTTACAAATCAGGGTGGCTCGATAAATATATGGTAAGTGGGGCCCAGAAATCCTTGGGCCTTGATGACTCAGGGAGTTCTTCAGCATAGGTCTCTAGTTGTTCCATACAGTAGGTCAAGTCCCGGATCCACTTACGAACCGTGGGCAACCCCTTGCGCCCCAGTGCTGCGCCACGGCCCGCTTGGCCATTAACGTCGCCACAGCTACCAACCTCCTGTTACAGGGCTTTAAGGGTGTCACATTGCCCAACAAGCATAGCTCAGGTGTGCATCCCACTCGTTCCAGCACGACCTCCGTTAACACATCCACCACCCTAGACCAAAATGTAACTAACCCCGCACAGAGCCAGGAGAGGTGTAGAAAATCGGCGTCCGCATGCCCACACCGCACACAATTAGCCGCATCCCTCAGTCCAAATTTCCTCAACTGCACAGGGGTGTAATAGAGCTGGTGTAAAAAGTTAAAATGTATGATACGTAGATTACAGTTAGCTGTAAGGCGCCCAGTCAGTTTACAACAAGCATGCCAATGGTCTACAGACATCGCGCCACCCAGAGCTTCGTTCCATTTAGCGTATGAGGGATGCACCTCCTCCTCACGCTCGCGAAGTGATGCAGCGTATAGTTTAGTGATCAGTCCCTTACGATCCCCGCTCGCGAGCACCGCCTGCAGCGCCCGCAGTGGCTGAGGCTCAGTGGGGTAGTTAGGATATATATCCCTGATTGCTTGCCGAACCCTCACGTACGTGAAGCATAGCATAGCTCCATGTGGCCGACCCGCCTGCACGTCCGGCAATGAGCGGAACTGGCTTTGTTTGTATAAGTCCCCTAGTTGCGTAATCCCGACCGCCTGCAATGCGCTCAGCGCAGAACGCTCTTGCGCTGCGGATATGCCAGGGTGTGCCGCAATCGGCAATTTGGGGGCATAAAGGTAGGGTAGTTTCGCTCGTCTAGCCAATGTCTGCCAGGCCCAGGCGGTGCACTGCACCGGATTGATTTCCGTTCGGGGGCCTCCACTCCCACCCGAGAGAGCAGCTGCCACCAGTGGCAAGGGGAGTATTGCGTCCGCCTCAATCGCCGTATGGGGGAGATAGCGGTGTGGGAAGAACCAGTAATGCGCAAAATGCGCCTGAGCGCATAGGTAATAGAGGCGCATATCTGGGGCCTCGAAGCCGCCGCGTTCAAAGGGTTGGACTAGGGTATCCCAGCTACAACGCGGTTTTTTGCCCCCCACACAAATGATAGTAGGGCCGTCTGTAATGCCTTGAAGGTCGAGATATTCAGGCGGAGAGGGATATTCATGAATAAATATAATAGTTTGGGCAAAATGGCCATTTTAAGCACAGCGATGCGGTCCGCTAACGAGAGGGGCAGGCGAGCCCACCGCTCCGTTTTTTCAGTGAGTTGTGTGATGGTGCGTCCGTAATTCATGGATATGACCTGGGCAGGGTCCCTGTGCAGCCAGATCCCTAAGTATTTCACCGGATCCCGGGCCCAAGACAGAGGAAAGTCCATCTCAAACTCGTCAGTACCCGCTGTTAAGGGAAATACCGTCGATTTGGCCCAGTTTATACCTAAGCCAGAGAATCCTTCAAATTTAACATATTCCCTCAGCAGTTCAGGGAGGTGGGTTGCAGGCTCACGGACATATAAAAGCATGTCATCCGCATAAAGCGAAACAACAAGTGGCCGCTGTCTAAATCGAAGCGCAGCGGAGGCGTGCAATTGGCGCAACTTACATGCCAGTGGCTCCAGTGCCAGCGCAAATAGCATTGGTGACAGAGGGCATCCCTGCCGTGTGCCTCTGCCAATGGGAAACGCCGAGGATACCCAGCCATTCACGCGAACTCTAGCCGCAGGTTTGGTATACAGGACCCTGATCCATTGCAAAAAGAACGGGGGAACACCCATTCGCGTGAGAACGGTAAACATATATTCCCAGGAGAGGGAATCAAAAGCCTTGGCGGCGTCTAGTAGCACCGCCACGGCCTGGAAGTCTGCGTCAAAATAGTGAAGAGTGGCGAAGAGAGTTCGCAGGTTATGCACGGTAGACCGAGCAGGCACGGATCCAGACTGGTCAGGGAGTACCAGCAAAGGAACCAGAGGCTGAAGGCGGAGTGCAATCATTTTCGCCAATATCTTGGTGTCGATATTAATCATTGAGAGTGGTCTGTAGGAATCGCAGTGGCTGGGCTCCTTATCAGGTTTCAGTAGCATCACCAGTAGAGCCTCCCGCAACGAGGGTGGGAGGTGTCCAGTGTCATATGCCTCCGCATATACTTCAAGAAGGCGGGGGGCCAGGTCCTCCA
Organism: Calotriton arnoldi; assembly: GCA_963921515.1. NCBI lineage: Eukaryota > Metazoa > Chordata > Amphibia > Caudata > Salamandridae > Calotriton > Calotriton arnoldi. The sequence continues at coordinate 297,557 of CAWUFW010010960.1, read as the reverse complement.
CAAATGTCTTATAGAACTCGCTCGGGAACCCGTCTAATCCCGCAGCTTTGCAAGTAGGGAGGGACATAATAGCGAGTTTTACATCTTCCTCATCAAAAGGTTGAGTAAGATATTCCCTGTGGCCGGGAGATAGCCAGCCCAGTGCGACATCATCCAAATATGTGTGGATCTCGGCCGGCTGCACTACATCTCTATTACTATAGAGTGCCGTGTAATAGTCAAGTATGGTCTCGCTAATGGCAGTTGTGCCGTAACAAGCTGTCCCTGCCTCGTCTAGGATTTCCGTGATATACTCTTGACTGCGCGGCGCAGCCAGTTTGTGCGCAAGAGAGCGGCTAGGCCGTCCCCCTCACCATAGTATCGGGCCTTGCTACGCCTGGACCTATGTACCAGTTCCTGGTCTGCCGTGTCGTTATGTTCTGTCACCAGTGCACGGATTTTGGACAGAGTTTCGGGCAGCGGGTCCGTCTCGTAGGCTCGCTCTAGAGTGGAAATATCGGCGGCCAATTTGTGAATTCTGCGCCGTAAATCACGCAGTACTCCAGCCTGCGCCCCCATACAGACCCCTCTGATAGTGACTTTGAACGCTTCCCACATGGTGCCTGCGCTATCAACTGTACCAGCATTTTCCCGGAAAAAATGTCGAATAGCCTCTCCAACCGAGGCCCGGAAGACCAGGTCCGTCAGGGAGGACGGTTGTAAGCGCCACTGGAAAGGTGGTCGATCACATGCTGGGACCTGTAGATCCAGGAGCACCGGGGAGTGGTCCGAGAGCGTCCTGGCTAAGTGGCGCACTCCAGTCGCCCACGCACACGCAGCCTCCGTAACCAGCCAAAAGTCCAAGCGAGACCAAGTCCCATGCACAGATGAAACAAACGTGCTCTCTCGCTCCCCCAAATGTTGCATACGCCATACATCCCTCAAGCGTCCCGCATCCATCAGGCCACGCAACACCTCCGAGGGACTGACCCTTACCAACATAAAATCTGATATTATACATTTCCAATACCCAACAGGACCCGCCCAGACTGGAAATTTCCAGTTGGAGCAGTTTAAAAAAGGAGGCACAGAAGGATGAGCTACACTCTTGGGATCGGGTACATGCTATCTCAGCTTCAAGGTTATTCTGCCTGGGCTACCTACGAGGAAAGGCATGCAAAACCAGAATGATCTATTCATTAGTGCAGCGAAGCTCAACCTTGAATAATAAAGAGAAACAATTGAGGCTGCTTTCTGCTGAGGCAGACAGTATGGGACAGAAGCTTCATTTCGATCATGGTACAAAATGGCGGCTGAATACAAAATGGTGCTGCAAATGCTAACTTAACTCACACAATGCTAGAAGGAGTCAGCCAGACGCATTCTCAGTCTAACAGCTGCCACAGGTGCAGTACTTTACCCCTCTTCTTCGTGGAGACCTCCCTTGTGCTGACACAGCTTCTCTTTGTCCTCTTCTTCTTCAGAGCAGATCTGGAGTTCTGGTGTCAGGGGGGCCTCTTAAATCCTGGATTTAGGGGGTGTTTAGGGGTGTGTGAGGGCTAGTAGCCAATAGGCTACTAGTCCTGCAGCTTATCTGCCCCTGAGGTGATAACATCAGGTGGGTGTATGTCACCAAACTATTCAGAACCCACTATTTTTAGGTGTTTTCAAGATCGCACGGGCCATCCTTGGCTTTACAGACCCCCTAGCCTACCCTAGAGGTACAAGGGGAGAGGGAGGCCTTTGGCTCCACTGGGAGACAAGTCACTTACATATCAGAGGTGGTGAAGCCTTTAAGGCTCATCGCCCTGATCGATTATTCACTAGCCATTCTGGGAAGGTCAGACTTCTGTCTTGGTGGCAAACGGCTCGGAATGTCCCCCAAGGCACAAGGAAACTCAGTATGTTGGTAGGCACCTTCTGAGGGTGTCACCTGGGTGCATGCCAGCTCACCCTCAACACGAGAATCTTGTCAAGGGTGAAAAAGCACAGTCTTTGATACCATGCTATCTCGGTTTTGACCGGTAGCCAGTCCACATTAACTTATGGACTGTCGTTCACTTACAGTAAACTTGAATGGTAAGATTACTGTAGAGGCATATATGTCTGTACATATATACCCTCACCATTGAGATAATGCACCCTGCCTCCTGAGCTTGCCTCCTGGGCTTTACGAGGCCTACCTAGGAGTGACTTACATACTGTAAGGCAGTGGGGTGTGTGCAGAGTCGCACTCGAGCAGAGAAGCTGTTCGGGCAGGCTGTGGTAGCAGCCCTGCAGACTTTACTTTTACTTTGGTCACTTAGGGTGGCACAAATAGTGCTGCAGCCCTGGTGACCCCTTTAACACCCATGCCCTGGGTACCACTGGTACCAAATACTAGGGACTTATATGGTGGGGCAACGTATCTTCCCAATTGGGTGTACCAATTCACATTATCGTTAGAGGGAAAGAGCACTGGCACTGGGGCCTGATTAGCAGGTTCCAGTGCATTTTCAGTTCGAAAACCACAGCATCCAGAGTAAAACGTGTGTGTGTGGGGGGTGAACATCCAAAAAGGGAACTTTCCCACACACCCTTATTTTGACAAGCCATCCAGCCAATGACCCCTCATTTATCATTAGTTCTTGTACTCCCATTCGCAAAAGGTATGATGTCCTTTCCTCTTTGAATAGCAGTGATTGATTCGATAGGTGAACCTTATTGCTGTATTGTGATGCAGTTATTAGTTTTATATCTACTGTCCCAAATGTAAAGTCCTCTGGTAGTGCAAGGATGATCATTTTGTCTTGGAACATCCTGGGTATACAAACAAAAGGAGATAACCTGGCCCGGATTTCCTTCGTGAAGTCTTATGGTATTATCTGTTTACAGGAAACCTTGTCCATGACAAACTATTTTTTTGGAAGGTTTTTCCTCCTTTTTAGGTCTCGCGCCTAGAGTTGCAATGCGCAGCACTGCTCGCGCAGCGAGAGACCTCATGTAGGGGGTTTAGAAGCTGAGCTAGGAATCGCACATGCTCGTGCGTGTGCTTTTCGTTTTCCCCCCGGCTATTGGGCTTTGCGTGCGTCTTTATAAGAAAGACAGCACGCAATTGGGCAAAGGCGGGCGCATGGCCCGCCTTTGCCGCGCCCATTCCCACCGGTGTCTAGCACGCGCAGCAGCGCGCGTTCGCCTCACTGCCGCGCTCCCTTTCCCCCCCCGCTCCTCTGTGGTGCGCGCGCACCACTGGTTTACCTCGATGACGCCCCCTTTGGCTTTTGCTTCCACAACGGTATGCTTTGATCTAATAGAACGGGTTTCTTTTATTGGCTTTCATGGAAGCCGACGAAGGACTTAGTCCAGTACCAATTGGCATCCGCCCACCAGCAAGCCCACGATTGGAACGTTCATCTGCACTACCGTTCCGACTTCTAGGGTGCGCTAGACTTTTGTCATCTTCCCACACATTAATGCAGTGACAGGGAGGCCGAGGGATTTAATTTTTAGGATGCTTGTTTTGACACATTGTTATGTATATTTGTTGTATTTTAAAGTTATAGCAATTTATTTTTAAAGACGTTCTTATGTTTTATGTCTTGAATTTGAAATACGTTCTTATATTTTATGTCGCTTTCTTTTGCTGAGTTGTGCAGAATTATCCGTGCTTTTAACATATTTTCTCGTTTCATAGCAATTTACAAACAAGCATTTGCAATGCAATAGGTCTCGCATTTGCGAAATTTTAAGCAATTGGCATTGTAAATTACAATGCCTTTTATTTATGTTTTCAAAACCAACACATAAATAAAAGGTTTGTTATTTACAATGCCAGTAGCTCAAAGTTTCGCAAATGCGAGACCTATTGCATTGCAAATGCATGTTTATTATTGCCATTCCATTCCCTTCAAGTTGGGCAAAAGGTAGGTTGCTTTTCGTGACCTCACTAGAATGTCACGTTCCTCTGATCGTCCCTAATTCCCGTAATTTGTTAGCTATTTTATCATGTTTTAGACCCACCACAAGAGTGTTAGTTATTAATTTCTACAATTATAAGTTTAACTGATATCATGTTCGCATTACTGGCTCTGTGAAGTCCTTTCTCACATATTTCTCCATCCTTCTTTTGGGAGATCTTAATATGTATCTATGTAAAACAGATTGTTTTTGTCCAAATTGATGTTGGATTTTACACATGATTGCACACTGCACTTTAATCACTCCTCCCAGAGGGAAGCAGTAAATTACCTATTAGACAAGTTTAATTTATCTTTTTTTTCCATTTGGAGTGAAGACTTAGGTTATGTCAGCAACCACCCTACTTTTACAGAAAGTGGTCAACACTTTGTAATCAATTATATCTTTATTTCTGTCCCAAATTGTCCCTTAGTTATGGACTTTACAGTAGGGATTAGTAACTTCAGCGATCACAATCCTGTATAAGTTCTTTTAATTGTGGTCACTATAAACTATCCTGGACACCCTCCATTAGGAGGTCTGTTGTGACTAAAGATCACAGTCGTAGACTCTGCTGAGTAAGTAAAATACCTGACAATTTCTGTGGACACCGTATTTCTCATTGTATTTTAGATTTTTATAGTTTCCTTGATTTTACTTCTGCTCCACAAGTGATAATAAATACTTTTAACATCATCTGTTCTTGAATAAATAAAATCTTTTCTGTCTCTTGTGCACCCAAGCTGAATCTTCAACTTAAGTGGTTTCACCACATTTGCTCCCTTACTCACTCCACGCTAATTTTGAACTTTAAAAAATATTCCCGCTGAGATCTGGAAGTTGCTCTTTGTAGAACAAACTATAAAAATTTTATTAAAGAGAGAAAAATGGCTATAAGGCAGAAGGTCTGGGAACGTTTAAACCAGGCTTGTACCCTAGGAGATAGTAGTGGCCTCTAGCGTGTGATAAACTACCCTTTATGGGAGGGCGGTAATTCTTCTCATTTGGACTTCCACATTCCACCTGACGACTAGGTCAGACATTTTGTCTGCACTTATGTTGACATTTTGATTGATGTATCTTACAATGATCTTTCTTTCACAGGCCGTGGGCCTGCGATCCTTATTTTTCATTATGAGGAAGTGCTGGAGGCAATGTACAAGGGCCCAAAAGGTGTGGCCCTTGGTCCTGAGGGGTTCTGTTTGATCTTTGTACAACCCCAGTCTCAGGACTCCGCTTCTTACCATGGCCCTAAAGGCGGCTGCACGAATGGTTTCCCGTCATCCTGGTGACATTCTCTGATGGTGCCAGTTTTTTAAAAGGAGAATAAAAGTGACCCCTGTTGCTGTAGGCTTATTTCCCTTACTAACTTGATTTTTTTTTTTGTTTAAATTTCTTTTATTTGTTTTACATATTTCCATGTATTGCAGCAGTACCAGATAACTGAAATTGCATGTTTGCATCTTTTACAATCACTACTTTTAGGATGTACCCATCACTGCCCGCAATTCCCTTACTAACTTGATAGTCAAGATAACAAGACGAATTCCTTTGGAGAAGCTCATTGGTTGAGGAAATGACAATAACATTATTTCTGACTTGCAGCATGGTTTTAGACCAGGGTTGGGTACGGTGCTTCAACTTTCATCTTGTAATACAGCAATATACCTTGGTTAAATAGGGGTCTGTACATCTGGCTTTTATGACCCTCAGTTCAGTGTTTGATCTTGTGAATTTTCAGCAACCTTTCATCCATAATTATGTCTCTATGGGTAGACTTGAGTATTGTTAACTTCTTGCGTTCTTCCCATGGCCTCACAGTCAGTACGGGTGGTGAACCACCACTTTTTGTCACACAAACATTGTCATGATTTCAGGGGAATAGGCAGTGATTAGTTGGTTAAAGAATAAGTGCTTGGGTTCCACGTTTTGCTAAGAAACCAGTGGCCGGTGATAGTGATGGTCGAGGTGCTAAATACCAAGACTGGTAGTCTTGATTCCACCTGATGCCTCTTTAATCCACCAACAGACACTCCCTGCTTCTTTATCTCACTCCTGCAGGTTCTTTTCATCCCTGCTTTCCCCCGATGTCACTGGTTTTCTGCCTTTCTCTTCCTCATTATTTCCTCCTATTGTGTTTTTCTCTCTATTGCTCTGGATCAAAGTCTTTTGAGGAGATATAAGTGCTGGTCCCCAAAAATGAGTGCAGGTGATCCCCACCTACAACGACCAGCTCAAATTAAGCACTGGGAATATGACACACTTTTCTTTTAAAATCTTTTCACCTCTACAACCAAAAAATAAACTGATGACACTGTGTGTACTTTGTTCAATAAACGTTACCACAATAGAAGTTTGACATGTACAGTTGTGCTTCAAACAAACGCACAAATAGGTGGTCAAATTTGAATTTGAAACTACAGTGTTCAGCCAAAACTTCAGGTTCACCCTAAGTAAAGTTTGGGCCTTTTTTAACAGTTTTGGTTACTGTGATACCCTGTCACAATCGTGCTGTATGTCCCGTCTGTCATATTACAACTGTATTATTGCCTAAGGCACTTGTAATATGGTGGATGAGACATCGGTCACATTGACAGAGTAACCTGCCCGCCAAACTCTAAATAAGGCCCTTTATCATGTGTAATTAAGAAAGACTTAATAGTGACGGTGCACTGCCTGGATGAAATGAAGCAGCTCAGGTTATCCCCGCATTATTGATTCCAGTTTACGGCAAACAGAACAACGCTGTGTTTCGCATTCCACTATTGCATTCACCATTGGCGATCAATTTTGCCCCGCGCTGCAGAATAACTACTGACACAATTCTCTGTCAGCAGTGTGTACATACTGTGACTGCACCACAATGCATACTTGTACTCCTGGGTCTCAGCCCCGTTGAGTAAGTATGATACTTTATCTCATTATCCCACCATGGTGACACTATTCCAACTTGTAGGTGATGTTTGGACCTGGGATCCACCTACGTCCTTGCCCTATTCAGGTGTCCCCATCCTCAACTGTCCTGATGAGAACTCTTATTGCTAATAAGTTTCAAACACCATTGACCCAACCACACACAAACCAGCCTGGCCTGAATCCATTGCCATCAATCTGAAACCTAGTTGTGAGTAAAAGCAACACGTTTGTGACAATCTTTTGCTTCTTTGTAGATCACCAATATTGTCTCACTTCCATGTGCTTTGCACCGGGACACATTGTACTCTGTCTTGTCACCTGGTTGTCATAAATTGCATATAATCCATGTGCCAATTGTATATTTTATTTTTTATCGGTATGCATATTAAAACTCCATTTAAGGCTAGATCCCAATCTTGTTTCTGTTCATTAATTGGATGCATTGACCTTATTGCCCTCGAAAGAACGAATTATTTTAATGAGGTCCAGGTGAACCACTGTTCTCTTTACACGATACATGCTCAAGTTCCCACTGCCGGAAGGGCGGCTCTTGTTTCTCTTTAATGGACTCGTGTTCATTTAGACAGCTCTGCATATTCACAGCCAACACCACACTTGTTTATCTTGAAATTTGTAAACATATATAGCTGCCAGTCTTATGAGAGAGCTTAGCAGATGTACCTCTTGAGCCATGTGTAGTTTACATCATATACATTGTACACATTGTGAGATACAATTACATTGTGTCTGACACAAGCAGAGTAAGTCGTGAATCTTGGCCCTGCACAGTTCTGGGACTGTGATCGTAATTCTCAAAAAGCCCACGTGTACCTTTCTGTTCCGCGACTTTCTGAATCTATTTGTGTGAACACACATATGCATCTTCATTTCATGGGTATTTCTGTTTTGTTCTAACTGTACGAATGGAATTTCCACATCGCAGAGCATTTACACTTAGTTAAGAAATCTGTTAAAGTTTATTTTAGCCAAACGTTTAAAAAAAAAAACATTTTCTTCACATGAAGAACCTTTCATGTGCAAGGACCCATCTCCTTGCAGTTCTCGGGGTCACCCACTAGGCGTCTGTTCAACCGAAGAAATCGTCATTCTCGCTGGAAGTGGATGGAAATTCTAGACTACTTTATAGCAACATGCAATGAATGCATGTAATAACGTGTCCATGCTGCATTTGGATTTCCTGTGGCGCAATCACCATTCTTTTGCTACGAACGTCTAATTTGCATAATGAAAAGTTTTTTCATGATTCTGTCCGTCATATTTAAGGAACATTTTCTAACACCCCTTTTTTCCCTTTCAAGCCAACGCAAGATCTTCACCACCAACAAGCCTCTCTTTAATGAATATCTCAAAATGTACATTCGCAAGAAGTATTTGAGTGTGAGTGTGTAAGCTTTGATATCCAAACTGGAATCAAATTGTTTGCATTTCATGCAATCACAGCAAACCTGACAAAATAATATGATTCAGTGCAATGGCGTCCTTGAGACAGCTTGGTTAGAGCTTTCAAAGTGCGCATGTCTGGCTGGCCGTCACAAGTCGGCTGACCAAAGGGACATGCGCACTTTGAAAAGTGCCCAAGCAGCCCACCCTTCTCCCTGCTGCTAACACGCAACAAGCCCGCCCCGTCCTGACACTCGGTTGAGCACGTAGAGGATGAAAAATAAAATGGTAATAAATTAACTTTATTTCCATTTTATTGTTCCCCTCTGAGCCTTTTTTTGGCATTTTGCTTAGTGGGGCGAAGCTCCTCCTCTGAAACGGAGGAGCCGTCCCTGAATGGATGAGTGGGTTGATGAATGGGCAGATGGATGAATGAGTGAGTGGGTGAAAAGATGAGTGAATGGATAGGGGGGTGGAAAGGTAAAAGGATGACAGAGTAGAGGGATGGATGGACGAGATACTGAATGTGTAGGGGGCCGGACAGGTGACAGGATCCGAGAGTAAAGGGATGGATGGATAGGTGGATGGGCAGGTGAAAGAATGGCAGAGTAAAGGGATGGATGGATAGTTGGATGGCAGGTGAAAGGATGGCAGAGTAAAATGATTGATGGATGAGTAGGTGAAAAGATGAGTGAATGGATGACAGAGTGAATGCACAAATGCATGAATGGGTGGATGAGTGGGCAGCAGAGTGGATTAATTTATGCTGGATGGATGCCAGAATGGATGGATGAATAGCTGGTTGGATGGATGGAAGGACGGTAGAGTGGATACATGAAATGATGGATGGCAGAGTGGATGGATGGATGGTAGAGGGTATGGATGGATGTGTGGGTGGTGGATGGCAGAGTGGATGCCTGGATGGATGGATGGCAGAGTAGGTAGATGGAAGGATGGATAGCATAGTGGGTGGATAGATGGCAGAATGGATGGACGGATGGATGGCTGCATGGATGGACAGAAAAGTGGATAAATGGATAGCAGAGGGTATAATGGAGCGAAGGATGGATGGATGGCAAAGTAGATGGATGGATGGCAGTGTGGATAGATGGAAGGATGGATGGCAGAGTAGGTGAATGGATGGATGGATCGATGGACCTATGGATGGCAGAATGTATGGCTGGATGGATGGATGGCCAAGTTGATGAATGGATGGACTAGGGATAGATTGAATAATGGATAAAAGAATTAATGGACAACAGAATGTAAAGGTGAAATAGAGGCTATCAGTGGGCGAATGGAAGAGTGACAGGATGAATGGATAGATGCTTGGATGGAAGAGACAAGGGTGTTCTAGGGGAGGGTTCGGGCTCATTTGCTTTGCTTGCGTGGTGCCATCAGAGGTTTAGTTCAAAGTGGGGGGTATTTAAATCTTCTGGCTACTCGCTAGTTTCAGTGACTTTCAAAGTATTAAGTTGAACTCAATCAAACAGTCGTTTTTTGCCTTTGTACGAACGAGCAGTGCTGTTCTACGGTAACAATAAAAACTGTAACAGTATATAGGATGCTGAAGTAGTCGTGTAACCTCACCCTTTCAAGCCCAGATCTTGTTGACAGAGAGGAGGATTAAAATAGACCACCCCCTTCCCACAGCAATTATTGGCTTCGCTATCCATCCACCTCTGTGCAATTTACTGGACAGGTTATCTTTAATGTGTGTCGCTATGAGCTAATCTTAGCTGAAAGGTCAGTTTGAGGTTAATACTGGATCCCCTGAATTGAATGGAAAATATAAGCACATAAGTAAAAAGTATGTATATATTTATATTGCATACGGGTTCTTGAGAGATGTTATTATGGCCCATAGAGGAACACTAAAACAACAATTATTCCCTCACATTCATTCTCCTCTCAATCGCTCATTTACCTTTTCAACTTCCTCTGCATAGGGATGAGCTGACATTGTTTCTTTTTTGTTTGTAGAGTGCACAATCACCTGACCAGACTGCCACAGAGGAGGAGCACAAGAAACATCTTCCAGGTGCTGTGAAACTCCCGGGACCAGCTGTCAACCTGTCAGAGATCCAGAACATAAAAAGTGAACTCAAATTTGTTCCAAGAGCTGGAGAATAGTAAACAGTGGTAAATGGTGAGTGTGAAAAGCTGTTTTCTACACAGTTGCAAGCTATTCCTTCTGCAGTCCTCATTCTTCAGTAGGGCCTGCTTGGATTTCTGTTTTCTGGGCTGCCATGTGTTTGAGATTACATGTGAACCTCCGAAGAAAATCCATTTTGTAATGGTGCAGTCTCTGTTACGTTGTGTTGTGATACTTCTTTCTTAAGCCTGTTGTGACAATTGTTGTCAGCCAGGGATAGCAGCTGTGAATCGTTTGCATTTTCGGAAAAGGATAAAGACCAGAATTTGCTAAGAACGAATCTTATGATGGACCAACTTGGAGATTTTGGTGAATGAAGGGGGTACAAGCAAAGCTCATGTGAATTGGTGAACATGGTCACTTAAACAATTAGTTTAAACTGAAATCAAATGTTCCATAACTTCTCTTTACAGAGACTGATAGGAGTATCATGTCACAATATGTCTCAAAACCCCTTCTGATGTCATCAAACAAATTGACATTGTAGAATGCTTATTTTTGGTGAGCATTAGCGATGTAGTATGGGTATAGAGAAATGATGTTCCCTACACTGCTTTGGGAATGAAGCGACTCAGAACAGCTCCCCAAGTATTCATCGCTCATTCACGGTTAACCGTATGTGAGGTGTAAGGTGAGCTTTGATGTGAGGTAATAATCTGTAATGGGTGATGTTAGACTTGGCATCTTTTGGCGTGTTTCCCCTGACTTTTTGCTTTCTAACCTCCCGTTTTTTACTCTGTTTTTGCTGGTGTAATGATTCTGCGCACTTTCCTCACTGCTGTCCAGTGGGAAAGTGCAAGTGCTCCTGTATAAAATGTGTATGGATTGGTATTTCCATGATTGGCCTATTTGATCTATGTGTCAGTCCCTAGTAAAGTGCACTGCGAGTGCCAGGGCCTATAGACCAAATGCTGTTGGTGGGCTGCAGCACTGGATTGTGCCACCCACGCAAACAGCCCGTAAAGTGTAACTCTGGCCTGCCATTGCAGAGCCTGTGCGCAGCTTGGGGCTGCCATGTCGACTTGGCCAGTGCACACACTTGCCAGTCCCTAAACCTTCCCCTTTCTACATGTTAGTCACCCCTAAGGTAGGCCCAAGGTACCCCTGTGGGCAGGCTGCATTGTATGTGAAAGGTAGGACATGCCCTGGTGTGTGTGGCATGTCCTGATAGTGAAATACAGCCTACTTTGTTTTTCACTATTGCAAGGCTACCTGTTCCCCATAGGCCAGGATGGGCAGTTTTGATTATTACATCCTATGATCCTAACTGACCCAGGGAACATGGTAGAAATTCGAGTATAGTATGCCTGAACTCAGAATGATAAAATGCATCTTTTAGTGAAGTTGGTTTTAACATTCTGTGTTTGAAAATACCACTTTTAGAAAGTAGGTATTTTCTTGTCTAACCATCCAAGCCTGCCTCTGCTAGGTTGTGTATTCCTTGTCTGGAGTGTGAGTGACAGGGGCTGGGGGATTCCAGGAGACAGGGTGAGTCAGCACAGGGCTGAATAGCAAGATCTACATGTAGATGGGTGGGAGGAGTTGCACCTGGGACCTGAATAGGGATGTGCCTTCCCTCCACAATGCTGGCTCCACCTCCTGTGGTGTGTCTGATGTCCCTGCAAAAGGAAAGAAGGAGACTTGTCAACAAAGTGCTCCAGGACTGACCAGAACTGGTTTGGACTAGGCAAAGGCCTCTCTGCCTTCAGAGAACAAAGAGAAATTGAGGATAAAAAGGGGGACCCAAACCCCAGACCTTTAGATCTCGCTGGAATCAAAGAACCTGCCAAGACGAAGAGCTGGAAGAGCTGCCAGGAGGAGTACTGCCCCTTTGCTGTGTTGTTGCTTTGTTGGGTTGGCCTGCAGCTGCTGCTTCTGCCTTGGGCAGTGAAAGGACTGGACTGAACTTTCTCTACTTGTGCTGAGTATCTCCAAGGGCCTGAACCGAGCTGGCCTCCTGTTAAGAAGTCTCAGGGACTGCAAAGACTTCACCAACCTCTGGGTACCGCTCCTGGAACTGCGGTTTCAGTTGCCACAGAGAAGAGGGAACCGCGACCGACTCTGTCAACCGACTCCGTCACTGGCCTTGTGTCCCGAAGGCACCGCAAGCCACACCGACTCGCCCTGCACCGTAAGCCTTGGTCTCACCGTCTCCGTCACCGAGCCGCTGCCTGCACCGCATCGAGAGACACCGCGACCTGCATCGCCTCGCTTCGCCTCGCTGGCCTGGGCTCACCGACACGGTCGCTGCTGGCTCGACACCCGTGACAGACTCGTCACGCACAGCTGTCCGGCTCGGCCAGCGCCAATTCCCGCCAACCGGCTCTGTCACTCACATCGCAACTTGCCAGCACCGCATCGAGCACCGACTCGCCCTGCACCGCAAGCCTTGGTCTCACCGACGCCGTCTGCACAATCGTCACCGAGCCACTGCTCGCACCGCATCGAGGGACACTGCACCTTGCACTGCTTCCACTGTGCACCTTGACCGCGACGAACGCCCCAACCAGCTCTGTCACCCGCACCGCAACCTGCCAGCACCGCATCGAGCACCGACTCGCCCTGCACCGCCAGCCTTGGTCTTACCGACGCCGTCTGCACGATCGTCACCGAGCCGCTGCTCGCACCGCATCGAGGGACACCGCACCTTGCACCGCTTCCATTTTGCATCGCGACCGCGACGGATGCCAAGACCGACTCGCACGCCTGTGTGAGCCGCACTAAGAAAGGTACTGTGAACGAATCTGTCCCGCTGTTGCTGGCCCGTACCGACGCGGTCAGCGGGAACTGCGAGACTCTGTTGTTTTTAGCATCGCGGTAGGCTCGGACCGAGCTACCGACTCGTACGAACTGTGCTTTTCAACGTATTTTGCAACTTAAAGACATTTTGAGAAGTAACTATTTTTGAAGTACTGTATAGTGGATTTTTATCGTATTTGGTCTTGTTTTAAGTATATAAAAATATTGGATATTTTTCTAAACTGGTGTTTCCGTTTGTAGTGCTTACACTGTATTACTGTTGGTTATGTGCAAATGCTTTACACACTGCCTCTAGAATAAGCCTGACTGCTCGTGCCAAGCTACCAAGGGGGTGAGCAGGGGTTATTTTAGGAGTGTAACTCCCTTATCCTGACTAGGAAGAAGGGTCCCTACTTGGACAAAGGTGCAAGCCCTTGCCAACTAGAGACCCCCATTTCTAACATTGGTTGTCAGCGGTGAGGATAGGACTTGTGTTTGCACTTGACTTACAGTAATTGGTGTGCACTACTACCATATCGCAGACCATTACGTACCACATACAGGTTCTTTTTGTTTTTGGCCTATTTTTGATCTTGCCAGTTTAAACTTGCTACTTCAACATGCCTGAATCTATAGGATCATCAATTGCATCAGTAGAAATTGCCTTTGAGGAGGATCGATTGGAAGCCTACAATGTCAAGGAGTTAAAATCGATTTGCAAGAACCTGAAAGTCCAGGTCAGAGGCCTGACCAGGAAGGATGAGCTACAGAAGGCGCTGAGGGTCTGGGTAGCAGTCAGACATACCAGTGAGCAATCTGGTGATCTCACTGGAGCGGTGGAGGAACCTGTTCCTAGGGTGGATGTGCTTTTGGGAGGGGGGGAACCCTCCAGACCAGGCAGCAGTAGCTTGTCCCCAGAGGAGCTGGAGGACAGGCGGGAAGTAAGGAGGTTTGAATTGGAGAAACTCAGAATAGAAAGTGAGAGGGAAGACAAAAGAATAGCCATGTAGGAAAAGAAGATGATGTTAGATCATGAGAGAATGATTAAGGAGCTGGAGCTAAAGAGTAGAACCGGCCCAGATGGTGGCAGCAATTCTTCAGCACACACAGACAGGATCGTATACATCCCCATGAATGTAGGTAAAGAGTACAAGAAGGGTGATGACATTCAAAGGTGGTTTCAAGGGTACGAGTCGTCTATTCATATGAATGGGGTCCCTGAGAGGAACTGGGGAGCGGGGTTGTGGCCTCTCTTTCCAGAGGAAGCTAGGGATACTCTGATAGCTTTGGATAAGGGGCAGGACCTCACCTATGCTGACATGAAAGACGCTCTCCTCACTAGATATGGGCTCACACCTGAAAAGTACAGGGATCAGTTTAGGTCCAGTAAAAAGACTGAGGCCAACACTTGGTTGGAATGTGTGGATATGTTCTGTAGGTCGCTGGATGGTTGGGTGAAGGGCAGTAATGTAACAGATTTTCAGGGGCTCTACAATTTGATTGCATGGGAGCACTTGTCTAGTCTATGTTTTGCAGATCTGCGCCAGCACCTAGTTGACAGTAAGCTAACTGACCCCAGAAAGCTTGCTATGGAGGCGGACCGCTGGGTGAGTACCAGGGTCCACAAGAAAGCGTTTGGGGGAGACTCAGCCAAAGGTGGGCAGGGTCCCCAGCAGAAAGGTGGGGGGGACAAGGGTAAAACTCAGGAGTTCTCTAAAGGGCCCCAAACTAGTACCCAGGGTAAAGGTTCCCATCCCCCAGATGATAAGAAGAAAGGGGTCTCTACAGGAAAGCCTGCTGAGACCAGCCCTCGCAAGTGTTATGCATGTGACCAGGTGGGTCACATGAAGGGGGACCCACCAGGGAGGAGTTCTGCAGGGAGCAGAACGAGTGCCCTACTCTGGAGGGTCTGCGGCGGCAGGCTGCAGACCAGGCAGCTGGTAATCAGTACGGGTCACATCTGATCTACTGGGAGAATGGTCTCCTATACAGTGAGCCTAAGGTTGCTGAGCCTGGGTCAGCCCGTGTGCTGGTGGTACCCCAGCGCTTCAGGACCTTCCTACTGGGTCTGGCTCATGACGTGCCTTTGGCAGGACATTTGGGGCAGGACAAGACCTTTGACAGGCTTGTCACCCACTTCTTTGGCCCCAAATGCGAAGGCAGTCAGATGCACACTGTAGGTCTTGCCAAACTTGCCAGGCAAGTGGTAAGAGTGGGAGGAAGGTCAAAGCTCCTCTCCAACCTTTTCCTGTTGTTGGAACACCCTTTGAAAGGGTAGGGATGGATATTGTGGGGCCACTGGATCCCAAGACAGCCATGGGCAACAGGTACATCCTGGTCTTGGTGGACCATGCCACCCGGTACCCGGAGGCAATCCCTCTCAGGACAACGACGGCGCCAGTGGTAGGCCGGGCGTTAATGGGGATCTTTTCCCGTGTGGGCTTCCCCAGAGAGGTGGTTTCTGACAGGGGGACCAATTTCATATCCAAGTATATGACATCCCTGTGGAAGGAGTGTGGTGTAACCTACAAGTTCACCACGCCTTACCACCCACAAGGAAACGGTCTGGTGGAGAGATTCAACCAGACCTTGAAAGGCATGATCAAGGGTCTAACAGAACCCATGAGGCGTAAGTGGGACGTCCTCTTGCCATGCCTGCTCTTTGCATACAGGGAGGTGCCTCAGAAGTCTCTTGGGTACAGCCCCTTTGAGCTCCTGTATGGCCACCCTGTCAGAGAACCTCTGAGTTTGGTAAAGGAAGGCTGGGAGGCAGCTCCCAGGAAAACTCCCAGGATGTGTTTAGTTACATGCTGGCCTTTAGAAACCAAACTGCCCGCTTCAGGAAACTCGCTCAGGTGAACCTAGAAGCAAGCCAGGAAGAAATGAAGACGTGGTATGACCAGAATGCCACTCTGGTCAAATTTCAACCTGGGCAAAAAGTGTGGGTCATGGCCCCAGTGGAACCTTGTGCCTTGCAGGACAAGTGGACTGGGCCATATGAGGTGGTGGAGCGCAAAAGTGATGTCACCTACCTGGTGGATTTGCAGGCTCCAAGGAACCCTTTGAGGGTCCTTCACGTGAACCGCCTCAAGCCCCACTTCGAGAGGTCTGAAGTGAGTATGCTCTTGGCGACAGATGATGGGGTGGAAGAGGAGAGTGAGCCTCTCCCTGACCTCCTGTCTACCAAGGAGCATGATGGGTCAGTGGAGGGTGTGATCCTCTCCCCTACACTGACTCAGGAGCAGCAGGGGGACTGTCACCAGTTGTTGGGACAGTTCGCCCCACTGTTCTCTCTGACCCCCGGTGTTACTCACTGGTGTACCCATGACGTGGACACTGGTGACAGCCCTCCTGTGAAGCACAAGATTTACAGGTTGACTGACCGGGTCAGGGCCAGCATCAAGGAGGAGGTCTCTAAGATGTTGGCGTTAGGGGTGATTGAGCCCTCCAACAGTCTTTGGGCCAGCCCAGTGGTCTTGGTCCCAAAGGCTGCTGCACCCGGTGCCACTCCAGAACTCCGGTTTTGTGTGGACTACCGTGGGCTCAATGCCGTCACCAGGACTGACGCGCACCCCATCCCCAGAGCTGATGAGCTCATTGATCGGTTGGGAGCTGCCCGGTTCCTCAGCACGTTTGATTTAACGTCTGGGTACTGGCAGATTGCCTTAACCGAAGGGGCCAAGGAGAGGTCAGCATTCTCAACCCCAGAAGGTCATTACCAATTTCGGGTGATGCCCTTTGGGTTGAAGAATGCCCCTGCCACCTTTCAGAGGTTGGTCAAACAGGTGTTGGCTGGACTGGAGGATTTCAGTGCCGCCTACCTGGATGACATTGCTGTGTTCAGTTCCAGCTGGGAAGAACATTTACAGCACCTTGAGAAAGTGTTGAGGGCTCTGCAAGGTGCAGGCCTCACGATCAAGGCCAGTAAGTGCCAGATCGGGCAGGGTTCTGTGGTGCACTTGGGACACCAGGTAGGAAGCGGCCAGGTGGCGCCCCTACAACCCAAGATTGACACCATCCTGGCTTGGGAACCCCCCAAGACCCAGACAGAGGTGAGGGCCTTTTAGGACTCACCTGCTACTATAGGAGATTTGTTAAGGGCTATGGCACCATTGTCGCCCCCTTAACAGAGCTGACTTCAAGAAGCAGCCCAGGAAGGTGATCTGGACTGAGTCTTGCCAGAAAGCTTTTGATGCCCTAAAGGCAGCCATGTGCACGGCGCCCGTGCTCAAGGCACCTGACTTCTCCAAGGAATTCGTCGTGCAGACTGACGCTTCAGAGCATGGTGTGGGAGCGGTGCTCTCACAACTGAACGAAGAGGGCCTGGATCAGCCTGTAGTCTTCCTTAGCAGGAGACTACTCCCCAGGGAACAGAGGTGGAGTGCCATAGAAAGGGAAGCTTTTGCTGTGGTCTGGGCACTAAAGAAGCTGAGACCATACCTGTTTGGCATTCACTTCCGGGTTCAGACAGACCACAGGCCCCTCAGATGGTTGATGCAAATGAGGGGTAAGAATCCAAAACTGCTGAGGTGGTCCATCTCCCTACAGGGAATGGACTTTATGGTGGAACACCGCCCTGGTACAGAACACGCCAACGCAGATGGTCTGTCCAGGTTCTTCCGCCTTAGTGAAGAGAACTCCAATGGGGTTGGGTAGTTCTCCCTACTTTCAGCTGGAGGGGACATGTGTTAGACTTGGCATCTTTTGGCGTGTTTCCCCTGACTTTTTGCTTTCTAACTTCCCATTTTTGACTCTGTTTTTGCTGGGGTAATGATTCTGCGCACTTTCCTCACTGCTGTCCACTGGGAAAGTGCAAGTGCTCCTGTATAAAATGTGTATGGATTGGTATTTCCATGATTGGCCTATTTGATCTATGTGTCAGTCCCTAGTAAAGTGCACTGCGAGTGCCAGGGCCTATAGACCAAATGCTGTTGGTGGGCTGCAGCACTGGATTGTGCCACCCACGCAAACAGCCCGTAAAGTGTAACTCTGTCCTGCCATTGCAGAGCCTGTGCACAGCCTGGGGCTGCCATGTCGACTTGGCAAGTGCACACACTTGCCAGTCCCCAAACCTTCCCTTTTCTACATGTTAGTCACCCCTAAGGTAGGCCCAGGGTACCCCTGTGGGCAGGGTGCATTGTATGTGAAAGGTAGGACATGCCCTGGTGTGTGTGTGGCAGAATGGGCAGTTTTGATTATTACATCCTATGATCCTAACTGACCCAGGAAACATGGTAGAAATTCGAGTTTAGTATGCCTGAACTCAGAATGATAAAATGTATCTTTTAGTGAAGTTGGTTTTAACATTCTGTGTTTGAAAATACCACTTTTAGAAAGTAGGTATTTTCTTGTCTAACCATCCAAGCCTGCCTCTGCTAGGTTGTGTATTCCTTGTCTGGAGTGTGAGTGACAGGGGCTGGGGGATTCCAGGAGACAGGGCGAGTCAGCACAGGGCTGAATAGCAAGATCTACATGTAGATGGGTGGGAGGAGTTGCACCTGGGACCTGAATAGGGCTGTGCCTTCCCTCCACAATGCTGGCTCCACCTCCTGTGGTGTGTCTGATGTCCCTGGCCTACACTGCAAAAGGAAAGAAGGAGACTTGTCAACAAAGTGCTCCAGGACTGACCAGAACTGGTTTGGACTAGGCAAAGGCCTCTCTGCCTTCAGAGAACAAAGAGAAATTGAGGATAAAAAGGGGGACCCAAACCCCAGACCTTTAGATCTCGCTGGAATCAAGGAACCTGCCAAGACGAAGAGCTGGAAGAGCTGCCAGGAGGAGTACTGCCCCTTTGCTGTGTTGTTGCTTTGTTGGGTTGGCCTGCAGCTGCTGCTTCTGCCTTGGGCAGTGAAAGGACTGGACTGAACTTTCTCTACTTGTGCTGAGTATCTCCAAGGGCCTGAACCGAGCTGGCCTCCTGTTAAGAAGTCTCAGGGACTGCAAAGACTTCACCAACCTCTGGGTACCGCTCCTGGAACTGCTGTTTCAGTTGCCACAGAGAAGAGGGAACCGCGACCGACTCTGTCAACCGTCACTGGCCTTGTGTCCCGAAGGCACCGCAAGCCGCACCGACTCGCCCTGCACCGTAAGCCTTGGTCTCACCGATTCCGTCACCGAGCCGCTGCCTGCACCGCATCGAGAGACACCGCGACCTGCATCGCCTCGCTTCGCCTCGCTGGCCTGGGCTCACCGACACGGTCGCTGCTGGCTCGACACCCGTGACCGACTCGTCACGCACAGCTGTCCGGCTCGGCCAGCGCCAATTCCCGCCAACCGGCTCTGTCGCTCGCATCGCAACTTGCCAGCACCGCATCGAGCACCGACTCGCCCTGCACCGCAAGCCTTGGTCTCACCGACGCCGTCTGCACGATCGTCACCGAGCCGCTGCTCGCACCGCATCGAGGGACACCGCACCTTGCACCGCTTCCACCTTGCACCGTGACCATGACGAACGCCCCAACCGGCTGTCACCCGCACCGCAACCTGCCAGCACCACATCGAGCACCGACTCGCCCTTCACCGCCAGCCTTGGTCTCACCGACGCCGTCTGCACGATCGTCACCGAGCCGCTGCTCGCACCGCATCGAGGGACACCGCACCTTGCACCGCTTCCATTTTGCATCGCGACGGATGCCAAGACCGACTCGCACGCCTGTGTGAGCCGCACTAAGAAAGGTACTGTGAACGAATCTGTCCCGCTGTTGCTGGCCCATACCGACGCGGTCAGCGGGAACTGCGAGACTCTGTTGTTTTCAGCATCGCGGTAGGCTCGGACCGAGCTACCGACTCGTACGAACTGTGCTTTTCAACGTATTTTGCAACTTAAAGACATTTTGAGAAGTAACTATTTTTGAAGTACTGTATAGTGGATTTTTATCGTATTTGGTCTTGTTTTAAGTATATAAAAATATTGGATATTTTTCTAAACTGGTGTGGTGTCCGTTTGTAGTGCTTACACTGTATTACTGTTGGTTATGTGCAAATGCTTTACACACTGCCTCTAGAATAAGCCTGACTGCTCGTGCCAAGCTACCAAGGGGGTGAGCAGGGGTTATTTTAGGAGTGTAACTCCCTTATCCTGACTAGGAAGAAGGGTCCCTACTTGGACAAAGGTGCAAGCCCTTGCCAACTAAAGACCCCCATTTCTAACAGGTGATTTACCAGCTTTGTTGATGAAAATGGTGCTATAGTGCCTAGCCATTCAAGTTCAGAGAGGCACCTGAAGCAGAGTTCTGTATACATGTGGAGAGGTGTGGTGCAGCGGCCAGGGCAGCTGACCTCGGAGCACAGGGCTCACGGTTTGATCCCTGGCTCCGGCAGCAGCTCAGCTCAGCACCTTGTGACTCAGGGCAATAGCTCACTTAATTTCCACGACGGCCCCCAGCGCCTTGAGAACCGTAAGGGTGAGTAGTTCGCGATTTACAAATATGGATTATTATTACATGTGCTATTTGCAAATTCTAATGCTGCGGTTTCCTATCTGTATAGATGTGTCACTGAGGGCGATACATCAATTCTTAATTACATTTTTAAGGTTTACGGGCCTTTCAGAAACAGAGACCTGCCTAGTTAATCTTCAGGCAGGACTCTGTGATCATCCAAGCTGTACCCTAACACCCATTATCATTGAACTAGTCTAGTATACATTGTAATTAGGGCTCCCGGTTTTATGGTATTTATATTTTTGTCATTTCCGTCTGTATTTATCCATATTTATTTTTTGCTAATTTTACCTGTATTTATCCATATTTATTTTAGGTTTTGTGAAAAAATGAAGCTGAAATGTGTATATTTGTGCATTTATTTAACCAGTTAATGTACACTCGTGCCTGAACGCCTGACAGGTTTCAATGATACGTACACACTCAGATGGTAAAATACGCACTTATAAAAAATATTTAGATTTTAGTATCAAGGTTGTTCAAATCAACTGCTGTTTAAGGCTCTTTACTAAAATCCCTATATTTTTTAATCCCCTTGCCTGTCAATCCGCACAGCTAATGGCCTGGAAGTCATGATTGACAGCATTTAGAATCACTCAAAAACAACCCAATTTCCGTTTTTATCCACAATTAAAAATAAATACAGAGAGGAAAATACATGGTTTTCTGTCTGTATTTATCTGTAAAAATCAGTAAAAATGGAAAACAGGGAGCCTTAATTTTAATCGCTGGATGGCCCAGAGCAATAATCATGTATTTGTTGAATTCCGTACCGTCGTCCCCGAGACTGTACTACAATCTCTAGGCATACCTTAGACCCTACCTTCTTAACAGTTATTTTTAGTTTGGCACAGTTTCCTTAATTATTTCTTAGACATTTACCAACAGGAAGTGAATTCTCAATAATGGTCCTTCAATATGTGTAATTGATGTCACTTTATAGCATTCAGACCCTTAGGATACCAAGGAGTGTCCTCAAAGGTTGGACCAGGTGTTCAAAGGCATTTAAGGATGTCTGTCTCAGGGCGGTGTGTTCTTATTGGTAATGGGATAATAATGTCCAACTGATACCCAGATACCTTCACGATTCGTGTTTATCCCCAAAACACTTGTTTCACTAATACACAATTTGTGCAACTTGAACTCACTCAGGAAACGGTTTTTTCATTGATTTTCCCTTCCTATATCAAAATCTAAACATGATTTATATGGTACAATATATAAATAGGTAAATGAAAATGACGGAAGTTATGAAGATACCCTGCGACCCATTGCCCTCCCCTATCATAGCCCTATTAACTTATTTGCCCTTACCCCGACTTCTAAACCCTCTTTTCATATCTGGAGCAAGAACGATACCTCTAGTTCACACAAAATAAAGATAACCTGCAAAATGCTGGGCTACTGTATGGTTCCTTCTAATAATAATAATGCGTTTTGTAAAATGCATAGCTACTTCTTGTGAAGTGTCCCAGCACTAGGATACTGACTTTGGAGGAAAAGTGTTGCCCTTACAACTGGATAGGTCTTGACAAGATCCAAAGAGCCAGGTTTTCAATTTTTGCCTGAAAAGAGTTTCAGAGGGAGCTATCCGGATTCCCACAGGAAGAGAGTTCCAGATTTTTGGTGCACGATGACTGAAAGCACTGCCTCCAATTCTGGTCTGTTTTGCTTCAGCCGATCTTGAGTTCCTTGTTGGAACATAAGGAGTAACCAGCGACTGCAGGTAAGCGGGGCCTTAAGAAGAGAAGGCCTTGTAACAATATCATAGAGCTTTGAAAGTAACTCTTTGCTTCACCGGCAACCTGTGCAGTTTTCTCAGTGCGATACTAATAGAGGCACGCTTGGGAAGTCTGAGCAGTGCCCGAACAGTCGTGTTCTGGACGCGCTGAAGCCTGTTCAAGCAGGACGGAGATACACCCAAATAGAGGACATTTCAGTAATCCAGCCTGGATATAACCAGTGCCTGGACTACAGTTTTTTAGGCGGATTCAGGTAAGAGATGGAGAATTTTCTTCAAGGATCTCAGCGTCCCAAAACATTTTCCTGGGAGGGCATTAATCTGGGCATCAAAGGAAATTTATGTCAAACCAGATGTCCAAATTGTTTACCTTGGGCTTGGGAGGTGGTAGAGGACCGAGGCTATCAGGCCACCAGGTGTTGGACCAGATATTAAGGTGCTTGCCCAGTACCAATACCTCAGTCTTCCCAGCATTCAGCTTCAAGCAGGTATGGTCCATCCAAGCCGCAACCTTCCTGCACAGGGGGTACCTTCCTGCTCAGAAACAATCCTAAGAGGCGTTTTCCTCTTTCTATGTGTGCTGCTGAATGCAGCAAACATAGAAAGAGGAGAAAACGAGGAGAAATAAAGATATTGCTCCTCATTATGCCTCACCTTGGGAGGATTAAGGTTTTGGCGCTTCCCTAGGTTAACATGCGCTCGTAAATCTGGGGAAGTGTCAAAATCCATGAGTGTTGCCTGGAAATCCCACTGCAATGCCGATAGAACACCTCCCGAGTGCAGAGTAAGGCAACGCAGCGATTTGCACTGCCTTGCCTTACTTCATAATTATGAGACCATTCAAAGACACGCATAGTGGCTTTGCGTGGCCTCATAGATATGATTTTGTGATCTTGGCCGCCGGAGCGTCACAAAAAGTGATGCTCTGGTGGCACAAGGGGCTCGTAAATATGCCCCTTAGTGTCCATATTCATCTCTAAAGCTAGATACATAACTATCAAAATTAGAGCCTGTAGATGGGATATTTTAGCATCAATATTTGATATTTTCATTCTATTTGAAAACATTTTCATAAACATCTGTTGAGAAACTTACAAAAATATTGGAGAACCGTTTTGAAGTAAGAGAGACAGAGGAGCCCAACTAATTGTACTTATATAGGTTATCAATGTATGAAGCACTTTTTGACGTTAAATACCCAGGTGAATTAATCACAAAGAAAATATCAGCAGAAATTATGATAAATAATAATTAGATAAGAGTAAAGCTAAACTGTTACTTATACCAATATTTGGAGTAAACTCTTCCACTGAATATGCCTCAGTTTGTGCCCTAATGTTCCACAGGCAGGGACCTGCAAAAATCAAAGTAATTTATATTTTTATAACATATAAAAACCAACCAGGACACCCCAGAAGCAAAATTACAAAGGAACATTTTAATTGCTTGGCTAGGCGATGTATAGGAGGTGATTTGTTTGGAAAGGACCATCACTGTTATTTGGAGTGCAACCTTGCCCACTACACTCAAGTTTGGACATGATATAAAGGATGTGCCTTCTGATTCCATGATTCATGGTCGACCAGGGTAACAGCGAGGTGGAGTCTTGCTATTTTGATTTGCACCACAAGAAAATACATTTCGAGAGCGCTGTCAATGTGATCGTAAAGAAAGCATCATCTGTAACTGTTTGATCTGAACTAGTGGCTAACAGACCTAAAAGCCTTTGGGGCATATTTACAAGCCCCTATCGCCACCACAACGTCACTTTTTTGGACATTGTGGTGGCGACAGGGGCTTCGCCTTATTTACAAAGCAGCAATAAGCCACTTAACGTGGCTTAACGCTGCCTTGTAAATAAGGCACCCTTTCACGCTATACTTAGGTTGAAAGGGGAGGTCAATGGGTGTTGCGGTAGGCGGTCCACCGCAACACCCATTGATTTTTACGCTGCCCCCTATTTACTAGGGTGGCGTAAATATGGAGCAGCACCAACATTAAGACCAGGGAAAACCGGGTCTTACCCTGGCAAAACGAGGAAATATGTTTAATTTCTCCTCGTTTTTGCTGATTCCATGAATGCTGCGTTGTGCAGCACACATGGAAGCAGCAATACAACGTTGATTGTTTATGTGCAGGAAGGTGTCCCTTTCTGCAAATAAACAATCATTTTTAAAAAATGACGTTTTGCATTAAGCAGCACACATATAAGTTACAAAACCCCATTTAAAGATTGTTTGCAGGTGCAAGGGTGTCTGCGTTGGTGCTATACAGCTAAATTTAGCGCCAGCGCAGGGGAAAACTCAGGGCTGCACCATATTGTTGTAAATATGGTGCAGCCCTGCGTTTCAGAAGTGGCGGAGCGCGGCGTTAAGCCAAGAAGGCTAACACAGCGCTCCGTCACTTCCATTGTAAATATGCACCTCTATGTGTAATCATAGAGCATGGGAATTTCCCGCAATATCTAACTATCTCATTAGCCTATAGGTGCATGCGCAATACTTATTGTTTCAATTAGGAATATTCCCTATTTTGTGGTTAATGGCTATTTGTTACAGAATACCTTGGACCAAACGGTTGCGCAAGCTGTGTAAGGTTGAATAGAGACTTATTTGAATGGATATTGACCAACATGATCTTTGGGAAATTAATAAACTCAAATTGATCCATGCTTAACATCAGAGTTACCCCACTGGCTTAAACGTATCTCTAAAGCAATTAGGGAAACTGACTAGGTAGCAAAATGGAGGTAAACAGGATGCTACAGGGTTGCCATCAGAGTTCAATAGGTCACGAATATAGTTGCATTGCCAGTCTTAACATCTGGATGATAAAATGTGTTACAATTATGTATTTTTTGCAAATAACATTAATTAGACTTTAAAATATGTTTTATGTGAAGTGTATATTTTATTTATTTTTGGGAATGTAAAATAAAATACTAATAAAAAAACACAATAAAAACTATGACTTGGTTTCTGCTACATTAGACCACGTTGTACTTTAACACCGCATTTTGTGCGGCATCAGGATCTTCAGCGCTACTGTTTTTCATATGCAGACAAGCATTAGACTATTATTAAATGATGGGCCAGCCATGTTTTTATGTTTATACTGTTTTATTATCGTATCTCCCAGTCACTGCTAATAATTACAAAGATGTTTCAAACCAAATCAATACAAATAATTACACCGCATTTCCCCAGAAAATGTAATATAAATTATTGGTTTCTGTTATTCTGGTTTTCTTTGTAGATATATTAAGACTGGTTGGGCGAAATTGCAAAATTATTCCCTTATGTAATACGCACATTTACATCAAGGTATGAATATTACCTGAAATATACCTAATCAATATCTTGGGTAAAATTGTATGTGAAGGAATACCTGACAAAAGTCACACGTGATAACAACTGGAGACGCGTTCAAACAAATAATATCCTACAGCTGTATATTTTGTACTTCAACTAGTCTCCTACAGGCAAACATTTCCTGAGAACTGTACCCAATAAAAGCAAAAATTACGGAAAATACAGAAAACCGTGTCCACCCAAATTGTGCAAGATTGCTCATGAGTAATAAAAAATTTCGCCAGGACCTACTTAGTTTATTTACCAATTAATGTCTTGCGTATCTACTTAAGTCAATACTGCAACAACAGCCAAGGGAAATACAAAAAATGTCTTCATCTTTTCTGAACTACGGCTATCCAGTGCGTAATTAGAGCTGGTGGTTGCAGATGGGGCCCACCGGCACTCTTTTTTTGAGGCTGGCACATATCTTTCTTCTGACCAGACTTTGATCCTGCGCAAGAGAGAGAACAACACAAAAGAAGGGAAGAGAGAGGAAGAAAAAGACGAAAAGAAAGTGGCAAAGAGGGAAAGCAGGGATGAAAAAGAACCTGCAAGAGTGAGATGATGGGGCAGGGAGTGGCTGGCTATGGACCAAAGAGGCTGAGGTGGAATCAAGAATATGCAGCCTTGGTATTCGGCCTCGCCAACATTCAGTAGCACTGGTAGCAGATTTCTGACTAAAGTTTGGAACTTTGCACTTTTACAAATTAAGCACTGTGGCAATCACTACTCCTCAAGGTCGATGTGATATAGGAGATGTCATACACATTTCATATAGTCAATGCCTGTTGTTGTTGCTCTTAATATAAACTGATTTTGAGTAGGGGAGACAGAAGGAAAATAAGTAAGGGAAGAATGACCTGCCCAACCAATGCTGATAAGTGTTCCTAACATTTTTTCAGGCTGATATATTGTGCAAGAATTGTATTGGGCTTTACTCTTCCAGGGTCGATTGTGGGGAATAGAATAATTCATTAATTCATATGAGCTTCTGTACTTCATGTTCATCTAAGAGAGAAGACCCAATTAAAATTGGTGTTCCAGTAAGGTTTCCAGGAAGTCATGCAAATGTTCCGATTACTTATAATTTTCCATCTCAAGAAGATGTCTTTCTTGCTTCTGCCTTTTGTAAGTGGAACAACTAGCAAATTTGGCATATGTTTTATTATCCCCCTTTGAATTCTTCCAATTGGTTAAAATACCTTCTAGGGCAATGCTTATTACCGCCTGACACAACAATATTTGTGCCTTTTGATTGCAGTCGCCATGACCACGTCTCCTTAATATTCCATCTCCTGATATACCAGCAGAGAAATGTTCTGGCCAGTTTCATAGACTTTACTCCATATCAATTGCAATTTATCATTCAAAAAGAAAAGCAGGCGTTTTTGAATTCCTGTCCCACTCGTGTAATTCCAGCCGAAGTTACTCTCTCACAGAGTGTGCTTTTTGCTCTGGGTCCCAAAGTGCTCTGTGTAAAATAAACATACTAGCTTGGATGAGAGTAGCTGGAGTGCCTTATAGACACAAACAGCAAAGATCAGAGAAGGTTGCATGAAATCCTAAATGAGGAGATAGGCATATATCAGTTTGCATCTGAAGCAGAGGTTTCTACCGCTCTTGTTGTGAACTGTGCAGTTAGAAAGAAAGTTTCCCGTGGTGGAGGGTTCAATGGTGTAGTGCTGGTGTATCTTGACAGATACACGGAGAAAAGCGGTACTTGCCAATGGGATTGGTCTGGTGGTCCAGGGAGGGAGTTTTCAACTGTCTTGTGGAGGTGGGTAGCCGGTGAAGGGTCTTGACGATCTCCTGGTAGAAGCTATTGCTATAATCTAAATAAGAGGCCATGTCTAGAATGATAACCGAGACTCCACTAGGGAAAACAACTGGATTAACAGGCTTGGGCTCAAGCAATGATCTGTTCTGCTAGATGCATCACAGAGTCCATGAAGGACATCTGAGCCCTGACCACCGACACTGAAGTAGGACAAACCTCTAGTTCTTCTTACCAACTCCCTTGAGACCAAAGTGGAGGGTGGTCTCTCAAAACAAGCCCCGAAGGTTTAGAAGTGTTCAGTTTACAAAGGGTCTCCGACCAGTAGCTCGTGAGGTACTGTAGCTCTCCAGCAACCTCTGAGTAGCTCACCTGTGTGCAGCCCAGATTATTAAAGTAGAAAGCTTTTGCTTGATTGAATTAATATACATATAAAAATGGAGATTATACCACACTAATAATATTAGTAGCTCTCATTGCGTTTTATTGAACATAAGTAGCTCTCAGTATAGAAAAGGTTGGAGACCCAATCCATACTGTCTGGCTCTGTCCCGGAGAAAGTGCCTGTTCTCTGTGGCCATATATATGGAATTGAAAGTCAGAGTCCAATAAAGTGGGGCTCAGACCACTTAGCCCAAGATTGTAATACTATTTGAACTGGCTGTGAGAAAGTGATGCATTATACAGTGTACTGCCATTTCTAGAATATACGGTTATGATGTCACATGCTATTCTCTTTTTTTAATATCAATTACAAACCTTTTTGGAGCTTCAAATACATGCTGCTCAAGAACAAACATGCATTTCAGATTATTACATTTCCTTTTGTACTACACGACGTGGTGATAAACAAATTACCCAATGCTGATTTTACTCCAAAATAGAACAGCCGTTACCGTACCGGCTTGCTCCTGTGTGCAACACAAGCCTCTCAAATATAATTTAATTGCATTATATAAAATTGGAACTGCAGCACAGAACGATAAACAGTGATGTAAATGGTTTAAAGCAAATGCCCAAAAGATGCTTTCCATTAGTGAAGTGTGAATTTGTTCTCTCTCCTAATGTAATTATTTACTTAACAAAGCTTATGGGATATGGTATTTCCCTCACTGGCCATCATGAATTGTGCTTCACATGCCTTTTTACAATGTTAATAAATTGGCCTATCGTGCAAGAAGATAGTCCTGGAACATGTGCTGTAAAATATTTCAGACTGTTGTCTCCGACAAGGTAGTAAAAATAATCATTGAAATAATATAAAGCATTCCCGTCTGAGCCCACTGGAAAAAACCTATCAATCTGACTTTATGTGGAGTGCCAGTCAGTGCTGGAAATGAGGGGAACCAGCTGGATCCTGGATCTGGTCAGATCCTGGAACTGGCAGCTGTTATTGATTCGGATACAGGGGGCATATTTGCAAGAGCCTAGCGCCACTGGAGCGTCACTTTTTTTTTTACGCTCTGGTGGGGCTGTGTGCTGGCCCATATTTACAAAGCCACGCAAATCCACCCTGCGTTTCTTTTCATGGCCTGGTAAAAAGGCCCCTTTTCACGCATCACTTTGCGTTCACGCATCACTTTGCGTTCCAATGCAAAACCCATTGCTTTTTGAGGCTTCCCCATGTTTACAAGGATGTGTAAATCTGAGGCAGCGCCCAAAACTAACGCCATTGAAAAGCAGGCGCTAGATTAGCACAACGAAGAAAAATACTTTTATTTCTCCTTGTTTTTTGCTCTTTCTATGTGTGCTGCATTCTGATTATTCAGTGCTGGTGCAAGGGAAAAAACTGGGGTGGTCCGTATTCTTCTAAATATGGTGTATCCCTGCATTTTGAAATGGCGTGGCGCAGCTAAATTGCTTGCAGCGCTGCACCATTCCTTTGTAAATATACCCCAGGATCTTGGCAGGCCACAGTGAAATAGACTGAATTTGTCTCAGTGTAATTTGCAGATACATTAAGGTCTGCTCTCACGTTGTCTGCTTTCTATTCTGAGCAGTAAACAGTAGGGGCTCAAAAGGATTTCATATTTACACTTCCAACTGGGCCCAACACAAACACCTCACTTAAAGAGCCAGAAGAAGGGAACTTGGGGAGGATTGCAAGGGCCCCAAGCAAGGACAAAACACGAAAAAACCATGACCTAATTCCAAGTTGTTGGTTAAAGATAAATACCTTGCATTTATTCAGCTAAAACAATGCATCAGGAAAAAAACAATTCAACACATTTACATTAATCTTGAAAATTGTTACAAATATTAACATTATTTTTGTCTCCATACAAAGAATGCTAGGCATGCTTAATCCTGTCCCAACCATCCCCATGCACATTCTTTGTGAAACCATATCCCACCCATACTATGTTTAGATTCCTCTGCCTTCCCTAAGACGAAAAGCCTAGTCCACTATGATGCAAACCTAAGATAACTGTGCGAGAGACCTCCCCTGGAAGGACACAGAAGCCCCTGACACCCAATAAAGAGATGGGCTGGGTAAATGGGTCAAAACTGAAGACTGTGGTACAGCCCCATTTCCCCACCACACCAAGGGAACAGAAGAATTAAGCACTCAACTTAATGAAGGCCAGAAACAACCATAGCAACCTCCATCCCCAACCCACATAAAGAATTAAGGGCCTGATTACGATCTTGTGGATGGAATACTCCGTCACAAACGTGATGGATATAACGTACGCCGTATTACAATTTCCATAGGATATAATGAATGCAGTGGATGGGATATGCGTCACGTTTGTGATGAAGTAACCTTGTCTGCCAAGATAGCAATCAGGCCCTAAGACGCCATACTTCCTCTATGGGGCCCAGTTGAAAATAGCCAATAATGCACATTATTTTATGAGAGATGCTAAGGTGATCCAAAATCTCACTGTCACCCATGAGCTCACCCCACCACAGTCTAGTGTGGTTCACCTATCAACCAGCTTCCCCTCAAGTGACGTCATGAACTGAGCTGTAAAGGAAATAAGGAATGCACAAACAACTTATTGCCTTCTTGAGATAGGTGTACCCCATCTGGATAAAAAGAACTCTCATGCCTAGGACACCTCTGTGGTATGGACATCCACCCAGGCACCGCTTTCAATGGGAGAGGAACTGGCCCCAGAAATGGTTTTGAGTGACCACAGGGGAGGGTTTGCTCATTTCCCTAGCCCTAGCCACACCTCTAGAGTGGGCATAGGAGTTCTGGGAGAAAAGGCTCTGCCATGTTGGTTTCAGGTAGAGACGGGCACTATGGGATAGTTTACATTAACATATACGGGGAAGTGTTGTAAAAGTGGGTAGGGTCACCCCTGCAAAATGTTACCCCATTGGTTAGGGAGTGGCCAGGAGTTTCCCCCACACAAGGGCTGGCATTGGGCATAAATGTGCGATCCCCAGTACCTTCCAAAGAACACTGCTCTATCAGTGTGAAGAAGACTGATGAAGGACTGCACCTGCTGTCAGTGGCGGCTGGTGACATTTTAAAATGGTGCGGCAATAATAACTGACAGGTATTGAATTAAGTGGGTGATGCCAGCACTCCTGAAGGGGTGGAAGGGATCATCAAGAGGGTTTGGCTCAGGAATCTTTTAAAACTAGAAGCATTGTGGTGCTTTAGACAATGCATTTCCCAAAGAAATTGCATAATGTATCTCCTAAATATTTCAATGCTTCTGAGTTTTCCCCTGAAGTGTTATGTATTTGCAATAGTAAGTACTACTTCCAGCTGTGATTTAAAAAATGGAACGTAGTAGCAATATTATAAAACACAGGCACAAAGAATATTCATTACCATCTTCGGACACGTCATGTAGGATGCTTTTGTGTAGCACTTCAAACCAGTTTTGCTGTTACCTAGCGCTTTAAATAACATGTTATGGATATTAATTTAAACTGCACTGCGATTAAAGGTTGCTTTGTCCTCACAGGGATTCCAGCTTATGCCCCGCATATCACAACAGATGTTAGTAGTAAATGTGTTAGTAACATTAACTCATGGATTGGACTGCGTCAGAAATTATGCTGCTTTTGTGATCTGCCAAAACTCAGAAAGTCGTACCTGTTGTGTTTGTGCAGCCAATCAATAGGCCTCCCGAGCAGCTGGAAAAATAATTACCAACAAAGTTGCATCCCGGGGATGATTTGTTTAATCTGATGGTGTGGCTGCTGTTCAGGAAAAGCATTGCCAATCACCGATCACCTGCAGGATAGCATATGTGCCAGTGTTCTAGTAAACATTAAAAGCAGACTTTGGAATGGGGGAATCTGTTGAATATGAAAAGGGTGAAGCATGTCATATGACTTATGATGGAGAGCTTAAACTAGGAGCGCCCGAACAGGCTTCCATAAATCAGTGCCATGCACCACTAAAGCACCTCCTCTTTTTATGGGAATCTAGGGCTGTAAAAATGTATGCCCTGCATAATGGTGTCAACATTCTGTATGTGTGCGCATGTGCAGAATTGGCCTGTAAGTGCCTGGCTACCTGGCTCTCATCGGACTTCAAA
Organism: Calotriton arnoldi; assembly: GCA_963921515.1. Lineage (NCBI taxonomy): Eukaryota > Metazoa > Chordata > Amphibia > Caudata > Salamandridae > Calotriton > Calotriton arnoldi. The sequence goes on along the minus strand of CAWUFW010010960.1, from coordinate 265,613 downwards.
TCAGGCAGTCCGGCACAAATATATTGCATTTTAAATACAAGGAAAATATGTTAATGGGGCTTTTAGATCAGTGGGGCGTGGGACCCAATGCTCTTAAACACGGGCTGTTACTGCCTGCTGTTGTTACCTGTAAGGAGAACGCTGTTGGCTGGACATGCTCCCACTTGTACCCAGGAGCTAGTACCTCCTGTTAAGCTAGAGAGATGCAAAAGCTTCAAGAAACCCATTTTTCTGAAGGGCCCAGCTGATCAGTTCCAACTGGACATGCCCTGGCCCCTGCTGGTGACTTCTGTTGGAGTGATGTTAGAGTGTGCTCCTCCTGCCCAAACTTGAAAAGCTGGGACTTAGAAACGTTTTGCACACCTTTCTTCTGAAGAACCGGTAGGAGGCTGGTACCGTAGTGAACGTCGAATTACATGTAAGTTCCATCTTGCTGGTTTGTCCCACTGAAGGAGATCTGATTTCCAGAAAGTTTCCAAGTCAGAAAGTACAGGGCTTCCCTGAGACCAATACTGAGCCGAAGCAGATTGACGTTGAGACCTTCCTTGGCATGAATGCCGGACTTCTGCTTTGAGCTTTGCCGCCTTCATCAGCAACCACTCCGTTATTCAGCAACCCGCCTTCGTCGAAACCCAACTTGAGCCCAGCTTGCCTCTCCGATGATTTTTCAACAACCACCTTTTCTCCCCCAAAAATTCTAAATCTGAAGGTAACTTTTTGATTGAGACCTATTTAGGCCTCAAATCTGAACTGTGGTTGGCCCTAAACCTGAACTTTGTCCCAGACTAGTGCGACCAGTAGTTCACGGTTGGCCCAATTTGCGCTTTTTGGTGCTAACATTTAATTCAGGCTTTAAAAAATCATATCTCCTGCTCCCCTTATTGGAGTTTTGTTGTTTAGGTGTCATTTTGCTCATTAAAATATTCTCTAGGTTTATAAAGTGGAGTGGGAATTTTAATGTGTTGTGTTTTTGAGTTTTTAACAGTTTTGGTACTTCTAAATGTTTTTTTACACTTACTTTGGTAAGCCTGTTTGCTCTGTGCCATAGCTACCAGGGGTTGAGATCAGGTATAACTTACTGAAACCTTTACTGTACCTGACAGAAATAGTGGCATTATTACTTGTGGTAAACTATCATCGAATAATCCAATTCTAACACTGGTGTTCAGCAGTAGGATCCAGAGCTTGTGTTTAGCAGTACCACTCAGCTATTTAATTTGAAATAAAACATCCCTGGATTGAACTAAAAGCAAAACTACATTTTACATTTTTAATTGACATCAGGTCTTTGACTGGGTAATGTCTGATTTTTCTAAATATTTTCCGAATTTTTGCACCTTCAAAACGTATAATGGAACATGGAGTTGGATCTAGCTACCTTGACAACTCTCACAGTTATTGTGATTGTTATTGTTATATGCATTTGTAGCGCGCTCGGCTACTCCAGAGAGTGTCCCGGCGCGGAACCTGAGAAGATCATAAATCAGAGCTTAAAACAAGAAGGTTTTCAACTTTTTCTTGAAAGTGCGGGAGTCTGGAATACTGCGAAGAGCGAAGGGCAGTGCATTCCAACCTAGGGCCGCTTTTCAAACAAGGGAGCAACCACCAAGCCTTTGCCGAAAAAAACGTGGAATCTGGACCAGTAATTGAGAAGAGGAGCGCAACTGTCTCGTCGGGCCATAAAAAGAAAACCTCTTTTGCAGGTAACTAGGTCCCCGGCCATAAAGGGCATTATGGGCAATCGACAAGACCTTGAATTTGATCTGCACCTCCATCGGAAGCCAGTGCAGGGCACGTAGATGGAGGCGCACGCTACTCTGCCTGGGAAGATCCAGTAAGAGGCGGGCCGCCGAATTCTGCACCACCTGGAGCTTATTCAACAGATAGCTGGTGGTCCCTACATACAGAGCATTAGCGTAGTCCAGGTGAGACAAAAATCAAAGCCCGGACCACGGTTTCCCTAGCTGCCATTGGGAGAAGAGGGAGGAACTTCCTCAAAGATTTTAAAATCCCAAAGCAGGACCCCGCCAGCTTCTTGATATGGGTGGCAAAGGTTAGGTTTTCCTCAAACCATACGCCCAGGTTTTTAGCGGCATCACCCAACAAGCACGGCAGAGGAAACCCTGAGGGCCATAATAGCTCTCTAAATTTGGAAGGAAATTTCCCATACAGAAGTATTTCGGCTTTCTCTTCATTGCATTTTAGCTGGGCCTGAGCCAGCCAGCGAAAAACCAAGAGTAGGCAGTGTTGGGCAGAGGAAACATCAGCATCGGCACCCTCCCAAGTAAACAAAAGCTGAGTGTCATCCGCATAGGCCAGTGGTTCCCAATCTGTGCGCCGCGGCACCCCAGTGCGCCGTCAGGGCTAGCCAGGGGCGCCGCACACCAAGCACAGAGTTTGGAAGCCATTGTAGCTCGGATATAGAAATACACAGCAGTTTGGTACGTGCATTTTGAAACTGCACCACTAGATGGCAATGTTACTTAAACAAAGAACCCTGCTTTTTTCTGTTTACATGCACGTTCATCACCTTTTTCAAAGCGTGCATAGGATAAATACTGTTTATTACGGGGCAGCATCAGAAATGGATTTAAATGTAGGTGAGTTTAATTATAATTTTTCCATTTCGTTCATCCTTTGCTCACAAGACTATGTCGCCTACATAAAGAACTGATGAATGTAAAATATGCAATTTACTTTAAGTTCAGTCTGCATGTGAAAACTGATTAGCCTTACTTAGAGTAAGGGAGGCCTAACAATTATCATATCTATGTTTAAGTTGGCTGTTAAGAAACAGGTCCGAATTTGGTTTCTGCAAGCAGATTTAACTTATGTAACCATCATATTCACAGCATAATTGTTGCTCATTTAGCTGGTACTGTTGACAGGGATTGGCAGTGCCAATGGGTCTGGCTTGTTTTGAGCATGTGTTCATTTTTTGTGATGTGTCTAGATATGATGGTGGAGGGTTCACAGAGAGCGCTCGGGTGCTGCTTGCTGCTTTGATTTACTTGCAGGAAGGTGTAACTCATTTGGCAGTGGAGTGTCACACACACACTGGGGACAATGAGGTGTCACACATGGGCAGTCTGGAGGTTTGGCAGCTATGCACCCACATGGCATCACTGGCATATTTTGGACTTAGTGATGGTGTGGTAATATGGAGGACAGGTGGGACGTGCACACACACACGTGCACAGACACACACACATTGTGTTCATCCTGCTGGGGCTTTATTCCTCCACTTGAAGAGCTTTTTTTGAGGGGTGGTTCCGGGGGCAGCAGTGATGAAGGACAGACACCACAGGGGAGGGGAAACACTGGAAAAATTCCAGATACTTGTTTCAGGGGAGAAGGTGGGCGTTTAAGGATGTCTTATCAGGCAGAGTTGAGACTAGGACGGATATTGCAAGTTTTGCCAAGGTGCGCTTTGGAAGGGCCTCAGTGTTCAGCGATCCTTCATAGGTGAGGGGGAGGAGTGGCCCAGGCTGCCTCGCTGATGCTGCACTGCATATTGATTGTAGTACCTTCATCGGCTTCATCCCAGTTGTTTTCAGGGAGAAGGAAGGAAGTACTCCTGGGGCACGGCGCGCATCACCCTCATCTCTTCCATATCCCATACTTTTTCCCTGGCCTATATCCATAACCCGGAAAAGAAGCGAGCACTAGATTTTCCCTACCTACACAGACGTTATGTATCTCAACGAACCGTCACCCCATGGACAAACCTGCCTTCTGCAGACTCTCAAAAACCCATGTCATACCCCAAGCCTCCGCTTTCCTTTTCTCTGGGCTAAATTAAATTTAAAATCCAAAGAGAATGTAATTGCATTTTTAATAAGGACATTTCGTCACCACAAACGTCACTGTTCCCTGCAGCAGTCAGTGACTTGGAATAGCCTTAAAGTACGCAGGTAAATGTGCTTTCTCCATATGACGAATCTGGTGATGGTTTCCTACATTTCATAATATTACCAAGTGCAGTAGGTAACAACCTGTATCCTGATTTCTAAATCATTTTGAATGAGACACTAATTTCTATCCACTGATGGGGGGACCAAAATCAATCAGGTGTCACAAACATGCTTATGAATCGCCTCGCTGCTATTAGTGAAGTCGACACATCTCATCTGAGCAGAAGGATTATGTATAATTCTGTTTTATTTGAAGGGCCTTTATGTGGACAAAAGTCATATTGGGGGTAATGTTGAGTTTTTATTGAAGGAGGGGTTGTTTCCAGCGAGAGTTTTACCGTTCTTTCATTTGTCTCGCCATTGTAAGCAGTTGTGCAAGTCATCTACTGCGATGTGATGCTATTTGGGTACTACTTGATGTGCTTACAACACCTCTGAGAATGACTAATGGTGCTGGTAGTTTGTGAATAGCGAGTTTTTATAAACAACTGTTCTATTTTTATTTTGTTACAAATATGATTATAATACCTTCATTCTTCATTGCATCCCAATTAATTTACGGAAGACAACAGGAAGTACTCCCGAGGTCGGGCTTACCTCACCCCCCACCCGCCCACCGGTAAAAAAATGGTGGGGAGCCACGGCCAACTGCCAATTAGGTCAAGGGAGCCACGGGTCAAAAAAGTTTGGGAACCACTGGCATAGGCAATCACCTTAGCCCCAAGCTCCTCCGCTAGATATATCAACGGGGTAACATAAATGTTAAAGAGGAGGGGGCTAGGGGATGAGCCCTGCGGGACACCAGTAGCTACTGGTTGGGGAGAGGAGGCGCACGGTGGAAGCCAAACCAGCTGTGACCGGTCCGCCAGAAAGGAGGTAAGCCAGCTTAAGGCCGAACCAGCAATACCAATCTCCGAAAGGCGAGCAAGAAGTAGGGAGTGAGGCACCGTATCGAACGCCGCCGAGAGGTCCAGTATAATCAAAGCTGCCCTCCCGCCGGCGTCCAGACACTCCCGGATTGCCTCCAACACCTCCACCAGCGCAGATTCTGTACTATATGCGGCTCGAAAGCCTGACTGCGCTGGATGCAGCAAACCAGCGCCTTCCACATAGTCCGTGAGTTGTCTCGTAACTACCTTTTCACACACTTTGGCAAGACTAGGCAGAAGGGAGATTGACCGATAGTTGCCAGGGCTCAAGGCATCTAGTGAGGGCTTTTTTAAAAGGGGGAGAATCTTAGCTTGTTTCCAGGTGACCGGCACCCGGCCCTCCGACAGGGACATATTGACAATATTGTTGACAACTGTATTGATGGTGTCAGCGGATAGTGCTAAAAGCCTAGCTGAGCACGGATCAGTGGGCGAGCCCGATTTCAAACCCTTAAGAATTTTAAGGGTGCATGCCAACTCTGCTGGGGAGAAGGCCTGTAATTTATAAATAGGGCCAGGAGGGGACACAGGGAAAATAGAGAAAGCTAAAGGTCCCCAGGAGTCGACGGAAAAAGCCGCCTGGATGGTCTGGATCTTGTCCCGAAAGAACCTAGCAAGAACATTGGTTGAGTGGTTGAGTTGAAGGCCATATGCAGAGAAAGTTGAAGCAGGGCCACAATGCCAAAAGGCAAATTTTGAGAAGGCCCTCGGTACCTGAAAGAAAGCACGACAAGCTTGGATCCCCTCTGAGGAAGAAGCAACTTGATGAAGGAAAAGGGGACAACCTATTCCAGCATGGATTCTTTGGTGCAACATCCAGTGCTGGAAGTGAACTCCGCTCTGCCAGCATGATCCCCTCTGAACTGGCCATCCACCAGTTGGAGCTCAGTGACATGCAATCATAAAGGGAGCTGAAGGCCAAAGTGGCAGCCATAGCCCTGGAGGAGAAGAAACTGGCACTAGAAGAAAATAAATTGGCCTCGAGGAAAAGAAGACCAGGCTGGGTCTGATGCCCAGTGAAGATGGTGGCAGCAATGGTGAAGTGTCTACAGGGGGGCCACTCACCACTTGTTATGTTGTGTTATGACTTTTCTGTTACCTCAGCGCCGAGATGCCCCTGCGGGGATGAGTCCAGCGCTATACCAAATATTCATTAACATAACAGATACATTCCTGACTCTTGAAGAGGGGCTAGCTGACTCTTACACTCACATGAAAGATGCCCATATGCAGAAGTTTGGTCTCACACCACAAGTTCCGGGACACATACAGAGACCCACAACAATCCTGGATTGACTTTGTAGATGTTCCACTAAAGGCACTAGAGGGCTGGGTGAAAAGCAATCTAGTCACTATGATGGGCTACAAAATCTGATTATGAAGTAGCACATCTTGAGTAATTATCATTCAGTTTTACACTAGCATTAAGTAGATTTCAAGTTGCCTGACCCCAGGCAGCTTGGTAAGAGAGCTAATTTGTGGGTGCACACTTTGGTAACTAAAAGTCCCAGGGGCTGATCCCAAGAAAGGGGATTCAGCGCCTCCTCAGGGGGAAGAGGGGAGCAACAAGGAAAAATAGAAGGAGATTTCAGAAGGGCTCCAAAAGTCAACTCACGAGGGGTAGTCCCGCGCTTTTTCATAACCCAAGTAGGGAGAGTACAAGAGTAAGAAATCTTTTGACCCCCATGAAGGCTGGGGTGTAACTGGACTGTCACAAGCCAGGACGTAAGAAGGTAGAATCAGTCTTTTCTAAGAAGCCCCTTATAGAGGGTGTTAGACCTGGCATCATTGGCGCGGGTCTCCCTTCCTCTTTTCGTTTCCTCCTTTTTATGTTGGCTGGATTTAGATGCTCTGGGCGCTGTGCCACTGCCAATCAGTGCCACAGCGCGAATGCTCCCTGTGTAAAGATAACTGTATGAATTGGGATAACCATAATTGGCTCGTTTGGTTTAACTGTCAGTCCCTAGTATAAGTGCACTGTGTGTGCCCAGGGCTGGTAGACCAAATACTGCTGGTGGGCCTGCAGCACTGATTTGCGCTACCCACCGAAGCCGCTTTTAATGTATGTCTGTGTAGCATGTTCTAATAGCGAGTTACCCTCCATTTCACTGTTTACTATTGTGAGGCTATCCGTTCTCATAGGCCAGAATGGGCAGGCTGAGTATTACATTCCATAATCCTACCTGCCCCAGGAACCTGATAGGAAATTCGAATTTGATATGTTTAAGCTCAGGACATTGAGATACGTCTTTTAGTAAGGATCGTTTGCATAGCCCGTGTTCGAAATGCCTCTTCTATAAACAAGGTATTTTCTTGCCTAAGCTTTCCTGTAGGCTTTGCTAGTGTGTGTATTGGCCGTCTGGTTTTTGGAGCAGCAGGGCCAGCTGGGTCAGACCTGGCTGGAGAGAGAGATCGGCATTTAGAGTATGGGGAGGGGTGACTCTTTGATCTGAGCAGGGCCGTGCCTGGCAAGGTGAATGATGGCTCCACCTCCCACTGGGCGTCTGATAGCAGACCCCCGGATTCCCAAAGGGCAGGATGTCGCCTCGTAAACCAAGTGCTCCCCGACCCCACCGAACTGGTTCTGGCTGGGTTCAGTGATTTGTGACTTTAGAGAACAAAGACTTTTTAGGTATAAAACGCAGCGCTGAAGCCTTTTTCAAGTGTGTTTCTTCTGGATGTCAAGACGAAACTCTGTCCGAGTGGACAGAGGAAAGGACTTCGAAACTTTCACCAAGCTTGCTGAAGAAACTACCCGAGGGCCTGAATTGAGAGCGCCTCCTGCTGAAGTCTCAGGGACATTAGAATTCACCCCGTTAGCCGTCTGAAATCCTGTGCGAGGGATTCTACTTGCAGGTGAGGTCTCCGTCGAGTAATCCGGAACCTCTAGGTCTACTGTGAGGAGCGCGGACTGGTAACCCTTGTTAACTCTGTGTGGGCCGCCGCAGCTAAGAGAGAGCTGCCGCCGCTGAGAGCCCGCCTTAATTTGAACCTTCGGAACTGTCGCTGAATCCGTGTGGACCGCCGCAGCTAAGAGAGAGCTGCCGCCGCTGAGAGCCCGCCTTAATTTGAACCTTCGGAACTGTCGCTGAATCCGTGTGGGCCGCCGCAGCTAAGAGAGAGCTGCCACCGCTGAGAGCCCGCCTTAGTTTGAACCTTCGGAATTGTCGCTGAATGTGTGTGGGCTGCCGCAGCTAAGAGAGAGCTGCCGCCGCTGAGAGCCCGCCTTAATTTGAACCTTCAGAACTGTCGCTGAATCTGTGTGGGCTGCCGCAGCTAAGAGAGAGCTGCTGCTGCTGAGAGCCCGCCTTACTTTGAACCTTCGGAACCTTCGCTGGACCTGTGTGGGCCGCCGCAGCTAAGAGAGAGCTGCCGCCGCTGAGTGCCCGCATCTTTGCCAACTTTGCATTATTGTGATTTGTCCTGTGGGCCGCCGCAGCTAAGAGAGAGCTGCCGCCGCTGAGAGCCCGCATCTTTGCCAACTTTGCATTATCGTGATTTGTCCTGTGGGCCGCCGCAGCTAAGAGAGAGCTGCCGCCGCTGAGTGCCCGCATCTTTGCCAACTTTGCATTTTCGTGATTTGTCCTGTGGGCCGCCGCAGCTAAGAGAGAGCTGCCGTCGCTGAGTGCCCGCATCTTTGCCAACTTTGCATTATCGTGATTTGTCCTGTGGGCCGTCGCAGCTAAGAGAGAGCTGCCGCCGCTGAGTGCCCGCATCTTTGCCAACCTTGCCTCATCGTGATTTGTCCTGTGGGCCGCCACAGCTAAGAGAGAGCTGCTGCCGCTGAGTGCCCGCATCTCTGCCAACTTTGCATCATCGTGATTTGTCCTGTGGGCCGCCGCAGCTAAGAGAGAGCTGCCGCCGCTGAGTGCCCGCACCTTTGCCAACTTTGCACCATTGTGAGTCGTCCTGTGGGCCGCCGCAGCTAAGAGAGAGCTGCTGCCGCTGTGAGCCCACCACGGAGCGGCACGACGAGAGTCATCACCACCACCAGCCCGGGTCGCCGCAGCCGCGTGCGGCTGCCGCTGAGAGCCCACCTGTCCCCGAGTGCCCGAACCATTGTGAGTGCACGTTGCGGACCCCGGCAACCAGGAGTTGTGGTCGCTGGGAGTCCGCCTGTCACCGTCTCCGCTTCTTCGAGAAGCTGCGTGCAGTGTCCCCGTCCAACGGCAGGTATCTGGTGCGCAACGGGTCGCGTAGACCCAGGCCTTGAACTCAGTCAGTGCCACGTTCTGGTGAATACGTTATTGCCTTTTTAAGTCTTTACTGATTTACGTGCATTGTGACTGGTTAAAACGCTTTTGAGAGTCTTATGCTAAACCTTAGATAAAGATACTATTTTTCTATACCTACTTGAGTTGTGTCCTTTTGTGGTGTCGTTACTGCCTTATTGTGCATGGTCATAAATGCTTCACACACTGCCTCTGAGATAGGCCTAACTGCTCGTGCTACGTTACCACAGGGTTGAGCAGGGGTTATCAAAGGGGGTAGCCCACTTGCCCTGACTTAGGAAGAAAGGGTCCCTATTTGGACAGTGGCGCCAGCCATTGCCAACTAGAGACCCCCATTTCTAACAGAGGGGCAGTCCCAAGGGATTGCTAGTCTAGAAATTTGGGTAGACCTTTACCCAGGGGAAACCAGGATTTTGACTGAAGTCACCTTAGTCTCTGTGGATGGGGTGGATGTTATAGCCCTCCCTGGCAGGCTTACCTCCCAGCATGGTGAAGTACAGGCAATGGCGAATCACCAACAGGACCAAGGTAGAGACTTTGAGGGATACAGGTGGACCGACTAGTTTGACCAGAGCAGATTTTCCCAGATACTTTGCATAGGCTAGTCAGCACTGACAATGAGGTGAAGTTTCATCCCATCGCAATGGTCACCTTTGAGTGGGGAGGGGTTATGGGCCTGAAGAAAGTAGCTGTGAACCCTGCTATTCCAGTGGAGTGTCTGTTAGAAATCATCTGTAAACCTCTGCTTGGGCTAAGGTGCATACAAAGACTCATTCAGAAATGTTGGGTCTACCTGAGTGGGTGTGAGTGACCACAAGGGACCAGACAGACCCTCAGGGAAGCCAAGGCAGCCTGGAGCCCGTAACAATGGCCCTGGTTCCCACAACCAAAAGGAAGGGCAAGTGGCATGGGAAACCAGCCTCAAAACTTCCTACGGCCCAGAAGGAATCTGACCCCTAGGTGGGACATCTGGAGCCTAGAGGGGGAGAATAACCTACCCTGAGAGACCTGCCAGAGCTCTTTGAGTTGCATGGGGCATGTGGACCCTCATGGGAGAAATTCTGTCAAGAACAGAAAACGTGCCTGTTGCAAATGGGTTCTGCCAGTTAGTCGGCTCAGATTTTTGCTTTTTGATCATCCAGTATTGGACTGTTTTACAGTGGGTGAGTCTCACTTTTTGTGCACGTGTTTACTGCCAGTGTCTGCCTTTTAAGATAAGGCTACTGCAACGCACCTAGGGAAAAATACACTTGTATAGTTACACGTGAACACTTACACATGTGTGTGGACTGTACGTGTGAGACTACCGTTGTGCGCAGCCTGGTAACTGTGCACAGGTAGACTGGCCCAGAAGGGACTCTGCAATGTTAGATATTGACCTGGGATAGGCCTTATATTATATGTAGGCACTCATAGGTAAGGTCAGTAGAGTTTACTGGTTTATCTGCAGTGTCACTGTATCATACACATAGGGGGAAATTTGCTTTAAAGTGCAGTTTCCACTAGGTCAACGAAGTCCCGTTAGGTATGAAACTGGGGTGAAACATGTGCACCAAGTTTGACTATGCAGGTCCCAAGAAGCCACATGTAATCCTTACTGGTCTTCCAGAATTTTCATATTTCTCGGACTCAGCTCAGGATCAGATTCCTGGACGTTTGTCACCCTGCTGGGCCAAATTAATTACTTTTCTCCCTAGCAGAGGGAACAAAGGCCTCCTGACTCAAAAGGAGTAATTAACATTGCTTCACTCAGCTTCTGAGGGCAAAGAGGTATGGAAGAGAATCTGCACCAATTAATTAACTGTCACAGGGTTGGGACAGCCCAGGTCCACTGAACAAAGGCAGAAGCCCACACCTCTGGAGCCAACACAGGGGTGAGGGGGTTTCCCTTTCAGGTTTGGTGGCAATGTCCCTGGCAGTGATGTCTGCTAGGGGCAGAGCTGAGGCCCCCAAATGAAATGTGAACAGGAAACATTTGACTGATCCAACTTGAATTGTCCAAGCATGCTGTGCATGAAGGTTGGGGCAGGGGTGAAGGGGTGATGTGGCACCCTAAGGTTGGCCAGGGGTGACTGGCTTGTAGAATGTTCCATCCCCATTTAAAAACTCTTGCACAAGGGAGAGAAAGGGAGTTGGACACTGGAATTGAACAGCAACACCATAAAAAGTTGGAAGGAGAAGCCCCTTGATGCCCTATTGGACTAAAGACTCTGCCTACAGCTGACCCCAGACCAGTCGGTCTGTCCAGGAGAAGTGAAGCTGCTTCCCTTACATCCCCTGAGTACCAGTTAGGGGACGATCTGTACTTCTGTGCCCCAGTTGGAGGAGAGGAACGCAAGATACCAAGGATGAAAGGAAAGTTGGTGCAGTGTGCCAGCGGAACCAGCTCCTGTAAAGTCTGCTGCCTTTAAGGCCAGGAGGCCAGTTGCAGAGGCTCCAGGTGACTAGGACTCACCACCAGGAGCAAAATGAACCGAAAAAAAGTGGTTAAAGTCAGCCCATCTGTTCCTGATTTTCCACTTTTAAATGATTTTACCTTTGACCCCTCCTGCGAGCGACAGAGCATGCGGAGCTCTGCTGCCTGCATGAATTCTACTCCTGTGGTGGGCTAGTGCCTGGAGGTCGTGTAAATCTTTATCAATAATTAATGACTTTGGGAGGGTCCGTGTGTGGGTTCTACTTGCCAGAGTTGGACAGGACCCGGAGACCTCATCCCCTGGGCTGCCCTATGCCTCAAAGGGGCCCCGGACCCCATATTAAAGTCCACAACAAAGGAAGGAGGAGGAGGAGGAGGAGTGCCATTACGCCCCTCACAAACAATAGAAAGGGGTTGCCTGTACCAATTAGACTTTTTTACTACACAAAAGAGCCATTATTAGGAACCTTAGAGTAATGAAAGAATGCAAAAAATAAGTTTCTAAATGTATTCCTTGCAATATGCATGCAACTCCTATATGCCAGTGGAAAGCACACTTTGTTATATTAGAAGAATTGTAACTTATGAGCTGAAAGTAACAAAAGGATGCCTGTGACGAAAGATGTAATTTAGAATACAAATCTGTCATCTGCGTGTTACACACTGTGCTTTGCAGTAGGCACATTTACCCTCTATGCTACTTTATGATGAGCTAAAACGGTAACTAGGTAAAACACAGATCTCTGCATTAACCAACAGAGGGGCATATCATCAACGAGGCGATAAACAATTATCGCCGCTTTGCGTCCGTTTTTGGACGAAAAGCGGCGATAATTTTATCGCCTAATCAGCAAGGTCACGCTATCGCGTGAATCCTTGCATTATCGCCCTTTCCCCCAACGCCCATCTTTGCATCTCTAATGAGATGCAAAGTGGGCGTTACTGGCCGTACCCGGATGGACTACGTTGCAAATATCGCTGATGTTCACATCGCGATATTTACAACGCAGCTCACATGATTTTAGCAGAGGTTAGATTTTGGCGAAAACGGCAGTTTTCGCCAAAATCTAACGTCTGCTAAAATCCTGACTTAGCCATCCCTAACATAGGGGTGGATTCTGCTGATACGACCACAGGGTCGTATCAGCAAGGTTATCGCCGTTTTGCAGGGAACATCGCTGGAAAACCAGCGATGTTCCCTGCAAAACGGCGATAACCTCGCTATCTCTGGAATTATTATCGCCCTGGAGAAACGCGTTGTTAATAACGCGCTACCAGGGCGATAATTTCCAGAGATAGCCTGCGATAGGACTATTATCGCTAAGCACGGCCAGCGATAATTATCGCTGGCCGTTGATAATATGCCCCAGAGTGTTCTTACTGTTATTTTTATACCATAAAAGTTGCTGTGCACATAAGGATCTCTGCAGCAGGGGCCTTAGCGCCGAAAGATATTTTCAAATTCAGTCTATTTGTGACTAATTAAACAAGCCAGAACAGATTTACTGTCACATTTGTCATTGTTGCCAATTTCTTTATGACAACGTTTTTAAGAACTATCTCTATAAGTTGACTGTCAAACGAAGATCCTATTGTGTGTCGTGGATGGTCGTTGCTGGAGATATGCATTGGTGGTCACTTTGAAATGTCGATGTTGTAGCGAGAAGTGCAGATCTCACTTTGCCAGTCGTCTATAGTGGTCACTGTAGAGCGAAGAATCTGGTTCACTGGAGCTTCTCATTGATGGATGGTGCGGGCAGAGAGAGCTTGGCATGAATGGTCCAGTTTGCTGTTGTGAAGAGCCTAGAACTTCAGGAGTTCTTCTTTTCTTCAGGGAGGAGTTCAACTAAGGCCACACTAAAGGTTCATGACCTAGAAGGGACCACTTGGGGCCAAGGAACGCACTCCAGCAGAGACCAGCAGGGCTCGGGCAGCTCCAGTTGCATGTCCAGGCAGGTCCAGTTGCAGCAAGTCAACTGGGCAGTTACAGAGAGGCCTCTAATGTCCCTGTAGCTCAGAACAGTAGGTCAGTCAGCTGACCCTTGGAGTCCCTTCAGCCTGGGATGTAGGGTGCAGGTCCAGTCTTCCTTCTCAGCAAGCAGGGCAGGCCTCAAGCAGCAGGGTGTCCTGCTTCTGTGGCATAGGAGTGTATTGAAGAATGGGTCTGAGGCTGAGGGTCCCCTTTTTATACCCGGTGCTGACTTTGAAGTGGGTGAAGCTTTTTTTCATTTCCCTCTAGAGAGGTCTGGAATTTCCTGCCTCCTTGCCCTGGTCACAGACTGCCTGGGGGCACAATAGGCTAGTGTGAAGTCCTTTGAGTGTGAGCTGAGCCAGTGCCTATGAAGTGCAAGTGTGGTAGATGACAGCTCCACCCCCCCATCCTGCCAGAGATGGACAAGCCTGCCAAACACCCAGACCCTCTATTGTGATACTGTCTTGGAGAAATACACCACGGCCAACTGCCAACCTCACCTACTCATGTGACCTAGGGATAGGCACCAAATGGTTAGGACACTAAAATGCCAAAATTCTAAAAGTGGCATTTTTAGAATTGAGACTTAAAATTCGACTTTACCATTAAAGAGGGGTTTAAATTACAATTCATCAGATACCAAACATGAAGCTTATACCAGCTTCCAATCAAAAGTTAGCACTTATTAAATATAATAAAGTAACCCAATATTATCCTATGGGAGAGGTAGGTCTTGTTATAGTGAAAAACAAATGTAAGAGTTTTTCACTACCAAGACATATAAAAGTGAAAAGTACATGTACAACTATTTTCAACATAATGCACCCTGCCCTCTGGGCTGTTTAGGGCATACCATGGGGGTGACTGATATGATTAAAAAAGGAAGGTTTAGGCCTGGGAAAAGGTTTATTTTGCCAGGTTGAAATGGCAGTTTAAAATTGCATACAGGCTGCAATGGCAGGCCTGGGAATTGTTTTGAGGGGCTACTTTGGTGGACAGCCCAATAAGTGTTGCAGGCCCACTAGTAGCATTTAATTTACAGGCCCTGGGTACATGTAGTACCACTTTACTAGGGACTTATAAGTAAATGTAAACTTTCAATTAGGTGTAAGCCAATTACACTATGTTTAAAGGAGAGAGCACAAGCACTTTAACACTGGTTCTCAGTGGTAAAGTGCCCAAAGTCCTAAAGGCCAACAAAAATGGGTTTAGCAAACATGAGAGGTGAAGGCAAAGGGTTTGGGGGGGACCCGGTAGAGAGGGCCAACTCCACTAGGAAGTTTGTACTCCATTACAGTACAGAGCACTGCACTCCTATGTTCTCGAGTTTCTGTAGCAGTGGAAAGTAATGAAAGGTTTCAAAGGCAGTGGAGAGGTCTTGTAACCGAAGTGCCATGACTCCATTGAAATAAATCGCTGGTAGTCTTGATGCTACTGGTGATATTTTCCAGCATTCGTCCCACTCCTCCAAAGCCTAAATAAGCCTCTCAAGTATTAACCAAATTCTCTAACGCCAGTATCTGGAGTATGAGAAATAATATAACTTCTCCTTGGTGCAGGGAGTACTTAATTTGGACTGGCCTTTGCCGATGTTCAAAACCTTTATTTTGTGTCATTTGGAACACTTTTTGTTGATGGGTTACAGTTGCAACTTAGTGTTCTGTACCAAGACATACAAATATTAACTATTTTCATTGCAGTGAGGCCAGAGAAATGCTGTCAATTCTCTGCATGTGGGTTTTTGCATGCTTTTGATCACTCCCCATTTCATAACTTGTTTTTTTGTATCTAGCCCTTGATACTGTACTTATGCCTTTTCTTATTGCTTTAAATAACCAGTATTAACCCTATTTACCAACAGAAAGATTGAAGGTTGGATCATCCTTGAAACTTCATATAAACAGGGCAGTTTCAGGACTTTTTATAATTTCAATGGAAATGGCCCCTCCATTGGCAGCTGTGCCAGCAGGATCCATTTTCCCCTCAAGCCTCAATTTGAACTTCCACTACTGCCCCATTCGATCTGCGCGCCTGCCAAGTCTTTTGCACAGCGAAAACTCATCGGTGTGCTGGAACCAATGTGGTGTGCTCTCCTCTAGTGCAACATGAACACCAGGCTATTGTTGCATCAGCACCAAAAGTAGAAGGAGGTGCAAATTGTGCATGCTGATGTAAAGGAGCACACACAAAGTGGTTGGCATGGACGTGGCAGGCACCATGGACGTCATTAGGGGGTCACCAGGGGTCGCAGCTGCAACCCTTGGCTTGACTCTTGCGACCCCTTCCACTGCTTTTGCGACACCTGGCCTCAGAGGTGGCAAAAGCAGTACCAAGCAAGGAAGTTAAACGGTGTTCTAAAGAACATTGTTTCCTTTCTGCAGATCCCTCTGGGGTATTACACTTTTAGTTAAAAAATAAATGCATTCAGAAGTGGAGTGTGCACTCTTTAAAATACAAAATGTAAGTAAACAAATAAAAAAATACACATTCTTTAAATTGTTGCTACAGTCAATTAATGTGAATATGTGAAAAAAATATGTTTTTTAACAGAACCATCATTTTTGTGCTTCAAATATGATAGTTCTGAACAAGTGATGATGTCAAAACTTATTAACTATAAAAAGGAGTAAATCAAGCCAACAACATAGTTCATATACAATGTATAGTCTCTGTGAATTATTAGTACTAGTAGGCCTGATGACTACTTTATTTTTAATCTCACTGCGATTTAGTTGTACATTTTCTTTTTGACATATACACTAGGCTTCAGTGAAGTCAATTATTATGATTTAATCAGGACAAAGGTCTTGTAGCATCATTTCTTGGGATTCAGGTTCAAAGGTCTTATGATGTCACTTCCTTTGATGCCATTGAGGTCAAAAAGAGTGTGTGAGGGTACTTCCGCTACCCCAGGTATTTTGTTGAATCGACGTTCATGGCAGGCACATACATATATGTGGTCCTCTATTACGCCACTTGTCATCAGAGTCTCTAAATTGTCGTTTTGAGGTGGTGTGGCTCCATGGAAAGCTTGACTCAGACCAAAGGTGCTGAAAAATAAACCCCGGCAGCACCAAGTTATTTGCTATGGAAAAGAGAGGGCTGGATGAGGTAGTAAGTGAGGGGGGAGGAAACCTCCTTATTTTCAGCTGGCAAGGTACTGTGTGGTGACTAGGATTGAGCAAAATTTTAATTAAGCTGGCAACACTCTAGAATTTTCACGTTATGCAAAATTGATGAAATTTCGCATTGCGATATTCTATGAAACCTTTGTCTTGGAACACTCATCCTTGTATAAAAAGTCCCTGAGATACCAGCAGGGGACTAGTTTAAACAGTAATTGTCTCACCAAGAGACATTTTCTGCTCAAACCAGTCCACTGCTCAAGAGATTTTTTCATGCAAGATGCACACTCGGATTAAAAAAGTGACTCAGGATGCGGACAAACTACATTTCACTACAAAAGTGCATTTTTGCTACATAATTGGTACGTTTTACTTACATTTTTTTGAGAAAACCGATACACGAATTTGCCCAAACCTATACCGGTGCAAGGCTTGGGAGAAAGAAAAAAGAGAGAGTTGAGAGGGACTTCTATTTCATTATTTTATTAAAAGTGATAGAGACTAGAGAGATCGAGAGAGAGACATGAGGATGGAAACAAGGATGACTAGGGGAAGTGAAGGTTAGGAGAGACATTAGAGAGAGAGAGAGCAAGAACTGCTGAGAAGAAAAGTGACCGTAGAGAGGAAAAGAGTCAGTGCGAGGATAGAGAGAAAAAACTGGTTTGAAGAGGTGGGGGAAGAGAGAGGAGAGAGACAGCAAGGAAGTGGAGACAAGCAGAAGAAATGTGAAAGACAACATGAGGAGAAAGAGAAACAGGAGAAATAAACACATTTGAGACAGAGGGCCTAATTTACAAACCCATTGCGCCGCCGGTCGTCACTTTTTTTGACTCACCAGCAGCACAATGGGCTTGCTCATATTTACAAGGCTACATAAAGACATCCTGCATCAGTTTTCCTGGCCTTGTAAATATGGGCCTCTTTCATGCATTACTCTGTGTGAAAGGGACGTTCCATTGATGTGGCTGTGGGTGTTCCCACGCAACATCCATGGAACCTGACACATTCCACAATTTACAATGTTTTGTAAAGCTGGGAATGCGTTAGAATCCTATGCCTGCCCACAGGAGGCATAGGAGTGGTGCAACGAGGAGAAATACTATTATTTCTCATCGTTTTTTCCTCTTTCTATGCGTGCTACAGAGGAAAATGCCATGAATTATTGTTTTTGTGCAGAAAGGTGTCCCTTCCTGCACAAAAAACATAATCCCTGCAACACAGGCACCCTTGCAACACGACGCAAGGGTGTCTGCGTTAGCGCACGGCTGCTGTTTGTGCACCGGCGCAGGGGAGAAGGACAGGAATGCACCGTATCTTGCAGCTATAACACATTCCTGCCCTTTTATTTTGATGCATGGCAGCCCAGCAGGAAGGCTTGCTCTGCTGCTGTGCGTCAAAATCTAGTAAATGAGGCCCAGAAAGTCAACAATGGGGATGAGAGAGGTTTAGAAGAATTCACTAGAGAGAGGAATAGACAAAGGGGACCCCAAGTGATGAAGGAGATCAGTGCAAAGAAAGCAGGATAATTTAGTTTTAGTTTGTGCAAATGGACAGGCAGCACTTCAGTACTCTCTCATCAATCCAAAAGGGGTTCTACATCCTCTTCTTTTGCCTTGCTTGTACATGTATACATGCCACTGCACCATTTTATATTGCCTTTTCTATTTTATTCACTCCTTCCCCTCTCCGCCCCCATCCCACATTTCTTATGCCCTCCTGATCCATGTGCTTAGTTTAAACTTGCACAGTTTGGGGTAAATGACCTCTAATCTCTTTTTTGCACACTAATCGGACTGTGCTTCATGAAAAAGAGGAAGCGGTCATGAGCTAATACGCTCTTATGTTCTTCGCATGAAGAACACAGATTAACATAACATTTTGATATCTCTTCAGCCGTAAAGAATTAATTTGTTGTATAACACAATACTGTATCTTGTACATTCCTTCAATGGGTTGTGTCAGAGAATATTGATCGGGCTCAAATGTATGTATTTGATTTTGCAATCTGTGTTCAATCTCTGTGTGTGAAGTAAATTTGCGCTCCCGATTCACATGTTGGGCATGTTCTTTCTATGAGGGAAACATGCACTGCTACAGTTGGGTTTGTATCGTGTTTGTGAGCTAAGCTTGCATTGTTTCCACTGTGTACTGTTCATGTTCTGTGTATGAGCAAAGCATGGACGTGTGCTGCCTCTGCAATACATGTTGTGCAAGCATTATGGAAGCCTGCCATGAAGCTGACAGTGCAGTACTGGCCTATTTGAGTTTGCAAGCTTCTCACACAGTGCCACTGTGTGTCACATGATAACGGCTTCCTTCACATGATCACCCCGTGGGGAGCCAATATCACACGATTGAATGGAAGGTGGCCTGAAAACCACTGCACTGAGTGGATTGTTAGCTGTCTCTGAAGGCTCAGAACAGCTGATGTCCTTTAAGTGTTTTTAAAACACCCCAGGATAAATGCAGAAGCCTCAGCAAACGTTTGCCATTTTTGAGGTGTCGGGGGACTTGGTGGAGGCAGAAGTGCAACACAGGCAGCTCTGTGCATGAAGCCCTGCCCCCTCAAAGGCCCCCACCCCTCCTCACTAAGTGACTTTTTTTTAGGTCAAGCCTGGGCAGCGCATGCGCTGCTCTGTGAGGTATACTGTATTGAGGTATGGACTTGAAGCCCTGCCCACTCTCCCCCCATATTTTTCATTGGTATGTGTCATTGTCCTTGGTGAATGCTGGCTTCTAATTTGTAAATGTCTGCATTTGTAACCTCCCATCAGGACACCCCCTGTTACGTGTGTTGGTGCTCGGTAGGCTTTAATTACAGCCTCCGTGCACTGTTCTGTTAAATACTTTTCACCACGCTCTCTCAAGGCTTTATTTTTTTTTTCTCAGAGCCCAGCACGCCACAGTGGCGGCCGCGCCTTTGGTTTATTTGTGGCCGCTTTGCAGCACCGAACACGGCTGCACATATTTTTTTCCTATTTTTTAATTTAACTTTTGTTTGTAAATCGCCCTATGGCGCTCTTTCACGTTAATGGTGACCAAGCCCCTTTCTTTAGCCGAGCCGCGTCTAAGGAAAGGGGCATGGCTGCCATTAAACTGAAAGTGCGGCGTGGGGCGCTTTTGCAAACAACCATTTGCAGTGCACTACGTCTCGCATTTTCGAGAGTTTCGTAAACGCGAGACCTATTGCATTGCAAATGCTTGTATGCTCTAGCAATGAGCTACATGCCCATGTGTAAAACGTTTTCTTTATAGAATACTTTAGGCACAGATCGGCTGTATAGTTTAGTTCGCGCCATGATGAGTTATGTGGAAAAATGTAACATTGAAAGCTTTTAACAATGTTCTATTCCAGTAGCTGTCAAACTGTGCGTTATATCCAGCGCTTGAAGAGCACTAAAAAACAAAGCCGTCTGGAGCGAGCAAAAAAGCGTGTTGTGTGTTGAATCTAAAGATTTGAAACTTAAATACTTCCAAAGCAGCCTAGAGCCCGCAACCGGCAAAATGAAACCAGCTACCCACTGACAAAAGAAAACATGCAATAGGTCTCGCATTTGCTAGAGTTTAAGCTATTAGTATTGTAAATGACAATTGTAGAGAGCCATCCGGGCTCTCTCCTACAATGTAGCAATTCGCATACACGCACGCACCTCTCGGGGCGGGCTCGTCCCGAGAGTATAAATAAACGGTGGAAGACCGCTCGGGGTCTTCGCGCCAACATAGAGTGCAACACGGTGTCTGTGTGATTATTGCTGTGTGTCCCCGCTGCGGCCTAGAGCCTTCGGGTGACACATCACACTGGCGACGAGGCCGGTTGGACCGGCACGCGTGCACGCCTCCTGTCGCAGCGGCCGCTGCACTCGCCCTACCTGCTGTGGCGTTTCTGCCTGATTCAGCGCGGCGCCCGCCCACGCGTCTCCTGGCCCAAAGGGAGCGCGTTCAGCTGGCGGCGCCCGTGCGGAGGCAAGACGTCGGTGTCGACTGTTCCTGCATGTGCCCGCCCACGCGTCTCCCCAGTCAGAGGGAGCGCGTTCAGCCGGCGGCGCAGAGGCAGCGTGAGGGAAGGTGAGTGCGGCCCTCCGCGCTACCGTAGGGCGGGTCACGCCCCTCGACACTCCCCTGCAGTTTTCTCCGGCCCAGGACACGTGCGCCGCTGCCTGGAGAGGCGAAAGACGGCCCAGCGCGTCTGGGGACAATAAATCACAAAAAAAAAAAAAAAAAAGGGGGAAGAGACATTTCCCTACTGATTAAGGACAAATAACCAGGTGGCCCAGGAAAGGAGAAGAGTCCAAACTAAGGCGCAAGAGGCCCCAGCCTGCTACCTCACCGGGCCACAGCGACTACCCTGCCCCAAGCACGTGGCCAATAACCAAGAGAGGGGAGGATGAGCATTACCCAGTCGGCCGGCGCGACAGCTGGCGCCCAAGCGCAGGGCACAGACCAGGCCGCGCTGCACCCCAGGAGTCACCACACCGCCATCGCCCCTTTGCCGCCGTTCAGCGAGGCGTCGGACCCAGCGACGGCCGCACCACGATGGAAGGCGTGGGTAGGAAGGCTGAACCTATACTTTAAAGGGACCAGGGAGACAGATGGAACAGTCAAGAGGTCGCTCCTCATTTACTACGGCGGGCCAGAAATTTACGACCTTTTCGAAACACTCCCAAACAAAGGGGAAGACGATGACTACGAAGCGGCGGTGAGGGCGCTAGATAGGCACTTCGATCCGCAGCTGAATCCAGACTTTGAAAAATTCAAATTCCGAAGAGCCTCACAGACAGATTCAGAATCTGTGGACATGTTCTATGCCAGGCTGCGCAAGCTGGCAGCACGTGTGCATTCACAGCTCCGCAAGGGGAGATCAGAGACCAGATCATCCTGGGTTGTCGCTCGAAGCTCCTGCGAAAACTCATCCTGCGACAACCAGGAATCTCACTGGATGAGATCCTGGTGTTAGCCCGCTTGCACGAATTGTCAGATGTCCGGGCAGAAGCAATGGAGGCGGCCCTCCATACGCCCGTGTCGGCTCCAAGCGCCCCAAGATACCCGGTTATCAAGGAGGAAAGAGTGGACGCGATACAGAGGAGACCTGCCCAGGCCCGGCAAGCGCAACCGATGCCGCGAGGAGGCAAATGCGGATACTGTGGAGACGAACATGCCACTACAGCGGTCTGTGGGGCGAAAGGAAAAACGTGCTCCCGATGTGGGAGGCTGAACCACTACGCGAGAGCTTGCAGGGGTGGACGGTTCCGACAGGGCCCGGCAAGGTCAAGGAACATGTCTCAGCGAATACAACAGGTGTCCCTAGAGGACTCGCCCCCGCGTGACGACGCCAGGCAAGTGTGGGACGAGGAAGAAGATGACGTATTTGTGGTGTCCTATGTCAGTAGAACAGACAGGCGACGGAGACCTCCCCCGATGTGCTCGGTGACGGTGGAGGGCACGGACGTGCAGGCCCTGATTGACACGGGTGCCTCGGTTAACGTCATGGACGCGGAACAATACGACTGCCTGTCACCAAGGCCCGCACTGGAGCCGTCAACAGCGAGAATCTACGTATATGGGGGAACCGATCCGCTCCCGCTGAAGGGGGTCATCCAGGCCAGTGTCAGTAGTGGCACATACACCACGAACACCCGGTTCCACATAACGGAGGGAAGAAAGGGGACCCTGCTCAGTTGCCACACTGCCGAGGATCTAGGACTGGTATTCTTCGCGCACCAAATACATGAGTCGCATGCTGAGACCATACTGAAAGACTTCCCCGCCCTCTTCACAGGCCTGGGGAAACTGAAAGGGAAGAAGTTCCGGCTACATATCGACCAGACAGTGAGACCGGTGGCCCTCCGACATCGGAGAGTGCCGTTTAATCTGAGGCCGCAAGTCGAAGAGAAACTGAGAAAACTGGAAGAACTGGACGTGATCGAAAAAGTCTCGGGTCCAACCCCGTGGGTATCGCCGCTGGTGGTGGCCCCAAAGCCCAAACAACCGGGGGCCATACGTCTCTGCATGGACATGCGCTTACCCAACGTGGCAGTGAAGAGGGAAAGGCACATAACCCCAACAATGGACGACATTGTGGCCGACCTCAATGGGGCCAAATGGTTCTCCAAATTGGACCTAAACGCTGGGTATCATCAGCTGGAGTTAGAACCGGAGAGCCGGTACATTACCACGTTTTCCACCCACGTTGGTCTGCGGCGATACAAGAGATTAAGCTTCGGGATATCCTCAGCAGCTGAGGTTTTTCAGAACGCGGTGAGAGAGGTATTGTCAGGACTGGCAGGGGTAATCAACCTGAGTGACGATATCCTTGTCTTCTCGAGCACGCTGGAAGACCATCACAAGCATCTCCGAGCCACGTTGAAAAGGTTAGAAGACTCAGGCCTGACGCTACACAAGGCGAAGTGTTCCTTCTATCAGGACACCGTGGAGTTCTTTGGCTACATATTCACGAGAGAGGGCTCCGGGTGGATCCGAAGAAGGCGACGGCCATCCGGGTAGCCAGCACGCCGAAAAACCCAACGGAAGTGAGAAGTTTCCTGGGCATGGCAACGTATTGTGGGCGTTTCATCCCGAACCTCGCAACGTTGTCAGAGCCGCTTCGGGTTTTGACGAAACAAGGGCAACCATGGGAATGGTCGAGTGTGGCGAACAAGGCCTTCAATGACATCAAGGAAAGGCTGCAAGATAAAACAATCATGGCGTATTTTCATCCAAGGAGCCGCACAGAACTGGTTGTGGACGCTAGCCCCACAGGTCTAGGAGCGGTGCTCCTACAGGAACAGGATCCGGAAGTGTGGAAACCGGTGGCCTATGCCAGCAAGGCCCTCACGGATACTGAAACCCGGTATGCCCAGATAGAGAGGGAGGCTCTCGCCATCAAGTGGGCGTGCAAACATTTTCATCTGTACCTGTGTGGACAGGATTTTCAAGTAGTGACGGATCACAAGCCCCTGATTCCGCTGTTCGCTGGTTCATCACGGCTGGCGCCCCGAGGATTGAGCGATGGGCCGTGCAATTACAGGCATATCAGTTTAAGGTCGTGTACCGACCCGGAGCCCACAACCCCGCTGACTACCTGTCCCGTCACCCGGACCCTGCATCGCCCAGGAAGCAGGCCAGTGAAGAAATGAGCACTGAAGAATTCGTGAGGATGGTTTCTCAGCAGGCATGCCCGAAGGCAATGACCCTGGAAGAGGTCGGGCAGGCCACGGTGGGGGACGGAACACTATCAAGGGTGAAGGAAGCGCTTGCAAAGAACATGTGGGTTCGCTTCATGGATGGAAGTCGCCTGTTACGCCCGGAGGTTAGACATGACCGACAGCAGCTCTGGAGAGTGCGGCACGAGTTAAGCGTGGGAGAACATGGTGTTATCCTAAGGGGACACTTGGTCGTGATACCGGAGGCCCTGCAACAACACGTTCTCGAGCTCGCCCACGTTGGACATCAGGGCATGGCCAAGACGAAAGCTCGTTTGCGCCAAAAGGTGTGGTTCGCGGCCATGGATACGAAGGTGGATGAAATGGTCCGAAGCTGCCATGAATGCACTATCACAGGGAGAGACCCCCGCCGGCGCCGGTGATCACCGAGGACCCGGTCACTGTTCCATGGACCCATGTCAGTCTCGACTTCGGAAGTTTCCCAGATGGCCGCCAGATGCTGGTTCTAGTCGACACGTTCTCAAAATTCCCAGTGGTAGAAATTGTGGAGTCAACCGCGTTTTCCCACGTGAGAAGAGCGTTGGACCGGACCTTTGCCATGTTCGGGCTGCCGGAGGAGCTGAGGTCGGATAACGGGCCCCCATTTCAGGGCAGGGAGTTTCAGGAATATCTGAAGAACAAGGAAATCCGTCACCGGAAGATCACTCCGCTCTGGCCCCAAGCCAACGGGGAGGTGGAGCGGCTGATGAGGACGCTCAACAGGGCCCTGCGCATATCTGTGGAACAAGAGAGGATGCGGAAGCAGCGTTGGACCAATTCCTCGGAGTGTATCGATCAACGCCGCACAGTACCACCCGGTGTGCACCCTCCCACCTGATGTTTCAGAGACCACCGAGGGACAGCATACCCGTTGACCCGACATGGACTCCACCGAGGCGAGATGACGAGGCCGTCCAAGCCCGCCGAGAAATTACAAACCGGAAAGCCAGCGAAGTCCGGGGGCTCATGATTCCAACATCCAAATCGGAGACAAGGTGGTAGTCAAAGATCGACACCCTGGGTGGAAGTTTCGAACTCCGTTTGAGCCCGAAACATGGACTGTAACAGAAAGGCAAGGAACGATGGTGACAGCCCGCAAAGGACACCTCCAAGTCACCCGAAATGTGTCGTGTTTCAAACGAGTGATCAGGGGTGGTCCATGTGGTGAAGATGGTGATGATGAGGCTGAGAATCCCTGCGGGCCCTCCCCGGCATCTTCTGAAGTCAGTGACCACATCCCAGAAAGAGAGCTCTCGGGGACCCGAGAAGCTGTCACCCGACCAGGGTTGGCCATGTCGGAACACGATGGTGGCTCACCAGGGGCGCCTTAGAGACTGCCGGAAGCAAGGCAGTGGCCAGGAGTCAGCGATACCACCTCAGGGCTAACCCGGTGCCGAGCCAAAAGTTTAAGGACTTTCTGTGTCTGTCCCCATGAACTTTAATGACTTTGGTGACGTCAACCAAAAGAAGGAAGGGATGTAGAGAGCCATCCGGGCTCTCTTCTACAATGTAGCGATTCGCATACACGCACGCACCTCTCGGGGCGGGCTCGTCCCGAGAGTATAAATAAACGGCGGAAGACCGCTCGGGGTCTTCGCGCCAACATAGAGTGCAACACGGTGTCTGTGTGATTATTGCTGTGTGTCCCCGCTGCGGCCTAGAGCCTTCGGGTGACACATCACAACAATGCCTTTTATTTATCTATTTTAAAAACCAACACATAAATAAAAGGCATTGCCATTTACCATGCCAATAGCTGAATCCTCGTAAATGCGAGACCTATTGCATTGCAAATGCTTGTTTTTTAAGTTTGCAGGTCTGAATCTTGTAGTACGCTGATGGCCATACTTGTACACTGTGTATCAGGGAATCTCAGTGGTACTGCTGCCTTCATAGTACCTGTTCAGTGAGTAAGCAATGTTGTACTGCTGCTCTCTGTTCTATACTGTTATATGTTATATGTATCTCCGAAACTTGGACTGTTTCTGGCTGCCATGCTGTACCTGTTCTGATTCTTAGTAAACCTTATCGTTATACTAAGCCCAACGTATATTTCTTGTTACTACTTCTACTTTTTATCACTAGGGGACACCCTAGCTTCATTCATTTCATTCAGCCCAAAATCATAGTTCAGAACAACATTCTAAAACTATTGAAGAAAATGTGCCAGTCCAGAAAGTGAAGAATGTTGTTTTTACCTGAAGGTGCCGCTAGAACTCCACGTATCAGTAAGAAAGTAAAAAGCTCAAGATATCGTTCTTATTCAGTACAGGACTCAGATGACATTGCGGTTCATTTGAACAAGTGAAGCCAAGACTCAAACTGTTTCTCAATGTTTTTGCCATAATTCCTTTTTATTAGTACACCCAAGAAATAATAATGGCCTCCTTTAGAAGCAAGCTTGTCACTTTCGCTTTGTACCATTGCTTGGTACTCTGGACACAGTGAGATCCCGGACTGCTGCTATCTACCTACACAAATGCTCGCTTGGTATGGGATAACAAGCAAGCATGCATGTACACATAAAATCCTGACGAAAAATAAGTCCCGCCTCTCAAAAACAATAAACAAGAGTCATAGGCACCAGGTCATAGGCACTTCTGGGGCTTGGGCCCCACCAATAACGTATGATAAGTACCCAAGTGTTGGGCCAGGACCTTTCACATTGTTTGCTGGCTGAACGTGCGAAGCTCACGCATTGCCAGGCGCCTTCTTTTAGAAAGGGAGGTATGAAGGCGTGATCGGCATTCCTAAAGGGGACTGGGGTGGAGTGTCAAAGACATATAAGGCGAATTCAAAACTATCTCTCATTTCTCATAACTTTAGCACCAAAGGGTTATAACATTAAAGGCTGGCCATTTACTTTACACGTTGAGAAATTGCCCTTTTAAAATGCACCAAACAAGTGTAACACTTGTTTTAAAATATCATTTTGACTCATTTATATGGTCAGCTCCTCAATACGTGGAAAATGAGCATGTGATTTACAATAGTAAAATATCTTAAGTGCTATTTTCACGTTTCCATTTGGGATCATATCTAGTTTATTTTTTATAGTGTTCAATCGTTAGGAAGCCTTTTTAGGGCACCAATAAAAATAAAACATGGCCATAAACCTTTTGGCCCTCTTTATATATGAAAATATGCACTGCAATTCATGTGTGTATGTATATATATGTATGTATATATATATTCACTGAAAAAACCATAGGTTTCAGACACGTTATAGTTAGTTGGACATTTCACTCATACAAAACCATAGAAATTCCCCCGTTATAGTTAGTTCAGCTAACTATAACTCGCGCCCCCGCAATGCACTGCTGATGACGTCACATATTACATCACTCATGACATGGTCAGTGACATCACTGATGACATCACTGATGACATCTCAAATGACATCACTGATGACATCACTGATGACATCATCCAGTGACTGTGTGTTTCTGTAAAGTTTAAATATGTTTAATATATATAGGAAAGGCGTATTGAAGAATGAGTGGGTGTATAAGTGTCTGAATGGATGATTTAGTACGTTAGTGACTGACTCTACAAGTGAGTGATTAAACGTATCTTACTGAAAGCATGGGTTAGTGACTAAACTGTGTGAATGTCTGTATCCGTCTGTTTGTTGGTGTGTAAGTGGATGCATGGATTTGCGAATAGCTACATGAGTGTCTATATGGGTTATTGATTGGTTCTCTGAGTATCTGTATGGCTGCCTGAGTGTTTGTGTGGGTGGGGTGTGTGTGACTCTGTACATAGATGTGTGAGTGGGTGATTCACTGGGTGCATGATTTCAAGAGTGCATCTGTGATGGACTGCTTGGGTGGGTGAGTGTGTGTATGGGTGTGTTAGTGAGTGAATGTATATCTCAGTGGTACATGTGCGAGTAACTACATATGTAAAAGGCAGTATATATGTGTGTTAGAGTATTTAAATGGCTATAAGTGATAGTGTGTGATAGTGAGAGTGGCTGTATGGATGCGTGTGTGCTTGTATCAGTTATTGTATAAGAGCGTAAGAATGTGCTAGTATTTGTATGAGTAAGTGAGCTGTTGTGTGTATAACTGTATAGGTGAGTAAATGGGTGTGTGATTAATTTTTTGCATGACTGACTAGGTGTGTGAGTACCTCTATGGATGAGTGGCGGTGTGTGAGTGTTTATATAGGTGTATGAGTGCATATGATAGTCCTGTACTGAGTGACTGTAAGTATGAGTGACTGTACGGGTGAGTGAGTGGATGTGTGTGTAGACCTAAGAATCAGTGAGTGGGTATGTAGTTTTTGGTGTTGGAGTGTCTATGGTTTTGTGAATGGCAGTCTGTAATTTAGAGTGGGTGTATCAAAAGTTATATTAGGGTGTGAGAAGATGCATGAAATTATCACATGGATGATGTCATCAGTGATGTCATTTGAGATGTCATCAGTGATGTCATGAGTGATGTCACTGACCATGTCATGAGTGATGTAATATGTGACGTCATCAGCAGTGCATTGCGGGCGCGAGTTATAGTTAGCTGAACTAACTATAACGGGGGAATTTCTATGGTTTTGTACGAGTGAAATGTCCAACTAACTATAACTGTCCCTAAAACCTATGGTTTTTTCAGTGAATTTCAAAGGTTTTTTAAATGCTAATTTCTAACTATAACGTGTCTGAAACCTATGGTTTTTTCAGTGAATTTCAAAGGTTTTTTAAATGCTAATTTCTAACTATAACGTGCCTGAAACCTATGATTTTTTAAGTGAATTTCAAAGGTTTTTTAAATGCTAGTTTCTAACTATGCCTACAGAGGTAGGACATGTGAAGAAAGAAGAAAAAACGCACAGAAAGAAGCAAAAGATGTGCAGAAAGAACCAACAGAGGAGCAGAAAGAGGCCTTGTTGCAAAATCATCCTGTGCCCACAACTTTTCAGACGGGTACTGGTGGTAACTGACTCTGACTAACCAGAGCCAGTGCTATGCTAAAAGACACTTAGAATACAGTGAAAACACCTACATACACTAGGGAACACTATGCGTTGGGGTACCCCTGTGATTAGCATGACCTCCTCTGCAAGTCCCTAGTACATAATAGGGCAGGGGGATTAAAACTACCTCTTAAAACGCGCTACAGGGCGTGTTTGCACAGTGGTGAAGGGAGGGGGCCTGAGGTGACGTGTGCAAACGCGCCCCGTGGTGCGTTTTAAGTTGCGGGATAAGTCCCCTTGAATCCTGAGGGTCCCTGGGGCCCAACTAGCCCCCAGGTACCTACAGTTAGGACCACAGAGCTGAGTTTCAGAGAGGCGTTCCGAGGCCACGCACCTTTTTCACCTCTCTGCAATGCAACTCTGTTGTGCTTACTGAAGGTACCTGGTGGGCTAGTTGGCCCCCAGGGTCCCTCAGGATTCAAAGGGAATTAATTCCCCAACTTAAAACGCACCACAGGGCGTGTTTGCGCACATGTCACCTGAGGCCACGCCCCCTCCCTTCACCACTGTGCAAACGCGCCCCGTGGAGCGTTTTAAGTTGGGGGATTAGGTCACCTTGAATCCTGAGGGTCCCTGGGGCCGAACTAGCCCACCAGGTACTTCCAGTAAGCACCACAGGCCTGCGTTGCAACGCCTGTAACAAATTGTGCAGTTGTGTTTAGGTAGTGAAGAGGGTCGTGCTGGGGGTAGTGTTTTAGGGTTTAGGGTAGTTCAGTGGTGTTTGTGTAGTGTAGGGGGTCATGCTGGGGGTAGATTTAGGGTTTAGGGTAGTGCAGTGGTGTTTGGGTAGTGTAGGGAGTCGTGCTGGGGGAGTGTTTTAGGGTTTAGGGTAGTGCAGTGGTGTTTGGGTAGTGTAGGGGGTCGTGCTGGGGGTAGTGTTTTAGGGTTTAGGGTAGTGCAGTGGTGTTTGGGTAGTGTAGGGGGTCGTGCTGGGGGTAGTGATTTAGGGTAGTGCAGTGGTGTTTGGGTAGTGTAGGGGGTACTGCTGGGGGTAGTGTTTTAGGGTTTAGGGTAGTGCAATGGTGTTTGGGTAGTGTAGGGGGTACTGCTGGGGGTAGTGTTTTAGGGTTTAGGGTAGTGCAGTGGTGTTTGGGTAGTGTAGGGGTACTGCTGGGGGTAGTGTTTTAGGGTTTAGGGTAGTGCAGTGGTGTTTGGGTAGTGTAGGGGGTCGTGCTGGGGGTAGTGATTTAGGGTAGTGCAGTGGTATTTGGGTAGTGTAGGGGTACTGCTGGGGGTAGTGTTTTAGGGTTTAGGGTAGTGCAATGGTGTTTGGGTAGTGTAGGGGTACTGCTGGGGGTAGTGTTTTAGGGTTTAGGGTAGTGCAGTGGTGTTTGGGTAGTGTAGGGGTACTGCTGGGGGTAGTGTTTTAGGGTTTAGGGTAGTGCAGTGGTGTTTGGGTAGTGTAGGGGTTCGTGCTGGGGGTAGTTTTTAGGGTTTAGGGTAGTGCAGTGGTGTTTGTGTAGTGTAGGGGGTACTGTTTTAGGGTTTAGGGTAGTGCAGTGGTGTTTGTGTAGTGTAGGAGGTCGTGTTTTAGGGTTTAGGGTAGTGCAGTGGTCTTTGGGTAGTGTAGGGAGTCGTGCGGGGGTAGTGTTTTAGGGTTTAGGGTAGTGCAGTGGTCTTTGGGTAGTGTAGGGGGTCGTGCGGGGTAGTGTTTTAGGGATTAGGGTAGTGCATTGGTGTTTGGGTAGTGTAGGGGTCATGCGGGGGTAGTGTTTTAGGGTGTAGGGCAGTGCAGTGGTGTTTGGGTAGTGTAGGGGATCGTGCTGGGGGAGTGTTTTAGGGTTTAGGGCAATGCAGTGGTGTTCGGGTAGTGTAGGGGGTGGTGCTGGGGGAGTGTTTTAGGGTTTAGGGCAGTGCAGTGGTGTTCGGGTAGTGTAGGGGGTCATGCTGGGGGAGTGTTTGAGGGTTTAGGGCAGTGCAGTGGTGTTTGGGTAGTGTAGGGGGTCATGCTGGGGGAGTGTTTGAGGGTTTAGGGCAGTGCAGTCGTGTTCGGGTAGTGTAGGGGGTCGTGCTGGGGGAGTATTTTAGGGTTTAGGGTAGTGCAGTGGTGTTCGGGTAGTGTAGGGGGTCGTGCTGGGGGTAGTGTTCTAGGGTTTAGGGAAGTGCAGTGGTGTTCGGGCAGTATAGGGGGTCGTGCTGGGGGTGGTGTTTTAGGGTTTAGGGCAGTGCAGTGGTGTTCGGGCAGTGTAGGGGGTCGTGCTGGGGGTGGTGTTTCAGGGTTTAGGGCAGTGCAGTGGTGTTCGGGCAGTGTAGGGGTTGTGCAGGGGTGGTGTTTCAGGGTTTAGGGCAGTGCAGTGGTGTTCGGGCAGTGTAGGGGGTCGTGCAGGGGGTGGTGTTTCAGGGTTTAGGGCAGTGGTGTTTGGGCAGTGTAGGGGGTCGTGCTGGGGGTGGTGTTTCAGGGTTTGGGGCAGTGCAGTGGTGTTCGAGCAGTAAAGGGGTCGTGCTGGGGTGGTGTTTCAGGGTTTAGGGCACTGCAGTGGTGTTCAGGCAGTGTAGGGGGCGGTGCAGGGGTGGTGTTTCAGGGTTTAGGGCAGTGCAGTGGTGTTCAGGCAGTGTAGGGGGTGGTGCAGGGGTGGTGTTTCAGGGTTTAGGGCAGTGCAGTGGTGTTCGGGTAGTGTAGGGGTCATGCTGGGGCTGGTGTTTCAGGGTTTAGGGCAGTGCAGTGGTGTTCGGGCAGTGTAGGGGTCTTGCTGGGGCTGGTGTTTCAGAGTCTAGGGCAGTGCAGTGGTGTTCGGGCAGTGTAGGGGTCTTGCTGGGGCTGGTGTTTCAGGGTTTAGGGCAGTGCAGTGGTGTTCGGGCAGTGTAGGGGGTCGTGCTGGGGGTGGTGTTTCAGGGTTTAGGGCAGTGCAGTGGTGTTCGGGCAGTGTAGGGGGTCGTGCTGGGGCTAGTGTTTCAGGGTTTAGGGCAGAGCAATGGTGTTCAGGCAGTGTAGGGGTTGTGCTGGAGGTGGTGTTTCAGGGTTTAGGGCAGTGCAGTGGTGTTCGGGCAGTGTAGGGGGTCTTGCTGGGGGTGGTGTTTCAGGGTTTAGGGCAGTGGTGTTCAGGCAGTGTAGGGGGTCTTGCTGGGGGTGATGTTTCAGGGTTTAGGGCAGTGCAGTGGTGTTCAGGCAGTGTAGGGGGTCGTGCTGGGGGTGGTGTTTCAGGGTTTTGGGCAGTGCAGTGGTGTTCCGGCAGTGTAGGGTGTCGTGCTGCGGGGTGGTGTTTCAGGGTTTAGGGCAGTGCAGTGGTGTTCGGGCAGTGTAGGGGGTCATGCTGGGCTAGTGTTTCAGGGTTTAGGGCAGAGCAATGGTGTTCAGGCAGTGTAGGGGGTTGTGCTGGAAGGTGGTGTTTCAGGGTTTAGGGCAGTGCAGTGGTGTTCGGGCAGTGTAGGGGGTCTTGCTGGGGGTGGTGTTTCAGGGTTTAGGGCAGTGGTGTTCAGGCAGTGTAGGGGGTCTTGCTGGGGGTGATGTTTCAGGGTTTAGGGAAGTGCAGTGGTGTTTGGGCAGTGTAGGGGGTCATGCTGGGGGTGGTGTTTCAGGGTCTAGGGCAGTGCAGTGGTGTTCGGGCAGTGTAGGGTGTCGTGCTGAGGGGTGGTGTTTCAGGGTTTAGGGCAGTGCAGTGGTGTTCAGGCAGTGTAGGGGGTCGTGCAGGAGGTGGTGTGTCAGGGTTTAGGGCAGTGCAGTGGTGTTTGGGCAGTGTAGGGGGTCGTGCAGGGGGTGGTGTTTCAGGGTTTAGGGCAGTGCAGTGGTGTTCCGGCAGTGTAGGGGGTCGTGCAGGGGGTGGTGTTTCAGGGTTTAGGGCAGTGCAGTGGTGTTTGGGTAGTGTAGGGGTCATGCTGGGGGTGGTGTTTCAGGGTTTAGGGCAGTGCAGTGGTGTTCGGGCAGCGTAGGGTGTCGTGCTGAGGGGTGGTGTTTCAGGGTTTAGGGCAGTGCAGTGGTGTTCGGGCAGTGTAGGGGGTCGTGCAGGGGGTGGTGTTTCAGGGTTTAGGGCAGTGCAGTGGTGTTTGGGCAGTGTAGGGGTCGTGCAGGGCGTGGTGTTTCAGGGTTTAGGGCAGTGCAGTGGTGTTCGGCCAGTGTAGGTGGTCTTGCTGGGGGTGGTGTTTCAGGGTTTAGTGCAGTGGTGTTCGGGCAGTGTAGGGGGTCTTGCTGGGGGTGGTGTTTCAGGGTTTAGGGCAGTGCAGTGGTGTTCGGGCAGTGTAGGGGTCTTGCTGGGGCTGGTGTTTCAGGGTTTAGGGCAGTGCAGTGGTGTTCGGGCTGTGTAGGGGTCGTGCTGGGGCTGGTGTTTGAGGGTTTAGGGCAGTGCAGTGGTGTTCGGGCAGTGTAGGGGGTCATGCTGGGGCTGGTGTTTCAGGGTTTAGGGCAGTGCAGTGGTTTTCGGGCAATGTAGGCGGTCGTGCTGGGGCTGGTGTTTCAGGGTTTAGGGCAGTGCAGTGGTGTTCGGGCAGTGTACGGGTTGTGCTGGGGCTGGTGTTTCAGGGTTTAGGGCAGTGCAGTGGTGTTCGGGCAGTGTAGGGGGTCGTGCTGGGGGTGGTGTTTCAGGGTTTAGGGCAGTGCAGTGGTGTTCGGGCAGTGTATGGGGTCGTGCTGGGGCTGGTGTTTCAGGGTTTAGGGCAGTGCAGTGGTGTTCGGGCAGTGTAGGGGGTCGTGCTGGGGCTAGTGTTTCAGGGATTAGGGGAGAGCAGTGGTGTTTGGGCAGTGTAGGGGGTCGTGCTGGGGGTGGTGTTTCAGGGTTTAGGGCAGTGCAGTGGTGTTCGGGCAGTGTAGGGGGTCTTGCTGGTGGTGGTGTTTCAGGGTTTTAGGGCAGTGGTGTTCAGGCAGTGTAGGTGGTCTTGCTGGGGGTGATGTTTCAGGGTTTAGGGCAGTGCAGTGGTGTTCGGGCAGTGTAGGGGGTCTTGCTGGGGATAGTGTTTCAGGGTTTAGGGCAGTGCAGTGGTGTTCGTGCAGTGTAGGGGGTCGTGCTGGGGGTGGTGTTTCAGGGTTTAGGGCAGTGCAGTAGTGTTCGGGCAGTGTAGGGGGTCGTGCAGGGGTGGTGTTTTAGGGTTTAGGGCAGTGCAGTGGTGTTCGGGCAGTGTAGGGGGTCGTGCTGGGGGTGGTGTTTCAGGGTTTAGGGCAGTGCAGTGGTGTTCGGGCAGTGTAGGGGTCCTGCAGGGGTGGTGTTTCAGGGTTTAGGGCAGTGCAGTGGTGTTCGGGCAGTGTAGGGGGTCGTGCTGGGGCTGGTGTTTCAGGGTTTAGGGCAGTGCAGTGGTGTTTGGGTAGTGTAGGGGGTACTGCTGGGGGTAGTGTTTTAGGGTTTAGGGTAGTGCAGTGGTGTTTGGGTAGTGTAGGGGTCGTGCTGGGGGTAGTGATTTAGGGTAGTGCAGTGGTGTTTGGGTAGTGTAGGGGGTACTGCTGGGGGTAGTGTTTTAGGGTTTAGGGTAGTGCAATGGTGTTTGGGTAGTGTAGGGGGTACTGCTGGGGGTAGTGTTTTAGGGTTTAGGGTAGTGCAGTTGTGTTTGGGTAGTGTAGGGGGTTCTGCTGGGGGTAGTGTTTTAGGGTTTAGGGTAGTGCAGTGGTGTTTGGGTAGTGTAGGGGTTCATGCTGGGGGTAGTTTTTAGGGTTTAGGGTAGTGCAGTGGTGTTTGTGTAGTGTAGGGGTAGTGTTTTAGGTTTAGGGTAGTGCAGTGGTGTTTGTGTAGTGTAGGAGGTCGTGTTTTAGGGTTTAAGGTAGTGCAGTGGTCTTTGGGTAGTGTAGGAGTCGTGCGGGGGTAGTGTTTTAGGGTTTAGGGTAGTGCAGTGGTCTTTGGGTAGTGTAGGGGGTCGTGCAGGGGTAGTGTTTTAGGGATTAGGGTAGTGCATTGGTGTTTGGGTAGTGTAGGGGTCATGCGGGGGTAGTGTTTTAGGGTTTAGGGCAGTGCAGTGGTGTTTGGGTAGTGTAGGGGTCGTGCCGGGGGAGTGTTTTAGGGTTTAGGGCAATGCAGTGGTGTTCGGGTAGTGTAGGGGGTCGTGCTGGGGGAGTGTTTTAGGGTTTAGGGCAGTGCAGTGGTGTTCGGGTAGTGTAGGGGGTCATGCTGGGGAGTGTTTGAGGGTTTAGGGCAGTGCAGTGGTGTTTGGGTAGTGTAGGGGGTCATGCTGGGGGAGTGTTTGAGGGTTTAGGGCAGTGCAGTCGTGTTCGGGTAGTGTAGGGGGTCGTGCTGGGGGAGTATATTTGGGTTTAGGGTAGTGCAGTGGTGTTCGGGAAGTGTAGGGGGTCGTGCTGGGGGTAGTGTTCTAGGGTTTAGGGAAGTGCAGTGGTGTTCGGGCAGTGTAGGGGTCGTGCTGGGGGTGGTGTTTTAGGGTTTAGGGCAGTGCAGTGGTGTTCGGGCAGTGTAGGGGGTCGTGCTGGGGGTGGTGTTTCAGGGTTTAGGGCAGTGCAGTGGTGTTCGGGCAGTGTAGGGGTTGTGCAGGGGTGGTGTTTCAGGGTTTAGGGCAGTGCAGTGGTGTTCGGGCAGTGTAGGGGTCATGCAGGGGGTGGTGTTTCAGGGTTTAGGGCAGTGGTGTTTGGGCAGTGTAGGGGGTCGTGCTGGGGGTGGTGTTTCAGGGTTTGTGGCAGTGCAGTGGTGTTCGAGCAGTAAAGGAGGTCGTACTGGGGTGGTGTTTCAGTGTTTAGGCAC
Source organism: Calotriton arnoldi (assembly GCA_963921515.1). Taxonomy (NCBI): domain Eukaryota; kingdom Metazoa; phylum Chordata; class Amphibia; order Caudata; family Salamandridae; genus Calotriton; species Calotriton arnoldi. The sequence goes on along the minus strand of CAWUFW010010960.1, from coordinate 230,247 downwards.
TGCAGTGGTGTTCAGGCAGTGTAGGGGGCGGTGCAGGGGTGGTGTTTCAGGGTTTAGGGCAGTGCAGTGGTGTTCGGGCAGTGTAGGGGTGGTGCAGGGGTGGTGTTTCAGGGTTTAGGGCAGTGCAGTGGTGTTCGGGCAGTGTAGGGGGTCATGCTGGGGCTGGTGTTTCAGGGTTTAGGGCAGTGCAGTGGTGTTCGGGCAGTGTAGGGGGTCTTGCTGGGGCTGGTGTTTCAGAGTCTAGGGCAGTGCAGTGGTGTTCGGGCAGTGTAGGGGGTCTTGCTGGGGCTGGTGTTTCAGGGTTTAGGGCAGTGCAGTGGTGTTCGGGCAGTGTAGGGGTCGTGCTGGGGGTGGTGTTTCAGGGTTTAGGGCAGTGCAGTGGTGTTCGGGCAGTGTGGGGGTCTTGCTGGGGATAGTGTTTCAGGGTTTAGGGCAGTGCAGTGGTGTTCGTGCAGTGTAGGGGGTCATGCTGGGGGTGGTGTTTCAGGGTTTAGGGCAGTGCAGTAGTGTTCGGGCAGTGTAGGGGGTCGTGCAGGGGTGGTGTTTTAGGGTTTAGGGCAGTGCAGTGGTGTTCGGGCAGTGTAGGGGTCGTGCTGGGGGTGGTGTTTCAGGGTTTAGGGCAGTGCAGTGGTGTTCGGGCAGTGTAGGGGGTCCTGCAGGGGGTGGTGTTTCAGGGTTTAGGGCAGTGCAGTGGTGTTCGGGCAGTGTAGGGGGTCGTGCTGGCGCTGGTGTTTCAGGGTTTAGGGTAGTGCAGTGGTGTTTGGGTAGTGTAGGGGGTACTGCTGGGGGTAGTGTTTTAGGGTTTAGGGTAGTGCAGTGGTGTTTGGGTAGTGTAGGGGGTCGTGCTGGGGGTAGTGATTTAGGGTAGTGCAGTGGTGTTTGGGTAGTGTAGGGGGTACTGCTGGGGGTAGTGTTTTAGGGTTTAGGGTAGTGCAATGGTGTTTGGGTAGTGTAGGGGGTACTGCTGGGGGTAGTGTTTTAGGTTTAGGGTAGTGCAGTGGTGTTTGGGTAGTGTAGGGGTTCTGCTGGGGGTAGTGTTTTAGGGTTTAGGGTAGTGCAGTGGTGTTTGGGTAGTGTAGGGGTTCGTGCTGGGGGTAGTTTTTAGGGTTTAGGGTAGTGCAGTGGTGTTTGTGTAGTGTAGGGGTAGTGTTTTAGGGTTTAGGGTAGTGCAGTGGTGTTTGTGTAGTGTAGGAGGTCGTGTTTTAGGGTTTAGGGTAGTGCAGTGGTCTTTGGGTAGTGTAGGGAGTCGTGCGGGGTAGTGTTTTAGGTTTAGGGTAGTGCAGTGGTCTTTGGGTAGTGTAGGGGGTCGTGCAGGAGTAGTGTTTTAGGGATTAGGGTAGTGCATTGGTGTTTGGGTAGTGTAGGGGTCATGCGGGGGTAGTGTTTTAGGGTTTAGGGCAGTGCAGTGGTGTTTGGGTAGTGTAGGGGGTCGTGCCGGGGGAGTGTTTTAGGGTTTAGGGCAATGCAGTGGTGTTCGGGTAGTGTAGGGGGTCGTGCTGGGGGAGTGTTTTAGGGTTTAGGGCAGTGCAGTGGTGTTCGGGTAGTGTAGGGGGTCATGCTGGGGGAGTGTTTGAGGGTTTAGGGCAGTGCAGTGGTGTTCGGGTAGTGTAGGGGGTCATGCTGGGGGAGTGTTTGAGGGTTTAGGGCAGTGCAGTCGTGTTCGGGTAGTGTAGGGGTCGTGCTGGGGGAGTATTTTAGGGTTTAGGGTAGTGCAGTGGTGTTCGGGTAGTGTAGGGGGTCGTGCTGGGGGTAGTGTTCTAGGGTTTAGGGAAGTGCAGTGGTGTTCGGGCAGTGTAGGGGTCGTGCTGGGGGTGGTGTTTTAGGGTTTAGGGCAGTGCAGTGGTGTTCGGGCAGTGTAGGGGGTCGTGCTGGGGGTGGTGTTTCAGGGTTTAGGGCAGTGCAGTGGTGTTCGGGCAGTGTAGGGGGTTGTGCAGGGGGTGGTGTTTCAGGGTTTAGGGCAGTGCAGTGGTGTTCGGGCAGTGTAGGGGGTCATGCAGGGGGTGGTGTTTCAGGGTTTAGGGCAGTGGTGTTTGGGCAGTGTAGGGGGTCGTGCTGGGGGTGGTGTTTCAGGGTTTGTGGCAGTGCAGTGGTGTTCGAGCAGTAAAGGAGGTCGTACTGGGGTGGTGTTTCAGTGTTTAGGGCACTGCAGTGGTGTTCAGGCAGTGTAGGGGGCGGTGCAGGGGGTGGTGTTTCAGGGTTTAGGGCAGTGCAGTGGTGTTCGGGCAGTGTAGGGGTGGTGCAGGGGTGGTGTTTCAGGGTTTAGGGCAGTGCAGTGGTGTTCGGGCAGTGTAGGGGTCATGCTGGGGCTGGTGTTTCAGGGTTTAGGGCAGTGCAGTGGTGTTCGGGCAGTGTAGGGGTCTTGCTGGGGCTGGTGTTTCAGAGTCTAAAGCAGTGCAGTGGTGTTCGGGCAGTGTAGGGGGTCTTGCTGGGGCTGGTGTTTCAGGGTTTAGGGCAGTGCAGTGGTGTTCGGGCAGTGTAGGGGGTCGTGCTGGGGGTGGTGTTTCAGGGTTTAGGGCAGTGCAGTGGTGTTCGGGCAGTGTAGGGGGTCGTGCTGGGGCTAGTGTTTCAGGGTTTAGGGCAGAGCAATGGTGTTCAGGCAGTGTAGGGGGTTGTGCTGGAGGTGGTGTTTCAGGGTTTAGGGCAGTACAGTGGTGTTCGGGCAGTGTAGGGGTCTTGCTGGGGGTGGTGTTTCAGGGTTTAGGGCAGTGGTGTTCAGGCAGTGTAGGGGTCTTGCTGGGGGTGATGTTTCAGGGTTTAGGGCAGTGCAGTGGTGTTCGGGCAGTGTAGGGAGTCGTGCTGGGGGTGGTGTTTCAGGGTTTTGGGCAGTGCAGTGGTGTTCCGGCAGTGTAGGGTGTCGTGCTGCGGGGTGGTGTTTCAGGGTTTAGGGCAGTGCAGTGGTGTTCGGGCAGTGTAGGGGTCATGCTGGGCTAGTGTTTCAGGGTTTAGGGCAGAGCAATGGTGTTCAGGCAGTGTAGGGGTTGTGCTGGAGGTGGTGTTTCAGGGTTTAGGGCAGTGCAGTGGTGTTCGGGCAGTGTAGGGGGTCTTGCTGGGGGTGGTGTTTCAGGGTTTAGGGCAGTGGTGTTCAGGCAGTGTAGGGGGTCTTGCTGGGGGTGATGTTTCAGGGTTTAGGGCAGTGCAGTGGTGTTTGGGCAGTGTAGGGGGTCATGCTGGGGGTGGTGTTTCAGGGTCTAGGGCAGTGCAGTGGTGTTCGGGCAGTGTAGGGTGTCATGCTGAGGGGTGGTGTTTCAGGGTTTAGGGCAGTGCAGTGGTGTTCAGGCAGTGTAGGGGGTCGTGCAGGGGGTGGTGTGTCAGGGTTTAGGGCAGTGCAGTGGTGTTTGGGCAGTGTAGGGGTCGTGCAGGGGTGGTGTTTCAGGGTTTAGGGCAGTGCAGTGGTGTTCCGGCAGTGTAGGGGTCGTGCAGGGGGTGGTGTTTCAGGGTTTAGGGCAGTGCAGTGGTGTTTGGGTAGTGTAGGGGGTCATGCTGGGGGTGGTGTTTCAGGGTTTAGGGCAGTGCAGTGGTGTTCGGGCAGCGTAGGGTGTCGTGCTGAGGGGTGGTGTTTCAGGGTTTAGGGCAGTGCATTGGTGTTCGGGCAGTGTAGGGGGTCGTGCAGGGGGTGGTGTTTCAGGGTTTAGGGCAGTGCAGTGGTGTTTGGGCAGTGTAGGGGTCATGCAGGGCGTGGTGTTTCAGGGTTTAGGGCAGTGCAGTGGTGTTCGGCCAGTGTAGGTGGTCTTGCTGGGGGTGGTGTTTCAGGGTTTAGTGCAGTGGTGTTCGGGCAGTGTAGGGGGTCTTGCTGGGGGTGGTGTTTCAGGGTTTATGGCAGTGCAGTGGTGTTTTGGCAGTGTAGGGGGTCTTGCTGGGGCTGGTGTTTCAGGGTTTAGGGAAGTGCAGTGGTGTTCGGGCTGTGTAGGGGGTCGTGCTGGGGCTGGTGTTTGAGGGTTTAGGGCAGTGCAGTGGTGTTCGGGCAGTGTAGGGGGTCATGCTGGGGCTGGTGTTTCAGGGTTTAGGGCAGTGCAGTGGTTTTCGGGCAATGTAGGCGGTCGTGCTGGGGCTGGTGTTTCAGGGTTTAGGGCAGTGCAGTGGTGTTCGGGCAGTGTACGGGGTCGTGCTGGGGCTGGTGTTTTAGGGTTTAGGGCAGTGCAGTGGTGTTCGGGCAGTGTAGGGGGTCGTGCTGGGGTGGTATTTCAGGGTTTAGGGCAGTGCAGTGGTGTTTGGGCAGTGTAGGGGGTCGTGCTGGGGCTGGTGTTTCAGGGTTTAGGGCAGTGCAGTGGTGTTCGGGCAGTGTAGGGGGTCGTGCTGGGGCTGGTGTTTCAGGGTTTTGGGCAGAGCAGTGGTGTTCGGGCAGTGTAGGGGTCGTGCTGGGGGTGGTGTTTCAGGGTTTAGGGCAGTGCAGTGGTGTTCGGGCAGTGTAGGGGGTCTTGCTGGTGGTGGTGTTTCAGGGTTTAGGGCAGTGGTGTTCGGGCAGTGTAGGGGGTCTTGCTGGGGGTGATGTTTCAGGGTTTAGGGCAGTGCAGTGGTGTTCGGGCAGTGTAGGGGGTCTTGCTGGGGATAGTGTTTCAGGGTTTAGGGCAGTGCAGTGGTGTTCGTGCAGTGTAGGGGGTCGTGCTGGGGGTGGTGTTTCAGGGTTTAGGGCAGTGCAGTAGTGTTCGGGCAGTGTAGGGGTCGTGCAGGGGGTGGTGTTTCAGGGTTTAGGGCAGTGCAGTGGTGTTCGGGCAGTGTAGGGGGTCGTGCTGGGGGTGGTGTTTCAGGGTTTAGGGCAGTGCAGTGGTGTTCGGGCAGTGTAGGGGGTCCTGCAGGGGGTGGTGTTTCAGGGTTTAGGGCAGTGCAGTGGTGTTCGGGCAGTGTAGGGGGTCGTGCTGGGGCTGGTGTTTCAGGGTTTAGGGCAGTGCAGTGGTGTTCGGGCAGTGTAGGGGGTCTTGCTGGGGGTGGTGTTTCAGGGTTTAGGGCAGTGGTGTTCGGGCAGTGTAGGGGGTCTTGCTGGGGGTAGTGTTTCAGGGTTTAGGGCAGTGCAGTTGTGGTCGTGCAGTGTAGGGGGTCGTGCTGGGGATGGTGTTTCAGGGTTTAGGGCAGTGCAGTAGTGTTCGGGCAGTGTAGGGGGTCGTGCAGGGGGTGGTGTTTCAGGGTTTAGGGCAGTGCAGTGGTGTTCGGGCAGTGTAGGGGGTCGTGCTGGGGCTTGTGTTTCAGGGTTTAGGGCAGTGCAGTGGTGTTCGGGCAGTGTAGGTGGTCATGCTGGGGCTGGTGTTTCAGGGTTTAGGGCAGTGCAGTGGTGTTCGGGCAGTGTAGGGGTCGTGCTGGGGCTGGTGTTTCAGGGTTTAGGGCAGTGCAGTGGTGCTCGGGCAGTGTAGGGGGTCGTGCTGGGGGTGGTGTTTCAGGGTTTAGGGTAGTGCAGTGGTGTTCGGGCAGTGTAGGGGGTCGTGCTGGGGCTGGTGTTTCAAGGTTTAGGGCAGTGCAGTGGTGTTCGGGCAGTGTAGGGGGTCGTGCTGGGGCTGGTGTTTCAGGGTTTTGGGCAGAGCAGTGGTGTTCGGGCAGTGTAGGGGGTCGTGCTGGGGGTGGTGTTTCAGGGTTTAGGGCAGTGCAGTGGTGTTCGGGCAGTGTAGGGGGTCGTGCTGGGGGTGGTGTTTCAGGGTTTAGGGCAGTGGTGTTCGGGCAGTGTAGGGGTGTTGCTGGGGGTGATGTTTCAGGGTTTCGGGCAGTGCAGTGGTGTTCGGGTAGTGTAGGGGGTCTTGCTGGGGGTAGTGTTTCAGGGTTTAGGGCAGTGCAGTGGTGTTCGGGCAGTGTAGGGGGTCGTGCTGGGGGTGGTGTTTCAGGGTTTAGGGCAGTGCAGTGGTGTTCGGGCAGTGTAGGGGGTCGTGAAGGGGTGGTGTTTCAGGGTTTAGGGCAGTGCAGTGGTGTTCGGGCAGTGTAGGGGGTCGTGCTAGGGGTGGTGTTTCAGGGTTTAGGGCAGTGCAGTGGTGTTCGGGCAGTGTAGGGGGTCGTGCAGGGGCTGGTGTTTCAGGGTTTAGGGCAGTGCAGTGGTGTTCGGGCAGTGTAGGGGTCGTGCTGGGGGTAGTGTTTTAGGGTTTAGGGTAGTGCAGTGGTGCTTGTGTAGTGTAGGGGGTCGTGCTGGGGGTAGTGTTTTAGGGTTTAGGGTAGTGCAGTCGTGTTTGTGTAGTGTAGGGGGTCATGTTTTAGGGTAGTGCAGTGGTGTTTGGGTAGTGTAGGGGGTCGTGCTGGGGGTAGTGTTTTAGGATTTAGGTTAGTGCAGTGGTGTTTGGGTAGTGTAGGGGGTCGTGCTGGGGGTAGTGTTTTAGGGTTTAGGGTAGTGCAGTGGTGTTTGTATAGTGTAGGGGGTCATGCTGGGGGTAGTGTTTTAGGGTTTAGGGTAGTGCAGTGGTGCTTGTGTAGTGTAGGGGGTCGTGCTGGGGGTAGTGTTTTAGGGTTTAGGGTAGTGCAGTGGTGTTTGTGTAGTGTAGGGGTCATGTTTTAGGGTAGTGCAGTGGTGTTTGGGTAGTGTAGGGGGTCGTGCTGGGGGTAGTGTTTTAGGATTTAGGTTAGTGCAGTGGTCTTTGGGTAGTGTAGGGGGTCGTGCTGGGGGTAGTGTTTTAGGGGTAAGGGTAGTGCAGTGGTGTTTGTGTAGTGTAGGGGGTCATGCTGGGGGTAGTGTTTTAGGGTTTAGGATAGTGCAGTGGTGCTTGTGTAGTGTAGGGGTCGTGCTGGGGTAGTGTTTTAGGGTTTAGGGTAGTGCAGTGGTGTTTTTGTAGTGTAGGGGGTCATGTTTCAAGATGCAACGCTCCAATACCTGACCAGTCTGCACTACATAAAACTGCAAAAAACTAAAAATAAAAAGTGTTTTGCACACTTTTGTCATTGGGCTATATGTGGGCTACATCTGGGTAATATTTGTGCTACATTTGGGCTCTTTTTCACTGGTGTCCATCTTGGAAGACTTCTTTGTTATGAAGTTTCCTAATTTCCTCATTTACTGCAGTCTCCTCAGTAGGAAATGCTTTCAGTTTTTTACTTTGATTCCATCAAGAAGGCATTCAGATGTGTCTCACATTTGCCATACATTCAGAATGTTAGCACTCTAGTTGCTCATTAGATCACTGTAGTAAAGCTACTGCTCACCAGGGAGTTAACTGGAAGTCTGCTGCTGTTATTGACAGTGATTGTTTCAGTCTGCATGTCAGAATTTTCTAATGAAATAGAAGAGGATTTGAGATCTCACTTAAAACATGCCCTAATTTTTCTTTCTGCAGCACTAACCATAATTTCTATTTCAAAAAGAACCCCTCATTTTGTTCCTTTTTAAATTAAATGTTTTAAGTGTTACCGGTTTATTCCAATCAAGATGGCTTCAGGTGTGCCATACTTTTGTCATAAGTAAGGCTGTTAGCGCTCAAGTTGTTCTTTAGAACACTCTGGGAAGCTGCAGTAGAACACAAAGGCATCAACTGACAGTCTCTGCCCTTGTTGGATGTACATGTTTTACTGAGAATGTCAGACTTCATTCTCACATGACTGAGAAAGATAATGTGAATTTACAGAAAATATGCTCTCATTTTAGCTTCTGGAGCACCTTCCAAAACTCTATGCGACAAGCATGTGAAAATAGTTTTCTCTCAAACATGATTCATGAGATCCCAGCATAAGGTTTTTCACAGGGTAAAATCACCTTAGAACACACCACAATTCCTGAAATTAGTATGGTACCATCAACAAATGAATTCTAATGTAACTAAAGTCTGTTATCACCCTTTATAGTTCTCCTTTTGGTAACCCTCAAAATCTTTGATTCACTACAATGCATTTCAATGGGGTACTATCATGTATATTGGTCTCAAGATGGCTGCCAGCAATTCCAGGATGAAGTGCTGACAGCCAATCAGATCTCACAATGACATGTGTGGTTAGGCTCCGCCCAGATATATATGTGATTTTACTTTTGATTTTCTCAGGAACTACTGAACGGATTTACACCATTTAAGCAAAAGGCACGACACTGAACCAAGGGCTACCTCTTTGCCAAATTTGGTGTAATTCCATTCAGCAGTTCGGGCTGTAGCTGCGACTAAAGATTCCTATGGAAAAATGAATGGGGAAAACACGTTTTGGGACCACCCTTTTTTCTCGGCCCCCGCTTGACGAATCACCCCGAGACTTTCAGGATAGGAGCGAAACTTTCGCGAAGATTCGTCAACCGGCGCCAACGTTATTTCAAATAGAATGTTGCGGATTTCCTATGGAAAATAGGTCCTAACTATAACTATCTACTGGCGACCGCCAGTAGATAATATATATATATATATATATATATATATATATATATATATATATGTATATATATATATATATATATGTATATTTATATATATGCCACACGTTATTCGATACCCAAAGGTCCGCGGGGAAGGAAACAGCCACTCCGACAAGGTCAGTGGATTTGCAATATTTTTAATTTTTCGGCAGACAAAGAGACACGTTTCGACTCCTTGCATTCTTGATCACATCATCATATCAGTGTATTTCAGGCACATAAATACTACGTCATGGTGCGCACCCTGACTCAATCAACATAGAAGATAGACTGTCGCTGGTGGCATATATATGCGTGATTCCCAAAAACAAAATTATATTGTGTGCATAATCAACCAATTATATTTCAAAGTGATAAAAGAAAAAGTAACATTGAATTTCCTCAACCATTTGTGTGCAACGTATTTTCATACAATAACGGGGGGAATGTGAACTTCCATTTAGCCGATTAATGTATCTAATACTGACTGGGACTGCAATCCCCATGAGGCCTTAAAGTCCTTCCCCTCTTGAAACAGGAGTGCACCGCTACGGACCCTCTCCTGGTGTAGTGGCGTGGCGAGGATCGGTCGGACCTCGCGCATAGCGAGTGCAATTTGACTCGGAAGGAGTACATGGAGCCACGCCCCCCGTCTTCAAACTAAAAGAACGCTGTGGAGATCTTTGAAACTACCAGCGGTGTGTCGGTGGTTGTTGAGGAGTCGGAGGACCCTGGACATCGACCAAATCCCGTGGTAAGGAGCGACAGTGTGTTCAGTATAGCATTGACGGGTTGGGAGATTTCCTGACAACGGAGTGATTTGTTTTTGGGATAGACCCATCCAATTTGGGACAGGTTACAGAGGCTGTTGAAATAAATCACCGCTTATTATGGCAGCCCAAGACGCGCTGCGTGACCGGGAGGCTGCAGCAGAAGAACTATTTGTAAATTTGCACGGTCAATGACCGGACGAAAGAGAAGAGATCCGATTCCAATAATGGAAATGATGTGCGTGGTTTATTAAAGAAATTGGAGAAACTCCAACGCAATGAATTAACGAAATGGTGGGAGAAAAAATCCCTTGAGAAGTATCGGGATGTTGATAGAATACCGCGGGGTTTGCGGGTCATGATTACTCCTACTTTTGAAAATCCGCACCCGGAGATGCTTGCAGAATGGGCCACAAACAATCTTCAGGCCTCAATGAACATGGTAAATATTTTAATAAAATATGCAGAGATTGATAGGAACACCATTGTCAAGGAAATAGATGAATTATTGGCAATTCTTGAAGCTAATGATCAAAAAGAGTTAATCAGCAAGAGCAAAGTAGAAATTGCGCTACGATTGAAAAATCATGAAACGGCTATTAAAACACGCAAGGCTTTTCAAATTTGCTCGAGACCGGGACGATTATCTGTTTGGCAGAGTATTTACGTTTGCACGCAAATTCGATAATGTGAAAAGGAACGCTGTGTCTGATCAAGTGATTACATCTACAACACTTGGTGCAAGCGTTAACAACATGATTCAGGGGGATTCTGACTCGCTTACTAGCTATGATTCCGAGGATGGGGCTAGTAGTCTACCGCCGCAATCGGAAGCGGTAGATTCCATTAAACACACGTTGGGTGAACAACTGAGTTTTTTAAACATGGACAGGCGAGCCACCCTCCGTCCCAGGAACAGGCAAAACAACATGCCCGTAGTCCCAGTCAATCCAGGAGGGAGAGGCGCAGGCGGCGCCTCCGACGGATCAAAGAAAGGCAGGGGATGGTGGAGAAAGAATCGATAGTGCAACAGGATAATACTATCATTAATCTAACAAACACGACGTTGTCCACAGCAGAAAGTCAGCTGTTAACTCTGGGGTTATCGTATTGCCCGGAATCCAATTTCTCATACAAGCAAACCCGGGTGGATGTTTATAAGTTTATTCGCAAAATTAAACTCAGGAAATTCTTTGAAATGAATAAACCTCCTACCACCACATCCAGCAATGTGGGCACTGTATCCACCCTCACGGTTGGGGATCTTCCAACTCTCAGTGTATTGCAGTCTTTGGCTGATAATGATGACAACGAGGAAGCAAACACCACGGATTTGACTGTGAGATTGGGGGTCAATGCGGGCGCGGCGGCTGCCAGCCCGTTTAGCCCACAGTCGACATTTTATCCTATGATGCCCAAAGACTGTGTAGATGTCTTTAATGATTTGGTGGTTCAGGATTTAAAACAACTTTATACCCATGTTAATTCCAGGCAAAAGAAATGTAATTATCGCACCAGAAATTATTGGTCTTTGATTAATAAATTGCGTAAAAAACAGGACATTGTTGTGATGAATGCTGATAAGGGCGGAAATATAGTGCTATGGCCCAGGGTAGATTACTTGAGGGAGGCAGATCGACATCTAATGGATACAAATTGCTACACTAAGGCTAACAGGGCTGACTTAACTCTAGTAATAGACACAGTATTGAAGAGTCTGCATACATGGAAAAGACAGGGGTTGTTAAGCAAGAAAGAATTTCTGTTTTTAAAAAATGATTTTCCAACTACTCCAATTATGTACTTTATTCCGAAGGTACATAAGGGGGTTTCCCCTGTCGTAGGCAGACCCATCATTTCAGCCAGAAACAATGTCTTGGAAGCAGTATCCAAATATGTTGATTATTTCCTCCAACCACACATGTTCAACCTACCTTCATTTTTGAGAGATACGGGGGATTTCCTCATGAAAATCAACCAAATGCAGTGGGAAACGGGTTGGTGGCTCATCACCCTGGATATAACATCATTATACACTAGTATAAATCATTCACAAGGTGTAGTGGCAGTCAAACACTTCTTGAATGATCGAGCGATCCACTTACATGAGCATAACGGCATGTTATTGCGTATGATTGAGCTTTGTTTATATAACAATTACTTTCTTTTTAACAAAGTTCCCTATAAACAACTTAGGGGAGTCGCGATGGGTGCATGCTTTTCCCCCACCTATGCCTGTTTGTTGGTTGGGTGGTGGGAGGAGTGCATACTCAAAGTGACACACAAACATGTCTGGGATCAACACATTAAATATTATGGCAGATATATCGATGATATATTTATCATATGGAATGGTACTGAATTTGAGGCCAATCAATTTGTCACTGCCATCAATGACAATTCTTTAAATCTACATTTTACGTCCACCATCAGTCAAGATAAAGTGGAGTTTTTAGATGTGGAGGTTTTTATTACTAACAATCAGATCCAAACATGTCTGCATAGGAAAAGCACTGCTGGCAATTCCACACTACATGCCAGCAGTGCACATCCGCGTCATTTGATTAACAGTATACCGTTCAGAGAATTTCTCCGGATACGGCGTATTTGCAGTTTGGATTCTGATTTGTATAAATATCAAAATGAGGCTTTTGCACGATTTTTGGTTCGGGGATATAACCAGTCCACACTTAGGATAGCCTTGGATAAGGCTAATTCCCGACCACGGGATCTGTGTCTTGTATCTAAAACAAGTCTCCCCAATATTTCTCTTAATCTCTCCACAGTAGAGGATCCGCAAACAATAAGGTTTATTACCACCTACAGCAAACAAGAGAGTAATATCAGAAAAATTATATACAAACATTGGTCAGTGATATTGACAGATTTGATATTACAGTTCTTGTTGCCTAAACGTCCTGAAATAACCTTTAGAAGGGCACCCTCTATGAGGGATGCCTTAGTTAAAAGCTGTCCCGAGGTAGTTATAAAAACCAATTGGTTATCGAAATCTGGCTTTTTTAAGTGTTTGTCGTGCAGGGCATGTAAGTTTGGTCTTAATCTGTCAGAATATTATACTGCTTTCAGTGATAGTCTGATACTTATTAAAGATCATTACACATGTAGAACGGACTTTGCAGTTTACCAATTAGAGTGCACTTGTCATTTGAAATATATTGGCAGTACCAAACTTCCTGTGTTCCAGCGTATTCTACAACACTTACGCGCCATAGTCAATTCAGATGAGAGTTACCCTGTGGCACGGCATTTCAAAGCCGTACATAAAAACAATCTGGGTGACCTGACCTATTCTGTAATAGGAGCAGTTCCCGCCCATTTTCGTGGCGGCAACAGGGAGAAAAATTGAGGCAACTAGAGTCCTCATTTATATTGATGCTTGATACCCGCATCCCGAACGGGTTGAACACCAGTGAGGACTTATATAATTTTCTATAGTGTCACCCAGCTAAAGATCTCGGAGTTACTGCTTCTTTGCTGTTTTATAAAAATCCTCTATGCACACAATAGTTGCACAATGCTTGAACAATTGGGTTGTACTATTGTTAGCAGAACTCGCACAAGTAATATTTGGAATGTCGAATGATCTCACTCTAAATTTAAAGAGTAGCTCTCTGCTCCAGTGTCATCTTTTGGAGTGTTGTTTTTATTCTTCACTTTGCACTTTTTTATATCAATATGCACCAATCCATGATAATGAGTTATGTCGGCGAATATTGTAATGAATCATCATATAGAGAGATTTAAAGTCACCGAATAGTAAATGCCAGATATATAGCTAATTAACTACAATCAATTTATGCAATTGTTTTAACATGCATTTGCACTTTATTTACTATATCACTGTGTCAACTAATGTCATTAGATAAAAGCTATGGTGGAAATATGGAGAATAGCAGCTTAAGGATTGACAGCTGTTCCTTGGGCACTTGCCCTGGATCTTTGTTCCTTTCATATTCCATTGTTCCACTTTTTCGTATTCTTTTTCATATGCAATAATTAAGTTTCAGTGACCCTCTGGGTCTTATGATGTTGACAATAGTGATAATATACTATGCTGGTTTTAATGCAGTTTGCAATATATCATTTGGCAATAACAACAAAAGTCAATGACTTTTATGAGGCTGTTATGTTCAATACCTTACAACGACATTAATTCTACATTGAGTATATGGAATATTTGATTGTAACAATGATTGACAAAATTCGCGACACTCTTAGGTCTATAAGACATGTAATTTTTCATTTCATTTTTTGGTGCAGTTGTTTTTAATTTATTTAAGTATTTCTTCTATGTTCATTTTAATGTTGTTTGAAATTGATTGGTTGCACTCTTCAATAAAAATGAAGCCCGTCACTAGCGCGTCAGGTGATCAAGATCGCTTTGCGATCGAAACGCGTCTGGGGCGGACACTTGTCCACACTATTTTGGTGAAGTATCAAATAAAGCTATGGAGCTGTAAACCTGACGTTTCCTGGAATTGTTTTTTCAACATCGGAAAGGAACAAGTGGTCCGTACCTGCTGTGGTGCTGTGGTGATACCTGCGATGCAGGTTTAACCATAATATATATATATATATATATATATATATATATATATATATATATATATATATATATATGTGTAATATAAATAGCTAAGATTTTACCTCACTTATGACTGTAATGGAGGGAGCGATAAGGAGACAGAAGACTGTGACAGCCCTTCTTTTGCTGAACTGATGCACATTGACTACCACTCATGTTTCACTCTCCTATTTCAATTGGGATTTGATCCCTGCTGTAGTTGTTCAGGCACTTGTAAACTCATGCGCTTAATAAATACGTTGCTTATGGTTCTTGATGTAGGGTGAGGTCTTTAAGTCCAGAGTCTTTTCTATGGACCATCCTGCTTGTGAGTAAAGACATCCAGCAGGGCACACTCGTTATCTCACATCTCCTGGAACTACTCACATCAACTGGGCCACACCAAAAAAGTTGGTGAACCTAGCTCATATGCTCAGGGCTGAATTCATAGGAGTGAGAACTAGCAGGCATAATTAATGACATCACTGTTAGTGATAGTCACATAAGCTTTGATATACATTGTGAGAAATTGGGTTGTTGAATCAGGGGTGGGCTGAAACCCTGCTCAAGCAACATCCACAATCCTTGTCAGGCTGAGCCACAATAAGTTGTTAAATTAACCTGTGCTCAACCCTCTGGTAGTTTGGCACAAAAGTAGTCAGGCCTAACTTGGAAAAATGTATAAAGTATTTATGAAGCTATACACACAGTAATAAACTGAAACACAACACAAAAAAAATCCCACACCAATCAAGAAAAGTAGAGTAAAATGCAATAAATTATTTGACACCATAACAACAAAATTCCAATCAGTAGAACTGGAGATATACAATTTCAAAGGTTTCAGGGAAGAATAGTGCCTAAAAGTGCCACTCACAGCTATTTAGTTGTGTGAAAGTCACAAGTTCAGCTGACCACAATGGCGCGTGGGCCGGATGCAGGAACCAGGTTAGTCTTGCTGAAACAGTTACCTACTAAAGTCTAGTGCGAAGAGTTCGGTTCACAGTCGAGGATGCTGCAAGAAGCAGAGTGAGTGTTGTGGATGGTCATTGCTGTAGCACAAATAGCAGGTTGGGCATCGTGGACAATCATCGTTGTAGCACAAACATCCTTATGGGCATCACATACGGTCATTGCTGGAGATTCTCATTGGCAGTAAACACAGGTTCTCGATGCTGTAGCGCTAAGTGCAGATCTCAAGTTGCCAGTCATGTAATGCCGGAAAGACGGAGCTGCTTTTCTTTGGTTCAGATGCAGAGACACCCTTGCAGTCCTTCTGGCCACCGGATGCTCCCCCCCTCTTATCAAAAGTCAGGTGGTGAAAAACTTGGGCTTTAAATTTGATAGTCAATTGCAATTCCATACCCAAGTAAACTCGGTAGTGGGCACCTGCTTTGCCCTCCTGCGACTTCTTCAGAAGTTTCTGTTCCTATTGTCCTTGGCTGCAAGACAACAAGTGATTCAAGCCCTGATCATATCACATCTTGATTATGGGAACGGCCTTTACTTAGGCATGTCTAAGTACCTGACGGATAGGCTTCAGCTGGTCCAGAATGCAGTGGCCCGAACTATTTTCGGGCTCCCTCGTGATGCTCACCTGTCAAACCTTTTTAGGAGCCTTCATTGGCTGCCAGTGAGGAAAAGGATTATCTTTAAGACACTGCTTGTGACTCAGAAAGCCTTATACGAAATGGTTGTACGATGGTACAATGCAGGTAATTACTTCGCATGCCTTTGCCATGCATTTTTTAGCGCGCATGTTTTTTTACCACGAATATGCATTTACAACGCATGCCAATACCACGCATTGTTTTTAGATTGAAAAACAATGTATTTGTGGGGGGAGACCCCACACCCCCCCAACTTACCTTATATGCGTGGTATTGGCATGCGTTGTAAATGCATATTTGCGGTAAAACTATGCGTGCTAAAAAATGCGTGGTAAAGGCACAACGAGGTAAAAAACTCGTTGTAAGGGCTGTTTCCCATACGGAATGGGCCCTGGCTATTTAAAACACAGGATTTTGTTCTATGCCCCACAGAGAAATCTCCGCTCTGCCAATCTTTTCCTGGCCAGTACCCCACGTATCAAAAAGGCTAGGTCAGGGGGAAAGGCCCTCTCCTTTCTGGGCCCATCCCTTTGGAACAAACTGCCTCCGACCCTTAGAAGCATCAAGTCAACGCCTGTGTTTCGGAAGAAGCTGAAAACTTGGCTTTTTTCCAGCCCATAACTCCTTCTTGTCCCCGCTGACACTTTTCGGCAACCAGCGCCAGGACACTCCTTGGGGTAGCAGATGCGCTTTATAAATACCCCTACACAGACATAGACATAGGACGTGAGCAGTGAAATACTGAAAAAAACAACAATTAAAATACATGCAAAATAAATAAAATAATGGCAAAACTTCACTAAAGTAGACTCATAACTTCCAAAACTGAGGGAGGAACATCGTTGTGTGTCAAAGCAGCTACTTACATTGCCTGAAGTGGTCTGTGGGAGGGTAGCCATTGCAGTGGGATTGCCTCTGGCGGAAGTATTTTCAGCTCCAATGAGTTGCTATTCACACAGTGTAAGTGTTGCATTTAGTGTTTAAGTTCTAGCCCTTCTTACCAGGGACCTGTGCAGCTGATCTAGTCTTAAAGGCACAGGTTCATACTTTTAAAGTAACAGCGGTAACCAGATCTTGAACAAAGACTGACACAGACATTTTGGCAGTGATTCAAGCAACAGCTAAAGGTGAAAAGGCTCCAGACTGCTTTCCATATAAATACTCCTACACTTTTAGTTCACATAACACTCCAATGGCATCTCTGCCCAGAGTGGGAGATAGTGTAAAACCAAATGAGCATGCAGATTAGATCTAATTAAAGCAGCTAATGAGGGGTTAGCAGCTTCCCATGCTGGCATAGATGTTGCCATAGCAATGCCACAGCAGAGGTACTGGTGGCCTTATTTGCCTAAACAAGCTAAAAACTATGTGCAGCAATGTAATATTTACCAAAAAATTAAACATTCTAGTTTTATTTATGACCAGCACAGACTCCTTTTACCAACTCCAATCGCCTGTTTGGTGTAATTTATCTCAATTATATAGAGCCCTTAACATCCACTAATTGATGTAAATATATATTGATTTCGAGTGATTAATGTTCTGAATTCCTATGGGTTTGGTTACAAAGAAATGCTGATGCTCATGGTGGTCATAAAAAACTTGCAGTGCCTAGTAGACATTGGCAAGGTTAATACCTTTCATTCAGTCAATGGTCCTGCATTCGCCTCAAAGGCGTTCAGGGATGCTATATCCACTTTGAGAGTATGTCTGCATTACTCACATCCCTTTCATCCGCAGAGCAATGGGTTAATAGAGCTTGCCAATGGTACCTTGACCGGTAGGGTGTTAAGTACAGGACTGAGTTGGCTACATAATCTGTATGAGGTCCAAAAATAGTTAAATCATCTGCCTAGAGGAGTATTAGGTGTTCATACTCAATACGAGATGCTCTTTGGAGTATTTGTTTATGTACCTGACCTAGATAGTCCTGGAAAACGTGGCGGAAGAACAAAAGTTTGACTTGGACCAACATTTGACAGTCTTACAGAGTATCCAATAGATCAGAGACAAGTTGTCTATTATGTAGTCTTCCAAGACTCTACCACCTGGACAAGAAGGTTTTTACAGCTGCTGACGGGTGGAATCCCAATGTAGGTGAGTCAGTTCAAGAAAAGATTCCTGATAAACAAGTATTTGGGCCATCCTACAGACCACCATTTCCAGTTCAGTTTTTGGGGTAGAAGGCACACAAACCGTAATTTTACATCCTTTGCCTGGTTCTGTGAAAAACAGAAAGGTGATATCAATCACATTAAAAAGCATTAAGTGGCCAATTCTGTTCAGCAGACCTCCTCTGACAGCCTCACAACCTCTCCCTACTCTGAAGGAGCTACCCCAAGAAAGGTACAGTGATACTGATAATTTCACCCTCAATCTGGGGACTCTCAAGCCTGTTGTGTCTCCTGCTTTACATCAAATGCCAAGTTCCGCAGAGGAACCTGAAGCTGAGAATTCCAAAGTCTAATCTACTACTATGGTTTATTATAAACCCCAACTGACCCAACCTCAATGGAAATGATGGCTTTGCAAGAAATAACACTTTATGAAAATGAATCTAACTTCAAAATAGATGATTTGCCAACACACTCTACAGTCACTCAACACCAATGATTACTTTCTGCTCACTATTGGTTTGGTGACAGGTATTTAGTACCCCCGTAGTCCTACTTCTGGATTGCAACTGGAGTGTTTTTCCTTCTAATGTGGCTCATAATGTTTATTGTTATTTTACTTTTGTTACATGTACATGGACACTATATTCTTGCTAAAACTGTGCCCTTAACTGTGTTTCGAGAACTGCAGCCGCATTCTTCTTCACACAGAGCACAACAAGATCATCACGCTGTAATCATCATATCCTGTGCAGGACAGCATGGTTTGGGAAAAATTCCTTATCATATAACGAGATCCAGCGAGTTATTGCAAATGCATTACGTTTTAAAGATTGCAATGGATGATGTAATAATACTTTGTTCCTTTTCAGATGAATGGGACATTAAAATGGGTAAATATATGATGTTGGACCTTCAGACCTATACAACCCAAGATAACAAGAATCCTTATTTAAATGCTGTTAATCATAGAGGAATGTACTATTACCTCATTCTGGCCATCATTACATATGCAGAACTAGCTATCCCCAAGAGGATATACATCTACACACAGTGGGAACAGTGTCAGACACGGCCTTTAAATAGTCACCTGAATTTCCTATAGAAATGTCCTTATTTCAACAGTGCTGACAGTATAGATCCATCAGCTTGTTATTATTCACAAAAGCCCGAGCGGGTCCAACAGAGCGGTATTACAATTAATAAAATAATTTACTCTCATGAGCTTGTTTAAAATCTTGCTATACAAGGCTATGAGTAATTGAAAGAAAACATTCATGAAAAAATATTTGGAGAACAACATTTTGGCAAGTTCAAGGTAAAGAAGCACTTTTCAGATCTTGCATAATACCCAGAGAAATATTTTTCCTGAATGAAACAATCCAGCAGACCATTTGTCTGGGATTTAGATCCTCGAGGTACACCATCTATTGGAAAAGTCAATTTGACACAACTTCCAAATTGACAGAGAAAAGAAAACATCACAGATGCTGAATTAAATTATATGATTCAAATGGTATATAAAACTGTACTTAAT
The DNA here is from genome assembly GCA_963921515.1 of Calotriton arnoldi. NCBI lineage: Eukaryota > Metazoa > Chordata > Amphibia > Caudata > Salamandridae > Calotriton > Calotriton arnoldi. Next base: position 211,359 of record CAWUFW010010960.1, on the reverse strand, counting down.
TACATCCTGAAAGTGTAGCCTTGTGGCCTATTGACACCAATATAATGTATTCATCAATCCCTTTCCAAATCTGCTGGTTCTTCAGCTAATCACCCAGACCCTGGTCTGAGAGATATACACATGTGACTGTTAATTTGTATTGTGTGGATAAGCTGTGCCAAAAATGGCTACCACATTCTAGAATAACAGATGTGAAGGAGCACCTGTCCAAAACATAAGAAAATATGGATTTTAATGATTTCCTTCTAGGTACAAATCCTGCTAAAATGAAACACCTTTTAATTACAGCAGGCTATGCAATTTACAATGGCTGGCAGAAATAATCAGAGAAAGAAGCTGAAGAAAGACTTAGACAAGCTGATAGAGAAATCCTACAGATGATACATAAATGTATAGAAAATGGCATATAAACACTCTCCAAAAGAATGTATTCCCTAAACAATATCTTGTCTCAAACCCTTGATCTTCTGAAAGAGGACTTAAGTCTTCTTCAACATAGACAGTCTCAGTTTCAAGCAATTACATAATTGGCCATTACTCGCACTGCAGTGTGGAAAAGTACCTTGGCAGCTTCTCAATGAAAGCTTTGTTTCTGAACCTATTAAAAATAGCTTGGGGGCTGGTATGAAAGAATGATTAATTCTTTCCTCCACCATGTGTAGGAGTTACTGTTCGAATGATTCTGCCTGACTCAGGAAAATCCTGCATTTATAAGCACATCTGGATGTTCAAACCATCTAGGTCACTCACACCAGTGAGATTCCATCACTTTACACTGGGCTATAACCCTTTGAAGCCAGGTCTTAGCTGTACACTATCAGCTGCACCATCCCAACCCAGCACACACTTCTGAACAATTGCTCCTATTTAATATTAACTAATGAATTTAGTTGTGGACTGGCCCAATGCCAGCCATATTTGTTAACAATATCAGAGATAGTGAAATGTTGTGGATTAACCTTGCATCCCCTTCCTCGAAGAGTGTTTGAAAACATCCCCTGGCCTTGAATAGATACTGATAAAATGTACTTTGATAAATTAAATAAACTAGTTGCAGTTCTGACACAAAAAGAGGTTCTTTTGACCATAGTGGCAGAAACTTATGACTTACGAACAGCCCACTCTATTTCAGAGATTAGGAAAAAGTGACTGACGTGCCCAATCATTTGCCAGCCAAACAAAATGACAATAACTGTTTCAGCTCTTTCAAAATAAAGTGACAATGCGTCTAATAAGATGGACAGTTTTACCCCTCTTTGTATTTTATACTTTGAACTTATTTGCATTGATTAGAACCAATTATATGGCCTAGGTTGCTTCTTCATCAAAACACATATATCCCTAAAAGTCTTTATATATAACATTTACATTTCAATCATATATTTTAAAATGCTTTCAAATGCCTTTTATGATGGTTTATACAATTCGTTACAAAAACAGAGGTCCTTAAAGAACAAAATAAGGTTGCGATAAATATAGACTAGAATCAGCTCTATATTTAAGATGTCCAGCCGGACAGTAAATTTAATGAATCACAAAATTTCAGAGCAATTAAGAGCACAGTAATAGAGTGGGACACAGTCCTGTGTCCTACAAAAACACAAAACAATTACATAAGGACAAAAAACATTTCAGGCAAAACACAAGTAGCTTATGGCCAATATGAATAATAAGGGCAAGCTTTCAAATCAACAGTTACTGCACTTGTTTTAACACATTGGATTAACGTGCAGACTGTTTAACCAAGTCGACGACGTTTCGATCCCTTTTAAAGAATAATAGGATCATCATCAGGACGGGTATTATACAAGCCTGAAACAATACACTGCCTCAGTCTTAAGGGTAATGGAATTGGAAGAACTGGAATGGTAAAACCGGGCAACTGTGTGAGCTCGCAGGGAGCTAATGGTGTGCTGCAATGAGCGGGCCTTGGTATTGGGTTTTTAGGGCAAGGATAGTTATCAAAATTGCTAGCTCAGGATAGCTAGATGATAGACAAAGAACACAAGAGGCCCGGTGAAATGATGCATGTGAATCCGAACCCGTGCACAATGGCCGTGATATCACGGCCTTGTTTGATTAAAATAGGTTTATACAATTCAACGTTGTATTATATATGATTTTTACATGATATTTTAGAAAAATGATTTTTGGTATTCAATGCTTTTTTAGTACAGTGCATGGCTGAAAATGAACCTATCTCAAACCACATCCCGGGAAATGTTGTGAACAGCATGTCAGGGCTAACTCTGTTGGTCTACTTTAACTACATGCTTGCTGTCAGCTTCTCTTCATTGTTAATAGAAAGTGTGAAGTTTCTAGAGAATACCCGAATTGTCGATATTTTCATGGCCAACTCTGAAGGGTGGCATGTTTTTGTTTACAATAATTGGCGCAATTATTACAATATGACACATTGCAGTGTAAGCCTATTGTTTACAAAGATGGATTCTTTTTATCAACATATGGGTTGACCCGATGCATTTCGTGCCATGTTAGTTTTGTGTGACAGTAGGCTTGGTGTCTCCAAAACCTGTTTCATTTTGTAAATAAGAGATAAAGTCAATGGTCAAATGGTATAAAAACCCCAGGATTTGACCATTGATTAGGAGAGGTCTTCATGCCAGAGCTATTGCCAGAGTTCACAGCTGATTGCTGAGCCCCCTGCTCTCCGTCAGAGAGTTGATTCCAGAAGCTGTGCTGAAGTTGTCCTTCACTTTTGAGCACACATCCTGCTTCTGTGGCTGGGCTCTGATAAGGTATAGCTGCAGGGTTCACTGAAAAAAATCAAAACCAGAAATATCGTGGGACATAAATATTGTGTAAAAAAAATCAAACCCAAAACTATTGTTATCCTATACTTATAATGTAAATGACAAATATATTTAAAAAAATATCATTGTCACTAATATCGTTGTCAAAAATATCTTTTTTTTAATATATATATATATATTATCTACTAGCGGTCGCCAGTAGATAGTTATAGTTAGGACCTATTTTCCATAGGAAATCCGCGACATTCTATTTGAAATAACTCTCTTGCCGGTTGACGAATTTTCGCGAAATTTTCAAACTTTATGGCCCGCTCCGGTCCGCTCTTACCCTGAAAGTCTCGGGGTGATTCATCAAGCGGGGGCCGAGAAAAAGGGGGTCCCAAAACGTGTTTTCCCCATTCATTTTCCCATAGGAAACTTTAGACACGGCTACAGCCTGAACTGTTGAACGGAATTACACCAAATTTGGCAAAGAGGTAGTTCTTGGTTCAGAAAGAACCCTTTTGTTAAATGGTGTAAATCCGTTCAGTAGTTGCGGAGAAATTAAAAAATAAGAGTCAAAAAATCAATTTTCCATAGGAAACTTTATGCAAGGCTACAGCTCGAACTGCTGAACGGAATTACACCAAATTTGGCAAAGAGGTAGTTCTTGGTTCAGAAAGAACCCTTTTTGTTAAATGGTGTAAATCCGTTCAGTAGTTGCTGAGAAAATCAAAAGTAAAAACACATATATATCTGGGCGGAGCCTAACCACACATGTCATCGTGAGATCTGATTGGCTGTCAGCACTTCATCCTGGAATTGCTGGCAGCCATCTTGAGACCAATATACATGATAGTACCCCATTGAAATGCCTTGTAGTGAATCAAAGATTTTGAGGGTTACCAAAAGGAGAACTATTAAGGGTGATAACAGACTTTAGTTACATTAGAATTCATTTGTTGATGGTACCATACTAATTTCAGGAATTGTGGTGTGTTCTAAGGTGATTTTACCCTGTGAAAAACCTTCTGCTGGGATATCATGAATCATGTTTGAGAGAAAACTATTTTCACATGCTTGTCCCATACAGTTTTGGAAGGTGCTCCAGAAGCTAAAATGAGAGCATATTTTCTGTAAATTCACATTATCTTTCTCAGTCATGTGAGAATGAAGTCTGACATTCTCAGTAAAACATGTACATCCAACAAGGGCAGAGACTGTCAGTTGATTCCTTTGTGTTCTACTGCAGCTTCCCAGAGTGTTCTAAAGAACAACTAGAGTGCTAACAGCCTTACTTATGACAAAAGTATGGCACACCTGAAGCCATCTTGATTGGAATAAACTGGTAACACTTAAAACATTTAATTTAAAAAGGAACAAAATGATGGGGTTCATTTTGTCATAGAAATTATGGTTAGTGCTATAGAAAGAAAAATTAGGACATGTTTCAAGTGAGATCTCAAATATCTTCCTGTTATATTTCAACAGGAGCAGCCTGTCAGTTGATGCCTTTGTGTTCTACTGCAGCTTCCCAGAGTGTTCTAAAGAACAACTAGAGTGCTAACAGCCTTACTTATGACAAAAGTATGGCACACCTGAAGCCATCTTGATTGGAATAAACTGGTAACACTTAAAACATTTAATTTAAAAAGGAACAAAATGATGGGGTTAATTTTGTCATAAAAATTATGGGTAGTGCTGTAGAAAGAAAAATTAGGACATGTTTCAAGTGTGAGCTCAAATATCTTCCTGTTATATTTCAACAGGAGCAGCCTGCCAGTTGATGCCTTTGTGTTCTACTGCAGCTTCCCAGAGTGTTCTAAAGAACAACTAGAGCGCTAACAGCCTTACTGTAGGAAGGTGGAATCTGACTATATGGTTGCCCCCACTTTTTTTATGGTGTTTTGCTGGTTTATGACTTAGTTGGACTGGGATCCTGCTATTCAGGGCCCCAGTCTATCTGCTTTCTCTGTAAAATGGATTCCATGTGCCTTAGGCACATCTCTGATTGGGATCTGGAGTGCCCTTATAAGTCCCTAGTATATGGTATACTATGTACCAAGGGCATAGGTACCTCAGAGGCCTGCCAGGGGCTGCAGCATATATTATGCCACCCCTGGTAGGCCATCCAAACTGACACCACAGGTCTGCTACTGCAGCCTGGGTAAGGTGGTGCATGCACCCCTTGCTGTGGTATAGGTTACCTATATCACTAAATGCATACACACATATAAACCTATAAGTCACTCCTAAGGCAGGCCTTATCAATCCTAAAGGCAGAGTGCATGGTTTCTATGTGAGAGGGTGCCCCTGCATGAGCAGGGCCCCTCTGCAGCGTTCGGAGACCATCTCTGATGCTGTTTGTAGTGCAGCCTGACCATATACTCTTAAACGCATTATATCCTCGCGGTAAAATGCTAACTATGGAATGGCTGCACCGAAACATGTCGTGTTTGGTGTCAAACATCTTGGAATACTACCCCCCCGCCAATTCTGGCGGCGGGGGTAGCATTCCACCCTTCTAGAGGGAAAGGCATGTTAACTCTGACGAGTCCGGTAACTTCTTTCCAGAGCCTGGCATCACAAAATGGATGCTACTGCCACAGACACGAGTCTGGCCTCCTGCTGCTGGACGAAACTCCGGCAGGGGAGGCCTGGACAATAGGTTTCCTGTCCCAGGGAGGTGTGACCACCTCCCCAGACAGGACAAAGTGTATTGGGGCTGGGCGGGAGCACTTTCGGGTGCTTTGAAGTCCTGCACTGGGGGCACATTTGGTGTCCCTGTGCATACCCCAGTTCAAACCGGATCAGGGGCTTGCAGCCCCTGCTTTGGCGCGAACTGGACAAAGGGAAAGGGGTGTAGCCACCCCTCTGCCCTGACCCACCCATAGGTGGGGCCACAGAGTAGTCCATCCCCTATTTTTGGAATAAAGGTAGGAACCCAGTCCTTAGGACTTTAGATATCCCTGGACTAAACTTTGAAACTGAATCCTGGACCTTCGACGCTCTACATCACGATTAGAGGACTGAAGAATCTCCCTTGGGGTCAAGGAGTGACTCCCCTGCTTGGCAGGCACCAAAAACGATAACGACGGTCGCAAACTACGCCGCTCCCGCCGGAGTCCGAAGTCCCTGCAGCCCAAGAAGTGGATTTCCTGACTTCTCCAAGGCCATCGTGAGTCCCCAGCGAAGCTGAGGCAAGTGGACCCCACGAGTGACGAGGAACCGCGACCCCTGGGTACCGTGCACTATTATCGAGTGCAACCCCTTCACAACGTTCTACGAACCTGTGCTTTGGACCACGTGTGGTTCCAACCTCCAGCAGGAATCCCTCCGAAGATCAGAGGCCTACACCGTCCTGAGTGACCGTGGGTCCCTGTTGAGTGATTCCGCCCGAGGTGTCTTCGCGATCCCTTGCCAGCCGGCTCGTGGGTCCCCAGAAGACTTTCTAAAGAAACCAAAGGGCTCCCTGGTTGCTCCAGGCCTGCCCTGACTTACCCTCGCTGGGTGAGTTCCCCAGACCTTGCTGGTCTGCACCATCGACGATCTTCAGCTACATCGAGACTTGCCGTTGCCAAGGCTTGTTGGGTCCAATCCGGTCGCCGACACCGCAGCACTCGACAGACATCGTGTACCAGCCCGAATCCTGCTCCTGGTCGCCAACAACGCCTCCTGGACCTCGTGGCTGCAGAAACGAGACGACCGTCAACGCACCTGAAGCACTCGACATCGGTGGGCATCTGTCCATCGCCTTCCTGGTCACTGGCTAGTGACCCAGACTCTGTCCCCTCTGCTTTCAGGTTCTTCAGAACTCCGATCCACTCTTGGATCCACCCGGACACTTTTCTCCTGGTCGCCAGCAGCACTTTGCAGCAGATCGCCATAAGAAACGACGACGAAACCCGACCCCGAAAGGCACCTATGCACCCGGCTTCCCTGGGTGAGGTAACACGAGTACTCCGGTGCTCCCGTGGGTAGAGACTCTTCAAAGTCCTAGATCTCAAAGGGTTTTGTCCTAGTCCTTTTTAAAGTGTCCCTTTCCTCTATTTTCCCGATCCCGACTTTCTCCATAGAAGTTAACGGCGTATCGCGGTTGTGTATTTACACTGCACGCGTCTCCCGTGGGTCCCCTGTGTCACTACCTTGGGTGGTTCCTTGTGGTCCAAGCACTTCTAGAGGCTCTAGGCCTAGTGTCTAGTTCAGTCGTGGTTCGCATACCACTTTATTGGTATATGGTTTGGTACGCCCCTAGGGCCCAAACGTGTATTTGTGCTATTACTGTGATTTAAGATCTTATAACCTATGTACTTCGAACTCTAGCCTCATAAAGAGACTAGAGGGGTGTGTTTAGTAATAAATACATATATTTTGAATATATACCTGGTGTGGTGCTCTTTCATTTGGTCACTCAAGAGATTATAGACTGGTAAAACAAGCTGCTTTACATTCCTTCAAGACTTAGCCTGAAGGCTGCTCTCCACAGCTACCACTAGGATAGCTTTCAATAAGGTTGTCTTTGACCTACCTACCATAAGAGTCGATTTGGACTGGTGCAAGGTGCCCACTATAATTAGTGGACAGCATATGCCAGGCCAACTTCTCACATTGGTGGCAGCGGTGGGATTCCAGCTTGCTATTGTTTTACCAGATAATCTCAATTGAATTGATCAACTGAAAACCACTAAAGGTACCTAAGGTACATATAATTTAAGCTTAGAATATCAGTAAGTTCTACTGAACTTAGAGTTGTGTGTTAAGGGATAGCACAACCCTTTCTACAACTCAAGAGAGTTTAGTAGGCCACACTAGAGTAGGTAGTGCATACACCACACCACACTAGTAATGTCTTTAAAAGCAGGATCCAAAGATGCCCTGCAGGAAGCCATTGAGCTTCCCCCTCCAAGTATGACACACTCCCATTCTTGGAACTGAGAGCTTTGTGTAACGTGAGGAAATTAAGGACAGGCCAAAGTCCCACCACCCAACACCTCCAGGAGTTGTTGGTGGCTTATGATCTTAGTAAGTCTTCAGAGACTGAAGGGGTAGGAGCAGAGGGTGGGCCAGCAGATGAGGAAGGGACCAGGGGTACTACTACCCCCAGCCCCCTCTGAAACTGACCAGGAGGGTGACAATGACCCTGACCTGGAAAACCCAATCCCTTCTGGGGAAGATGAAGATGAGGATCTGGAGAACCACACCTTTGTCCCCCCAGGAAGGATTATGAGTGTGCTCAGAAAGTCTAGGTCTCCTTCTCAGGAGTCTAACCACTCTGGCACCTCAATAGGGAGCTCTGTTTCTTCTCACAGGAGGGAATCCTCTCATGAGAGAAGAAAGAGACTGGTCCAGTATGAGGAAACTCAACTGGAGATCAGGAAGAAGCAATTGGCTTTGGATAGAGAATCCCTAGATCTCCTTAGAGAGAGAAGAAAGTTGGGACTAGAGTCCCATGGTGGCAGCAATATCCCTAGAGATAGGGACAGGTCTTATGACCATAGAAACCTAAACAAGATTGTCCCTCCCTACCAGAGTGGGGATGACATCCACAAATGGATAACTGCACTGGAGAGGGCCTGTAAAGTTCAGAAGGTCCCCCAGAGGCAGTGGGCAGCAATCTTGTGGCTCTCCTTTGCAGACAAAGGTAGAGACAAGCTCCTCACTGTAAGAGAAGAGGATGCTGACAATTACACAGTCTTGAAGAGTGCTCTGATAGATGGGTTTGGCCTAACCACTGAACAGTATAGGTTGAAGTTCAGAGACACCCAAAAGCTCAGACTCAAGACTGGGTTGATTTTGTAGATTGTGCTACAAAGGCTCTGGAAGGTTGGATACATGGCAACAAAGTGCATGACTTTTTAGGATTGTACAATTTGATTATGAGGGAGCAGATCCTTAATAATTGTCAAAACCAGCTTTTGCACCAGTATCTGGTGGACTCTGATCTGACCTCTCCCCAAGAATTGGGAAAGAAGGCAGACAAATGGGTCAGAACCAGAGTAAAAACTAGAAATCAGGGTGGTGACCAGAAGAAAGATTCTACTAAGTCCCAAGAGAAAGGTGGGGATAAATCTAAGGATAAGTCCCCTACAGGGCCCCAAAATTCCTCTTCTGGGGGTGGGTCCCAAACTCCTTCCTCTCCTGAAAAGAAACCATATTGCCATGTCTGTAAAAAGCCTGGGCACTGGAAAACTGATCCCAGTTGCCCCAGGATTGGCAATAAAGAAAATGTTCCTCCCACAACTACTACCAACCCTCCTGGTACTACCAGTAGTAATCCTCCAGTTGGGAGTAGTGCACCCAAAAAGTTGGGTGCTTTTGCAAGAGGAACAGAGGTGGGCCCTAGTTTAGACAGGGACCCCTCAACAGACTCCTCTGACTCTGATGGTGGTATAGGATTTGCCACCTTTACCATGGGTCCCATAGCATTGGGCAGGTACAGACTGGAGCCAATGATTAATGGTCAGAAAGCTGTGGCATTTAGGGACACAGGGGCTAGTGTCACCATGGTGGCAGGGAAACTAGTCCCCCCTCACCAGCTTTTACCTGAGTTTAAATACCAGGTGACCAACATTGATGGTGTCAGAACAGATCACCCCATGGCCATAGTCAATCTCAGCTGGGAGGGGGTCACAGGCCCAAAAAGAGTGGCAGTGTCCCCAACCCTACCTGTAGATTGCCTGATGGGCAATGATTTGGAAATTTCAGCCTGGGCTGAAGTTGAACACCAAACCCATCTTAGGATGTTGGGCGTCCCTGCAAAGGTTAGTGGGGCTGTGATGGCCACAGCCCCAGCCCAAGACTTTGGAGAGATGGAGCCTGAAAGAATGGCCCACTCTCCCCAAAAGAGAGCAAAAGGGTTGAAGAAAAGTCTTCTTCCCCCAGACAGTAGGTAAGGGTCAGCCTCCTCAGGGAACTGACCCTACCCCTAGTGAAGGAACTGCCACAGAGGTAGTCAGGTCTGGCCTGGCCACACCCCTGATGGCAGAGGACCCTTCCACGGTGGTACCCAGTCTGGAGCAGGTAACCTGCCCCTCTCTACCCTGCCTCAGTCAGCCCAGGGCTGCAGAGGGCAGGGAGGTCAGTGGACCCCCCGGGCCCCCTGTCCAGAGGAAGCCCCCCATCAGCAGATTAGGGGCAGCCAGTCTAGTAGCCCTAGCCAGGTGAAAATTCCTCTACACACTGAGGGATCCCCCATACCTTTATGTAGGGACCTCCCCCAGAAGGACTCTGGTAGGCAAGGGCAAACCTGGGACCAGAAGGTTCCAAACCTGCCATGTCCCTCCAGTGTTCCATCCAAAGGGACACAACCCCCAGCTGTAGGCAGCCAAAGGTTGACCCTTAGAGCAAAGTGCAACTCAGTCATGGAAAGACAGGCATACATGGTGACCAGTGATCTGAGGAAACTGAGGCCAACATTCCTAGGGCCTCACTTCCCTACTCAGACACCTCACCAGCCTTGTACTTTACCTAAGCACACCAGAGGTAGTGATTCCCCATGGTGGAGACCCTCTCATACCCTTAGGGTGAGGGATTGCTTAGTGGACCATAACATAGGGGGCAACCATGCTAGTGCAGGTGCTTCCTTATATGGCCACTTAGTCAATATAGGCTCAACTGGCCAAGGTTAGCCTTATCTCCTTTCGTTTGGGGGGTTATGTAGGAAGGTGGAATCTGACTATATGGTTGCCCCCACTTTTTTATGGTGTTTTGCTGGTTTATGACTTAGTTGGACTGGGATCCTGCTATTCAGGGCCCCAGTCTATCTGCTTTCTCTGTAAAATGGATTCCATGTGCCTTAGGCACATCTCTGATTGGGATCTGGAGTGCCCTTATAAGTCCCTAGTATATGGTATACTATGTACCAAGGGCATAGGTACCTCAGAGGCCTGCCAGGGGCTGCAGCATATATTATGCCACCCCTGGTAGGCCATCCAAACTGACACCACAGGTCTGCTACTGCAGCCTGGGTAAGGTGGTGCATGCACCCCTTGCTGTGGTATAGGTTACCTATATCACTAAATGCATACACACATATAAACCTATAAGTCACTCCTAAGGCAGGCCTTATCAATCCTAAAGGCAGAGTGCATGGTTTCTCTGTGAGAGGGTGCCCCTGCATGAGCAGGGCCCCTCTGCAGCGTTCGGAGACCATCTCTGATGCTGTTTGTAGTGCAGCCTGACCATATACTCTTAAACGCATTATATCCTCGCGGTAAAATGCTAACTATGGAATGGCTGCACCGAAACATGTCGTGTTTGGTGTCAAACATCTTGGAATACTACCCCCCGCCAATTCTGGCGGCGGGGGTAGCATTCCACCCTTCTAGAGGGAAAGGCATGTTAACTCTGACGAGTCCGGTAACTTCTTTCCAGAGCCTGGCATCACAAAATGGATGCTACTGCCACAGACACGAGTCTGGCCTCCTGCTGCTGGACGAAACTCCGGCAGGGGAGGCCTGGACAATAGGTTTCCTGTCCCAGGGAGGTGTGACCACCTCCCCAGACAGGACAAAGTGTATTGGGGCTGGGCGGGAGCACTTTCGGGTGCTTTGAAGTCCTGCACTGGGGGCACATTTGGTGTCCCTGTGCATACCCCAGTTCAAACCGGATCAGGGGCTTGCAGCCCCTGCTTTGGCGCGAACTGGACAAAGGGAAAGGGGTGTAGCCACCCCTCTGCCCTGACCCACCCATAGGTGGGGCCACAGAGTAGTCCATCCCCTATTTTTGGAATAAAGGTAGGAACCCAGTCCTTAGGACTTTAGATATCCCTGGACTAAACTTTGAAACTGAATCCTGGACCTTCGACGCTCTACATCACGATTAGAGGACTGAAGAATCTCCCTTGGGGTCAAGGAGTGACTCCCCTGCTTGGCAGGCACCAAAAACGATAACGACGGTCGCAAACTACGCCGCTCCCGCCGGAGTCCGAAGTCCCTGCAGCCCAAGAAGTGGATTTCCTGACTTCTCCAAGGCCATCGTGAGTCCCCAGCGAAGCTGAGGCAAGTGGACCCCACGAGTGACGAGGAACCGCGACCCCTGGGTACCGTGCACTATTATCGAGTGCAACCCCTTCACAACGTTCTACGAACCTGTGCTTTGGACCACGTGTGGTTCCAACCTCCAGCAGGAATCCCTCCGAAGATCAGAGGCCTACACCGTCCTGAGTGACCGTGGGTCCCTGTTGAGTGATTCCGCCCGAGGTGTCTTCGCGATCCCTTGCCAGCCGGCTCGTGGGTCCCCAGAAGACTTTCTAAAGAAACCAAAGGGCTCCCCTGGTTGCTCCAGGCCTGCCCTGACTTACCCTCGCTGGGTGAGTTCCCCAGACCTTGCTGGTCTGCACCATCGACGATCTTCAGCTACATCGAGACTTGCCGTTGCCAAGGCTTGTTGGGTCCAATCCGGTCGCCGACACCGCAGCACTCGACAGACATCGTGTACCAGCCCGAATCCTGCTCCTGGTCGCCAACAACGCCTCCTGGACCTCGTGGCTGCAGAAACGAGACGACCGTCAACGCACCTGAAGCACTCGACATCGGTGGGCATCTGTCCATCGCCTTCCTGGTCACTGGCTAGTGACCCAGACTCTGTCCCCTCTGCTTTCAGGTTCTTCAGAACTCCGATCCACTCTTGGATCCACCCGGACACTTTTCTCCTGGTCGCCAGCAGCACTTTGCAGCAGATCGCCATAAGAAACGACGACGAAACCCGACCCCGAAAGGCACCTATGCACCCGGCTTCCCTGGGTGAGGTAACACGAGTACTCCGGTGCTCCCGTGGGTAGAGACTCTTCAAAGTCCTAGATCTCAAAGGGTTTTGTCCTAGTCCTTTTTAAAGTGTCCCTTTCCTCTATTTTCCCGATCCCGACTTTCTCCATAGAAGTTAACGGCGTATCGCGGTTGTGTAATTACACTGCACGCGTCCCCCGTGGGTCCCCTGTGTCACTACCTTGGGTGGTTCCTTGTGGTCCAAGCACTTCTAGAGGCTCTAGGCCTAGTGTCTAGTTCAGTCGTGGTTCGCATACCACTTTATTGGTATATGGTTTGGTACGCCCCTAGGGCCCAAACGTGTATTTGTGCTATTACTGTGATTTAAGATCTTATAACCTATGTACTTCGAACTCTAGCCTCATAAAGAGACTAGAGGGGTGTGTTTAGTAATAAATACATATATTTTGAATATATACCTGGTGTGGTGCTCTTTCATTTGGTCACTCAAGAGATTATAGACTGGTAAAACAAGCTGCTTTACATTCCTTCAAGACTTAGCCTGAAGGCTGCTCTCCACAGCTACCACTAGGATAGCTTTCAATAAGGTTGTCTTTGACCTACCTACCATAAGAGTCGATTTGGACTGGTGCAAGGTGCCCACTATAATTAGTGGACAGCATATGCCAGGCCAACTTCTCACACTTACTTATGACAAAAGTATGGCACACCGGAAGCCATCTTGATTGGAATAAACCGTTAATACTTAAAACATTTAATTTAAAAAGGAACAAAATGAGGGGGTTCTTTTTAAATAGAAATTATGGTTAGTGCTGCAGAAAGAAAAATGAGGGCATGTTTTAAGTGAGATCTCAAATCCTCTTCTATTTCATTAGAAAATTCTGACATGCAGACTGAAACAATCACTTTCAATACCAGCAGCAGACTTCCAGTTAACTCCCTGGTGAGCAGTAGCTTTAGTACAGTGATCTAATGAGCAACTAGAGTGCTAACATTCTGAATTTATGGCAAATGTGAGACACATCTGAATGCCTTCTTGATGGAATCAAAGTAAAAAACTGAAAGCATTTCCTACTGAGGAGACTGCAGTAAATGAGGAAATTAGGAAACTTCATAACAAAGAAGTCTTCCAAGATGGCCACCAGAGAAAAAGAGCCCAAATGTAGCACAAATATTACCCAGATGTAGCCCACATATAGCCCAATTACAAAAGTGTGCAAAATACTTTTTATTTTTAGTTTTTTTGCAGTTTTATGTAGTGCAGACTGGTCAGGTATTGGAGCGTTGCATCTTAAAACATGACCCCTACACTACAAAAACACTACTGCACTACTCTAAACCCTAAAACACTACCCCAGCACGACTCCCTACACTACACAAGCACCACTGCACTATCCTAAACCCTAAAACACTACCCCCAGCATGACCCCCTACACTACACAAACACCACTGCACTACCCTAAACCCTAAAACACTACCCCCAGCAGGATTCCCTACACTACCCAAACACCACTGCACTACCCTAAACCCTAAAACACTACCCCCAGCACGATCCCCTACACTACCCAAACACCACTGCACTAACCTAAATCCTAAAACAATACCCCCAGCACGACCCCCTACACTACCCAAACACCACTGCACTACCCTAAAACATGACCCCCTACACTACACAAACACCACTGCACTACCCTAAACCCTAAAACACTACCCCCAGCACGACCCCCTACACTACACAAGCACCACTGCACTACCATAAACCCTAAAACACTACCCCCAGAACGACCCCCTACACTGCCCGAACACCACTGCACTGCCCTAAACCTTGAAACACCAGTCCCTGCACGACCCCCTACACTGTTCGAACACCACTGCACTGCCCTAAACCCTGAAACACCACCCCCAGCACGACCCCCTACACTGCCCGAACACCACTGCACTGCCCTAAACCCTGAAACACCACCCCCTACACTGCCCGAACACCACTGCACTGCCCTAAACCCTAAAACACCACCCCCAGCACGGCCCCCTACACTGCCCAAACACCACTGCACTGCCCTAAACCCTGAAACACTATCCCCAGCAAGACCCCTACACTGCCCAAACACCATTCCACTGCCCTAAACCCTGAAACATCACCCCCAGCAAGACCCCTACACTGCCCGAACACCACTGCCCTAAACCCTGAAACACCACCCCCAGCACGACCCCCTACACTGCCCGAACACCACTGCACTGCCCTAAACCCTGAAACACCACCCCCAGCACGACCCCCTACACTGCACGAACACCACTGCTCTGCCCAAAACCCTAAAACACCAGCCCCAGCACGACCCCCTACATTGCCCGAACACCACTGCACTGCCCTAAACCCTGAAACACCAGCCCCAGCACGACCCCCTACACTGCCCGAACACCACTGCACTACCCTAAACCCAGAAACACCACCCCCAGCACGACCCCCTACACTGCCTGAGCACCACTGCACTGCCCTAAACGCTGAAACACCAGCTCCAGCATGACCCCCTACACTGCCCGAACACCACTGCACTGCCCTAAACCCTGAAACACCAGCCCCAGCACAACCACCTACACTGCACGAACACCACTGCACTGCCCTAAACCCTGAAACACCAGCCCCAGCATGACCCCCTACACTGCCCGAACACCACTGCACTGCCCTAAACCGTGAAACACTAGCCCCAGCACGACCCCCTACACTGCCAGAACACCATTGCACTGCCCTAAACCCTGAAACACCCGCCCCAGCACAACCCCCTACACTGCCCGAACACTACTGCACTGCCCTAAACCCTGAAACACCACCCCGTGCACGACCCCCTACACTGCCCGAACACCACTGCACTGCCCTAAACCCTGAAACACCACCCCCAGCACGACACCCTACACTGCCCGAACACCACTGCACTGCCCTAAACCCTGAAACACCATTCCCCCTGCACGACCCCCTACACTGCCCGAACACTACTGCACTCTCCTAAACCCCGAAACACCATCCCCAGCACGACCCCCTACACTGCACGAACACCCCTGCACTGCCCTAAACCCTGAAACACTACCCCCAGCAAGACCCCCTACACTGCCCGAACACCACTGCACTGCCCTAAACCCTGAAACATCACCCCCAGCAAGACCCCCTACACTGCCCGAACACCACTGCCCTAAACCCTGAAACACCACCCCCAGCAAGACCCCCTACACTGCCCGAACACCACTGCACTACCCTAAACCCTACAACACTATCCCCAGCACGACCCCCTACACTACACAAGCACCACTGCACTACCCTAAACCCTAAAACACTACCCCCAGAACGACCCCCTACACTGCCCGAACACCACTGCACTGCCCTAAACCTTGAAACACCAGCCCCTGCACGACCCCCTACACTGTTCGAACACCACTGCACTGCCCTAAACCCTGAAACACCACCCCCAGCACGACCCCCTACACTGCCGAACACCACTGCACTGCCCTAAACCCTGAAACACCACCCCTTCACGACCCCCTACACTGCTTGAACACCACTGCACTGCCCTAAACCCTAAAACACCACCCCCAGCACGGCCCCCTACACTGCCCAAACACCACTGCACTGCCCTAAACCCTGAAACACTATCCCCAGCAAGACCCCCTACACTGCCCAAACACCACTCCACTGCCCTAAACCCTGAAACATCACCCCCAGCAAGACCCCCTACACTGCCCGAACACCACTGCCCTAAACCCTGAAACACCACCCCCAGCACGACCCCCTACACTGCCCGAACACCACTGCACTGCCCTAAACCCTGAAACACCACCCCCAGCACGACCCCTACACTGCCCGAACACCACTGCTCTGCCCAAAACCCTGAAACACAAGCCCCAGCACGACCCCCTACACTGCCCGAACACCACTGCACTGCCCTAAACCCTGAAACACCAGCCCCAGCACGACCCCCTACACTGCCCGAACACCACTGCACTACCCTAAACCCATAAACACCACCCCCAGCACGACCCCCTACACTGCCTGAGCACCACTGCACTGCCCTAAACCCTGAAACACCAGCCCCAGCATGACCCCTACACTGCCCGAACACCACTGCACTGCCCTAAACACTGAAACACCAGCCCCAGCACGACCACCTACACTGCACGAACACCACTGCACTGCCCTAAACCCTGAAACACCAGCCCCAGCATGACCCCCTACACTGCCCGAACACCACTGCACTGCCCTAAACCGTGAAACACTAGCCCCAGCACGACCCCCTACACTGCCAGAACACCATTGCACGGCCCTAAACCCTGAAACACCAGCCCCAGCACAACCCCCTACACTGCCCGAACACCACTGCACTGCCCTAAACCCTGAAACATCACCCCGTGCACGACCCCCTACACTGCCCGAACACCACTGCACTGCCCTAAACCCTGAAACACCACCCCCAGCACGACACCCTACACTGCCCGAACACCACTGCACTGCCCTAAACCCTGAAACATCACCCCCAGCAAGACCCACTACACTGCCCGAACACCACTGCCCTAAACCCTGAAACACCACCCCCAGCAAGACCCCCTACACTGCCCGAACACAACTGCACTGCCCTAAACCCTGAAACACCAGCCCCAGCACGACCCCCTACATTGCCCGAACACCACTGCACTGCCCTAAACCCTGAAACACCACCCCCTGCATGACCCACTACACTGCCCGAACACCACTGCACTGCCCTCAACCCTGAAACACCATTCCCCCTGCACGACCCCCTACTCTGCCCGAACACTACTGCACTGGCCTAAACCCTGAAACACCATCCCCAGCACGACCCCCTACACTGCACGAACACCCCTGCACTGCCCTAAACCCTGAAACACTACCCCCAGCAAGACCCCTACCCTGCCCGAACACCACTGCACTGCCCTAAACCCTGAAACATCACCCCCAGCAAGACCCCCTACACTGCCCGAACACCACTGCCCTAAACCCGGAAACACCACCCCCAGCAAGACCCCCTACACTGCCCGAACACCACTGCACTGCCCTAAACCCTGAAACACCAGCCCCAGCACGACCCCCTACATTGCCCGAACACCAATGCACTGCCCTAAACCCTGAAACACCACCCCCTGCATGACCCACTACACTGCCCGAACACCACTGCACTGCCCTAAACCCTGAAACACCACCCCCAGCACGACCCCCTACAATGCCCGAACACCATTGCACTGCCCTAAACCCTGAAACACCACCCCCTGCACGACCCCCTACACTGCCAGAACACTACTGCACTGCCCTAAACCCTGAAACACCGCCCCCAGCATGACCCCTACACTGCACGAACACTACTGCACTGCCCTAAACCTTGAAACACCAGCCCCAGCAAGACCCCCTACACTGCCCGAACACCACTGCACTGCCCTAAACCCTAAAACATCACCCCCAGCAAGACCCCCTACACTGCCCTAACACCACTGCCCTAAACCCTGAAACACCACCCCCAGCAAGACCCCCTACACTGCCCGAACAACACTGCAGTGCCCTAAACCCTAAAACACCACCCCCAGCACGACCCCCTACACTACCCGAACACCACTGCTCTGCCCAAAACCCTGAAACACCAGCCCCAGCACGACCCCCTACACTGCCCGAACACCACTGCACTGCCCTAAACCCTGAAACACCACCCCCAGCACGACGCCCTACACTGCCCGAACACCACTGCACTGCCCTAAACCCTGAAACACCACCCCCAGCACGACCGCCTACACTGCCTGAAAACCACTGCACTGCCCTAAACCCTGAAACACCAGCCCCAGCACGACCCCCTACACTGCCCGAACACCACTGCACTGCCCTAAACCCTCAAACACCAGCCCCAGCACTACCCCCTACACTGCCCGAACACCACTGCACTACCCTAAACCCTGAAACACCAGCCCCAGCAAGACCCCCTACACTGCCCGAACACCACTGCACTGCCCTAAACCCTGAAACACCAGCCCCAGCAAGACCACCTACACTGCCCGAACACCACTGCACTGCCCTAAACCCTGAAACACCACCCCCAGCAAGACCCCCTACACTGCCTGAACACCACTGCGCTGCCCTAAACGCTGAAATATCAGCCCCAGCAAGACCCCCTACACTGCGCGAACACCATTGCACTGCCCTAAACCCTGAAACACCACCCCCAGCAAGACTCCCTACACTGCCCGAACACCACTGCACTAAACCCGGAAACACCAGCCCCAGCAAGACCACCTACACTGCCCGAACACCACTGCACTGCCCAAAACCCTGAAACACCCCCCCAGCACGACACCCTACACTGCCCGAACACCACTGCACTGCCCTAAACCCTGAAACACCACCCCCAGCACGACCCCTACACTGCCCGAATACCACTGCACTGCCCTAAACCCTGAAACACCACCCCCTGCACGACCCCCTACACTGCCCGAACACCACTGCACTGCCCTAAACCCTAAAACTCTACCCCCAGCATGACTCCCTACACTGCCCGAACACCACTGCACTGCCCTAAACCCTGACTCACCACCCCCCCTGCACGACCCCCTACACTGCCCGAACACCACTACACTGCCCTAAACCCAGAAACACCACCCCCAGCACGACCCCCTACACTACCCGAACACCACTGCTCTGCCCAAAACCTTGAAACACCAGCCCCAGCACGACCCCCTACACTGCCCGAACACCACTGCACTGCCCTAAACCCTGAAACACCACCCCCAGCACGACACCCTACACTGCCCGAACACCACTGCACTGCCCTAAACCCTCAAATACCAGCCCCAGCACAACCCCCTACACTGCCCGAACACCACTGCACTACCCTAAACCCTGAAACACCAGCCCCAGCAAGACCCCCTACACTGCCCGAACACCACTGCACTGCCCTAAACCCTGAAACACCAGCCCCAGCAAGACCCCCTACACTGCCCAAACACCACTGCACTGCCCTAAACCCTGAAACACCACCCCCAGCAAGACCCCCTACACTGCCCGAACACCACTGCGCTGCCCTAAACGCTGAAACATCAGCCCCAGCAAGACCCCCTACACTGCCCGAACACCACTGCACTGCCCTAAACCCTAAAACTCTACCCCCAGCATGACTCCCTACACTGCCCGAACACCACTGCACTGCCCTAAACCCTGACTCACCACCCCCTGCACGACCCCCTACACTGCCCGAACACCACTACACTGCCCTAAACCCAGAAACACCACCCCCAGCACGACCCCCTACACTGCCCAAACACCACTGCACTGCCCTAAACCCTGAAACACCACCCCCAGCACGACCCCCTACACTGCCCGAACACCACTGCACTGCCCTAAACCCTGAAACACCAGCCCCTGCACGACCCCCTACACTGCCCGAACACCACTGCACTGCCCTAAACCCTG
Source organism: Calotriton arnoldi (assembly GCA_963921515.1). Classification (NCBI taxonomy): domain Eukaryota; kingdom Metazoa; phylum Chordata; class Amphibia; order Caudata; family Salamandridae; genus Calotriton; species Calotriton arnoldi. The sequence continues at coordinate 191,434 of CAWUFW010010960.1, read as the reverse complement.
AAACACCACCCCCAGCACGACAACCTACACTGCCTGAACACCACTGCCCTAAACCCTGAAACACCACCCCCAGCAAGACCCCCTACACTGCCCGAATACCACTGCACTGCCCAAAAGCCTGAAACACCACCTCCAACACAACCCCCTACACTGCCTGAACACCATTGCTCTGCCCTAAACCCTGAAACACTGCCCCAGCAAGACCCCCTACACTGCACGAACACCACTGCACTGCCCTAAACCCTGAAACATCACCCCCAGCAAGACCCCCTACACTGCCCGAACACCACTGCCCTAAACCCTGAAACACCACCCCCAGCACGACCCCCTACACTGCTCGAACACCACTGCACTGCCCTAAACCCTAAAACACCACCCCCAGCACGACCCCCTACACTGCCCGAACACCACTGCTCTGCCCAAAACACTGAAACACTAGCCCCAGCATGACCCCCTACACTGCCCGAACACCACTGCACTGCCCTAAACCCTGAAACACCAGCCCCAGCACGAACCCCTACACTGCCCGAACACCACTGCACTACCCTAAACCCTGAAACACCAGCCCCAGCAAGACCCCCTACACTGCCCGAACACCACTGCACTGCCCTAAACCCTGAAACACCAGCCCCAGCAAGACCCCCTACACTGCCCGAACACCACTGCACTGCCCTAAACCCTGAAACACCACCCCCAGCAAGACCCCTACACTGCCCGAACACCACTGCGCTGCCCTAAACGCTGAAACATCAGCCCCAGCAAGACCCCCTACACTGCGCGAACACCATTGCACTGCCCTAAACCCTGAAACACCACCCCCAGCAAGACCCCCTACACTGCCCGAACACCACTGCACTAAACCCGGAAACACCAGCCCCAGCAAGACCACCTACACTGCCCGAACACCACTGCACTGCCCAAAACCCTGAAACACCACCCCCAGCACGACACCCTACACTGCCCGAACACCACTGCACTGCCCTAAACCCTGAAACACCACCCCCAGCACGACCCCTACACTGCCCGAACACCACTGCACTGCCCTAAACCCTGAAACACCACCCCCTGCACGACCCCCTACACTACCCGAACACCACTGCACTGCCCTAAACCCTAAAACTCTACCCCCAGCATGACCCCCTACACTGCCCGAACACCACTGCACTGCTCTAAACCCTGACTCACCACTCCCCTGCACGACCCCCTACACTGCCCGAACACCACTACACTGCCCTAAACCCAGAAACACCACCCCCAGCACGACCCCCTACACTGCCCAAACACCACTGCACTGCCCTAAACCCTGAAACACCACCCCCAGCACTACCCCCTACACTGCCCGAACACCACTGCACTGCCCTAAACCCTGAAACACCAGCCCCTGCACGACCCCCTACACTGCCCGAACACCACTGCACTGCCCTAAACCCTGAAACACCACCGCCAGCACGACCCCCTACACTGCCTGAACACCACTGCCCTAAACCCTGAAACACCACCCCCAGCAAGACCCCCTACACTGCCCGAATACCACTGCACTGCCCTAAAGCCTGAAACACCACCTCCAACACAACCCCCTACACTGCCTGAACACCATTGCTCTGCCCTAAACCCTGAAACACTGCCCCCAGCAAGACCCCCTACACTGCCCGAACACCACTGCACTGCCCTAAACCCTGAAACATCACCCCCGGCAAGACCCCCTACACTGCCCGAACACCACTGCCCTAAACCCTGAAACACCACCCCCAGCACGACCCCCTACACTGCTCGAACACCACTGCACTGCCCTAAACCCTGAAACGCCACCCCAGCTCGACCCCTACACTGCCCGAACACCACTGCTCTACCCAAAACACTGAAACACCAGCCCCAGCATGACCCCCTACACTGCCCGAACACCAATGCACTGCCCTAAACCCTGAAACACCAGCCCCAGCACGAACCCCTACACTGCCCGAACACCACTGCACTACCCTAAACCCAGAAACACCACCCCCAGCACGACCCCTACACTGCCCGAGCACCACTGCCTGCACTGCCCTAAACCCTGAAACACCAGCCCCAGCACGACCCCCTACACTGCCTGAACACTACTGCACTGCCCTAAACCATGAAACACCATCCCCAGCACGACCCCCTACACTGCACGAACACCACTGCACTGCCCTAAACCCTGAAAAACTACCCCCAGCAAGACCCCCTACACTGCCCGAAAACCACTGCACTGCACTGCCCTAAACCCTAAAACACCAGCCCCAGCACGGCCCCCTACACTGCCCGAACACCACTGCACTGCCCTAAACCCTGAAACACCAGCCCCAGCACGACCCCCTACACTGCCCGAACACCACTGCACTACCCTAAACCCATAAACTCCACCCCCAGCACGACCCCCTACACTGCCTGAGCACCACTGCACTGCCCTAAAACCTGAAACACCTGCCCCAGTATGACCCCTACACTGCCCGAACACCACTGCACTGCCCTAAACCCTGAAACACCAGCCCCAGCACGACCACCTACACTGCACGAACACCACTGCACTGCCCTAAACCCTGAAACACCAGCCCCAGCATGACCCCTACACTGCCCGAACACCACTGCACTGCCCTAAACCGTGAAACACTAGCCCCAGCACGACCCCCTACACTGCCAGAACACCATTGCACTGCCCTAAACCCTGAAACACCAGCCCCAGCACAACCCCCTACACTGCCCGAACACCACTGCACTGCCCTAAACCCTGAAACACCACCCCGTGCACGACCCCCTACACTGCCCGAACACCACTGCACTGCCCTAAACCCTGAAACACCACCCCCAGCACGACACCCTACACTGCCCGAACACCACTGCACTGCCTTAAACCCTGAAACATCACCCCCAGCAAGACCCCCTACACTGCCCGAACACCACTGCCCTAAACCCTGAAACACCACCCCCAGCAAGACCCCCTACACTGCCCGAACACCACTGCACTGCCCTAAACCCTGAAACACCAGCCCCAGCACGACCCCCTACATTGCCCAAACACCACTGCACTGCCCTAAACCCTGAAACACCACCCCTGCATGACCCACTACACTGCCCGAACACCACTGCACTGCCCTAAACCCTGAAACACCATTCCCCCTGCACGACCCCTACTCTGCCCGAACACTACTGCACTGGCCTAAACCCTGAAACACCATCCCCAGCACGACCCCCTACACTGCACGAACACCCCTGCACTGCCCTAAACCCTGAAACACTACCCCCAGCAAGACCCCCTACACTGCCCGAACACCACTGCACTGCCCTAAACCCTGAAACATCACCCCCAGCAAGACCCCCTACACTGCCCGAACACCACTGCCCTAAACCCTGAAACACCAACCCCAGTAAGACCCCCTACACTGCCCGAACACCACTGCACTGCCCTAAACCCTGAAACACCAGCCCCAGCACGACCCCCTACATTGCCCGAACACCACTGCACTGCCCTAAACCCTGAAACACCACCCCTGCATGACCCACTACACTGCCCGAACACCACTGCACTGCCCTAAACCCTGAAACACCACCCCCAGCACGCCCCTTACACTGCCCGAACACCATTGCACTGCCCTAAACCCTGAAACACCAGCCCCTGCACGACCCCTACACTGCCCGAACACTACTGCACTGCCCTAAACCCTGAAACACCGCCCCCAGCATGACCCCCTACACTGCACGAACACTACTGCACTGCCCTAAACCCTGAAACACTACCCCCAGCAAGACTCCCTACACTGCCCGAAGACCACTGCACTGCCCTAAACCCTGAAACATCACCCCAGCAAGACCCCCTACACTGCCCGAACACCACTGCCCTAAACCCTGAAACACCACCCCCAGCAAGACCCCCTACACTGCCCGAACAACACTGCAGTGCCCTAAACCCTAAAACACCACCCCCAGCAGGACCCCCTACACTGCCCGAACACCACTGCTCTGCCCAAAACCCTGAAACACCAGCCCCAGCACGACCCCCTACACTGCCCGAACACCACTGCACTGCCCTAAACCCTGAAACACCACCCCCAGCACGACCCCCTACACTGCCCGAACACCACTGCACTGCCCTAAACCCTGAAACACCACCCCAGCACGACCGCCTACACTGCCTGAAAACCACTGCACTGCCCTAAACCCTGAAACACCAGCCCCAGCACGACCCCCTACACTGCCCGAACACCACTGCACTGCCCTAAACCCTCAAACACCAGCCCCAGCATGACCCCCTACACTGCCCGAACACCACTGCACTACCCTAAACCCTGAAACACCAGCCCCAGCAAGACCCCTACACTGCCCGAACACCACTGCACTGCCCTAAACCCTGAAACACCACCCCCAGCAAGACCCCCTACACTGCCCGAACACCACTGCGCTGCCCTAAACGCTGAAACATCAGCCCCAGCAAAACCCCCTACACTGCGCGAACACCATTGCACTGCCCTAAACACTGAAACACCACCCCCAGCAAGACCCCTACACTGCCCGAACACCACTGCACTAAACCCGGAAACACCAGCCCCAGCAAGACCACCTACACTGCCCGAACACCACTGCACTGCCCAAAACCCTGAAACACCACCCCCAGCACGACACCCTACACTGCCCAAACACCACTGCACTGCCCTAAACCCTGAAACACCACCCCCAGCACGACCCCCTACACTGCCCGAACACCACTGCACTGCCCTAAACCCTGAAACACCAGCCCCTGCACGACCCCCTACACTGCCCGAACACCACTGCACTGCCCTAAACCCTGAAACACCACCCCCAGCACGACCCCCTACACTGCCTGAACACCACTGCCCTAAACCCTGAAACACCACCCCCAGCAAGACCCCTACACTGCCCGAATACCACTGCATTGCCCTAAAGCCTGAAACACCACCTCCAACACAACCCCCTACACTGCCTGAACACCATTGCTCTGCCCCAAACCCTGAAACACTGCCCCCAGCAAGACCCCCTACACTGCCCGAACACCGGTGCCCTAAACCCTGAAACACCACCCCCAGCACGACCCCCTACACTACTCAAACACCACTGCACTGCCCTAAACCCTGAAACACCACCCCCAGCACGACCCTCTACAACTGCCCGAACACCACTGCTCTGCCCAAAACACTGAAACACCAGCCCCAGCATGACCCCTACACTGCCCGAACACCACTGCACTGCCCTAAACCCTGAAACACCAGCCCCAGCACGAACCCCTACACTGCCCGAACACAACTGCACTACCCTAAACCCAGAAACACCACCCCCAGCATGACCCCCTACACTGCCCGAGCACCACTGCCTGCACTGCCCTAAACCCTGAAACACCAGCCCCAGCACGACCCCCTACACTGCCTGAACACTACTGCACTGCCCTAAACCATGAAACACCATCCCCAGCACGACCCCCTACACTGCACGAACACCACTGCACTGCCCTAAACCCTGAAAAACTACCCCCAGCAAGACCCCTACACTGCCCGAACACCACTGCACTGCCCTAAACCCTGAAACATCACCCCCAGCAAGACCCCCTACACTGCCCGAACACCACTGCCCTAAACCCTGAAACACCACCCCCAGCAAGACCCCTACACTGCCAGAACACCACTGCACTGCCCTAAACCCTGAAACACCAGCCCCAGCACGACCCCCTACACTGCCCGAACACCACTGCACTGCCCTAAATCCTGAAACACCACCCTGTGCATGACCCCCTACACTGCCCGAACACCACTGCACTGCCCTAAACCCTGAAACACCAGCCCCAGCACGACCCCCTACACTGCCCAAACACCACTGCACTGCCCTAAACCCTGAAACACAACCCCCAGCACGACCCCTACACTACCCGAACACCACTGCACTACCCTAAACCCTAAAATACTCCCCCAGCACGACCCCCTACACTACCCGAACACAACTGCACTGCCCTAAACCCTCAAACACTCCCCCAGCACGACCCCCTACACTACCCGAACACCACTGCACTGCCCTAAACCCTAAAACACTCCCCAGCACGACCCCCTACACTGCCCGAACACCACTGCACTGCCCTAAACCTTAAAACACTCCCCCAGCATGACCCCCTACACTACCCAAACACCACTGCACTGCCCTAAACCCTAAAACACTCCCCCAGCATGACCCCTGCACGACCCAAACACCACTGCACTGCCCCAAACCCTGAAACACCACCCCCAGCAAGACCCCCTACACTGCCCGAACACCACTGCACTGCCCTAAACCCTGAAACACCACCCCCAGCACGACCCCCTACACTGCCCGAACACCACTGCACTACCCTAAACCCTAAAACACGACCTCCTACACTACACAAAGACCACTGCACTACCCTAAACCCTAAAACACTACCCCCAGCACGACCCCCTACACTACACAAACACCACTGCACTACCCTAAACCCTAAAACACTACCCCTACACTACACAAACACCACTGCACTACCCTAAACCCTAAAACAATACCCCCAGCACGAACCCCTACACTACCCAAACACCACTGCACTACCCTAAACCCTAAAACACTACCCCCAGCAGTACCCCTACACTACCCAAACACCATTGCACTACCCTAAACCCTAAAACACTACCGCCAGCAGTACCCCTACACTACCCAAACACCACTGCACTACCCTAAACCCTAAACCACTACCCCCAGCACGACCCCCTACACTACCCAAACACCACTGCACTACCCTAAACCCTAAAACACTACCCCCAGCACAACCCCCTACACTACCCAAACACCACTGTAATACCCTAAACCCTAAAACACTCCCCCAGCACGACTCCCTACACTATCCAAACACCAGTGCACTACCCTAAACCCTAAATCTACCCCCAGCATGACCCCCTACACTACACAAACACCACTGCACTACCCTAAACCCTAAAACACTACCCCCAGCATGACCCCCTACACTACCCAAACACCACTGCACTGCCCAAACACTACTGCACTGCCCTAAACCCTGAAACACCACCCCGTGCATGACCCCCTACACTGCCCGAACACCACTGCACTACCCTAAACCCATAAACACCACCCCCAGCACGACCCCCTACACTGCCTGAGCACTCTGGTTAGTCAGAGTCAGTTACCACCAGTACCCGTCTGAAAAAGTTGTGGGCACAGGATGATTTTGCAACAAGGCCTCTTTCTGCTCCTCTGTTGGTTCTTTCTGCACATCTTTTGCTTCTTTCTGTGCGTTTTTTCTTCTTTCTTCACATGTCCTACCTCTGTAGGCATAGTTAGAAACTAGCATTTAAAAACCTTTGAAATTCACTTAAAAATCATAGGTTTCAGGCACGTTATAGTTAGAAATTAGCATTTAAAAAACCTTTGAAATTCACTGAAAAAACCATAGGTTTCAGACACGTTATAGTTAGAAATTAGCATTTAAAAACCTTTGAAATTCACTGAAAAAACCATAGGTTTTAGGGACAGTTATAGTTAGTTGGACATTTCACTCGTACAAAACCATAGAAATTCCCCGTTATAGTTAGTTCAGCTAACTATAACTCGTGCCCCCGCAATACACTGCTGATGACGTCACATATTACATCACTCATGACATGGTCAGTGACATCACTGATGACATCACTGATGACATCTCAAATGACATCACTGATGACATCATCCATGTGATAATTTCATGCATCTTCTCACACCCTAATATAGCTTTTGATACACCCACTCTAAATTACAGACTGCCATTCTCAAAACCATACACACTCCAATACCAATAACTACATACCCACTCACTGATTCTTAGGTCTACACACACACATCTACTCACTCACCCGTACAGTCACTCATACTTACTCACTCAGTACAGGACTATCATATGCACTCATACACCTATATAAACACTCACACACCGCCACTCATCCATAGAGGTACTCACACACCTAGTCAGTCATGCAAAAAATTAATCACACACCCATTTACTCACCTATACAGTTATACACACACCAGCTCACTTACTCATACAAATACTAGCACATTCTTACGCTCTTATACAATAACTGATACAAGCACACACGCATCCATACAGCCACTCTCACAATCACACACTCTCACTTATAGCCATTTAAATACTCTAACACACATATATACTGCCTTTTACATATGTAGTTACTCACACATGTACCACTGAGATATACATTCACTCACTAACACACCCATACACACACTCACCCACCCAAGCAGTCCATCACAGATGCACTCTTGAAATCATGCACCCAGTGAATCACCCACTCACACATCTATGTACAGAGTCACACACACCCCACCCACACAAACACTCAGGCAGCCATACAGATACTCAGAGAACCAATCAATAACCCATATAGACACTCATGTAGCTATTCGCAAATCCATGCATCCACTTACACACCAACAAACAGACGGATACAGACATTCACACAGTTTAGTCACTAACCCATGCATTCAGTAAGATACGTTTAATCACTCACTTGTAGAGTCAGTCACGCATGTACTAAATCATCCATTCAGACACTTAAACACCCACTCATTCTTCAATACGCCTTTCCCTATATATATTAAACATATTTAAACTTTACAGAAACACACAGTCACTGGATGATGTCATCAGTGATTTCATTTGAGATGTCATCAGTGATGTCATCAGTGATGTCACTGACCATGTCATGAGTGATGTAATAAGTGACGCCATCAGCAGTGCATTGCGGGGCGCGAGTTATAGTTAGCTGAACTAACTATAACGGGGAATTTCTATGTTTTTGTACGAGTGAAATGTCCAACTAACTATAACTGTCCCTAAAACCTATGGTTTTTTCAGTGAATATATATATATATATATATAAATAGTAAACATAGAGGCCCCTATTACGATGTCAGTCTGAGTTGCCTCTGACAACACTGTGTCCGTGTGTGAATCGACCGACCATAGGTCGGCGGTTCCGCACACCTTATGATTGTGCGGTCGCAAACTCCCATTTCTCTATGGGAGCTTGTGCAGAAGGCGGAAACGCCTGCAGCACAAGTTCCCATTGAGAAATGGGAGTTTGTGTAAATCCCGGCACCAGGGATTTTCAGGGGGCACCATAGGTGCCCCCTGCTGCCACAAACTAACCCTGCGGAGGGATGGGGGCCCTGCTAGGGGCCCCCAAAGTCACTTTCTGACAGCCTTTCCATGTCAGAAAGGCTGACATGGAAAGGCTGTCGAAACCTGAGATCATAATCCCGACAACGGAAACACCCTCTTGAAGGGATTATGGACGGTTTCCGACTGGCCGACAGGCTCCTTGAGCCCCTCGGTACTGAGTCGGATTGACCGGCCAGTTTAAACTCCGACCACCTACATTGAAATTCGGCGGTCGGACTGTAAACCTACCATGTCAGTCGGTTAGAGGCTTAGCGACCAACATCGTAATGAGGCCCTAAATATATTAAAAAGTAACAGTGATATAATATAAATTAAATATATTTAATTCATTTAAAAATATATATAACTTTTATACTTATTTACAAAAATAAAACATACATATATACATTACTATATTATATATATATATATATATATATATATATATATATATATATATATCAAGAAACGCTCATAGGTGCATGCAGGCACCACGACGAGAAACGGACACTCCAATAGGCTGATTCTGCTTGTAAAAATATTGTATTTATTTGTTAAAGTTTTTGACGGTGCAAAGCGGTCATTACGCGTTTCGGCCAACGCAGTGGCCTTGATCATGTTTGTCTACATATATCTAATATAAAAATATATATATTTTTTTTAAATGGTATTTATTGGTTTTTCACAGGTTATTCATAATACAATATGCCAGTTGCGTTATACAGAACAGTACAGTGACATTTACATATGTGACACTTGGGGGCCGATTCCGATCTCGGCCGGTAGGGGTCCGAATCGGATTTGGCTTAACCGGATCCGATTCGGAGCCCTATTTCCCGACCGATTCGTACGCGCGTCCGGGCGAGCGAGTACGATGCGAAATCGCCGACCGACTCGTCCGGGCGTCCCAACCGCTCCGACCAACTCGTTCCCGGGTCTAACCGCACCGACCGACTCGCTCGGACTCGACTCGCACCGCGCAATGGAGACGTTCCCCGGCCGGGTAAGTACGATGCGCGCCGCGAGCAGTCCGACCGACACGCGCCGTCCGGCGCGAAAGAGCAGTCGGAGCCGTACTTCGGAGGTCCGTGTCGGACCCCCCTGTACGCGTAGCCGCACGAGTCGCACACAGGGGGGACACATGGGTCCCCCCTATACGTGCATGTACGGCGCGACCCGCATCGACGCGCACACGCTGTAGGGGGCGCCCTTGTTCGCGTCGTGCCCATTGAGTCAATGGGAGCCCGGATACGCGTCGTACGACTGGCTCCCATTGACTTCAATGGGAGTCCGACCGAATCGAGTCCGATAGCATACTGCGCATCGTACTCGTTCGGTCGGACTGCTAGAGTCCGATTCGGTCGGAAATCTCTCCGGGTCCGGCTCGGTCGGAGAGATTTCCGACCCGAATTGGAATCGGCCCCTTGGTGGGGAACCAGGTTGTATAGGATGCTGATAACATAATATAAAAATATTCTTAAAGTAATATTTCTATATATATGTTATAATTTAATAAAAATAAATGTAATAAAATAGCATATATATATAGAATGCTATAGTTTTGTTTATATTGTTTACATTTATGTTATTATGTTTTTGTGTATTTAAAACTATAATATTTTTAATTAGTAATGTTTTTAATATGTAATGTATTTTTAGTAAATCCTAACTTTGTTATATCGTTTACTTTTTATTTGTAATTAAAATGGTATTTTTTTTATGTTTTATGTTATTGGGTATACATACATATATATATAAAACATAAAACATTTAAAAAACATACCAATTTAATTACAAATAAAAAAGTAAACAATATAACAAAGTTAGGATTTACAAAAATACATTACATATTAAAAACATTACTAATTAAAAATATTATGGTTTTAAATACACAAAGACATAATAACATAAATGTAAACAATATAAACAAAACTATAGCATTCTATATATATATGCTATTTTATTACATTTATTTTTATTAAATTATAACATATAAACGAAACTATAGCATTCAATAAATAATACATATACTATTCGCACTCCAATTTATACAACAGTAGGTAAAGCGTTGGACTCAGGAGAAGTACAAAATATTATTCCCAGTCCAATAAGTACAAAAGTAGGGAAAGTGTTAGATTGCGGAGTGATAAAAATGTCTATTGCCACTCCAATCTGTGCAACAGTAGGGAAAGCACTGGATTCAGGTGAGGTCAAATTTACTATTCCCACCCCAATCTATGCAACAGTAGGGAAAGCGTTCGACGGAGAGGGGGGGAAAAATTATTATTCCCACTCCAGTCGGTGCAGTAGTAGGGAAATGGTTGGACCCAGGAAGGGTGCAAATTACTATTCACACTCCAATCTCTACAGCAGTAGGGAAAGTGTTGGACTCAGGAGGGATAACATTTACTATTCCCACTCCAAACTATACAATAGAAGGGAAAGCGTTCGACTGAGATGGGATAAAAATGATTATTACCATAGTCAGTGTAGTAGTAGGGAAAGAGTTGGACTTAGGAACGGGTAAAAATTAGTATTCCAACTCCAGTCTGGAAAGTGTTGGATTGCGGAGTGGTAAAATTTACTAGTCCTACTCCAGTCTGTGCAACAGTAGGGAAAGTGTTGGATTGCGGAGAGGTTAAATGTACTATTCCCACTCCAGTCCGTACAATAGTAGGGAAAGTGTTGGATAGCGGAGGGGTAAAATTTACTATTCCCATTCTAGTCAGTGCAACAGTAGGGTAAGTGTTGGATTGCGGAGGGGTAACATTTACTATTCCCACTCCAGTCAGTGCAACAGTAGGTAAAGTGTTTGATTGCGGAGGGATAAAATTTGCTATTTCCACTGCACTCTGTGCAACATTAGAGGCAGAGTAGTTCACTTCAACAAAATAAAATATTTTAAAAACGATATTAAATAACCACAAATATAATATTTAAATATAAAAGTTATATATATAATCTTTTTTCAAAAATATACAAATTAAATATCTATTACAAAGTTTAATACATATTATAAATTAATACAGATACTATTATAATTAAAATATCAAACTATATTCTCAAAATAATAACAACCAATAAATACAATGTTATTTACAATTAAAAAGCACAACACAATTAACACATAACATCATAAATAACACAATTTTGAAAAAATAATTAACTATTTTGAAATTGATGACTTATATAACTTCCTCCCCTATACCTCTACAAACTACATAACAAACGCCTAAAATATATTTTAAAAATTATAATATTTACACATTTTACATAATTATTAATTAACTAATAGTAAAATAATTATATTTACCTTCTCACCCTATAGCCCTACAAAACCAATATATAAATTTAAAAAATCTTAATTACATAATTATGTATCAATTCAACAATTAATAATAACAAATTAATAATACATTAATTATATTTAATTAACTTCCCACCCTTTATCCCTACAAATCCAACAACTCACACCTCATACATAACTTAAACAATATCTTAATTGCACAATTTACATAATGAATTCTCAATTAAATGATTATTATAAATTAACATTAATTAACTATTATAATTGATTTCCTGCACACCTTTTACTAATAATTAACACAGACAACCCACTCCTTAAAAAATAAAAAATAAAAATGATTGCATAATTGACATAATTAATTAAAAAATTGATTATAATAATTATTGATTAATTGTAACGAATTTACTCCCAACCCTATACCCTTACAAAACCCCCAAACAACTACCCACACCTAAAACTTAAGTTAAAAAAAATATTATACAATTAACATAAATAATTATCAATTAAATCATTAATATTAATTTAAAATGTATTATTAATTAATTATAATTAATTTACTTCCCACCTTGTACCCCTATAAACCCCACAACCCGCTACTGTACTAAAAATGAAAAAAACTATTACATTACATTTAAAAACTACTAAAAATGTACAACTATATTAAAAAACATTAACAATAATTATTCAAACAATATATAACATATGCAATCAAAATATATTGTAAAATACATAAAAATAATTTAAAAAACGATATTATTAACAAATATAGTTTGTAAAAGAAATTAACAACATAGATCTTTTTAACATCGATATTAACAACACAGATATTTTTGTAAATGATATTAACAATTTAGATATTTTTTAAATCGATATTACTTACCTCAAAATCGATATTCTTGCCAACGGTATTTTTGCACACAATATTTCTTCTGTATCACGATATTTCCAACTCGATATTTATATATCTCGATATTTAATTTTCAATATTTTGTCCGAATACCTAGCTGCAGCCATCTATTCTAAAGGTATGCAGTGCAATACATTTTATGAAACTCGCAAGGCAGGTTTTTGTTATTTAATGCTGTAGCTAGGTTTAGCATAGCGTTTGGAAATAGCATTAGAGTGTAAGGATGTCAAAAACCCGCTCACCATTTTAGAAACATTTATCTTGTTTTCGCAGTCCATCACATGCCTAATTGCTTTTATTTTCAAATTCTGTGTGGTTCCCATACTTATTTTATACACTAGACTAATGATTTTCAAATAAACATTATTAACTACATGTCTTCGTTTCTTAGTGCTATATTTGAGTGTGTTATTTATAAATAGGGCTCCCGGTTTTCCGTTTAAACGGATTTTTACATATAAATACAGACGGAAATCTGTTTTTCCTTTGTCTGTATTTATATGTAAAAACGGCAAAATACTAGCAAATTATGCCGCGTGCAACTACAAAGGTACGTGTATTTCCCCTGTGTATGTGCCCTCAGGGGACAGATAAATGGCGGCTTCACAGTGTCCCTACAAACAGAAGAGAGATAAAAGCCTGGACACTACCCCGAGAAAGCCGCTTCTGACATAGTCTGTCCCGCTGCAGCCTTGGGCTCCTCTCCCCTCCGGTTTGAACTGGCAGCACCAGAGTCCGAAATCTGATCCTCTGTCCTCCTTCCTCATGTGGGTGGGGGATCTTGTGGTGTTCTTTTCACTTTGGGATGGGTGTTTAACAAGCAAATGGTCTTTTAAAGACCTGTGAAGTACTTGGGTGCGGCTGTGTGTGTGCCCGGGAAGCTGTCTCAGCCCGGGCTGCCACACACCAATGAAATCAGCCTTACCACCCCATTCTCCAACTAATCTCTGTGATTGAAGAGCGTTCTCCATATACCAATGTACTATTTATTGATTCATACAAAAACATCTAGGCTGTAAATTGGGAAGCCTCTGGCTTAACACAGGCCCCCGCAGCGCGGGGGGGCCTCCAAGCTCCAAGGGGCCCCCTCAGCACCGGACTTCGGCCAAATGCGCTCACTGCTGCATGCGTGTGAGTGTGTAGCATCTTTGACTGCTTGGGAGTTGTACTCACTGTATGTGTTCTCTGCTGTCTCCGGGTGGTGGGAAGCACATCTGTCTGTTGGGGAGTTGTAGTCACTGAATGTGCCTTCTGCTGCCTGGGTCGGTGGGAAGTACACCCCTCTGCTGGTTACGTGCACTCACTGAATGCGCTCTCTGCTGCATGCGGGTGAGTGAGTAGCATCTATGGCTGCTTAGGAGTTGTACTCACTGTATGTGTTCTCTGCTGTCTCCGGGTGGTGGGAAGCACATCTGTCTGTTGAGGAGTTGTAGTCACTGAATGTGCCTTTTGCTGTCCGGGAATTGATGGGAAGCACACCTTACTGCTGGGGGGTGTACTCACTGAATGTGCTCGCTACTGCCTGGATTGGTGGGAAGCACACCTCTCTGCTGGGGTTGTACTCACTGAAAGTGCACTCTGCGGCCTGCTGTAGGCGAGTTTAGGCAGTCACTGACAGCATTCTGCCATGGTCACTGAAAGTGCTCCAGATGAGCTGAGGTAGACACTGGTAGTGGTGGCCTTTGGCCAGTGAATGTACTTGCTGTTGCCTGCTCCCGAAGAGCTTGTGTAGTCACTGACAGCATTGTTACTTGGTCACTGAGATTGCTCTATTTAAGCTCAGGTGGGCATTGGTGGGCATTGGATACTGAATGTGCTCTCTATGGTCTACTCTAGACAAGCTTCAGTAGACACTGAGGGTTTTAGGTCTTGTTCACTGAAAGTGCTCTTACTTCCTGCAATAAGTGAGTTCAGGTGGACACTGGTATTGGTCACTGAATGTGCTCCCTGTTTCCTGCTATAGAAAAGCTTAGGAAAACACTAACATTGTTGTGCCTTGGTCACTGAAAACGCTCTAGATATCCTCAGATGGACACTGGAGGTGGTGGGCATTGGTCAATAAATGTACTTGCTGCTGCCTTCACCCGAAGAGCTTAGGTAACATCATTGTTCCTTGGTCACTATGAGCTCAGGTGCACAGTGGCAGTGGCTGGTATTGGACACTTAATGTGCTCTCTGTTGTCTACTCTAGACAAGCTTCGGTAACACTGAGGATTTTAGGTCGTGTTCACTGAAAGTGCTCTTGCTACCTGCTCTAGATGAGTTCAGGTGGACAGTGCCATTGGTCATTTAAATAAATGTGGAAAAATACTAGCTGTAGCGTCGACTTTTGCTTGTGGCAAAAGTAAATGTGGATAAATACAGAAAAAATGCCCAAAAAATAAATATGGATAAATACAGACGGAAATGGCAAAAAAATAAATACCATAAAACCGGGAGCCCTATTTATAAACAAAAGATTGTTTGGATTGTCATGGTGACCCTGATCTTGTTAGAGGGACTGATATTCATGTGAAAACACTGCCAGCACAGGACTGCTCAGTGGGGTAATGTTGGACTATGCTCCAACTAGACTTTCTATTCATTTTCAATGCATTGAACTAAGGGCCTCATTATGATGGCAGTCGGACTTACGTCTGACCGCCATCACATCGGCGACGGGACCACCTGACTTGCTGTCGGTGGTCCCGCCAATGAAATCACAATGTGACCGCATCCAAGGCGGTCGCAATGTCGATGTTTTGTATTATGGCGGGTGCTGCGTGCTGCAGCACACGCCGCAGTGCAAAAAATAGACATAACACATATCCCTGCACTACGTGACAGGCACCATGCGGTGCTTGCCACATGGTGCAGGGATATGAACGGGGGCATCATAGGTGCCCCTCAGCACCCAAAACTAAGGGTCAGGGGGGAATGTCCCTTTCCGCCCGCCTTTTCATGGCGGGTAAACAGCCATGAAACGGCTGACAGGAGGGACATCATAATCCCTATGGCGGTGCCTGCCAGGCACTGCCACTATTGTAGGGATTATGGCTGCCTCGGACAGGAGCCCTTCGGTTGCGTGGTGGTCGGGCTTTCTGACCGCCAACCATCCACCATCCATTGTAATATGGAGGGCGGTAAACATGCTTACGATGGCGGTGAGACCGCCACCAACAGGCTGTCGGTGGCGGTCTCACCGTCATCGTAATCAGGCCCTAAGTTCTTGCATTGGTAGGTTAGAAATTCAACCCCTGCGGCTCTGGGGACCCCTCAAATTTCATAACAACTGGACATTTCCTTGTCTAGTTCTAGGAGTGGACACACTTAAACAGCACAAACGTTCAATTATGTTCCCCTGTAGACGTTGTTTGCTCTCTGATACTATACCAGGAAATGGAGGCTCCAAGAACCACAGTGAAGAATAATACTACTTTTTTTATATTTACTTGAGGGTTTTTTTATGCACTTGATCAAACTGGGTTCCTTCTGCATATTTAGGATAAGGATAAATAAAGGCAAAATAGTGAAAAAAAGATTGGTGAGAAACCTTATCGCATAGAGCATAACACACTCTCTTGATGCTTTCTTACACTCTAGGTAATACACAGCACACAAAACTACTTTTCTTGAGCAAACCTTCCTCCTTATTCTTAAATCCTTTGGCGCTTTGCAACCATAGAACAGAAGAGGGATTCTTGCTCTTTCTTGGTTTTCCAACACAAAGAACACGAGCTGTTACAATTAATAAAATGGGAATATGTTTTACATACACTAGAATAACAGAAATAATGCACCCCAAACCACATTTTTTCTTTCTTAGAACGATACTGTAATATGGTACAGCCAAAATACCTACACTCTGTCAAATTAAGATTATGGGGGTCAAAACGATGCCCGTGGGACGAGCGTCCGACCGACATCGTAGTGGGAGTGGAACCGTCCGACTAGTAGTCGACAGTTCCACCCCCATATTACAATGCAACCGCCAGCACAGCGGTCGAAAATATGCCTTTTTTAATTGCAGCATGTGCTACGGCCCGGAAAATGGCCACAGCACAAGCTGCAATTGAAAAAGGCATATTTTTAAACATCCAGGCACCGTCTGACAGGCACCACGTGGTGCCTGGCACAACCTGCATGGATGTTTGGGGGGGCTGCCCCACAGCGGAGGCCCAGGGAGGACAGAGGCCCTGCTCGGGGCCCAAAAGTCCCTTTCCGTCTGCCTGTACATGGCAGTCATACCGCCATATATAGGCCAAGGGAAACAGACAACGTAATCTCTACGGGGGTGCCTGAGCAGACACCACCCCTATTGTAGGGATTATGCTCCCACCACTGCCCCGATGGGCTCCTTGAGCCTGTTGGAAAAGCAGCGGTCGGTCCCTCCGCCCAATGCTCCGACCGCCGGATCATAATCTGGTGGTTGGACCCTCCTGTGGATGTCGGTGGGCCCACCACCGATGCCTTGTCGGTGGCGGGCCCACCGACATCAGAATTAGGCCCTGTGTTATACTGGCAGCTGTCTGAGATAGTACCAGTAGTGTCTTAGTAATAACTTCGTAGTCAGTATAAGAAGCAATATCCATACCATACATTAACCTTGGAAGTAAGGGATTCTATTTATTTGGTAGCTGGATGTTGTGAAATAATACTATCTTGTTGCATATAGGAAATTTACCTGAATAAGTATTTTCATACAGTTTAAAAATAAAGGTATCTTATTCTCATATAGCGAAATATCTGGAGTAGATTGTATTGTATTAGCATTTTAATAGAGCAAAATCTACCCCTGACAAGGTGCTAATGAGTATGTGACACACATTTATGGGTGTCATTAAAATGTGAACATCTGATAGTTTACTGACAGTGTAATTATGTTCAGTGCTAGGAAATTATGTAATACTTGAGCTTATGAAAATCTTCTAATCTAGTATGTAGTGTTACCTGAATGCTGTGCAACACCCATTCAGACCTACAGGCCATGGTTACATTTAAACCACGTTCCAAGAGGCGTTTAATTTGCCACTATTTCTAGTATGAAAAGTGGTAAAAACACGTATGTCATGAAAATTGCTTGACAAACCCTATGGAGTTAAATGAATATACAATCAGTGGGGGTTAAGCCATGTATTTGTGCACTTTTTATTATCTCACACTGTACCTGATCCAAATGATCTTATTTTAAAAGATAATGTTTTGTATAATTGTACCTGTTTAGAGATCAATAAACACCATTTTTCTAAAACCTCTTGTTAGAAATGGGACTTCTGGTTGGCTAAGTTATGCACCTAAGCCAGGCGGAACCCACCACTCTAGTCTGGGCAAGTAAGTTACACACCAAAGATAACCTGTGCTCACCCCTGTTGACACAGAGCAGTCAGGCTAATCCCCAGATGGAATGTGTAAGGCATTTGTGCAGCACACTCACATCAGTAACACAATGAATACACCACAAGAGAGACTTCACACAGTGTATATAAATAAATCATAGACCAAAACAACATGAATCATAAATACTGTGCATAGTATGCTAATCCTGAGATAGTAATCGTTATCCTGACAATGCAGGAATCAAAAAGATATACATTAGTAGACATCAGGGCATGAAATACAGCAGGTTGTGAAAAGTTACATGAAATACAAGTAAACAGCACTCCATCCACAGTAGGTAAACATGGGCGCAGTGGCATCTGCGCTTCTATTAGCAATTATATGGTAATCGCTGGGCTGTCATATACATAAGATACAGACGATGAAACTATCGCACAAGTACTGTTTCAATTATCACAATAAATGACTGAAGGGAACACCATATTTAAATATGCATCTGCTCCCCTGAAAGATGTTAAGACCACATGAAATGAAATGCTACCAATAAGCAACAAGCTCTCAAGCCAAGCTATTTATGGTAATTAGTTAAGGGAGAACAATCCCCTTCAGAATCAACCACCAGGCTCCATCGATGCAGGAGATATAACACCTGAAGGTCCTGGTGAGTCTTATCCACCCTTTTTGTACCTAGGCTTGTGGCCCAATGCGACGTGGGAGACCTCCTATGCCCTTGCCTGGCTGGACCACTTTTTGAAACAGTGACTGCGGCGTGTGACCACGAGCGACCTCTGTCTAGATCAAAGACCCTGTGGGACCGATGTGCGGCCACACCCCTGCCCCAGAGTACCTGTATGGGGCCGATTCGGGTCCCACACTCCTGCTGGGGTCAGACTCCAGGTGGCTGTTTCCAGAAGCAGTGGTGCTGCGGCCAGGATTGCAAGGGGCTGATTCAAATGCAGAACTGAAGCTGTGGGAGGCGCAGCACGACCTCCAAGACCGCTCTGATTAGTGTAAATACGACAATAGAAAACGTCGGGGTGCCGCATGATCAAACAGCCCCTTGGAGTGACTTCTCTGGGTGCGGGGATGGTTTTGCTCAAGTCCGATATGTTCGGTGATGTGGAGAGGCGAAGCAGCGCTACACTGGCTAGTGTCGAGAAAAGATGCGGAGCTACACGCATTGGTTTCAATGCGTTGAAGGGCTGCTGGTTTTGCCGGGACAAAGGAGTGCTCTGTCCCCACTAGTTCAGAACAGCTAGGAGATGCTCCACATGTGCTTGAACGGTTCCTGCGTCAAAATAGTACTAATCTATATTGATAATACTATGCACAATCGCAATCATAAAGGGTTATACTGACGTCAGAAGGAAAGGAGACCACGTAGACCTATGTTTGTATTTACAAAAGCACTATTGTTTTCTGTATATTTTCGTACATATCTGTATATTTTTTGGTTTATATAAAAGGAGTATTGTAAATACAAACATAGGTCTACGTGGTCTCCTTTCCTTCTGACGTCAGTATAACCCTTTATGATTGCGATTGCGCATAGTATTATCAATATAGATTAGTACTATTTTGACGCAGGAACCATTGTTTCTGTTACATATGAACTACCCTGGTTCCTGGTGAGTAGGGTGTCCCTTGTTCTTCTTTTTCCACATGTGCTTGAGGCAGGGAAGCAACAATTTCCCACCCAAGGCTCTTAGTGTCCTCAGAACGGAGCGCTGCTCCTTGCCCAAATACTTCTACAGGGAAAAGTGAAAAGCAAGACCGATAACGAGGTCTTCTACTTAAACATCCACAGCACGCTGAGCCCATGGCACTTGGGCAGCTCTGCCGTTCAAGGCAACCAAAGGTAAATCTTGTCTATCTTGATATCCCTGAGACCTCAAGGGAGAACAGGGGGCAGGCTAGCAAGCCCTTGGAGTCACTCTGGGGTTAATCCTTAGTTCATTTGCAGGGCAGAGGTCAGCAGGCAGCAGGGCATCTCACCAAAGCAGGTCAGCAGTTCCTGGGAGCAGTCAGGCACAGCAAAGTGGCAATCCTTCCTGTGCAGAAGCTTTTGCTCAGCAGAGCTTCTTTGAGGTCCAGTAGTGTACTGAAATCATGGGGTCAGAGCCCCTGAACTTATACTCAAAAGTGTCTTTGATGTAGAAGTGAATTCAAAAGAAACCTTAGAAGTCCACAGCACCGCCTTTCAACTCAGCCCTGGCTCCAGACATACAGTAGGGGGAAAACAAGCCCTTTTTGTGAGGGTAGGACACAGCCTATACAGATGTAAGTGCACCCTGGCCTCTCTCCCAGCCCAGGAAGACTATTAGTATACAGATGGATACATATGCCTCTCTTGTCACACCCAGCCCTCCTGTGTTGTGGTTGTCTGAAAAGTATGCACAAAGTGTAGCTGTCAACCAGGTTCAGATGTGGATTGGAGTCAGGCTGCAAAGCACATAGAGTTATAAGCACAGAGAAATGACCACTTTCTAAAAGTAAAAGGAACAAATGATGGACGGAATGCTGAACAATGCAAACATTCACCCCCAGCCCCAAAGATCTGGGTTTAATCCATCAGTCTTTTGCTCACCACTCTGAAACCGATCCCAGGATGCCTGTTTCTGGTCCAGGGAGGACCTGGCCTGGCAGTTCAGGCTGGACTGTTCCCATGGGGAGCAGGGTCAAGACTGATATGGCTAGGTTTAAACTGGAATGGCATCGGGGACAAATAAAACGATGGATTTAGGCCCAGATTTCTGTACTGGGGTGAATGTTTGACATTGTTCAACATTCTGTCCATCAAATGTTCTTTTTGCATTTGTCACTTTCTAAAAGTGGCATTTCTAAAATAGTAGTAAAAAATCCACATACACCAGTAAGCATGGTTTATCACTACTGTTCTAAATATACCAAACATAGCAGCGCTACTCCTTTCAGATCAGGAATTACTACTTAAACATATATATGGGAATTCCCAATGCTAGCCTATGAGAGGAGTAGGCATCAGAGTAGTGAGAAACAAAATAGGGTGTTTGTCACTACCAGGACACGCCACACATTATAGGCACATGTCCTACCTTTTAGTTATACTGCATCCTGCCCATAGGGCTACCAAGGGCCTACTTTAGGGGTGAGCTATATGTAGTAAGAGGCGAATTTAAGACTTGGCAAGTAGCTTTAAATGCAACAGTAAACTGTGCATGCATGTTATGCAGTGGCAGGCCTGAGACATGTTTGAAAAGCTACTACTGTGGGTGGCGCAATCAGTGCATCAGGCCCTCTAGTAGCATATAATTTACAGGCCCTGGTATAAGGGATACCACTTTACAAGGGTCTTACATGTAAATTAAATATGCCAAACAGGTGAGTAAGCCAATCATTCCAAGTTTCAGGGGTGAGAGCACATGCACTTTAGCACTAATTAGCAGTGGTAAAGTGCCCAGCGTCCTAAAGTCAACAAAAAGAAGGTCAGAAAAATTGGAAGAAGAAGACAAAAGGTTTGGGGATAAACCTGCAAAAAGGGCCAGGTCCAACACCTCTGTTCCTAAATATTTCAGCATTACTGTCTGAAGATTGCCAGTCTGTAGTCAAACTTCATGAAGACAACTGAGATCTCTGTCACTGAACGTGAATATTCTTCTGGGTGACAACTAGCTTTTCCCAAATCCCCTTTTTCCAGTACCAGTATCACAAAAAAAAACACTTGTATCTCATAGCAATCCTACTTTTAGGTACCCTTCATAATCTCATTCTTTCAGTCCTACTGGCTGACTCTCCAGTCAATGTCTGGGGAAACAATTGCCCAGTAGGTTCTGCATCCCCTGTCCCTCCCCACCAGATTTCTCACAATCCCAATGAAGGAAATGAAGTAACACCCTACACAGAACCCATCACTACCAGGTTCCATGCTTTACAGGTTACTATAACAGATTTTAATGCTGGTATCTGCATTACCGCACTAAAGTGCTATTGTCACGCATAATTGAGAAGCTAGCTCTTATGTTCCACTAAGCACTGCAGCCGAATTGTGGTTTCAGCAGCTGGAGTGTGAGCTGCGCCCAAGAGTCGAGGGTTGCAATGGAGATCTCAGCCAGGGCCCGACTAAGCTGTTTACTTAAATACAATTGTTACACAGTAACCTTAAAACAGTAGCTGCCTCAGGGCCCAGTGCATCTTCGTCTCCTCGTGGCATGATGCATTAAGCGTTTCCTGCATTAGGTGTGCAGCGCACACAAATCTGTCAGCGCACATCAGTCCAGCCCAGGGTGCTGGCTTGCAGCTCGCTACATCAGTCTTTACTGTTGGCTGTAAACTCTGACAAATATCAGTGAAGACAATTTGAAATATTTTATGTTTTTCTCTCCAAGGATGAAAAACATTATTCAATTCGATTTCGAACTCCATCACAAATACTAACTCGATTCAATTATTATGGAGAGGTTGTGAGTATGTCAATGACAAAGCACCCTAGTGGTCAGGCCTTATTTAACTAACAACTTCGACCAGACCTGGCACTTTAGCCATGAGCACTTTGCATACAGGGAAAATACTTCAAGTGCACTGTGGCAGTGTTAAAGCCTTTTCTAAACATTACAATGCGCGAAAGGGGCCGTTTCTGACATTCATCTCATTAAAAGAACTAAAACTAACTGCTTTGTTTTTTTCTGGTGACAAATTGGCACTGAAAGTGCCACACATAATGACTTAAGTTGTCCGCGAAAACCTGGAAATGTCACACATAAAGAAAATGAAAACTGGGCAGCTATGAGTGCCCCCCTCCACTCAGCAATCCTTGCGGGCCATCAATGAGGCAATTACGACAAATCACGTAAAGTGACAGTGATGTAGCCAGTAGGGAAATCAAGCTGGAAAACCACTTCCATCTGACGAGCAACGTCATCATAGAGTATTATTTTTTAATTCTAAGTTGCAGCACTCGCCTTGCTACTCATATTCCTCTTTAAAATGGGATCCCTGCGCATTTTACTGATCCCTCGTGCTAGTTATATTTCATTTCCACCAAAGTTTTTTCTAGCATCTTTACATGAGTTCTTCTCCTTTAGTTTCTGCCACTGGCTCTGGAGTTCCTAACCTTTTCTGTTCTTGACAATTGACAATCTGACAAAAACGTCCGTTCTTTATAACATGTTAATGTCTATCTATGCTGACATGTCCATCTTTTACCTCATTGGTTGAACTCTATCAGCTTGTTGTACCTGTTTATAGTTGTCTTTCTTCTTCTGGATTATTCATACACCTTTCTCCATCTTCCTATTCTGCTCATGCCCAAAGTTACTAAAATAAAGAAAGTTATTATTAAAAGAAACATTTAATCACATGAACATTCGAGCAAGTAGAGAAGCAGTAATCACCTGGCTAAGTGGGACCTCAATCCCCTAGTCTGCAGGGGGTAACATTTTTAAATCTGTATTTAAAGGAAATAGGTTGAAATCCTGTGGAATTCCAAACAGACTTTTAGAATTATTGGAAAACTACAAAAACTTATAAAGATAAGGAGCTGCCATAGATTCACAGTCTTATATGAGGTTTCTATTATGATATGGTTCCCTTCAATTTTAACTGAAATTTTATTCAATGTCTATTGAATGTAGAATTAGGATTAATTGTTTTAAAACTCTATTATGTTTTTTTAATGCTGTAAAACATGTTGCTAGGTGTAATGGTTTTCCCAAAGACCGAACACTTGAATAAAAATTGATTGATTGAGTCTTCATCTTCCGACTCATCTCTTCCGCTACTCAGGAATTCCTCTCTGATTGCTTTGCTCTTTGTCTTTTATTTCCAGCACCCCTTCTCTATATTGGTCCTCTCCATTAAGTCCACTTTTTCTTTATTGTTTGAGGGTCCTGACGGATTCCTTTACTGCCTTGCAACACTAGCAATTTCTCTCTAGCTTAGATCTCAGGACTGTAATTTTGGGATAACCCAGTCATTGATGCAAACCTTCACAAATGCTAAAAAAAAATGGTAATATCATACACCATGAGGTCGCATCATTTCATCTCCTGGTAATTTTCAGAGATGTTAATGCTACAATGTGAAAAACATACCAGTAGCCTGATTACCAACAAATTACATCCATTTCATAATGACGCTAATCTACTTGACTAGGCTAGGATTGTCGCAACAGAGTTTGCACCTGTTGCCTGCTTTCCTGCTTTGACAGTTTGTTTTTCAGCTGGATCTGCGACTTAGATCCTTCCTGCATAACAGCGGTGGCCAGCACGGATCGGAGGTAGGGGGTGGGGACGGGTGGGGGAAGGACGCAGGGGAAGCGGGTATTAAAAAAAAAAACGTACCTTCTCGCCGCTTCCTTACTGCGTATCTCCTCTGTAGTCCTCCTTCGCTGGCCTGAACAGGAAGCACACCCAGGCTACCAATCAGCCAATCACAACGCTGCCTTAGCAGCATTGTGATTGGTCTGAGTGCCCTGTTTTGGTGCTCAGACGCTGACTGGGAGCCTGGGCATGTTCTCCACGCAGGCTGTAATGCAGCCTGCATGGAGAACAAGCGAAGTGTGCAAGACTGATTGGCCAGCCTGAGAGGGCCAGCCAAGCAGTCATTGTGCACTTAGGAGGGTGCTACCACACCTCCCCTGCCTCCACCCCCTCATACAAAGCTGCCAGAGGTAGGACAAAACAAAATGATAACGCAAATTATTATCATTTTATTTTCACTTTATTTCACAGCTAAAAAGCAGTGGGGCAACGCTCCTCCACCTTAGCGGAGGAGCCGCCACTGCTGCATAGTGGTAAGAATCAGTTTGTTTCCTTTGTCTGGATTCTCTGGATGGCTAGATTTTCTCTTTAGTTGTCCTCTCCTAATGTAGTCTTTCTATGACCCTTCAAACTTTCCTTGGGTCCTGACACCCATTACTCGAGAACTCTCCTTCCATTGAGGTTTAGCCTTTGCAGCTGTTCACCATCTAACTTCAGATGTAGCAAACTAGAACATTTGAGGTTCAAGACCCTGACACCTGCTCAACCCAAGGCCCAAGGACAGCTTTGGATGTCTCTCATTGTCACCATTTGAAACCAGTGTTCCTTGTTGCAGGTGAAGAAACACAGAGATGCTCATCACTGAAGTAATGGCATTTTTCTTTGTATTGGAGGAAAATCCGAATTAACAAATGAGTGACATTGTTAACCAAAAAGGGTGACAAGTACACATTCCCATTGAAATATATTGCGCTCTATATTTTTTCACAGTACCAAAGCTCTACTGTGCCGCAGTAAGTATGGTTTGGACATGTCAGATATGTGGGTCTTACTGCAGGTAACATGGCTGCTACCAGAAGCATATGTTACTATTCACCCGGTGAAATGGGATTTAGTTTATTGACTGCAGAACGAGGAGGGACTGAGTTGATCCTTTTACAGAATTTTAACTTGTGACTTGCAAGTCCTGTTCAGAAGCCAGTAGAGAGAGCATAGTTCACTGAGCTCTCATACAAGAGTGACCCTCTTGCAGCTCTGAATTAAAAGTCCATAGTATACTTTCAGTTGTAAACAGCTCACAGGGGTTATAATGTTGTCACCAACTTCACTCCCATTGCATTGGTCACTCGATTGACGGAGAAGGTATACTGAGGAGTGAAATGACAGCTGAGTAGAAGGGGAGCTTTTCAACGCCTTTCTAAAATCCTTGAAGGGTATCTGAAACATAATATCTGGTAGTTTTATCGCCAGCAGTGCACGCACGCGCAATCACATATGTAGGACGCGTGCGCAGACACGGAAGCACGAGCACGCATGCGCATGCTCCCCACACACCTAAACAAAACACCTGCCAGCTTCTCCGCAGTTTGGCCTCGTGACCCTTTGTTGGCACAGAGCTGGAACGCAAGTAGTTCTTTCCTCACCGTACAGTTAAGTCTGGGGACACAGAGGATGGAAATAGATTAGACGAGCACATTTCTTTCTCTTCCAGACGCCGGTGTCAGCTCCAGCCAGAGACGCTCATCTCATGGGCACTGCACACTGCCATGACAGGAGCAACAAACAACATGAAAGATTAGCCTGGGGAGTGCTGGCAACAGAGATGACATTCTTTCATTGTGGGCACTGAGCAAAAGGTCAGAGGGCTCTGGTTACCGTAGGATGAAGGCATGGAAGGAGCGATAGAGTAGGCTAATGTGGACGGAATGAGCGCTGCGAACTACTGTTGGGGACGCTGCCCATTTATTTAGAACAGGTGGAAAAAGTGATACGTTACTTTGTTGGACCGCGTTTCAGACTGAGTTTACTTCTGCAGGGAAGCGTTTCAAGCCCTCCAACATGTCGGAGTCCGAAAAAGGTACAAATTCGTGCAACACTGTAGATTCTGATCCTCCTAAAACTAGGATGTGGGGGGGGAAGAAGGTGGGGGCATATGCAGCTTGGCGAAGGGACTGACAACCTCAGTATTCGGGACGGGTAGCTCTATTCTCGAGAAACTCCCCAAAAACTGAGCAAAATCGTGCAAACTACAATCCCCTATTAAAGGCAGTTTGGAAAGACTCGTGAACTGCATGTTATGTTCACTATTCTGCAGGTAACACAATAAGTCGTGGTACACGAAACACCTTCAGTTCTGCGACGCATAACATCAAAGAACAAGACTCGGGCCATATGTACAAGGACTGGTGAAAACTACCGCTAACGCTAGTTAGCGGCAGTTTTCTTACCGCTGTGTACTGCTGAAAACTATCGCCTTGTTAGCGACGTATTTACAAGACGTCGCTACATGGCGATAGCTTCAGGGATCAGCGGTGAAAACTGCAGCTAACATTAGCGTGATGGCGATAGGAATTCCTGCGTTAGCGGGTGAAAACCAATGAAAGGCCCATTAGCGGCAAAAAAAACGCACGTTAGTGAGCCCACCGTGAGTTTTTTTGCCTCTATTGGAAAAAATAGCCTATCAGTCGACCTCCAATAGAAAATAGGCTAAAAAAACAATGAAATGCAGAATGGAGCAGCCAGGGCCAAGTGCAGCACACATCAACAACCCCCTCAAGCCTCCCAACATCCAGGATGACCAGGATGAGAGACTGGATGCCTCGCAGGACCTGCGTCTGGAGCCTGGATGCCTTGCTGGACCTGCGTCTGGAGCCTGGATGCCTCGCTGGACCTGCGTCTGGAGCCTTGATGCCTCGCTGGACCTGCGTCTGGAGCCTGGAGTGTGATGCGGAGGTGCTGTGGAGTCGATGAGCCGTGGCGGTAGACATTGAGGCGCGGCGATCGCCCGTACCTGGTGGGGAAGTCTGGCAGGTCGCATGGAGACACGTTGCTGACCTGTGTGAGAAGACCACCTTGAGCCCCTTGGAGCTGTAAATGGTCGAGGCGCCCCTGCGCACCAACGTAGGGAGGTCTGCATCGCATACTACGATCCACCACTACACCGGGGTGCATGTAGGGGATTGCCAATGGTGGGCGGCGCCTCTCTGCATCACAGGCCGGATGATGTTGCGCTGGCCGAACGCTGTTGAGGGTGAGGCCCCTGAGCTGCGCCGAACTTGTGTGGCAGGAGCGCTGCATCTTCATGCATAAGGGGGCCCTGTTGCATCACCGGCATCGGGAGGTTCCCCAGCAGACTTGGCGGCGACTGCTGTACCCAGGCTTGTGAAATCCTGCCTGGCTGAGGCTCCTGCTGGTTGAGTCACAGATTTGGAGAGAGTGCAGCGGATTGCGCCACGGTGTCAATGTCTAGGTAAGGAGATGGTGGGACGCGTAGCGGAGGAGGCCCGGGGGACGAGTTGCCCAGGCCTAGCACCTGTAGATGATGCACCCCCAGTGGCGGCTCATCCGCTATGGCGGAAAAGCGTCGCCCTACTGCTTTCAAGCAGTGCAAGAATAGGAAAAATCATCACATGATGATAACTTCCTGATGTAATTGTGCCATGTTTCCTTTGCGTGCGGGAGGGTGAGTAGGGCAGCTCCACTCACGGAGCAGGGCAGGGGCGGAGTGGCATGCCCACTCAAGTGCGCAGTGACTGTTTGGTCGGCCCGCTCAGGCCGCTCAAAGCAGTCATGCGCACTGTCCTGTTCGCAATGCAGGCTGCATTACAGCCTGCATGGAGAACATGCCCACCCCTCCAGCCCCTGGCCGAACACCTTGTCCCGGCGCCAATGACCAATCCCAACGCCGCATTGCAGCGTTGTGATTGGCTTAGGGGGGTGAGCCTGGCTGCCTACTTCCTGTTCCTGGAAGCAGACTCAGGAGAGCAGGAGCAACAAAAACACAGGACCCGGCCTCGAGGTAAGATTTCTCTCATTTAAATATTTACAACACCCGATCACACACACACCCACGCCCCATCCAGTGTTCTTTCTGGCGTTTCCCACTTCCCAGCTGTGCAGTCCCCCCCCGCAGCACTTCTCAATGGCGGCCGCTGTGCGGCCATGCGCAGCGGGTGTACCACTGGTGTGCCAAAGGTATATATGAAGTTACGACGCATACTATTACATCATTTCATTAAAATGCATACTAATACTAGGCATATTGCAACAGTAAAGAAGGTGTTGGATAGCGGAGATGTAAAAATTACTATTCCCACTTCAGTGAGTGCAACCCAAACACTAACCCTTGCACTCCAAAGCAAACACTGGACCCTAAAATTCATCTTTGAGCCCCCAAAACACACCCTAAAAATCATATTTGACCCAAATGCACACCCCAATTTTCATAATTGACCCAAATGCACACCCCAATTTTCATAATTGACCCCAAAACACACCCCAAATTTCAGATTTTACCCCATAATACACTCCAAATTTCATCTCCGACACACGAAACCCATACCCACCTTAAAACTTAAAAATACCCCATTACTGACCTCACAATGTGTTGTAATGGAATACGATGTGAAAGGCACCTGTGTTGTTGGGGTAGCGTTGTAAAGGCATTACGATGTAATGCCTGCGTTGTAATGGACATCTCCCGTGCCAAAGGCAAGCCATAGGCAAGCCCGTCTGCGTCCGTCTGCCCCTGGACCACGCTCAGAACCAAGGACCCTTCCTCTCGGACACTCCACCGCTACGATGCCAGCACCCTGGACGCCCCATTGCCTGCCAGGACCAACCTCTACTCTGGGCCGGACATCGCCATTGCCATCACTGACGGCTACTGAATCACCCGCAAGGACCACCCCGACCATCCAGGTGGAGGCATTGCCATCACCTACAGAAGCACACTCTGACTGACCACGCACTCTAATGACCCAACGGTGACCATGGAACACCTCAACTTCCAGATCCGGACCAAGCCCATCCTCTGCGGCACCCTCATCTGCAGGCCCCCCGTGCCATGGAGCCCCATTCTCCGATACCTTTGTAGACCTCATTCCACCCCAGGCTCTCCCATCCACAGACGACATCCTTCTCGGTGAACTCAAGTTGCACCTGGACAACCTCAGTGACCAGAACACCACACCATCCTGGGGAAGCTCCCCAACATCAGACTCAAGCAGCTAGTCACCGCAGCAAGCCACATAGCAGGACACACGGTCGAGCACGTCTCCTCCGTCAGCGTGAACATCAACTACAGCCACACCACCGGACTCTCCTGGATCGACCATCATTGTATACATCACGTCTTCACCATGCCCACCGTACACCACCGCCATCATCGCACCCCCTCGCAGATGAATCAAGGCCACCGAAGAACGTCTCCTCAACTCCCTCAGCACCACCACTCCGCCAACGCTTACAGATGATGACACCGCAGCGCGCAACCACCACCGATGGATCTCCAACTGCCCGACACCCGGGCACCCCTCAAGAACGGCACTGCGTCAGTACCTTACGCCTGCCTGATGGCAGGCGTAAGGTGACGAGTGCCACAGGGATAGGTTGGCCGCATGCATTGCTGGAGTTGCGCCATACTTGTGACACAACTACAGCAATGCGTGACTTTAGCGCTGACAGATACATCAGGATTCCAGACGTATATGTCATTACTTGCGACATGGAGCGCTGTCCAGTGAATCCAGCGCATCCATGGTGTCGCAAGAAGGGCGTAGTGAAAAGTGTTGCAACACTGTCTTGTAGCAGCGCTGCAACACTTTTCATGAGTGAGGCCCAGGAATGCGCACTATCTTATTGATGGTGCGCATTCCTGCCCTGTAGTTTTGTCGCAGGGCAGCGCAGCGACATTGCTTGCAGCGCGGTCCAGCACCAAAACCTGCTGAAATGAGGCCCCAAGTGTTATCTCCATTTTTAAGACCAGCTATTTTCTGGTCTTAAAACTGCCTCCAACTGCAGTTAGAGGCAGTTTTTTTGGTCTTCCACACTTCAAGAATTCCCTTATAAATATCGCAAGTGGGTTAGCGGTCGTTTTACACGGGAACGCCTCCTTGCATGTCATTATCGCTAACAGAAGTGGCGATCTTTAAAATGGACGTTTTAGCCGGAAAACTGCCGCTAACAGAGGTTCGCGACAGCTTGTACATACGGCGATAAAAATATTGCCGCAAAACCGTCGGAAAAGTGCCGCTAAAGCAGCGTTAACTCCTTGTACATATGCCCCTCGTTGTCTAATAGAGAGCAAAAGAAAAGCAGGATGAGATGTAGGCTGATATAACATAGAATTGACAGAAGAAAGTAGAAATAGTGTGTAAGTCGTGTTATATTTGATCTGGCTGTCTCTCCATAGATGGAACTATTTGACTTCTAAGGACAGTGCTTACGTAAGAAAAGTTTTCCTATGATTTTCTACCTTTGCTAAAGAAGAGACATCAGAAAAAGTTAGATCAGATTACTTATTTATTCTTTGACCCTCAGTAGATTGTTTGCAAATGGGAAACATTTTATTGGATGTCCTTTTCGCTGCTGTTTTTCTGTTTCTTTTTGTATCCTCTCATTTTTTGCCTCAGAGCAGACATTGCTACTGTGAAAAGAGGCACCAGTCTGTCTGTCACGAGAATCAGAAACCTCATAACCAGCTGCCCTTGGCAGGGCGGGACAGGCCTTTTTTTCCACCGGGCAATTCCCTGACTTGCTGAAGACACTGGGGGGCAGATTTTAGGGGGGGGGGATGCTCCTGTTGCCTCAGTCACTTTCCCCAGCTCCCCGAGGGTAATTGCAGCAGGCACTGGAGGCTTCAAGAGAGAGAAAGAGAGGGAGGGAAGGTGAAGGTGAAGGTGGTGAGAAAGCGATCAGAGATGGAGAAGAGAGATAGGAGAGAAGGAGGGTCAGAGAAGGAATGGGAAGAGAGAAACTGTGCAAGGAGGTGAGTGGACAGGTTTGAACATTTTGACAAGGGCTATTTTTCGTTCCGCAGTCCAGCCCTAGCCTTTGGTTTCAGTTTGTGGGCACCAGCATCTATGTTTCATCGTCATTCTTTGATCCAGAGCTAGAGAGGGGAAGGCTGTAAAGAAGGAAGGGGGAAGAGAAAAGTAAGGTAGGAAAGAACTGACAAAAGGAGAAAACATGGATGAAAAAGCATCTGCAAAAGGTAAAGAGGCAAAGTGTGGGGTGCTGGAAGAGGAGCATGCGTTGGAATCAAGATTAGGCAGTCTTGGTATTTGGAAGCCCTGGTATTTAGTGCATGTAATGAAATGTATAGGGTGGAGACCTTGCTGAAGTACAATGGAGTGCTGCACTCCAAAGCAAGAGAGGATGCAAGATCTTGTACAAATGTCTTGACAGAGGAGAGAAAGGGGAGATGAAGTCGTGTGAATGTGGCCTGGATAGTCGGGGGAGCACCTGTTGACGACACATTCTATGCTCTTTGACTATATATATATATATCTATCTATATATATATATATATATATCTATATATATATATAGAGAGATATATATAGATATATTTATAGTTCTTTGCTGACGTGTTGGAGTGAAGGTGTAAACTTGTTAAGTCTTGAGATGTTGTGCTATATTCTAAAGATGGCTTGCCTCTGTATTTGTCTCGTTAAAAAGAACAATGGTACCTTTAACTAATCATACACAGAGTATTTGATATACAATGAACGTAAATAAAACTTTTTATTGCAAGATCATAAGACTGCCATATTCTCATTGAAAATAAGTGAAAGGAAAGTGCTCAATGCTCGTGCATCACAAACTGTGATATAAAAACACATTCCAGTGCAAAAACATGTAGCCCTTATCCATACGTCCAGAGCAAAGAAATAAAAATAGTTCATTTGTTGGCTCATAAGATATGGTTGACTATGTTTCGATGCCAGAGAAGAGATCACAGAGGAAGATATGTTCAGGAAACCCGAAAAAATCTGAAGTGGTTCAGTATTTACGGAAAAAAGATGCGTCCCTTCGGATCCAGTACAGCATCAGGATGAGGAGGACTTTTTCCTCACAATACACGAAAAAGGAATCTGATTCTCTTCCAGTGCATAAGGCCATCTGAGGTGTGCTTTCTAATGAGTGGTCAGATATTATGTAATCCAGTTTTCCAAGACTCCTGCCAAAAGATATCCTTCGAGGGATTTCAGAATGAATCTGTATTTAGAAATAACTTATGGACATACAAGCACTTGCTGCAGAGTTCCTTGAGTGTCCAGCAGGTTTCAGGTAACAATAAAAATGTCAAGATAACTTTGGTGATTTCTGTTGCTGTTGGAGAGAGATGGGACTTTTGTCTAGTGGCAGTTTTGACTCATAATAAAGTATTGCAGAAGGTTAATATACAATGCAGATCACAGAACTGTATTTTATGTAGGTAGCTCAATAGTTTTCTGCTTTTGGCAGAGAGATCATTTTGTTATTTGCCGTTCAAAATTACAATCCTAATAGAGCACAGTGACATATGAACTGTCATTAAAGAGCTACATGCAAATTGCAAGGTGTAGGATAGAACTTTCATGTTTTTCCCCAGTCTTTCATTATCCTAATGTTGTTAAAAAGGGTTAGTTTGGGTAGAAATACATTCTTTTAAATAAAGCTAACCTGGACCACTGTGGTTTGTTTTAAATCCTGAGTTTGTGCTTCTACAGAACAAACACTCCTAAAATATACTGCCTACTAGTATGGATGATGTGATTCCCACCCCTTTTAATCCTATTTGTTTTATGTTTTATCTCCTATAGACTCATGTACACGTATATGATTCATTATCTCTGTATAAACAGGGCCGCTGGAAGTATGTGGCAGGGGAGCACCAAATTATGTGGCAGGGTTGGTTAAACTATAAGGGAAGAAAAAGCAAATTATGCGGCATAATGCAGCAAATTTTTTTGATAGCATTACTTCATTGTTTTGTCATTTTTATGCATGGCAATACTGTCTGGGCAAAGATTTCACCTCATAAGAACCAGTTTAATAACTAAATACATAAATAAGAAACCGAATGATATCAGGTTAGCCTTTGTGAAGTTCCTTCCACTGCACATGAACACATGTTGCTATGTTCTTAGTAACTTTTAGTCCGTTTGAGCAAGTTTTTTTTTTAAATCTGCAGATTATGCAACAGATGATGAATAATGTGGCTCATCCATAATTATGTGAAAAAACTGCAGCTGCAGAATCCCAATGGCCCTGTGTATAAATGTGTGTGATGTAAAGTGCTCTGACACCATACACTGGTATGAGTAGCACTATTAAGCAAATAAAATGCATGTGAGAGAAGGGTTATGGAGAAATCAGGGGCACTGTTGGAGAGTGGTAGTGGGGCAATCCCTGGAGAAGGAGGTCACAAAAGATTGTTGCACCGGGCCCCACCAGCGGTAAAGCCGGCCATGCTATCAGCTATCAACTACAAAGAACGTGGCATTTTCACGTGCAGCTCTTTGCCAATGTACCACATAACTGTCGACTTGTTAGATGCTACGAGGGTGACTTCTAGTCAGTCCTGTATTTTTTTAATTCAACAGCACTAAGCATTCTGGCACTTGTAAACCTGTGCTTATATCTGGAGAAGTAAAACTACAAGATCCAGAATGCTTAGTGATGATAGCCGATTCAATGGGACTCTCGCGACATAGGACCAATTGACACTAGCTAAAACCAAAAGAATTTCATAAAACAAGAAGTATGTCGAACAAGCGTAAAAACAAAAAGATCCCCTGCTTTCAGTAATTACACTTTCTCATCAACCAATACTATAATAAATCATCTTCACTATGTCAAAATGTGGTTAAAAAGCAGGACAACACGTTTGGCAGGCTTTGGGTGTCATGAAAACTTTGAAAGCCCGAGGCCGGTCGGTGCACTCACGCGCTCATTATCATGGAAGAACATTTCATTTCCATAGCGTGAGATGCCTTGGCATTCCGCGCGGTGACGTGCTGACAGCAGATAGCACCTTTATCTCGGACTGCATGCCAGAGCTCTCAGGCAGACGTGACTACTGAATGCCACAGTCAAAGAGCTGGGCTAATTAATTCACATATGCGCATCCTCATCACGGCTCGACATGTCATTCACTCCTCGTGACATTCTATGTGGCGTTTTCAAGCATATATTAATTCCTAGTCAGGCAGGGCAGAGTCTTAAGTGAATGAAGCACAACGCATTGGAACCTACTTCTGCATTTTGGGCCAGATTTGTTATATCCGTCAACCGAATTCCGAAGTGATTTATGAACTTTGTTTTTTAATGAAAAGTTAAAGTATTTGATGGGTGTGCTCAGTGCTTAATTTGTGCTGGTCAGGCGTGCAACGCCCATAGGGCTCAAAGGGCTTCAGCCCCTCACGCCCCCCCCCCCCCCCGCCACCCCCGTCGTGTGTGTCAGCCCGGGCTGAGGCAGCTTCCCGGGCACACACACAGACAGTTTTTGAGCTGCTGTGGGCTGTCTGGTCTGGTGTCCATTTTATTGCAGCCGCACCGAGTACTTCAGAGGTCTTTAAAAGACCATTTACATGTTAATGAGGCTTTGTTGTTTTTTCACCCCTTTTTAGAGCCCCTGCATCTTCACTCTGCCTATTGCTGTAAAAATTAGCCCCCCCACCGAAATTTTTATTCAACCCCCCGAAATTTGGCTCTAGTTGCACCTCTGGTGCTGGTTGTTGTAGGTGGTGGATACTGGCACTCATTTTCCGTAACCGGAACTTATTTTTCATCCGTAGACCCAGAGTAACAGAGAAAGGTAACAAAGGGAGGCAGAAGGAAAAGGAAAAATATTAGAAAAGAGCCACAATGTAAGAGAGGAAGGATGAAAACGGACATGTAAGAGTGAAGCAAAGAGACAGTAAGTGTAGGGTGATTGAAGCAAGAGGCATGAGGTCGAAACAACGTTATATAGCTTCGAGAGTGCTGCCGACAAGCTCCTAATGAAAGAAAACATTGCCTCCCTGCATGTATGTTTTTTTCTTTTTACAAATTAAACACAGCATATGTTGAAATTTATAATTTTTAAAATACTAAAAGTTCAAATTCACTGAAATTGTGAAATGATAATGCTCTGTGACTGCTAGTTTGCTTAGCAGGCAAGTAGGGTGCAACTTACCCTCTATGTAACCACTGCGATGAAGATAAGCTATATCCCCTCAGCAGGCCTCCCTCTCAGCAGTTATTTAATATGTAATGGAAATCTTTGGGTACTACAACAAACCCAAACTTTGTGCGTTATCTTAATTGTACCAAAGTCACGTTTGTGAAATTTCTGGCCGACAAGCCTGGAAATGCATCCTAAGGTCTAGGTTTTCTAAGCCTTTGCGATGTCCTTGCATCAATACAAAGGCTTAAGTAAGATTTACTAAGCCACACAAGGGATGATTGGTGCCACCTTGAGTCACTTTGTAAAGAAATGTAATGCAACACAACAGATTGTGCTGCTTTGCATTACATTTCGTAGTGGTAGGCGTTTGTTGGGTGAAGCATAGGCATTCTCATGCATCCACCCTTGGAATTTGATGCAATACCAAGTGTACGCCAACAAGCACTGACATAGCCAATAGGTCAGGCATTTTCTGCCAGCATTTTGGCAATTCTTGTTTTGTTTTGTCATGGCTTTTGCAAAACCTTATTGTTTGGAAAGCTGCCGGGCATTTGTCAATTAAAAAAAAAAACATTGACTAAAAGCAAAAATGTTTTTTGGTCTCAAAAAGGATACATTACCATAGTACTCCCTGGCACTGCAAGGAACTACTTTGCGTGTGGATCTGCTCCTTATGAAACTGCAGCATGCCAAAACTCATAGTGAAGTCAGAGAATAGCTAAAGTGGGGTGATGCATTGCCGTTTGATGCTTGCTCGAGTAGGTTGGAGAAAAATGTGAATGACACAACCACAGACAAATAGATGAAGTGTAGCTGAAAACTCCAATAAATAACTATTTCATACATAACCGTTTAGTAAAATCACAAGGTCACGCCTAACACAGACCTAAAAAAAGCTAATCATTCTGCCATTGGCTGCCAGCCTCTTGCCCTTAAGAAAGAAAGCGACAAAGAAAGGAAAAAAGAAAGAAGGAAAAACGAAAGAAAGGAAGGAAGAAAGAAAGAAAGGAAGAAAGAACGAAAGAAAGAACGAAAGAAAGGATGAAAGAAAGGGAAGGAAAGAAAGAGTAAAGAAAGAAAAACAAAAAAGGAAAGCAAAAAATGAAAGGAAGGAAAGAATAATGAAAGGAAGATAAGAAGGCACAAGAAAAGAAAGAAAGAAAAGACAGAAGGAAAGAAAGAGGGAAAGAAGGATCGAAATATTGAAAGAAGAATGAAGGAAAAAGAAAGAAGCAATGAAAGAAGGAATAAAAGCAGGAAAGAAAGAGGGAAAGAACGAAGGAACAAAGAAATAAGGATAGAAAGACAGAATTAAAGAAGGAAGAAAATAATTAAGGAAGGAAAAAAAGCAAAAACAAGGAAAGAAATAAAGAATGAAATAAAAATAATGAAAGGAAAGGAAAGAGACAAGGAAAGAAAGATTGAAATAAATAAATAAAGGCAATAAAGAAGAAAAGAAATAAACAAAGGAAAGACGAAAAATAAAAGGAAGGAAATAAATAAATAAGTGTTGCAAGTGCTTCAAATTAAACACGATTAAGGTAGGTTTTCTTCCTGGGCAAAGTTTATTAAAGAACCATCAGTGAAATCGAGTGCAGAATAAAGGTGTTCTGAAGAATTGTCTTCTTATGAATTCACATGAATAATATTGAAGCTTTCAGTCTGTGTACTAAGTAAAAGAGGACAACTTAATACAGAGCAGTTTCAAATGGATGCAATCTGTTCTGTTGTGAAATAGCAGCAGTCAGACACTCGAAAAGGAATTTGCAACAGCATTGGCAGGAGAAAGGAACTGATAGAGCATGGGATGTGGTCTGTTCTCACATCTGGTATAAAGCATCCTGTTTTCACCCCAGACTCTAAACACAAAGGCAGCACTAACATAATTATTAAGTAAAAACAAAACATTTGGCACTGAAGAGAACTACTTTATGTCTGGATGCGCTCATTGTGAGAGAGCAAAATGCAGTAACTCAAAGTGAAGTTAACCAGTGACTAAAGTAGGCTGACTCATTGCCCCATGTAGTATGCTGTAGTGGGCAGAAGTAAAATATGAATGACACAACAACAGACCAATGGATGAAGAGAGGTGGATGAAAGCCCTTTAAGTAAGTATATTCTACATATAATTTTAGTCAAATCAAAAGGTCTTGGCTAACACCATACCTAAAAATAGCTTCAAACATCAGCTGCACATGAAAAACAAATGAATTGGATTCACATTAAGGAGTCAAGGTGGTTTAAAACACAGACAGACTTGAAACTAGCTTCCCCTGTTGCATAAATAAAATTCCTACCTTCTGATTCAAGAATGATTGTCTAAAACCTGGCCCTCTCCCAGGTGAATGTTGCCTTTGCCTTTCTCTCCACTGTACCAGAATCCACTCTGCTCTATGAAAGGCATTGTAGTGAGTTCCCTTCTGGGTCTACTTTGGTTCTCCCTTAGTTTTGCATTTTCTGCCTGTGTTCTGCATAGACACATATAATATATTTGTTTTCGCGACAATGTTCTGGGAATATGTTGTACATGTTGCTTGCTATCCGGGGACTCGTCCTGGGATTTAGTCTGCACATATTGTACAAGGTTGCCCCGAATCCATAACAACGTAGTGTACTGTTTTTCTCTGCTCTTTCAGCAACTGCTCCTAATGTTAGACACAACACAGTCACACAGCTGCATCTTTGCTACACAGTAGTTTTATCATATAAACTGTGCCCTGTTCCCTTGGGGGCTAGAGAAGAGGATTCAGGTAAGAGAGGATTGTTCTGAAACGACCGCAGTGCCTCACATGCAGCCCTGCGTGAACTAAGTTTACACTCATGATGCAAACCACCTAATTACATACACCAGGTATGAGGTCTTAGACCAATCCCAGAGATCACAAATATATCCCTTTGCTCACGCAGTAGGAGTAGGCTTAGCCAGATAGATAATTTGCCATGGTTGGGATTTTTGTCCTATACACCCTGTTAGTGATGCTAATTACTTTGTTTAGTTGCACCTGCTTAATGATCGCAGCATATTTGCTTCATTATAGACTACAATAGCTTCATTAGCCTCAATAAATGTATTTCTAAGTATATCTGTTGTACCTCTGCAAGTGATTTGTTTACTTATAACTGTCTTAATTGGGGCACACTGCTCAGCATCTGTTATTAGGGTCTAGTCAACAACTAGATTAGAAAGAGAGGTGATCAGGGGCGGTTCTTTCCTTAGGGCGTTGCCCCCCCCTGGTATTTATGCCCCTGGTCCAATTAATTTAAGTGTTTATTTAGCCCACCCCAGTCAGTTGTTAGCCACAGGCCAGTTTCTTACTCCTGTCAAGCCTCAGTGTGGGTGGCAGGCCTGGTCTGGGGGAGTGGGGCTTCATAATATGACTGACAGGAGGAGGCCAGCAGAGCAGACAGTGCTCTGCTCAGCGATTATGCGAATGTCGGGTTGGACACATGCTTTTCCCTGGCCAGGCTGACATGCGCACTCTCACAGAATATAGTGGAGCCTGGGAGATCAAAGCCGCAGTACCCCAGCGGAGAGTTGGCCTGCCCAGGCCAATCCTGGTTCTGCTCTCATGCTGTGTTGACAGCAAGGGAGCAGCATCTGGATTGGCTCAAAGTCGGGTTACTAGGGCCTCTGGTGCAGACTGCAGAGGCAGCGCAGGGGTCCTCCTGTCCACGAAGCAATGGGAGCATTTATGACCAATCACTGAATGACTTTATTATGAAGCTATGCAGTGATTGGCCATTTTGCCCTTGCTGCTCAGCCTCTCTCTCCCTCCCCTCTTTGTGCGCTTTGCCAGTAATGGCATTGCACACAAGGCAGTGTGGAGAGAGAGAGAGTCAAGACGAGAAGTCGACGAGAGCACACCTCACAACTGCGTGGCCTGATCCTCCGAGCCTGATGCGAGCGAGGCCTCATCAGGACTGGGCCCCGCACAGTCGCAAGCTGCAAACAATTGTATTAAATTGCCCTGCTGAAACAGTGTCTGGTCAGTGAGTACATACCATATTAAATACTGGTGGTGTAATTATTTGTCGCAAAATGAATAGCTTTAAAAAATTGCTGTAGCTCAGCTACAATTTAATATTGCACTAGTAGTGTGCTCTCTGAGTGAATCCATGTCTGCATGTGGGAAGAGTAAGACGGCGTCTGTCCACTCTGAACTTGGCGTCCCATTGTTAGCGAGGGCGCAGAAAAGCAGGGCACTTCTGTCACCTCACGATTGGGCCTATGCAAGTGTTCAACCTCCTGTTTGAGTCACTTCCTATCAGCTACTGAACTGTGCTGCCCCATTGATGTGATTCATCACACTCAAGGACCTCACTACAATCATTTCTTTGAATCCAACCTACAGTGGACCATACCCTGAAGACTTTTCTTTCTTTCTTTCTTCAAATCGGGTAGGCCCTCAGTTAACTTACCATGCTGTTCCTTTCGATATATCAAACACACCATTCTAAATCCATCCATTTCTAATTGTGCAGGCTGTCCCTTGGTTTGCTTTGTCCTGAGGAAGACCCGCTGTGCCTACTAATCAATCACGCACTTCGCCGTTTGAACAACTCATATGTTCATGAACTGTGACAGCCTTCTAATGTTATCTTGACATCATTAAATGTAAAAGAATATATTGAAATATCACTTAATACAACTTCAGATTCATGCAATGTTTTGGTGTGTTGTTTGTTCTTCCTTCTCTTACATTTTAATTGATTATTACTGAAAAGTTTGAGTACTTTTTTCTATTGTTATTATTCAGTAATCCTAGAATCAATTCTGTACCCGACAGAGCCGACATTTTCCACATTCTTGTACACCCAGGTTCTGAGGGGCACTGGGTCATCCCATTATACTAGATGTATGTGCTGCTGCTGAGCAGCTCGCATCAGACAAGGCGTCTAGAAGCTGAGACTGTAGGCAGCCAGCGCCACAGCAGAGCCAAGAGGCTAAGTAAATGAAACCCGGCGGCCGGTACTATGCAAAAAATAACGTGTGCCTTGAGGCAAGTCGGCTTCTGTCACTGGGTGATCTTTAGTCCCTGACAGTGGATTGTCTTTGTAAAGAAGCTGGGGGCTGCCTTAGCTGGAAGGCAGGGGAGGGTTGCCTGCATCTTTTGACTAGCTGCTAAAGGCTAATATGAATACATCTCTCAATGTCCTAAGCGTGAGTTAATTTATTTCTCCAGTCAGGCAGAATGCAGAGAACGTGCGTTTTTCATTTTCTCACATCATCTACAAATGGTTTAGAGATTCATCGTAGGCATATTCTGCTCTCTGCTGGCTGGCTGCTGGTCTCTCCGTGCCTCACCTGGGCATTCATTCAAATCCAGGCTGCTGCACAATGCACTTGATCAAACCTTTTTCAAAGAAAAGGACATGTTGTTTTCAAAGAGCCTCGCTGCTGGCCTCATAACTACACTTTCACAACTGACTTATTAACCTTCTTGCTTTCCCACATTTGCTTGAAAATGTGTCATTTGCCCACTCTTTTATCAAAATAATGCACCCTTAGGACGGTCAGGCTCGCACGCTACGCTCGCTATCCGCAGGTCACTCATCTGGAACTTTTACACCCCACCACTTTCAAATGTCATCAGCTGCCAGTGGACTGAAAAATACTTAATTTAATTGTATAAAGCAGAGTGGAGGTTCTGAATGACCTCTGTGTCTTATAATTCAGTAATGTATGAGGTCAGATGTTTGACATGGTATTTCAATTGAGCAATAACTTGAGACCTACGCTGTTGCTTTTTCATATTGTGTCCGGAAAAAATGCAAAAATGTTTTGCCAACACCTGGGATGCAGAATGCGTTGAGTGTTCAACAGCTAGAATTAAGTATATCGCTAATAAGTGGAATGGATAATTAGTTTATTTAGCTCCATCATTGTTTATTCATAGTAGTTGATACACAGCCTGCTACTAGGCAAAAGCAATCTAAGACTAATGGTGATGTAGGCTTAGATCACAAGTGGGCTGTAAAATTGTGATCCCTGTGCAAACTCTTGTTTGTGCAGGGATCAGAATTCCAAGTAACGCATAGTTTACCCCATCTGCAAATACTGGGGTGCGATAAACCCCCACAATTTTCCTCAGGCCAATTTCGGTAGGTGAAACCTGCCCAAATGTACCTGGCTATAACCACTGTGTAGAGGATCAAATATGGTGTACAGAAATAGATTTCTTAAAACATGGGAAATTGTGGAAAACCTGTGCAAACTTTGAATTACCCTATTAATAAAAGGTTGGGATATATCAAATGTAGAGAAGTGACATATACTAGGTTAGTGGGTATCAGTGTTAAATTCTTCATGGGTAGGCTTTATATCAGGAGGAAAGCTGTGGTATATTTGGAGAAAGAGGAAGGGTAAACAGAATCAACTGCCCACCCAAAATAGAAACACAAGGTGGTAGAATCTTAACTGTGATAGTAGATCTTAATATTCACCTAATCTATACTAACCCATTTAGCTATTTACTAATTTTTCCAGCATGTTGCCTTGATGGGCCTAAAGCTCTGTCTCAGTAAGACAGAGCAGAGTCAGGCTTTTGGTAAACACATGATCTGGTATCTTTATCATAAAACAAGCCAGAGACTTTATGAGTGCCCCAGATTATCTTGAACCAATATAGAATATAGTGATGACATGCAAGAACACACACAAAAGGAATACAGGTGGGGCACAAAATGCAGTGTGAAAAGCTAAATGCGGTATTGAAAGCATAACTGCAATGCAGCATGATTAAAGTTACTTACCAATATAGTGGAAATATAGGGAGGCACAAAGAATAATTTTCCTGTCACTATTGTATATTGTAACTACTGGTTTTACAGATAAATTCAGACAGAAAACAACGTATTTCCTGTCTGTATTTATTTTTAAAAGCAGAAAAATACTGAAAATGGTGCTTCATGTGAGAGACCCTCCAAGCTGTCTTTCATGAATTCCAGGGCAACAGCTGAGCCGATAGACAGCATGGAGAGTTAAAAAACAGGATGAGATTTCTTTAAATACAGGCATATGTTAACATATATTTGTAGTATAACGCTAATATGCACCTCTGAGTGTAGTGTTTTTATACAAGGCTTCTGAATTTGCTAAAGCTTGACAAGCATCCATGTATGAGTGAATTTCCTAGAGTTAAATATAAGTGGAAATGTGCCATTTCTCGGATCAATTTGTTTTCAAAACACAAAATAAATATGGATAAATACCAATAAAATGGGCAAAAAATAAATTTGAATAAATGCTGACGGAAATGTTAAAAAAAAAAATACCATAAAACCGGGAGCCCTAATTGCAATTGTCAAACAAATGACCTAGTCTACATTAAAGACTCCTGCAGCAAGCAGTCACAAATAACTGCAGCAAACACCACATAGGAAAAAAGTATTTGGTGCTTCGCTTTGTTGTGCTCCTGGTGCTGCCTATCTAGGGGGCTCATTACGATGGCGGAAGGACCGCCACCGTTGGGCCGGCGGTGGCGGTCCTTCCGCCATCACACAGGAAATTCCCACCGCCGAATTAGGATGGCGGTGGGAATCCCAATGTGTCCGTGGCGGTCGGAAAGTCCATCCGCCACGGTTCCACAAGGCGGTCCTTTTCCGCCCGCCTTGCGGAACCAGGACACAGGGCAGCATTGCGGCGGTGCCTTGCATGCACCGCCGTAGGGATTACGATATCCCTTACCGCCTGTCTTTTCGCTGCGGTCATCCCACCACAAAAAGACAGGCGGAGGCTGGATTCGGGGGCCC
Organism: Calotriton arnoldi; assembly: GCA_963921515.1. Taxonomy (NCBI): domain Eukaryota; kingdom Metazoa; phylum Chordata; class Amphibia; order Caudata; family Salamandridae; genus Calotriton; species Calotriton arnoldi. The sequence continues at coordinate 147,568 of CAWUFW010010960.1, read as the reverse complement.
GTTGCGGGCCCCCTCTGTGGGGGTGAGGGGGGTGCACTGGGGGGGTACCGTGGTGCCTGCCACGTAGTGCAGGGAAATACAGTGCAAGCACTTTTGACATTGCGTACGGTGCTGCAGCCAGCAGCACTGCCCGCAATGTTAAAAGCCCTGCATGCGCCCGCCAATATGGCGGAAGCATCCTAATCGCAGTGGTGGGACCGCCGCATGCCTGGCAGGCGGCCCCAAACACTGCTACGATGGCGGGCGGACCTAGTCTGCCCACCATCATAATCAGCCCCCTAGGTTCCTGCAAAAACCACCTAGATCCCTACACTAGCTATAAGCAGCAGGCCAGCGTGGTAGGTGAAATGATTTAGTGATGGGCTATAACTCAAGAATCTGGTCTTGTGGTTGTAGCTGTCAAGTCACCGCTTCGACTTTTGATGCAACTTAACTATCTTAACTATGTGACAGTGAATAGATGATTGGGATTCTAGAGATAAACTCAGGTCAATTATATAAATATGATGTTTCACCTTTAGTACTCTACTAATGAAACTGATGATGCAGCTAGAATGTGTCCTCTTATGCATCCCATCTCCTTAGAAGTACGGCAAAGTGGCCTAAACTGTCACAGAAAGTTCCACCATGAGGTGACAGCCCAAGATTACTTCAAGCAATTAATGCGACCCAATTTGCAGAGTCCATTTCAATATCATTTGTGCTTCTCTTGCACAGTTGTTTAAAACCCCTGCAATTAAGTTGAAGAGTTTGTATGATTACATTTATTGTATTTTTATTATAAAAAACTACAACAGTCCCTATAAAAGGTTTTAAATTCCGATATTTTTACTCCATTGCAATGTTTGTTCTTTTGCATATCCCTCTTTTTTGATGGGACTTTGTAGCTCGCGCAGCGTTATCCAGTCTTCTGTAACTATTATTCCTTAATTTTAATATTCTTGGATATCTTTTTGAGCCCTGGCATTGATCTGGAATATTGTAAGCTACCAGTTATATATGGGTCAATGAGCGCAATGAAATAGTGCCTCCTTAAACACTAACACTTATGTTTGAATGTGTAGGCATTTGCATAGCGCCAACCTTGCTGGATTGTACAGCGGTTGGGAAATCATACATTTGGATTTCACGATATTACATTTCACATACTGAGAATTCCATTACATGTCATACTTACAATTTTTGGTACAGTGATTTATTGATTTGCCTAGAATCAAACGATGCCAATAACATTGCCGTGCCCTTGTGATGTTATAGAATTAAACGTTAAAGAACTCTGACATGATTATAACAAAAGACATCTTTTCAGTTTTCTTCTCGTTGGCTACCTTTTTCAAGTTTCTGATTTTTCTTCCTGAAATAGGTGATGATTTATTAAATCCTTTCTATTGACATTGATGTGTATGTTGCTTTCCACAGGCTCAATATTTCAATGCCGCCTCTAGATTAAGCAGCTGGCACATACCGTCTGCCTGGCAGTCAGCTGCCCTTGGATGTGCTCTGCACACTGTTGGGTACATTGTGACCGCATTCTCATGCTTTGGAAGCACTGATGACAAAATCCCATAGGCATCCTAGGAAAACTACTGCCGGTCAGACTCATATAGACTGCTGATGGTCCTCGAGGAGAACAGCAGTGCTACTCAGTGAAGTCCAGGTCCAAACTCGGAAACAAAAGAACTCATGTATAATGTTATCATACATGGGAGCCTGTAATCCGTGTATAGAAATCTGTCTCTTATTCCCTAAAATGAAGTAGCTCCTTTACTGTCAGAAGGTATTACAGCTGACTTCTGACGTTACAATGCCTGCTGTCAGAACTAGCAGCCACGGCGAAAGGCAGGGCACTGAGAATTATCATTGCTGCAGGTTTTAAGAAAAACAGGCAGTGCCTTTCCGTTCCACTATATTTTTCTAAAATAAAAAGTGATCAGCAGAAAGGAAATATTTTGTGCTGCATGTTTATTTTTTTCCACGATTTAGATAATTGCACAATTACACAATCTGAGCCGCAGCATTTCTAATCTGGTTTACTTAAACTGATCCTAATATATTGTTTGCAAAGCATTCTAATTGCTTTTTGGTGTGCCTAATTTCACAGTAAAGATTATGCTTTTATTCTTTGTCTCTGCACGTAACATGAAATAGCAAAACATCAAGGGGCCGATTCACATAGGTAAACTGAGACGAAAGTCTAACTTTACGACTTTTGGTATTCATAAAAGGCATTTACTACTCGTAAATGCCCTTTGCGAATACCAAAAGATTAACTTTACGACTTTCGGTATTCACAAAGGGCATTTACCAGTAGTAAATGCCCTTTGTGAATACTGAAGGTCGTAAAGTTAGACTTTCGTCTCATTTTACCTTTGTGAATCGAGCCCCAAGGATTTAAGCGGTTTGTGGGAAGGGTGATTGTGTGACTGTGTATTATAAGGAATAACATAAAATGATGTAATGTAATGTAAAGTGCATATTTGTAGAATACATATTCACCCATGAGGAGTCTCTTGGCATTATTGATATTTAATAGATGTTTAATCTTACTTATCTCAGTTGTACTCATTTTATCGACCTCGGAAGGATGAAAGGCAGCGTAAACATGCTGGTATTTAAACCTGTGATCATAAGACCCTTACAGCTGATGCATTGGTGCATTGAATGACTAGACCCACTAGACCTACCCTAATGGTATTGTAATTATCTGAAGGAAAATGGGAGAAAGGGCCCTACCGTTGAATTTTCCCACTCAGTTTCCCACATATATTGGCTGAAAGGCAAGAAATGTTATATTCCATTATTCAGGGGGAGCAATGTACTATTTCTGTACTTCAGGGTCTGATACAGTACACAGTAGATACAGGACACTTGATGAGTACCAGGCAAATGTTTGTGTCTTAGAAGAAGCAGTGCCTGTCGGATACAGTATATTCACTGAAAAAAGTGCTCAATGGAAATCCAAGCCAGGAAAAATAGTACTATTTTAAAATACAGTACCATGATATAATGACCAGCACTGTTCCTGTGCCTGCATTGTACTACATTTCTGTGTCAGAATGAAAAATGTTGTAAGACATTATGTAACCACTTACGAGTGATCTGCCATTAAAGGAGGGTCATTCTAAAATATATCCGAGTGATGCTATAATGTACCATGGTTCAAGTATTTAGTTGAGAGTTCTCTCAAGCATTTCATGGCGATGCAATAATATGATGAGCAAAGTACCAGCCAGTCAAGTCTGATACTGAAACAAGCCTAGGGCTTCTCACTGGCCCAGTGGTGAAAAATATACCAGTGGTGCTGTTGAAAAAGGCAATGTTATGTTATGTTACTTGGAATTTGTAGAGTGCACGTACACAAGATAGGTTTCTGGGTGCTACGGTAATAAGTAGGTGGAACGCTGTCAGGGGAATTAGCCACATGCTTGTTTAAACAGCCAGGTTTTAAGGAGTTGCCTGAACCTTGTATAGTTGGGTGCGGATCTGATATCAGGGGGAAAAGAGTACCATGTGCAGGGGTTAATCACTTCTTCCTTTTAAATCTTGGTATAGTCAGGAGGTTCAGGGAGGCCGATCTTAGATTACGATTGGGGGTGTAGCTCTGAATTCGGGAGGATATGACCGGCAGGCTTTTGTCGTGAAGAGATTTAAAGGTGATGTAGCCAGTTTTAAAGATGGTCCTCTGGGCTGCTGAGAGCCAATGTAGCTTTTTCATCAGTAGCTTGATATGGGAGTGTCTGGGTTGTCAAAAGACCAGCCTAGCTGCCTGGTTTTGTGCTATTTGTAACCTGCGGTTGAGGCCTATTTAGAGTCCCAAATAGAGGGAGTTTACATAATCTATCTGGGAGATAACTAAGGCAATGATGATTCGGATGAACGCTTCAAAGGTAAAGTATTTCCTGATTTTTCTGATTCTCTGAAGTTGGAGAAAGCATGAGGAAATCACTGCTCCTATCTGTGGTTTCGTGGAGAGATCCTCGTCAACGAGTATCCCGAGGCTTTTTACTGCCTTCTTGCACGTGGGGGGAGATCCCATCTCAGGAAGCCAGAAGGAGGGATTCCATTGGTGGAGTTTGTTTTTTGTGATAAAGATTTTTGTTTTATCAAAATTTAGTATTAGCTAGTGGCTATTCATTCCATCGCGAATGTATACCATTGTGTTTTGGAAGAACTTCATGGATTCCTAGGTGTTATCAATGGTGAAAAGCAGCTGCATATCATCTGCGTAATTATAGATTGTCACCTTCCGCTTCTGCAGGGAATGTACCTGGGGAAGTTGTAAAGATTAAAGAGATGGGGGGATAGGGAGGATCCCTGTGGTACTCCACAGTTTAATTGGACCTTAGATGACATGAATGTGGAGAGATGGACCGATTGAGAAATTCCTTTGAGGAAGGATTTCATCCAGGCCAGGACAGTGTCCTGCAGGCCTGCGGCCTCAACACAGTCAATCAGAAGAGCATGGCCGACCGTGTCTAAGGCTGCTGATAGATCTAGGAGGACCAGTGTCTGAGTGATGCTTCTGTCTGCTTCTTCTCTCAAGTCGTCTACTACAGAGAGGATGACTGTTTCTGTTGAGTGGGCAGGTCGAAAGCCTGCCTAGTGAGGGTCAAGGAAATTAGTCCCCTAGGAAGGAGCTGAGTTGCTCAGTGACATGGGCCTCTAGTACCTTTGCTAGATAAGGGAGCAAAGAGATGGGTCAGTAGTTTTTCAAGATCATGGGGTCCTCTCCGGGTTTTTTTTAGGAGTGGGATTACCACAGCCTCCTTGAAGGAGTGTGAAACACTACCCTGACTTAGGAATAGGTTAAGGAGTGAGGTAGCTGGGTCAGGCAAGAGAGGGAATATAGTTTTTAGGATCCAAGGGGGGCAAGTGTCTTTTGGGGATCCTGATTTAACTTTGGGCAACAGATATATGAGGCGATCTTTACTGATGACAGGAAAAGCCAAGAGTGTGGTAGAATTTCTGTCTTTAGATGGGGTCACATTGGCTGGGTAGCATGCTATCTTTTATCACCTTGTTTTGTCAATGAAAAATAAGCTCAGTGCATCACATATGTTTTGGGTGGAGTCGCTAGGTATGGGTTTCACTGTCTGGGTTAGATAGTTCTGTGACAATTACAAAAATGTCCTTTGTTTTATTTACAAAGTTTAGAATTTTGTTTGAAAAAAAGGTTGATTTAACTTGCATGATTGATTTCTTGTAAGCTTTTAGGTGTTGGACAAAGATTTCCTTGTTTTCAGGCAAGTAGGTGTTCCGCCATTTCCATTCTGTCTGGCAGAGTTAAAGTTTGGCTGCCTTTGGCTCTTCTGAATACCATTTGGACGCTTCATGGAGTCAGGTTTGTTTGGTTTTGTGAGGGGGGCATGAGTGTTGCTGGCTACTGTTAACCAGTCCGATATTGCCTCCTCGAATTCATCCAGGCTCTCAGTAAGGGCAGCTAAGGAGCATGCCAGTGAGTTGCAGAAGGTGTTAACATTTATACAATTCCAATTCCTGGAGAGAATTCCTGGGCATGTGGGGGGTTTCAGTGGGGTTAGGTCATTTAAAGTGAATTTAATTAGGTGGTGTTCCGACCACACAAAAGGAGAGACAGTGAGATTAGGTATGATAAGGTTAGTGGATCAGACCTGGTCTAATGCCTGACCTTTGATATGTGTGGTACAAGCACATGTTGATCGAAGTTAAGACTGCTCAGTATGTCAGTCAGATCTGTGGAAGTTTGGCTCCCTGTATCCTTGTTCGCCCAATAATTGAAATCTTCAATGAGTAGGATTTTTGCGTGGTCAATGGCTAATGAGGAGATGGAGTCAGCCAAAAGTTGGGGGAATTGTTGCAAGTGGCCCTGGGGTCTGTACATGAGAGCGCATATCAAGGGGGAGGTTGGTGAGTCTAATTTGATCAAAATGTTGTCTACCATTCGGATTGATATAGAGGTAAGATTAGTGAAAATAAGATGTTTTTTGACAACTGCTGCAACCCCTTCTTAAGATGTTAAGTGCAGAACTTGGAATTTTGATAGCCCAGTGGTACTTTGGTGGTTTTGTTGTCAAATCTCTGTTTGTCAGAATAAGATTAAACTAATAGTCAGTTATTAAGTAAATGACATTTAGCAAATCACTTGAGTGATGTTAGCTGAACCTACTCCCCTCCAATGCTTTGGGCAAGGTCTTTGGTCTGGGGTAACTATCACTTCATATTGTTGTGCCACGGTTTCATGCATGGCCCGATACGCTGATGATAACCACTGTGAATTTTTAGACGTAGGACGTCTCACCATGATGGCGTTCCACCATAATATCATTTTAAAAATGTTATGGGACACAACTAATGTGTCAAAAATATTGTGATAAGAAAAATATTGTGGGACAGAATATTGAAGGTAAATATATTGTTTTCTAGGTACTTTATATCATCTTTTTGATATAGATCTATATAGTATTGTTTTGTATTTATTTAATTGTGTTTTATTAGTTTTTGCTGTATAATTTATTATTATTTTAATGTTAAGCATGTGTAATTATTTTTTTAGTAAAGTTTTCTTCACTTTGGTAATTTATTTCACCAGTTAAAAAAAATGTATTTGATTGTATTTATTGGCGGGTTCCTAAGTTGTAGGGGAATAGGGTGGCAAGTTTTTAAATATTTATTTTTTATTGTTTTTAAATACTTTATTTCTAAATTAGTTTGTTAAATTTATCATTAATTATTTAAATTATTTTATTTGCATTTTTATAATAGTTAATTATAAATACACTAGTAAGTAATTGTTGGAATTGTTAATTAGCTCATTAGGCTATTGATATTGTAAATTATGTATTGATTTCTTTTTTTAACAATACATTTTTATTGATTTTCCAGCGTACCAAATGGGCGAAGCCCAGCGGGATAATACAAATAATGTGCATGAGATAAAGTACGTAGGTACATCATACAAAACCCATATGGTCTGCAGAACAACAGACCGAAAATACTTTGAACAGCACCAAACACACTTAGAAAGCATTACACATACAATATATACCAATTTCCATCCACAGATAAACAAGATCAGTGCACTAAACAGGTGAGTTGCTAACCACCAATTGTTCAATGGGGTCATGGGAGAAAGACTGTGACATTGAGGGCAGATCAATACCTCTGTCATACATTTGTCCAAAGCTTTTTTCCATTTAGTCGGGGAGGAGTCCTTCCAGTGCTGCGCTATGTCCCTTTTAGCTAAAGTGAGGCCCAAAAATAAAAGGTGCTGTTTATAGCTGTTCCCCCCAATGTCGTCTGTGCCATGTAGAAGCACCAGTCTGGGGTCGAGCAGAATAGTCCACGCCAGGACCTGGCCCAGGCAGGACACCACACTGGTCCAGAAGGATTGAATCGCCGTGCAACTCCACACCGTATGTAACAAGGAATCATCTTCAGAGCAGCAACGGAGGCACATGGGGGACTGAATGGCACCCATTTTCCATAACCGATGGCGAGTGTAATACACTCGATGGAGATACTTAAACTGGATGAGCCTGTATCTAGCGGACACCGCTGCATACCGAGGGCTGGCCAATGCTTCGGCCCAGTCATCGTCTGTGAGGGCCGGCAGATCCGCCGCCCATGCCGCTCTGGTTTTATGGATAGTGGTCTTAGCGTGTGTATTGAGTGTCTGATAAATTTGCCTAATTTTGTGATCCCCGATGTCTCCCATCAGTAGGCGGCCCTCCAATGGGTGGAACTCAGGCAGGGCCTCCAGTTGGCGTATCTGGGGGTCTAAGGCATGTCGAAGCTGCAGGTAGCGGTGGAACTGTGATTTATGGAGGTCGTAATCCGATTGCAGACCTTGAAAGGGTTTAAGGGTGGTGCCCCGCATGACATCCCCCAGCGTGGAAATCCCAATAAGGTCCCATTTACGGAACCCACAGAGCGCCGCAACAGGCCGTAGATAGGTGCCATGCCATAGGGGAGGGAAGCCTGTCAGTCTACCCCACCATCCCATGGACCGAACCGCCCGTCTCCAGATTTCTATGACTGTCCGGCATGCCGGAGGTAAAGTATCTAGTGATGCATTACTATATAGGAGGTGCAGCAAGGGTGTGACGGACATGGCAATCCGCTCGACTGCGTAGGCCGGGTCCGACTGGGGCCCATACCACCACTCGTTTATCACCAAGAGGTGCGAGGCGGAGTAATACGCATGGACATCCGCCGCTGCAATGCCCCCGCAATACTTGGATTGCGTACACGTGGAAAGTGCAACCCGAATCGCACTCACCTGCCATAGGAACCTGTTCAGGAGAGCATTAAGTTGCGTAAACCACGATGGAGGGATGGAATATGGAAAGTTTTGGAGCCGATATAGTAGACGCGGTAAGGACACCATCTTAAAAATGGCGGACCTTCCGTATAAAGACAGAGGTAGCTGGGACCAGACCATCGTCTCATTACGGACAGCCGGGAGCAGTGGGGCGATATTGTGCGTCCAGGAGGCTGTGGGACATGGCGATATAAAAACCCCCAGGTACTTAAAGCCGGAGTCGGCAATGCGCAATTCCGAGGCCCAGGTCTGGCTCCTCTGGTCCCCGCTAAAAAGTGTGGATTTGGATGGATTGGTGCTCAACCCTGTGGTTTCGCCGAAGACTCGAAGGATTTGGAGGACACGGGGCCCCGAGAACCACAGGTCAGACATGAAGAAGAGAGCGTCATCCGCATAGAGCGCGATTCTATCAGAGTGCTCCTGTGTCCAATCCATCCCCCGATCAGTGGGTCCCGGCGCACCCATGCCATCAGAGGCACTATTGCTAAGGCGAACAGGAGAGGGGACAGGGGGCATCCCTGCCTCGTGCCCCGACGGATGGGAAAGGGGGCGGAACAATGCCCCGCGGCGCGAACCGACGCAGTAAGGTCTGTATACAGCAGCCACGTATAAGCTATGAACCGAGGGCCCAAATTCACAGCCCCCAGGAGCTTGAAGAGGTAAGTCCAGCTCAGGGAATCAAACGCCTTATCTATATCGGCGAGTAGGACAGCCACCGGGTGACCTAAGCTGGGCGCACCCACGATAGCATTGTGAACTCGCCTGATGTTGTGCCTAGTGGAGCGCTGCGGCATAAAGCCTTCCTGGTCAAGGTGTATGAGATCGTGAATACAGGACCGGAGACGGTCTGCCAGGACTTTCCCCAGGAGCTTAGGCTCAAAGTTCAGCAATGAGATAGGTCGATATGAGGCTGGGTCCTCCGGGGGACGACCGGGTTAAGGAACACCACGATCTCGGCATGTCGCCAGTCCATTGGTAAGATTCGCTGTTCCAAGGATTCATGCAAGGCCTCTAGTAGGTGGGGGCCCAGGGTCGCCATATGTGGACGCATACAGTCGCTGGGAAAGCCATTCGGACCCGGGGCCTTACCTGGGTGAATGCTTGCCAACGCCACCTGCAGGTCATCTACCGATATGGGGCTATCCAGCAGGTCGCGCATTTGATCAGACAGCCTGCGGGGGGGAATATCTGAGAGAAAGTCGTTGATGAGAGGCTCCGCTATCAACTCCCACTCCCGGTAAAGATCAGAATAAAAGGAAGCAAAAGCTTGGACCACCGCTTCGGGGGAGGTACATAGTGTGCCATCTGGGGCCCTCAGGAGCGGAACCTGTACCGGGGTTGATCTAGCCTGGCACAGCCGATGAAGCATTTTGCTGGACTTATCGCCCCATTGATAGATCCTGTGCTGGGTCGCCAGCCACGCTTCCTTGGCCTCATCAGTAAGGAGCTGATGAATTTGCTGTTGAATATGTAACAGATTGCGTCGTGAGCTGGGGTCCGACCCTTCTAATATTTGTGACTCTAACTGGCGTTGACGGTCTTCCAGTTCCAGCACCTGTGCCTGGCACCTACTTTTCTCCCCCGTACAAAAGCTGATGTCGGTCCCCCTGATCGTCAGCTTGAGAGCCTCCCATAATGTTATATGCAATGGAGATGTATCCACGTTAAACCGGAGATATTCTACAATGGCGAGGCGTAAAGTCTCCTGATACTTAGCATCCCGAAGGAGCCATGGGGACATGCGCCACCTGCACGGGGTCCGTTGGACCAGTAGGTGCAGCTTAATTTGAATGGGCGAGTGATCCGAGAGTCCTCTAGCCAAGATAGAGGCATGCGCTAATCTGTGTGTATAACTGTGCGGAAGAAATATGTAGTCTAGCCGCAAAGTGTATGATGTACGGCCGACGCGTAGGAAAACCCCGACTCTGTAGGGTGGAGCGCGCGCCATGTGTCGGACCATCCCAATGTGTGTGCGAGTATATTCAGCTTGGAAGTAGGAGGGGATCTGTCAGGCTGCACCGCGCGCCATCTATCTTGGTGGGCCATGGTATCATTCCAGTCACGACCCAGGATCGTCAAGCCGCCAGGAAGGTCACCCCATAGCTGTGTAATTTTGTCTGCAAATGTTTGACCCAACCGAGGGGGGGCATAAATACTCCCTATCATTATTTGCTCCCTTGCCACTGTGCCCGAGACTATGGTAAAGCGCCCGCCAGGGTCTAACCAGTGTTTAGAGATGTGGATCGGCACATGCCTGTAAATAAGGATCGCTGTGCCCCGTGCACCCCGTGAAAATCCGGAATGATATATAGTGGCGAAGCCAAACCTGTTAAGGCAAGGAGCTTTGTTGCCTTAGAGATGCGTCTCCTGCAGCAGAAGGACATCAGTCTCATAACGCCTTGCCAGACGGAGTACCGCCCCTCACTTGACTTTGTTCAGCAGCCCCCGTACATTCCAAGAAATTATGTTTAGTTCTCCCAATGGAGTGCTACCTTCATGTTGTGTCATCCCCCCACGTCACCGTCCATAGCTGTTAGTGTAATATCTGTGGCGTGATGTGTGAATGTGTGTCTGGTGCATAAAACATTTATAATGATAAAACCCCCCCACCCCATAACCCCCCAACCCCCCAACCCCCACACCCATACATCCAGAAACAAGGAGTACCTGTTGCGGTGGAAACGTAACTCAGGCCCCAAACGAAGACCTAAGCAGTCCCTCCAAACAACCCCACCCAACCCAACATTACAAAACATAACCCAAGATGTCCAGGGGTGTGGACCTTTCATCTTGCCTGGAGCCGGTATAGTGGACCCGGTACATTGAATTCCAATACCCCGCTGGATGGGCCAGCGGCCGCAACATGAAGTCAAGGGACTATCGGGGACCAAGTCACTCAGTGGTTGCGGACTGCTCATGGGCTCTCCAGTTGGAGCGGGATCTGTGCTGCTGTCTCGACGTGCCTCTGTTTTGTCGGCTCCTGTGGGACCCTTGTGAGGAGTCGGAATCCAACGGCGGCGGCGAGTGTGGTTTCAGATGACGCCTCTCGTCAGTCCAGGCAAATACCTCCTCAGGAGAGTCAAAGAAGTGCGTTGTGGCATTAAAATTTACTTTCATCCTGGCGGGGAACAACAGCGCATAGGACAGATTTAGTTCCCGAAGTCTGCGTTTGGCAGCCACTAAGGATTGGCGCCGCTGCTGCACCTGTCTGGTATAATCAGGGAATACCATGATTGCGTGGGAGTTATAGACCAATTTTTCCTTGTGAGTCCGGGCAAATCGTAGGATAGCGTCGCGGTCAGCATAGTTGAGGAGCCGGGCGATCACGGCCCTCGGACGCTCCCCCTGGGGCGGCCTCCTGACAAGGCACGGTGGGCCCTCTCAATCACAAAGCAAGGGGACATAACATCTAACGGCAGTAGGGACTTAAGCCAGCCAGTGAGAAAATCGTCCATGGATGTTCCCTCGCATCCCTCCGGAAAGCCTACCAGGTGGATGTTGTTGCGCCGCGCTCTGCCGTCAACGTCCTCGACCCGCGAGGCCAACTCCCGCGAGACGACCGTAAGCTTGTCGACCTTCTTCTGGAGGGTAGCGACTGTGTCTTCTACTGTGGATACCCTGGTTTCAGCCTCTGTGATCCTATCCACAGCCTTATGGAGGTCTTGGCAGAGGAATGACACCACCGATCCGACCGCCCCGATCTGGGCTTCGAGCGCTGTCCGTGATTGGGTAATGGCCGCTAGCAGGGCAGCCTTGTCTGGGGACGAGCCCTCAGCGCCCTCTTTTCCTGAACCTGTGGTGGTATAGTGGTCCATCGTGCTTTGCTTGGGGGCAGCCTCTCCCTGTTTGTCCTTGCCCATTGTGGGAGGAGGAGGCAGACAGAGATATGAGACAAAGAGCGTATAGCGAGGGCAGGTAGATCAGATAAGCCAGGACGCCCCCTCGCAGCGCCGTCTGCTCGTGTCTCACGGATGTGGATCTTCCAGGCCAGGCCGACTACGCCATCTGTAGCGTCCCAATCCGATCCGGGGCAGAGCTCCAGGCCAGGCCTCACCGAATCTGGCCTCCCTGACAGCAAGCCGCACCAGGCCTAGCCCAGCCGCTTCTGCCGCCTGGGGAGGGCAGCCAAGTAGACCCCCTAAAGGGACCAGACTCGCCGGACCCCCGACCTAGGCGTCCACCCCGGTCAAGTGCACTCAGGATCACCGCGATTGGGCCTGCCCCGACCTCGTACCGGCGCAGGCCACCCCCAACATTTCACGGGCGTCGATGCAGTGCCGGCGATGAGGGCATCCAGTTCAGTTCCGACGCCACCCCCGTGCGCCTCTCGGGAGCTCCACACATTCCCTTCGCAATCAGGTGAGGCCGTATACGGGAGGGGGAGGGGGGCCACCACGCCTATCAGGAATTCCGCCCCGGGCCGAGCACACCCCCGGCCCGCCTCAGCGCTAACGAGGGTCCCGGTCCAGTTCTGGACCTGCCTTTCAAGGACTGGGGGGCTGCAGTCGTGATGCTCCAAGGAAACTCAGGGGGAAAGAAGGAGACGTCTGCCCGTAGGGCGCCCCGGGAGAAGTAAGGCCCAGTAGTCTCTGGTCCCGCCTGCCGGCAGGCTCCGCCCAGCCCTAGGCCTTACCGGTGTCTTGGTCTCGTGATGGGGGTGACCCTCACCCGCCGAACTGGATGGGCTCTCCAACCGGGGGTCACAAGCCGCAGCAGCGGTACGTGCGCATACACTGCACGGCTGTTAGTCTCCGCCGCCGCCGTCACGCGCCGCCTCGGGTGCGCAAGGTTGCAGCCCGCCACACGCTCCATACCTTCTCCCTCTAGGCCGCAGTCGCGTCGGGCCGGACCCAGGCCAATAAAGTGTGTTGCAGCCAAATTCGGGCCGAGTGAGGGGTGGCGGTGTCCGCACGTATCGTCCCGCAGTCCAGATAGTCACTGGGGTCAGAATAGACGGCAGATGTTGACGATTATGGGCTCAGGCCGGCGGAGCTCTACCGAGACGCGTCCGCCATGCTTGGCTCCCAAGCCACGCCCCCCGTAAATTATGTATTGATTTTTAATAATTTTCCTGCTAATTGATTGTATGATGTTATTTTTTTTATACCTTCATTATTTTTTATTAATGCTATTTTTAATTAATGTGTATTGCTATTTGTATCAAGTATTTTTTTTATTTTTTTTGTGGGTGTTGGTTTTTTGGAGTAGTAGGTTGGTAAGTGCTTTAAACAGATACATTTATTGTATATATTATGTTTTTAATTGTAAGTATTTTAAATGTAATTTTAATATGTATTTATTTCAATATATTTAATAAAATAATATTTTAATATGTTTGTTAAAATATATTTTAAGTAATTGTTTGTGGGTAGTTATGGTTAGGTCTGCTTTTCCATAGACAGAGAGCTTTTGGTTTGCTAATAACATTGGCGCCGTTTAAGGACATCTTCAAGTTTCAAGTTTTATTTTATTTATGTTACGGAACTCCGAAGTAGTCCACATAAAATCTCAAAATTGCATACATAAAAATAAGATAACATTATGATTTACAGTTGAATACACATAATAAATACAAACCAATCCACACAAAAATCTAACAATCATAGAGAATATCCAAGGTTCTAAAAAGCTTTCATTTAACAATTTCCCAGCAAGCAGCAGCATATTATACAAAAAGAAATGTAAAGTGTCTTTTGAGCCTTCAGTGCAAAGATTAAGAGTTATATAAAAATTAATTTGTATATATCAAAGTAACAATAAGACAATTCAAATAGTTAATACATAAGAAGAAAAAATGGCCATTTAAATAACATTATGAACCTCTATGGCGTATAACCTAATACACCTTAATAAAGCTTTAGAAAACACTTAAAAAAGTAAGAAATTCTATTACAAAGTATTTCCTTCGGAGGTACTTAAAGTGAAAGTAGTACTGCTGAAGCTGAAGCTGAAAGGATAGACAACTGCAGACATATTGGCCACAGCCAATTCCGCCGACATACTAACAAAGCAGCGCAAATTAATAAAACATTGTAAGAGCCATTTTTACACAAATTACAAACCGCTGATGAACCATACCATTTAGCCAAAAGGGGATTTAAAGGGAGCATGCCCTGCCTCAGAAGCATCCAAAAACGCCACACTCCATGAGGCAGATTCCACAAAATATAAGCATGTGCTTTATTTATCATACAAGAATCAATAGCTGGGTTGTGGCCCCTCTTTAGAATACAGGTCTCCCTGTCCAAGTGAAAACTCAGGGACCAGTTGGCCTGTAACTATTAATTTGCTTTGGCGTCAAAGTAAAGATCAAAGAAGGGTCTAATTGCTGCAAATCTGCATCCGTCACAAAATTTCTGTAGATTAATGAATTTTCTTTTGGGCCATCTAAAATATATTTTCTTAGCCAAAACCTAAGTGTGCCATAATCACTCTTTGCTAGGCTCGCGGCCCAGTGCACTACCAAGCAAGACCCTGCACAAAAGCACTTCTCAGCCCAAATTCTAGCCTTAAGGCAGCCACGGGAAAAGCTGGGTTAACTGAGGCTGAGCGTCTAAGAACTCAACCTTCCATTATATTTAAAAAAAAATACATTTCGAGACATCAATCAATTCTGTGCCATAAAATAAGGAGGTAGGAATCTTAGCAATATAAACCTCCAATGGTGGTGCAAAATGCCTTTTCCCGGTGGCCCTATAGAGGGAGCCCAGACATTTAGCCTGGGAAATGGCTTTGGACATATTATTTTTGATGTGCGTTTTTCACTTAGATTTCCACACACTATCTTCCCCAGGAAAGTAAATGATTTTACAATTACCAATTTTTGACCACCCAGAGACCATACAAAATTTCCATATTTCAGCTTTTTCCTCCCATGCACACACATAATTTTACTTTTGGATACATTAATCTTTAAATAGTGAGCCTCAGCAAATTGGTGAAATCAGATGGCTGTTTAAACCTTTTGGGGTAAGATCAAAAATGATTATACCATCTGCATAAAGTAGGCACATAATAGGCTTTTCCCCAGCTATTGGGGCAATACCCTCACTTTGGGCCAAATGATCAGGGAGGTCTGAAATATATAGGGAGAAGAGAAGGGGGGGCAAGCAAACACCTTTGTTTTAACCCGTTTGGGGTAGGGATAGTTTGCGATAAACCCCTATCCCCACCCAATAAAACTCTACACCAAATATCAGTATGAAGGGCACAAACTAACTCTAAACATGTTCCCGGCATATCCAAACTTAAAGCTTACTTCACAGCAAAAAATGATCTACTTTATCAAATGCTGTGGAGAAGTCTATAAAGACCTTGTATACCATTCCCCCTCTAACATTAACATATTTTTTGTTTATTACTTGAAGGGCAGTCATATTATCAATCGTTCCATGCTAAGCCCTGAACCTAGTTTGCTCCATAGGGATAATTTTATACTGTTCCGTCCATTCACTAATCTGGGTCGGCAAGAATTTATCAAAGAATTTACCCACCGTGCTAAGAAGGGCAATCAGACGATAGTTTTCGGTAGGTTAAGGTCTCCTTCTTAAAAAGTGGAACTATGATTCTCCCCTTCCAAGAGGGTGGGACTCTTTTTATTTCATAGCAGCATGTAAAAACCGGGAAGAGGATTTTACTCCAAAGGGAATAACTTTGTTTTATAACAGTGATTGAAATTTCATCGGGGCCCTTCGCAGCCGAAGAGCGCATTCCCCTAATTACAAGTTCCATCTCTTTTTCGGATGGTGGGCCTTTACTATAAGCATCTCTACAGCACCTTCATTTACCACGTAGAGACCATGAATTAAGTTAACCCATATCAATTCTTCTATGGCAACAGGGACAGGTCTAGCTCTACAAATTTCCACAAGAAGTGCCCAAAAAATCCTCGTCTGGCCTTTTCATACTGCTTCCCTAAGTTTTATCCATAACCTATCCTCCTCCTCTTTTTTTAGGCGAGCCTTCGACCGACTCCTCCTACTTTTTTAGTAACAACACACTAGTATATCTTTCAGGGACATATTCTAGATATTTCTCCCTAACCAGAGCATTTATTTCATGATTTAACAAAAGAAGGGAGCGAGGATTCCCTTTTGATCTTACCTCTGGATTCACTTGTTTTACTGCTTTAACTAGCTACTGCATAAAAATATTGAAGCTTTCTATTTCTTTTCCTGTCCAACCAGACAGCTTGTCTAGGGAAGCCTCTAAGGTACCTCTGAGGCATACAATTGCCCTTTA
This sequence comes from Calotriton arnoldi, assembly GCA_963921515.1. Classification (NCBI taxonomy): domain Eukaryota; kingdom Metazoa; phylum Chordata; class Amphibia; order Caudata; family Salamandridae; genus Calotriton; species Calotriton arnoldi. Next base: position 131,028 of record CAWUFW010010960.1, on the reverse strand, counting down.
ATCCAAATGACTTTTCCCTGTTTTCCTGTTAAACCTGGCAGATTGACCATCAAACCTCTAAGAACTAATGGGAGATGTACTAAAATTTACAGAGATAGTTAGGAGATTATGATCACTGAGAAAGTAATCGGTAACCTTTAAGTCACCCAGTAAAAAGAATAAAGCACATCCTACCACCACATAATCCAAAATAGATGCCCCCGGTGCTTTATCTGTGTATGCTGCAGGGGACTCAGAAAATAACCTCCCATTCACTATAATGCCATCAACTTTTCAGCAGAGCCACTAACATTTTGCTTCTCTGATTAGTTCTTATTTTTTGGGGGAAAAATTGCTGGTGGTATCCACATAGCTCTCTCTTTTTCTATCTCCCGTAGTTGATCTAAGGCTGAGTTGGATATTTTGAAATTCAGATCCCCAACCAAAATTATATGTGGGGAAACTCCTTATCAGACACTTTTTAATATAAGAGAAAATGTCACTTAAGAGGACATCGAAAGTGTGCTCTGGGGAAATACTGGCTTTTATCAGCATTAACGGGGGAGTTCTCTGATTTCTACCAGGATTAAACAGAGTTACTGCCAAGAATAAATTATATTGGATCTTTATAGCATTTGTATCTCCATTGAATTATATTGGACAGCAAACATGCCACCCCTCGCTTCGCATGTCCCCTCCTTGAGGGCATTGCTTTACAATCAAAAATGATATAATCATTGCAAACAGTTCAACAGCACACCAAGTCTCCTTCAGACAAACCATGTCTGCCTCTAATAAACTCAAGTAATACAACTTCTTCCTGCTATTCTTTAATCCTGCCACATTCCAGGATATAATTTTTAGCTCATTGCTAATAAGAGGGATGTTGCAAATGACTACTCTGGGAAACACTAGATAATGCACCAGGTTACCAATCCCATTTAAGGGTCTCATCTTTAAAAATTCCCTGAGAGGGAAGCGCAGGAGGTTCTCTAATTAGCATTTGTCTGCCATGTTTCTCTAGGTGGATTTTTATCCCCTTTATATCAATCATAGACCCCCCACTAAAAGGGGAAAATGAGTGCCGCGGAGGCCTTTTATCCACAACACATAATCCCTCCTCTTCTAAAATTGGAATAACATCAATCCCCCTACTTTGAAGGTCTTCAGACAGTCTTAATATCAAATTTGCCATAATTTTAGAATAAAAGGTTACTCTTGATTTAAAACCAGCTTCAGAGGGTAAAAGGGAAACCAAATTAATATTGCTATCTTGGATAAGATTCAGATTATCAATTTCCGAAAAACATTTAAGCAACAAAGTCCTATTTAGAATTAGGTCTGCATCAAACAAGGGAATAAAATCCAACAAATACTTATCCACATTACACCATAAAGGGTATAACCTTTCTGGCACTGGAGGGCCTATCTTTATACAAGTATCTAAGAAAGGAGCAGCCATCGGATTCAATGAAGATGGTATGTAAGAGAGGGACACACCTTGTTCTACCTTTGGCATCGCTGCAGACTCCTCAGCCGATACATTAACATGACCACTTTCAGGGTCCATAACCCGATGAACTACTTGCGGGGAGTGAGTTGTATCCTCTTTATTAAATATAGCATCAATATCTTCTCTAAAACGTAATCTCCTTTGACTCTTCTTAGCAAATCTGCTAATAGATTTTTCTTCTTTCTTCTTTCCTCTTCGCTTTTCGTTCCTCTCCACCATCTTTACCAGTGGGGCACTTGAGTCACCATCATTTACTTCCTGTCTAGGCTGGGATTTAAAGATTGGAAACACTTCCTGTTCAACCTTCCAAGAGTTACCGTCCAGACTCTTCCTATTAGGAAGGGTATTAAAAATAAATGTTATGGATTCGAGTAGAATCTCAGAGTACGAAACCTTTTTAAACAGTTTCCTACATTGTGGTTTACCAGCTCGGGAACAAAAGTCAATTTGACAACCAACATATGTTTGATCATTCCCCTACTAGGTATCAAAGCCCTTTCTATTTCTACTGGTCATTTGAGGCCTGTAGCCTTTTCCATTTTATTGCTTACTAGCTCCTTTAATATTTTTGCCACTGTGTCAAGAACACAATCAGAGCCACCAACACATTTTTCTAATAATATTAGAATTGAGGATAGAAGCCTTTCTAAGCACATTGAGGAGGCTGAAACTTTTACCTCTTCATCAGGAGGATGACAGGGTTGGATACCACTTACATCAAGATCAGGGGTTACAGAGAGATAAGATATCAAAGAGGAATTATTTGAGGAGTGCTACTAAACAATTTCATTCCCGTGGGAACTACCGCCGAAGGTGTACCCACATTCTCCACAGTCTTACTGATGTCTCGTATGCCGTATCTCCTGCATAAATCTATGTTCAAATCTGCTAAGGTGAAGTCCACATCCTGGTCATTTACTACAGTTGGAGGAAAGGGGACTTCTTGGGGAATTACGAGTGGGTTATCAGTTACCATCACAGACACTGATGGGGGGGAACCTAAGGAGGTCAGATGGGGAAATGGACTAAATGTGCTTCCAGGACACTGTGTGGTATCCTTCTGCAATACAAGCAACTCTTCTCCCTTACCACCAGGTTCCACAAAACCAATAGAATGCAAACTAGCCTTGACATTAGACCCCCCCATTCGATTCCACCAATTCATTCAGCTCCTCTTGCAATGGTTTTTCCTTTTCCCATAAGCGGAATATTTGATTTTTCCCTTTCACCATCGTCACAGGGGCATCTTTGTTCCAGTGAGGGTTTGGTTTACTCTTTGCACAGGCTCTACCCTGAGGCAAACTACTCAATCTCAGCTTTCTCGCAGTCATTATTGACTTTAGTATCTTTCTAAACTTCACACTCTGGAAGATCCAACTCTTTCTTGTTAATGTCTCCTTGAATAAAGGCACCAAAATCCCTAGGAAACTCAACTACTAACCGATCAAATGCAGAGAATTAGGTGGAGCGAAATAGCCGGGGCTGCTTTCGTGCCTCCCTTCTTTAAAAACTCTTTTATCTCTTTTTATCTCTGAATCCAATTTCCTGATTAGGTGTTCAAAGTTCAGGTGAACTATACTGGGCTGTACTGAGGAACTAGCGAGCCGGGCGGGCAAGCACCCCCACAAACTGCACTTGGCCCTAGCTATGCCGCCTCTGCAGGGACGCCCCTCTCCCCCTATGCCACGGCACCTAATACCGGGTACTCGCGCAGCCCATTTATGAGCCTTAGTCTCTTGCAGACCCTGTCTTTACACCAGAAACTACAGGCCTACTCCCCCCCCCAACTGCCCACGGCACTTGCCACTTGCCTCTTGTTAATGTTCTTCAACTCCTCCTGCTGCATGCAGAAAATTGCAGCAAACTGCCAGCTACCTACTGCTAAGCCCAGAGCAGGGTCCGCTGCCTAATATCTGAGGTGCCACAGGCAGCCCGGCAGGGTCGCCTCCAAGGTTCCAAGGTGCTGGGTAGAAGTTGGGTAGATCCCAAAAACAGTAATATCATAGAGGGCCGACCTCTGTGGCCCAACTCACAGCTGCAATGACCTCAATGCAAGACTGCCTCGAGTTCATGCAAACCACGCACCAGCCAATTTTCAGCAGACGCTTTTGCAGCAGTGCTGCAATATCAGCCCCCAGTAACAAAAGCAGCAGTGCTTTAAACTTGCCCCCTCCCCGCCACACCCCCTGAGGGCTGGACTGACACAATTGCCAGGGATGCTTTCCTAGGCGTCCCTTACAAATACTGAATCAGTGCCCTATGTATCAGTGCAACCATAATCCGGTCTCAAATTGTTGAAAAGTTACAGACGCCTGAGTTGAGGCAGTAACCCATTTGCAAAGAGAATATGTCCTCTCAGGACCCCTTCCCTTTGTGATTCTAAAAAAAGTAAAGTTTATGTGGGAGTATACAGTGATCCAAGGGACCACAGAGAAATCTCTATAAAAATTTAAAAAAAAGATATTTTTTAAACACAGCTCTATTAACTCGGAAACCGGACTGCATTGAAATGTTTTTTTTACTTTATTAAAGGCAACCACCCTTGCAGATCATCATCCCTTTAAAAGGTATCAATCAGAGTGAGTGACAATTTGCGATCTCCTTCAAGTGTTAATGAAATAGGTTGCATTGCGACCCAGTCCAATTCCTTAGTTTGTAAACCAACCTATTTGTACATAGTTTGCTTTGCAAAATAATTTAGTGGTTGCAAAAAGTCAATATGCAGATCGTGACCACTTTTTACGATCACATTTTAAATTCATTTGGCCCAAAGTTTGTGGCGTGCATATTTGATTCACTCCGCAATGTAACATTTTGAGCATTGGCAAAGGGTTGTGAATCTGCGATTACAATTGTTTGAATGTAAGCAAAGCCTGAACAGTGTTCAGGACTTTTGCCAGATACTTAGACAAGGTGGTGTCTACAGGATAAATCACTCTAGTCAGGATCTATGTGATGTACACTAAAGAATGATATATGCAACCTTCAAGAAATATGGAGAAGACTGTTCAATTTTACCACCCTCTTCGTCAAAGTATCTTGTTATGATAACTAATCTAAAGTTGGGACGTTCTCAATAGTCAATCATAAATGCAATACAGATGAAGGGAATGTGTAGAGTGAGCACAGATAACTAAAATTGTATTAGGATGCATCTAGAAAACAGGCTAATGTGTTGAGATGAACAGTACAAAATTAAAAGCAAACAGGCATTTGTTGCAGCCTGTTATACTGTGACCTTGATTCGTCGGTGTGCATGGTCACCAGTGTCTTTTCTGGCACGAGGTATCTCTACTTCTGGTGGACAGTTTTGATCCTAAAATCAAGACTGTGCCAACTGAGAGTCCAAGCCATGCTCTCCCACTTCTATGAGTACTACGTTAATTCAAGAAAATAACTCACACCGCAATTGACCTTGTGTAAGTTGTGTTGAAAGTGAAAGGATGTTCACCAGTTCAGTCATCATTTGTCAAATATTATCAGGAAAAGATACTAAAGAGAAAATTTGACATCAATAACAAGAGGCATGTATAGTGAAAACCTTTATTGAATTGATCTATTTGACTAAGTCGGCACGTGTATACATGGTGCCTTAGATGCTCTACAAATGTATTTGGATTGATTGCATCAGTAGATTATGCAATAGTATGGTTGTGAAAAATTGGTTTACGTTAGTAATGTTTACTGTGTGAAAAACATGCAGATAGACACATAATGTACACAATCCGTTAATTACTCATGATTTGCATTCACATATAAATGACCCAATAAAAAGCTGCAGCTGACAAATATCTTCATGCTTTTTATGCTTTCCATAAATAACTCTTAGCTATCTCCATCCCCACTTCCACCTGCATCATCAATGGCTGTTCCCCGCCACCGTCACATGTGCACCTAGTACACATGTATCCTGTATACAGTGTATCTGATCGAAATGATTTATTGCAACAAATAAATACAAATAAAAACATTTGATACAAGATACCATTATATAGCGTAGATCCTATACATTGTGTTTAACTCAAATAAGGCTAAAATAGCCTTTGTGATCACTCTATAGTTACATAATTTACCTTTGCGTTTTAAAAGCTGGGCTTTTCTGATAACTGACATCTTTCAGTGAGAATAACGCAACATCTCTGAACTTGCCTTGAGGCGTCAGCGATTTCCGTTGACATGTCACAACTAATAACTCAGTCTTGTGCTCTATAAAACACTGCACAAAATTCTCCCTGGAAAGATTCAGTTGGCCAATTTATCATGTGAAGCATCCATTAAGTAAGCGGTTTTACAGCCTCTGAAACAAAAGGAACAATATGAATCTTTTCAGGGGAAAAATGATAGCTACAGGATTTATTTTTACCCTCTTATTGCCTGGAGCTGGAGTTTAGCTATGCATTTGATTAAAAGATTTTTCAGGATAGCGCTTTCCCCAGCGTAGCTTTTACTGGAGAACAGTTGCGCAAATATAAGAGCAACTTTGTCGATATACATCATTGTGATTCCAAATTAGCTTTTAAACCTGTTCAGTTATTAATTAGATGTGATATACCAGCCAGTGTACACCAGGTTTCCTAGAGAGGACACATATTAGACAAGATGAAGTCCTGTACTGCTAGCCTGTGCGGTATTTGTTTGCTCAACCAAGATGTTTAAAGTACTATAAATGAAGAACATTCATTTGAAAGCTGCAAACTATATACTCCCTATAATTACTCTTTGTATGGAAAGGGAACGCATCACTTACCAAGTGATGATAGATCTACCTTCTACTCACTAGGAAATAACTCACAGGCTTAAAAGTGGAGCCATAGAATGAAGGAATCATTCCCTTCATCGAGAGGCCATCACACATGGACATAGTGTATTTATAGACAGAGACGAGTTAAGTCACCTTTAGCTACCTCTGGCTCTCTGTTTTAGTAGCATGGCCAAGCAGAGGAAGGTGATGGCAAATGCAAGATACAAGGCAATTTAAAGTAGATAAAGCGCTAAAGATGTATTCCTAAACACAACTCGTGGTAAAATAAAGCAATACCATACCAATGTGGCTCCTCAATAAACAAATGGCCAGTGGTGATGAAATATGTTAGCGGTGACTAGGGCAAAGCAGAGAAAGAGGTCAGAGAACTTCCACCACTTCTTAGGTCCATTCTCGTATGAAGTGGCGGGTTTGGCTTCCACCAACGGTAGATTAGAATCCTGGTAAGAAAGCCCTATTCTTTCATTTTACTGAGGCTGATGAGAAAGCTGTTAAGTAAGTTAATACCATTACAAAGGCTAGATAACATAGAATTGACCTGTGCTAGTAAAAGTTTGCACTGACCGTTTCCTACGTGGCACTTCGAGACAATGTTGGGTTTTTGCACCTGCAGTTATTGCAAAAGAGGTTTTGCAACGGTTAGTCTGTGGAAATGTTGCTGCATAATTGCCACTGCAATCTTCTTCAATCCCATTAAATCCATACATTTAGCAAAATTGCACTTGGGCCTGCGTTGTCACATATATTTCTGCCAATGACGTTTACTAAGGATATTATTAAGTTGGTTTGTGTTATACAAGCGGTTAATCATTTTAGCATTCTCCCATTTATTCTATTCTAGTGAAGGGCTTTGTAGCAGATTTTGTTGTCTACGAGGGTTGCAGGAGTTTGAAGTTACTGTTCAAGCTCCACAACAAACAATGGAAACAGAATTTCCAATGGAGTCATCGCAGGGCTAGGGGAAGTACTGTGTCCTTTGCCTGTATGAGGTCTGCATGCATTCTTTTAATTACACCTCCAGGGTTCTAGGTACTTGTTTCTTCTAGGTTGGTAGATTGGCATTACTGTCAGATTTTATTACAGAGATGTAATACCTTTGGCTGAAGTTATACCTTTCTGCATGCATACAATGTTGTTTTTGCTTGAGCATTTGAAATGCAGTTAAAACCTCTTTGTTGGCATATTGTCATTGGTCCCTTGAGCAGTATCAGCCTTGGTGCACCTTTAGATTGTTTTTTGTCTTCCTAAGTGAGCTTGCTAGGCATCTAACGACAATATCGTTTGTGGTGTACATCATGTAAGTAAATAAAAATAAAATAAAAGAACATTTGGAACATGGGATGGTTTGATCCTGGTCAGATAGGAATAAAGGGACCGTTACACACTTTGATTTACTCTGTTCAGAATGCACAACCTCTCATTTTTCCTTCCTGTATGATATGGATTCTGCTTGTGATGGGCCATTGGCTTGGCATTGACTATGACTTATAGGATTTCATCCATGCTTGTAGTTGTTTCCTCTGGAATTATTCAATAAGATGACGGTATTGTGTCATATCCAAATAAGAATCAGGATTGTTCTGTTCACAGGATCGGAGCCAGTCAAATAAATCAACTGAAGAAAAGCGAAAATGGAGCAAACGCAAAAATCACTATTGAAGGAGGCACAGTCTAGGGTAGTTACTGTGGGAAGGTGTGTTTTAATGGTGTGGTGTACTACATCTTTCCTAATTTTGCAGCCCTCCATTCTGTTCCCATGGCAGCCGGTGATAATAATCACTCATATCACATTTATGGTGAAAATGATGATGGGAACAACCCACCCATGGCCGCAATGCATGTCCACAATGCAAGGATCACAATGGAAGCACCGCCAGACACAATTTATTTAACAAGTACTGTATATAAACCATCTGTGGCCTGTGATGTATGTTGAATTGGCTGAATAAAGCAGAGACACACAAACACAGGCACACACAAGGACAACTGTACACGTGCATGCACATGCGCGCACACAGACATATTACATTGGTGGATAGTAGGCGACGCAGAGTACAAAAACATAACAATACAAAGGTGTTGCACATAGTCAATGGCAAAGACCGAGGGCAGAAATTAATATGATCCAGAGCAACTGAGACTTATATAGAACGAAAATATATGCCTCTCACATAGAGGCACACAAAAACCTAATCCATTCCATAGCGAGCGATACCCATCCTCCACCCTCACTGTCCCAAACACACACAGACACATATTACTAAAGCCAGAGAGAACAAATTAAATATTAACATATGTAGAATGTGCCAACACTTGTGTGGAGTACAATAGCAAAACACTGTGCTTTGCTGACAAGAGACTGCAGTGTTTCGGGCCTTTTGTTAAATAGTGCTAATAGTGGCTCAGCTCTTGTTCCCTGAATTCTCTCTAATACATCTACATGATCGTGGTGGGTGGTGGATGTAGGTTGTAAGAGTGTTGATTGGGTAAAATGGAAGAAGTGCTGTTGCGAATGTGACAGTGCCCACATATTTACTCCATCCCCACCCATTAGTCCGCCAGTTCCTTTTCACCACAACAAAATCAAGACACCATCCTTGTGAGTGTGGGGGTTGAATAAAGATAGCCTTTTTGTAACATTGGTGATGCTGGCACTCCTATCATTTCCATGTCAAAATATTATCTGACTTTTCATAGATTTCTTTCATTCCTCTGACAATAGGGAAGCAAGTTAGCAGCAGTCAGTTGAGCAGTCAGTTGCTGTTGAAGAAATAATTGCTTGCTGCACTGGTGCTATGCCTTTCTGCCAGCCTACGTAGATGCCTACATCGGGCAATAACTGGGCCAGTAATGCAGGTGGCTGACACTGTAGTACTTAAATGTGCTTGTGGACACTTTCTAATGAGTGCTGTTAGAGTTGCCGCATATCACTGCAGCAGATTTTCAGTTTTGAGGTGTCAGTGTGGGATTGGAGCCTACAACCTGGACGTGATACAGGTTAGATGACATGTGCTCAAGTTACCATTCAGTTATTGTTTGTCTTTCTGCAGCTGCTTTATGCAATACATGAAGATCTCAATGCTTGAATAAATTTGAAGGTCTATAAGAATGTTGTTTATATTTCAGAATGTTATCCTACCTCCCACTAATAGCCCCCAAACCCATAGACTCCCAATATCTTTAACCATTGGAACCACCCAACCCCGGCTGCTTGTTGCACCATTTTCGTTAGCCAAGTGTAAAGCTGTAAGTGTTTGCGAAATCTCAGCCCCCCAAAGCTCCTACCACACAGATTTAGTTTTGCCAATATAGACATGTCTTTGGTTTACTGGCACTTTCACTGAAGCTCTGTAAATTAAACAAGCAAAAAAAAAGTCTAGATTTTGCCTCCATCCTGTTCTAGAGGGTGTCTGGCAGCAACAAGTGCAATGGCATGTTACCGTTTGCTCATCTAACACTGTCAGGTGTGTGACAGAATTTTAAGCTCAGAACAGCCGCGCATTATGGAGGATGGGGTGAGGCAACATGAGGATAGGAAAGACTGACAGATGCAACTCTGTGCCCAGCAACCTAGCCAGAGGATTTGAGGAACCCTCTGAGGGCCAGATTATGCTGCAGAACATTGCTTCAAATAGCAGTGGTTTGATGCTCCTCTTAGTCTTGGCTTACAATGGCATCAATCGTCTAGTGTTCATGAGAAGGGGGATTAAACCAATGACACTGGTGATGCCTTTGACCCCCACACATTCCCATCTTCTCACAGGCTTTGCTGGGGTGAGGTTTGGTGTCCCTATCGCCTGCCAGTGACAAGATGGGTAAACTAGGGTCAGACACCTTTTCCCTTATCCATCTTTTCAGACCTTGTCAAAAGCAGTGATGGGACATGTGAACCTGTTCCGACCCAAGCCTGTGACATAATGGGAAAGGATGGTATCAAGGGCAAAGCTGGAACCAGGGCACCTTGTCATGTAATTCCTATAAATCTATATAGGATCTGCACATTTAGACAACATAAACTAAGGGATTGGTGTCCAGACTGATTCCAGACACTCCCAAAGGATATGTTAGCCTGTAGACCAGCTAGATCACAGTGCCACTATAAGCCCCCCAACCTTACCTAGGAGCGAATAGTTTCTGGTAACTATCAAACATAACAACCCTGACCCCTCAGGGATCGTGGAAACAATGTACTACTTTTCACTCAGTCACTCGTGCTCACTCGGTCTCAAGAAATACACAGAATAAACAATGGGAACGTTTTCAATAGGTATTTATTGAACCAGTGTTATTCTAGTATAAAATACGTGTGCTACTACAACCATTAGACAGAAACAGATATATACGAATACAAACACCAACAGAGTAAATAAAAGGTAGAATTCTACCATGGTGCTAAAGCAGTGAATATATGCAGGCATATAGATACATGGCAGTAATCATGCGTACTCCTAAGATGCAAACCATAGCTAAGTCTACCTAGCATGTATGTAGGTGGAAAGCCAAGAATCCCCCTAGGAAAGAGCCAACCCTATTACCTGATGGGAGAGAATGAAGGACCCTGTCTTGGTCTCGAGTTGGACACCCCGCAAGGGATGTCAGACCACTGCATGCTGGAGTTTCTGCATGCAGGGACTTCAGCGTCTTGTGTCAGCATGGAAGCTTCTCCTCTGGTTTGCCCAGTGAAGATGTGGTGTATATATACCCAAAAGGTACCCTCAGGGGTTCTACCTAGATGTGTCATGGTACTCTGGGCCTGTCGTCCAAGGATGACGATAGCTGTTGCTTTTGTGCAGAGTTATTATACAGAAGATGGTAATCCTGCTGTGATACTAAGAATCGTCATGCATAATAAATGAGGCTAGTTTTCGAAGAAAACCACACAACATTTATTCGGCACTGTTAGACCTGGCCCTTTTAACAGGTTTATCCCGAGACTTTTTGCCTTTTGCCTCCTATTTTTCTGGCCCTTTTTATGTTGGCTATAGGATTCTGGGCACTTTCCATTGCTGACCAGTGCCAACGTGCATATGCTCTCTGTATAAATTGTGACAATGATTGGTTATCCATGATTGGCATAGTTGATTTACTGGTAAGTCCCTAGTAAAGTGCATGGTGTGTGCCAGGGCCTGTAAATCAAATGCTACTAGTGGGCTTGCAGCACTGGTTGTGCCACCCACATGAGTAGCCCTGTAAATGTACCTCAGACTGACCACTGTACTGTCTGCGCGCACAGTTGTGTACTGCCATGTTGTCCTGGCATGTACACCCACTTGCCAGGCCCAAACCTTCCCTTTTTTTACATGTCACTCCTAAGGTAGGCCCAAGGTACCCCCATGGGCAGGGTGCAGTGTATGTGAAAGGTAGGACATGCACTAGTGTGTGTGACATGTCCTTATAGTGAAATACTGTGTAATTCATTTTTCACTGTTGAAAGGCTATCTGTCCCATAAGCTTATCATTGGAGTTGCACTGTAAAATGTTTACATGTGTAACTTGCAATAGGGACAAGATAAGAAAATTAAGTTTGGACTCTCTGAACTCAGAATTTATTAACACACCTTTTGGTGAAGCTGATTTTTAAATCCTGTGTTTGAAAATGCCACTTTTAGAAAGTGGGCATTTTCTTACTTTACCATTCTGTGTGCCTCTGGCTGTTTGTGTATTCAGCGTCTGGTGTGTGAGTGACAGGAGCTGAGATGTGCATTCACTTTAGACAGTTACTGGGGGGGTTGAGGTGTGGCCTGCCTTGCCTGGGTGACGGATCGCAGGCCTGACTAGACCTGGTCTGCATTTAGAGTGGTGGGAGGAGTTGTACTTACACCTGAATAGGCTGTGTCTCCTTTTGCACAATGCTGTCTCCGCCCCCTGTGGTCATACTGCACCAGTGAAGGCAGAACTGGTTTGGACTGGGTTCAGAGACCCTTTCACAAAGAGAACAAAGACATTATAAGTAGGTATAAGTATTAGACCTAAAACCCCAGAACTTTGGATTGCTTCAAGACACAAGAGGACCCTGCCAAGAATAAGAGCTGAAGAGCTGTAAGGAGGTGTACTGCCCCTTTGCTGTGCGGGGTTGGCCTGCAGTTGCTGCTTCTGTCTGTGGTGGAGGAAAAGGACTGATCCTTTTTTGCCCTGCTCTGGTATCCTGCTTGTGAAGAATCCCCAAGTGCTTGTGTGTGCTGGCACCTTTACTCCCCCTGAGGACCAGTTGGGGGAAACTTTGGACTCTTCTGCGCCCCCAACAAAACCACAAAGGAGAACTGGCGCAGGGAGTCAAAAGGCCCAGCTTTTGGAGGACTGCACCACTTTAGAGGTGAGGAAGGTTGCTGCAAAAGCCCCTGGTGGATAGAGCTGGTCGCCAGGAGTAAAACAAGCCCAAGATCGTCCAAATCGGCCTAACAGGGCCCAAGTTATGTCCTTTTAAAGTATGGTGGCCTTTGACCTTTCCTCACCGGAAGCACGTGGAGCTCCGCTGCCATTCGATCGGATTCCCCGGGGGTGGGCCAGGGCCCAGGGGAGAGCAGCTGTGGCAACGTGTTATGTTGGGGAAGGGGGCGTGCCTGTGTCTTCCCATCCCCGTGCCTCCATCTCGCCCGGGGACCCCATCCCCCAGGCGGACTCATGGTAAAGGGGGCCGGGACCCCATCCCCGGGCCCCATGTGCTTCCTAAGGTGGGGGAGCGCCATCGCGCTTCCCTGAGAGTAAGGACAGGGGAGGGCTGCTGCCTCCCCCGTGTGGTCCGCTCTCTCCCTGCTTCCCGTGCCTGTGTCTGGGGGGAGCGGGAGGCAACCATGGAGTCTGCCAAGCGGGCAGACATCCATACCTGTTGCCGGCTCCTGCGGCAGCACACGTGGGTGCTACAAGGGCAGGGAGCTGGCGAGGACAGCTGGGGGTGGGCTCCCCGAGCTGCCCTCCACCAAGGATCACTGTTCGGGTGCCGGTGGGATGGGCACCTCCACCAGACCCACCAGACCCAGAGGAAACCATTCCTGAAGCCTCAGAGGCTCTCCCCTGCTCAGCGGGAGAGCCGATACTATGATATTCATTGCACTCTGGAATCTCGCCCCATAATGCTTTGCGGGGCCTTTGGTTGGGATTGTATTTTTGCCCATAACTTTGCTTGGGGTGGTCCTAGGAGGACAGGACCACCACCGATTCGTTCCGCAAGATGTGCTCTTGGTGTTTAAGATGTCTGCTTGGTCCTCACCCTAGGGAAGGGGGGACCCCAAAATCATCACCTCTCTCACTGTTTAATACATTTCCAAGCTCTTTTTTTGGGGGGCTATATGCTCTTCAGCATGTAATCATAGAGTTGTTTTACTAAAAGTGTGGGAGGCTTATGAATAAGTATTGTACTGTGTTTTGATAAAATGTACTCTTTTAGAGATACAAGTCAAATTATATTGAAATGTCAAAATGGTTTATGTGATGTCACAACAAGCACATAGTGGTGCAGTGATTAGGTTCTGATGTGATTCATGCCTTCTTTATGACAAGTGCCTAGTGGCACAGTGATTTTTGTTATGTGGTCTTAAAGGTGCTTTACATGCTACGCAGTGATTTATGGTCTAATGTGTTTTGATGTATATATAATACAAAGGCTATTTTTATATAACCTTGTGTGGAGTCTCTTTTTGTAGTGTGGCTAGTGTGTCACTAGTGTGTGTGTGTGTTGCGCAAACGCTTTACACATTGCCTCTGGGATAAGCCTGACTGCTCTGCCAAGCTACCAAGGAGGTGAGCAGGGGTTATCTTGGGTGTGTAACTCCCTTACCCTGACTAGAGAGGTGGGTCCTGCCTGGCTTAGGTGTATTCCCTAGCCAACTAGAAACCCCATTTCTAACATTGGTGGCAGTGGTGGGATAGGACTTGCGTTTACACAGTACCACAGTGACTCATGGTTGCACTACAAACTCTGCACTTAGACCAGTGAGTGACCACAGTGTTTTCTTTTTCTTCTGTTTCTTGTGACACCCCTTGAATGTCCATCATGTCTCAACCTGGGAGGAAGACACTCTCCAGAGCAGGCAGTAGGGGCTCTCATAAAGGTATGTCCCCAGAAGAGCTGGCGGACAGGCAGAGAGCCAGGGATCATGAATTAGAGGTCCTGAGACTCAAGGCAGAGGAGAACAAGAAGGCTTATGCCTTGGAAGCAAAGAAATTGATTTTGGCATATGCGCTGAGAATGAGAGAGCTTGATTAGGAGTTTGAGAGGCTTGAGGCCAAGAGGGTCTTAGCCCCAAAAAAAGAAATGTGTGTAGCTCAGGGAGTGAGCTTGGCTGAGCAGTTGGAGGTAGAAGCCATGAGTGCGGTGTCCAGCTCAGATGGTGGCAGCAAAAATTTGATGTCTAGTGCTGAGAGAGAAGTACATACACCCAGAGATGTGGTGCCTGACTTGAAGGAGGGGGTTGACACAAACCAGGGGGTTCAAGGATATAAGGTAGCTTCTGTGGTGTGCAGGGTCCCTGAGGTTGATTGGGGAATTGTCATAGGGGTTCATAGTCCTAATGGTGGGAAGGATACTCTACTGACTCTAGATGAGAGGTGCACGTGGAGGGGTTTCCCCATGGTAGAAGTCCTGGTACGTGTGTTTAGAGACCGCCCAGAAGAGTGTGGGTTGCATGACAGAAACAGTCAGACACTACCAGTCTCAGGAGGGTGATGTGAGGTACGTTTGTGAGGCGCTGGATGGTGAGGTGAAGGGTAGCGTGGTTAAAACTTGTGCGGGGCTGTGTGACTCAAGTGTTGAAGAGCATATTTTAAGTCTCTGTTTTCCAGAGCTATGTCAACACCTGGTTGAGTGTGAGTTCTCTGATTCCAGGGAACTTGCACTGGAGGCAGACCTTTTGGTGGGTTCCAGAGGGTCAGATGAGGCTTTTGGGAGTGATCCTGAAGGAGGTGGCTCAGGTTTTCCCTAACCAGGTGAGGTAGGGGAGGTTTGGAATAACCCAGATAGGTCCCAGTGTAGTGGGATGGGTGAGGAGCGCCATGTCCTGTCTCTGAGTAGAGGGAGTGGGGGTGGGCTGAGTCCCAAGGTGTCCAAAACCCAGTCCCAGGGCCTGGTTGGTTCCATGAGCGAACACCAGGAGGGGAGCCTAGTCTGTACCGGGAGGCCATTCCCAGAGGGGGATCCCAAGGTGTCAGGTGAGCTGGGGGAGATTGTTGTAACAAGCGTCCCACCAGTTCTGGTGTCTGGCAGCACCGCTACAGTTTGGAGGGTGCATAAGTCCAGAGAAAGGGGTAAGAGTGGGAGACAGTCCCCAGTGGGAGGACCAGTGGGTATGGGGTTGACCGCTCAGAGGTCAGAGGACTGGCCTGGTAGGTCTCTATGCTCTGTCAGGTGGATAGGAGGCTGGAGATCTGCACCAGGCAGACTCTTGCACAGCTCATGAGGAGTGTGTTTCTCTTGGGGGGGGGTTGGTGTACTTCCCTGGAAGTCCTGGGTTGCCAGACACAGGTACAGCCTAAGGGTACAGACCCTGGGTTGGAGGACCAGGTTCAGGGTGTCCCCCCTGACCTGCAGGAAGGGGTGACTAGTAGCAGTGCCCCTACCGGGTTGTTTTCTGTGGGTACTGCTCCAGGTGGGAGGGTGCAGAGCCCCAGGGAGGAGGACAGGGTGTGGGAGAACCCACCCCAGTCTCCTGTCCAGCTGCAGGGTACAGACCCTGGGCTGGGGGTTCAGTGTCAGGTTGCCATCCCTGACCTGAAAGAAGGGAGAGTGGACAAAGGGTGCCAGTCACCTGGGGCTACTGCCCCCCACTCTCTGATGCCACAGAGGTTAGAGAGCCTTGAGAGGCATGAGGCCTGGCTCTCATCACTGACAGGTGTCAGTGGCCACTATGGCTTGCTGTCATGGTGGACAAAGTTGTCTCTGGGAGAGGGACAGGAGTCTTACCCTGAGGGTGGACTAGGCCGCACTACTGTGTTGGGCATGTGGATACTGTCTGCCTGCTGGACACATCTGTGAGCAAGGTAACCTTAGGCACTGCACAGATGGGGCCCACAGGTGACGAGAAGGGTACCCTATGGATTAGCTTAGAGGGCCCTGAGAGTATGGATAAAAGCATCCACCTGGGTTCAGGAAGGCGTGGAACTGGAGCATGCCTCTGCTGTTGCGGGCCAGGGTCTATTTTCTATCGCCCCAATCAGGGAAGTCCACCAAGGTGTTTGATTGGTCTCCCCTGGCTTTAGGCTGGTAGCGGGTTGTGTTAGACCTGGCCCTTTTGACAGGTTTATCCCCAAACATTTTGCCTTTTGCCTCCTATTTTTCTGACCCTGTTTTTCTTGGCTATAGGATTCTGGGCACTTTACCACTGCTGACCAGTGCTAAAGTGCATATGCTCTCTGTATAAATTGTGACAATGATTGGTTATCCATGATTGGCATATTTGATTTACTGGTAAGTCCCTAGTAAAGTACACAGTGTGTGCCAGGGCCTGTAAATCAAATGCTACTAGTGGGCTTGCAGCACTGGTTGTGCCACCCACATGAGTAGCCCTGTAAATGTACCTCAGACCTACCACTGTAGTGTCTGCGCGCGCAGTTGTGTACTGCCATGTTGTCCTGGCAAGTGCACCCACTTGCAGGCCCAAGCCTTCCCTTTTCTTACATGCCAGGCACTCCTAAGGTAGGGACAAGGTACCCCCATGGGCAGGGTGCAGTGTATGTGAAAGGTAGGACATGCACTAGTGTGTGTGACATGTCCTTATAGTGAAATACTGTGTAATTTGTTTTTCACTGTTGAAAGGCTATCTGTCCCATAGGCTTATCATTGGAGTTGCACTGTAACATTTTTACATGTGTAACTTGCAATAGGGATAAGATAGGAAAATTAAGTTTAGACTCTCTGAACTCAGAATTTATTAAAAACCTTTTGGTGAAGGTGGTTTTTAAATCCTGTGTTTGAAAATTCCACTTTTAGAAAGTGCAACCGTTTAACATGAAGATAGACAGATTGATTTAATGTCAGGGTAAAATCCCTTACTCTGCAGTGCGACGGATTGGCGCGTAAAGCACGTGCCTTTTGTATTACTTTTAGAAAGTGGGCTTTTTCTTACTTTAGCATTCTGTGTGCCTCTGGCTGTTTGTGTATTCAGAGTCTGGTGTGTGAGTGACAGGAGCTGAGATGTGCATTCACTCTAGACAGTCACTGGGGGCAGATGAGGTGTGCCCTGCCTTGCCTGGGTGACTCATCGCAGGCCTGAATAGAGCTGGTCTGCATTTAGAGTGGTGGGAGGAGTTGTACTTACACCTGAAAAGGCTGTGTCTCCTTTTGCACAATGCTGTCTCCGCCCCCTGTGGTCATGCTGCACCACTGAAGGCAGAACTGGTTTGGACTGGGTTCAGAGACCCTTGCACAAAGAGAACAAAGACATTTTTGGGTATAAGCATTAGACCTAAAACCCCAGAACTTTGGATTGCTTCAAGAAACAAGAGGACCCTGCCAAGAAGAAGAGCTGTAAGGAGGAGTACTGCCTCTTTGCTCTGTGCTGTGTGGGGTTGGCCTGCAGTTGCTCCTTCTGTCTGTGGTGGAGGAAAAGGATTGATCCTTTTTGCCCTGCTGTGGTATCCTGCTTGTGAAGTATCCCCAAGGGCTTGTGTGTGCTGGCCCCCTTACTCCCCCTGAGGACCAGTTAGGGGAAACCTTGAACTCTTCTGCGCCCCCAACAAAGCCACAAAGGAGAACAGGCGCAGGACCATATTTTGAAGGACTGCACCACTTTAGAGGTGAGGAAGGTTTCCGCAAATGCCCCTGGTGGATAGAGCTGGTCGCCAGGAGTAAAACGAGCCCAAGATCGTGCAAATCGGCCTAACGGTCCCAAGTTATGTCCTTTTAAAGTTTGATGACCATTGACCTATCCTTGCCGGCAGCGCGTGGAGCTCCGCTGCCGCTCGATCGGATTCCCCCGGGGTGGGCCAAGGCCCGGGGGAGAGCTGCTGTGGTAACGTGTTACATTGGGGAAGGGGGCATGTGTGTGTCCCCTGCCTCCCCGTGCCTCCATCTCGCCCGGGGACCCCATCCCCCGGGTGGACTCATGGTAAAGGGAGCCCGGACCCCATCCCCGGGCTCCGTGTGCTTCCTGAGGTGGGAAAGCGCTGTCGTGCTTCCCCGAGAGTAAGGACAGGGGAGGGCCGCTACCTCCACGCATGGTCCGCTCTCCCTGCTCCCTGTGCCCGTGTCTGGGGGAGCGGGAGGCGACCGTGTTGTCGGCTCCTGCGGCAGCACGCGTGGGTGCTACTAGGGCAGGGGAGCCGGCAAGGCCAGCCGGTGGTGGGCTCCCTGAGCTGCCCTCCACCAAGGATCACTGTTGGGGTGCTGGCTGGATGGGCACCTCCACCAGACCCAGAGGAAACCATTCCTGAAGCCTCAGCCGCTCTCTCCGGCTCAGCGGGAGAGCCAATACCATGATATTCACTACGCTCTGGAATCTCGCCCAATAATGCTTTGCGGGGCCTTAGGTTGGGATTGTATTTTTGCCCATAACTTTGCTTGGGTTGGTCCTAGGAGGATAAGACCACCACCGAACCGTTCCGCATGATGTGCTCTTGGTGTTTAAGTCATCTGCTTGGTCCTCGCCCTAGGTTCTGGTTGGCTAGGGTATGCACCTAAGCCAGGCAGAACCCACCACTCTAGTCAGGGTAAGGGAGTTACACACCCAAGATAACCGCTGCTCACCCCCTTGGTAGCTTGGCAGAGCAGTCAGGCTTATCCCAGAGGCAATGTGTAAAGCATTTGCGCAACACACACACACACCAGCAACACACTAGGCACACCACAAAAAGAGGCTCCACACAAGGTTTTATAAAAATATCCTTTGTATTATACACCAAACATATTAGACCACATCACATAAATCACTGTGCCACTAGGCACTTGTCATACAAAATGCATATAAAACACGCAGTTCATCAATCATTTTGCCAACCAGGCAATTGTCATCATATCACAGGTAGGGCACTAACATAAAGTCACATATATTTGCCGTGTCATAAGCACCTATTACACCTAACATCACAGTTAGTGCAAATAGTAAATACTTCTAAGTTGCACCAGTCATAAAACATCATAAAAACAGCTTTGTTGTGCATAGTATGTAGTTCCTGCAAATGATACTGGCTATGTGGTCACTGCGAGGTAAAAATTAAATGCATCCACATATCAGGGCATCACAATGCAGTGGTTATAAAAGCCTTCCACAAATCACCAATTCCATTACAGGGGTGCCTGGGCACTTGCGCTCCTATCAGGCGCTATACAGTAATTCAGGCCAGAACATAGGGCACAGAGACTGACAGACTCAGCAGGACCGGGACCTCCATCAAGGATTCCTTCCCGCCCTATCAGCTGAGTCATGAGTGCTCCACCAAAGGTAGGCCACGAGAGTAAAGCAATGCCCCCATAGGTATGAAGGCGATGCAGCTGCGGGTAAAAAAAGAACACGCAGCAGACCTCTCTCGGTCTCTCGGAGAGGTGATTGGCATGCACAGAAGCCAAGCGGGACCTCCGTTGAGGATTCCCGCCCGCTCGGCTACCACGGGAAGAAGAACCCAATGCTTCCCAGGGGAGAGGGAGCCACCAAGACCTCATGCGGAATATGTTATCTTTTTTCGCATGCGTTTACCACGCATGCCATAACAACACGGTCGTTACAACGACTGTGTTGTTATTTCGCATACCGTTACAACGCAAGTCGTAACAACGACTTGCGTTAGGGACGCTGGATGTTGGAATAGTATAAATTACTATTCCAACTCCAGTCTGTGCGGACACTAGGAAGGTGTTGGATTTTAAATCCAACACCTTCTGCCCCTAACGCAAGTCGTTGTTCGCATTTGCATTGTAGCGGTATGCTGAAATAACAACGCGGTTGTTGTAACAACCGCGTTGTTATTGCATGCATTGTTACGCATGCGTGGTAAACGCTGTTTAACCCTCATGCGGTCTACTTTGCAGCCCCTGATCCACCCAACTCACACTGGAGCGGGGAGGCCTCTTTCTCGGTCCCCCCCACGGCAGTAGTTCAATTTGAGCAGCTGCCCGCGATCGCTCGGTGCGCATGCTGTAACTTAGCTCCGGACGGAAGCCGGGCCGGCCCGAGGTCGCGCCTGACCTGGGATTGGTTGGAACAGGCACACTGGAGTAATCTCCTTCTCTCCTCAGCAGGGGAAATGTGGAGCATTGTCTCCATTGGGGCCGCCCTCTGCTCCTTTGTCTTCTCCGGCATCAGCGTTGCCCAGCAACGTGAGGTTCTGGCCCGGTGCTTCCATTGCGTCCCTGCAGCAGAGGCCACACACACCGTCGAGGGAGGAGGGGGGCGAGCACTTCACATCCAAGCTCTCCCCTCCCGCTACCCTCTCACACCAGGGACAGGGCCTCGCTGCACACGCTCCAGCGCCAAGGATGGCAGACAGTGCTCTCCACGCTCAGAGTGGTAGGATAAAGGGCTCCACAAGCCCTGTCTCTTTTAGAGTGCTCCTCGGAGACAGGGAAAGTGCTCTCCATGCTGGTGCCACAAAGGAGCGTTCAACCCACGCTTTATTTCCAGACACAAGGGTGAAGGGCAGTCCTTCTTCTGCTCCAGACAGGAGCAGCAACTGCAGGCCAGCCCACTCCACACACATCAGGGGCAGTGCTCCTCACACAGCTCCCAGCACTCCTTCCAGTCAGGTTACTTTATGATCCAGCAAGGATCTGTCTTGAAATCTTTTATCTACCTGAGATTTCCAACAGGAGACAAGCACACACAAGCCCTTGAAGATTCTCCCCAAGAAGGATACCACAGCAGATCAAAAAGAGTCGGTCCTTTTCCTCCACCACAGACAGAAGCAGCAACTGCAGGTAACCCACCCCTCACTCAGAAAAGGCAGGGCTCCTCACACAGTCCTTTTGCTCTTCTTCTTGGCAGGGTCCTCTTACTCCTTGGAGTTATCTATAATCATGGGTTTCTAGGTGCAATACTTATACCCCAAATTGTCATTGTTGCTGTAAGGGTCTCTGAACCCAGACCAAACCAGCCCCATCCTCCCTGGTGCAGCATGTCCACAGGGGGCGGAGACCGAATTGTGAAAAAGGAGACAGTCTATTCAGGTGCAAGCAAAACTCCTCCCACCACTCTAAATGCAGACCAGGTCTATTCAGCCCTGCAATGAGACACCCAGGCAAGGCATGCACCTCAACTCCCCTAGTGACTGTCTAGGGTGAATGCACATCCCCAGCTCCTGTCACTCAAACTCCAGACACTGAATACACAGAATGGTAAAGCAAGAAAATGCCCACTTTCTAAAAGTCAAAACACAACATGAACACCTGGCTCAGCACTAACCTACACTCCTACTATTTATAGAGTAACGGGCAGACTATTCTTTATCTGTCCAAGTAAAATTTTTATTAAATAGTCTTTAAATTGATTCAAAACAATTTTTCAAAAGACTGAAAAGAAACACATATTTCTCAAATTGACACAGAGACCTTCACATATAAATAACACAATACACAATCAAAAACAATTTGGACATACACCAAAGTGAGAATTTTTTGCAACAAATTACAACAAGTGACAAGATCACTAAATGAAAACAAACATAAATCAATTGCAAAAAACATTTAAAGCTTGCATCATCTGTGAAAAAACACTAACGGTGATTGCGAAAAATGTCCAATTTCATGGACTAAACTTATTGTTTCAGCAAGAATATCACAAAAGTGTTGGAAATAATGAATTAATCTTTAATACATCCGACACTCAACACATTTAGATTTAACTAAATGCCTCTCAAAATGCCTCTTCAAAATGCCAACACGTTTCAAGACCCAGGCTGGATAGTACTGGGACTCTCGTCAGGGCTTCAAACAAATGATCGGGATATTCTGATTCTTGAAGTAGGAGCAGCCGCTCCAGTTCGTTGATTCCACGCGTTTTTATCTATATGTCAGTTGACTCGTTCTACTGTAGCTTTAAAGCACCACGTGCACACTTTAAACTGTGTATAATTCTTGCGCAAAGGCTGCAGAGCTTGCTCAAAGGCGAGCGTGCTCGCATTCACTGGAATTGATTTTGTATCGACTTCATTGAACAAACTGGATTAACTCTCACCCGGCATCGCTCACTAGTGAGAGATGCCGGGGGAAGAAAAGCCTGCCTTTTGCAGAGTCTAATATCGGACGAACTCATTTAAAAATTGTGAGTCCCAATCCGAATAGCTCCTGTCCATGCTCTGCAGCCTTTGCGCAACAATTATACACAGTTTAAAGTGTGCACGTGGTGCTTTAAAGCTACAGTAGAACGAGTCAACTGACTGATTTTGAGAGGCATTTAGTTAAATCTAAATGTGTTGAGTGTCGGATGTATTAAAGATTAATTCATTATTTCCAACACTTTTGTGATATTCTTGCTGAAACAATAAGTTTAGTCCATGAAATTGGACATTTTTCGCAATCACCGTTGTGTTTTTCACAGATGATGCAAGCTTTAAATGTTTTTTGCAATTGATTTATGTTTGTTTTCATTTTGTGATCTTGTCGCTTGTTGTAATTTGTTGCAAATAATTCTCACTTTGGTGTATGTCCAAATTGTTTTTGATTGTGTATTGTGTTATATATATGTGAAGGTCTCTGTGTCAATTTGAGAAATATGTGTTTCTTTTTCAGTCTTTTGAAAAAATTGTTTTGAATCAATTTAAAGACTATTTAATAAAATTTTTACTTGGACAGATAAAAGAATAGTCTGCCCGTTACTCTATAAATAGTAGGAGTGTAGGTTAGTACGGAGCCAGGTGTTCATGTTGTGTTTTGAATTTTGAATAGCCCTACCTGGCCCCGGTCCTTTGGGCTTAACCCCTATTGTTGTTATCACTTTCTAAAAGTGACATTTTCAAACACAGAATTTAAAAACCACTTTACCAAAAAGTGCGTTAATAAATTCTGAGTTCAGAGAGCCTAAACTCCGATTTTCTATCTTGTCCGTATTGAAAGCTACACATGTAAAATGTTACGCAGCCCCAATGATAAGCCTAAGGGACAGACAGCCTTTCAATAGTGAAAAACGAAATACACAGTATTTCACGATCAGGACATGCCACACACACTAGTAGATGTCCTACCTTTCACATACACTGCACCCTGCCCATGGGGGTACCTTGGGCCTACCTAAGGGGTGCCCTATATGTAAGGAAACAAAAGGTTGGGGCCTAGCAAGTGGGTGCACTTGCCAGGGCAGCATGGCAGTTTACAACTGCGTGCGCAGACTCTGCGGTGGTAGGTCTGAGACACATTTAAAGGGCTACTCATGTGGGTGGCACAACCAGTGCTGCAAGCCCACTGGTAGCATTTGATTTACAGGCCCTGGCACACACCGTGCACTTTACTAGGGACTTACCAGTAAATCAAATATGCCAATCATGGATAACCAATCATTGGCACAATTTATAGAGAGAGCATATGCAGTTTAGCACTGATCAGCTGTGGTAAAGTGCCCAGAATCCTATAGCCAACAAAAACAGGGTCAGACAAATAGGAGGCTAAAGGCAACATGTTTGGGGATAAACCTACCAAAATGGCCAGGTCTAACATCCCCCAAACATCTAAAATGGGAATAAAATGGGAATGTTTAGGTAAAATTCATATACAAGTAGGAAAGCCTGTGCACTCTGCACTTTTACTGATAGGGGGTTTGACGTTTCTGCACCAATTTACAAAGGCAGGTAAAGCACATAAAAAGTACTCCTGTAGTAATAACTACCGTAATCATAAAGGCTTTTGAGAATCATCCCCTAAGGGAATTAGTTAGTACCGTAACATTAGTGCATCTTAACATGGCTTCACCAGATTTATTTTAGACAATATTATATTTTAAAGATACCACAGTGCAACTTCTTTAACCCACACTGGGTTAGGCTATCTAAGCTACATCGTTTATTGGCAGCAATAACTGCTAAAGCCACCAGTTCAAGTAGCTTCATGCATAATCTGATGGTCAGCTCTTTGTTACCATGGTCAAAGCACCAAAGGGCTCTAACATACATTCGTACAACTGACCCCTCCGTAATAATAGTGTCCTATGTTTTGCAATTTGCCAAATATATGTATATGTACAAAGTGTTTCAAAGAATGAAGCACCCTGCAAGAAAAAGGTTTTATTTGGTGTGCTTTATAAATTTTCACTAGCTCAAAACTGGTAATAAGATATTGACTGTGCCATTTTAGTTAGTTACTGCTTACCTTATTTCCTTTGGGCTGCCTTATCTAACTTAAGTAGGTTACTGACGGCTTCTTATTTTATATCACATTAAGCAAATGTCTTTAACAGACATGTCCTTGAAAGATACATACTTTAAGAAAGTAATCCATTATTAATTGCATTTAGTTGTCATTTGAACACAAAGGATCCATCTCACAAAGTCACTGTGCATATAGTAACACCCGCAATCTCTTATGGTTGTGCATATTTGCAAATGTTTTGAAGCATGTTTGTCAATCTGGAAATGCACATAAAACTGCAAAGGGCTGCAATACTTCCAAGATGTTTAGGGAAAGGTACACCACTTACTTTACAATTAAAAACTTGGCCAATTCAGACCCAGAAGCTCTTGCCAAATATTGACTAATTTCTAATCTTCTCTGCCTCACCTAAAGTTGAATCTGTGGTGAACACATCATCGCCAGATGACTAGCAAAGGGCAGTTTCCTCCTTAACATCCAGCACATACTTATTGTTAGAAACTAGGTCTCTAGTTGGCAAAGGTAGGCACCCTGTCCAAGTTCTTGTCAGGATAAGTCGGTCACACACTTAAATCAGCCCGTGCTCACCCTTTGGAAGGTTGGCACAGAGCAGTCAGGCTTAACATAAGAGGCAATGTGTAAAACAGTCGTGCATACATGGATGCAGTAACACAGTGAAAACCCCACAATAAAGACTCCACAATGTGGTATGAAAATAGAATCTTTTTACTCTTCAAAATGAGATTAAACCATAAGAATACGATTAAAGTATCTCAAGTTATGAATACTTCAAGAATGTACAATTTTGAAAGAGCCCTTGCGCTTTCAGTAAATTCTATATGGTAACGCTGGGGAAATGACAGCTATTCACTCCGTGGATCGGGAACAGACTTCCTCCCCAGGTCACCACGAAGCAATGCTTCCAAAGTTATTCCAGTTAAAATGCACTGTCAACTTTGTGGGAGACTGCTCCGTTCGGGCAGTCCGCGAGAGCGCTGGTGGGCAGCAGGGGCGTTATAAGTCCTGGAGTGCAAAGTACCTTTCTCGGGGGATTGCAGCGGTGCTGTCAGCATCGGGATCGGGACCCGCATTGCTGGAGTGGTATTGGAGTCTATGGGAAAGACTTTCTCCATGAAGGCATTTTATTTCCATAGTAAAAAAACCTTTTGCACACTTTCATAATGTATCCAAGTGTACATGTTTCCACATGCTGATATTCCACTTGAGTCAACCTAGACCCCGCTTTAAAGCCATACTACTCACAGATGTTTTTCTTATATCAAGAGCAAAGAAATCAGACCACATCACCCCATCCTAAAAAAACTCCATTGGCTTCCCATCAAACCCAATGCAGTTGGAATATCGAACCAATGAACTTGCCTGTAATAAGAAAAATATGTTACTGCTTGTCTGTATTAGCTTCCTGCAAGTGAGTAGTTGGTGGTATGTGTTTGAGGACTTACCCCATCTCCCTTCATAACCTTACCCATAGGAGAAGGTAGCCCTGTCAGTGGTAATGATGAAAACTACATTGGGCAGGCTGTACCAGGCAGTGCCTGTGTGTTTGCTTTCACACTCCACCTCAAGCCTCCCATTCGCTGCTGTCTCCCACTCTATTACCAGTAGAACTGAAAACTTCACAGCCGGCAGTCTGTGCAAGCTGAGGCCTGCCTATCCACACTGCAACACCACACTGTCATAAAAAGTGCTGTGTCCAGCAAGCAAGCTTCACTGATTCCAACAGTGAAGCGAAGACCGTTTTTAAGGGCAGCAGATAGTCTATACCCACTGCTGCAATCCTGCCAGAGAGCCACCACTGCTGCAATCCCGCCAGAGAGCCACCACTGCTGCAATCCCGCCAGAGAGCCACCACTGCTGCAATCCCGCCGCGGAGCCAGCACTGCTGCAACCCTGCCAGAGAGCCACCACTGCTGCAACCCTGTCATGATGGTACGTTTTTAGGCAGGGAGTGAGAGGAGCATCATTACACAGTGCTGGGTGCTCACAAGTCAACTTCTACAGGCCTGGATGCCCAAATATTGAAGCGTGGATGTTTTGCTTTTGATTCGTCCCAGGTCATGTGTGAGCAGTGCATCTACTTCTTGTTTTTTTCTTTCCATTTTGAGTCTTGGTGACTTGCTTTTTTAATTATTTTGCCTTCATTTAGTCACAGATCTCCTTGGTGCCTTGCAATTTCCTTGCTACGCACAGTTGGTAGTACACTACTACATTTTTCAGCATGAAGTATGTAAGTATCTAGAAGGTGGTTTTGTAACCACTAAATGGCAAGGCTATCCTGCAATTTGAATTTAGTTGTCTCACTAGAGATGCACATTCGTTGTTCTCCTTATATGAGTGTTTTGTTTCATTCTGAATTGTCCCTGAACTAGCCAAGACTTTCTTACATATGGATGATCCCAGACTATGGCATAGCGGCAGAATATACACAATGGAAAATGAATGCTTTACATAGTAATCAATTTATTCAGAACATTGCCATTTATCACTTTTTGTTTTTCTCATGTTGCTGCTGTAAGTGGCATGAATATGTCCAGAATTAGGTCAGGTAGCTTGCTGTACCTGAGAGACTCAAATTCACCTCACTTAAAAGACTCCATAAGCCTGAAGTATCCGTGGAGTTGCTTCTGTTCTGTTCAGAGGGTTGACAGTTTGGTCTGGGCTGTGATTTGGAGCAGGCCAAGACTGATTTGCATATGGTTGATGTTTTTAATGGCTGAGTGATTAAGGATGGAATGGTAGACTGTCAAGAGTAAATACTAGCGATTAAGATGAACACCAGCACATACAAGGAATTGATTCATCCACATTATCAGGATCACACACATAACTCAAGGCCCAGAGGGCTGTTCAAACATTCATTTTTATGTCTGCTTCTTTACTCAGAAATACAACAGGTGCATGTGGAAGTTTGGATGAAACGTGATATTTCTGAATGGGCAATTGTAAAGGGAGTTGCATATGGTAAACTAAGGGCCTCTTCTGACCCCAACACAATCACATGTGCTAGTGTGCACTCAGTAATTACTAATACTGGCTGGTGTGGTATTTATCAGGTGTTAAATTCGTACATCATTCTGAGTTTTGGAACTCAGAAAGGGGAATTAGGTGCTAATCACACGTGTTTTCCACCATTACGAGGTGCACAAATGCAGATGTCACACATGATTTGCCTCAGGTTTTACTTGGCAAAAATTGAGCCAGGCAAACAGCTGCAGGGTGCACAATCACTGTAACAGAATCCCGATCCAGGAGCAAACAGGAGTTTGCATTCGAAACCAGATGAGCGCGAGACACAGAATGAGGCCCTAAAGCATAAAGTGATGAGAGCAGTTATGATAGTGAAATAAGGACTTTGTTATGGGTTGTCAGAGAGACCTGTGTAGAACAAACCCTGTCTTAACTCCGATGACTTCATCTCCAAAACCTGGCCTTTACCTTCCAATAGCCTTTCTAGTACCTGAGATGGCAGTGTCCCTGCTCCGACACAACATACACCTCTACTTTTCAAAGGATTTTTTTTCAGCACATAAACTTGACCGCTTTCAATCTCCACAAAGTGATTCACATGCAATGTTGTCATTTTGTACAAAATGTCCTGTAATATATTAGCTACCTTATATAGGGAGTTCATTCCTTAGAATCTGTAATTCCAAGAAGGCTCGACAACAGACACCAGATTCACAAGAGTAAAGTGTCTTTTTGTACTTGGAAATTCCTAGTTCACTGACCGGAATGGGGTAAATTGTGCCAATAGGGTGGAATTTTTGTATTCACAAATTTAGCAGTAGGGGTAAGCTCTCGTGCGTTCTTGGGGGGGGGGGGGGGCGTGGAAGGGCGTGTATTTGTTAGGTATTAGTTTAATATCGTGCACAAATGCAGAATACCATCCAGCTTTGCGACACCAATCAATTAACCAACAGAACAGACTTCATACGATAAAACGGAAACATAGCAGCATCACCGAAGCAGCCCTGCAACCTTATCATACTTCTCATGATACAACGTACATTTTAACAGATACTTTTTAATGCTTACTCTAAGGCTGTATAAATTAAACATATGGTGCAGGCATGTGGGAGGGACGTTCCATAACTTGGAATTTGCCACGCTAAGTAACAGTAAAAACTTTTAAGTTCCCATGCGAATTGTTTTCCTCTTTTAAAAGGCACTAGACTCATTCATTCCAAATCCAGTAGTTACTGCTTTTATGCGATGGGAGTAAGGAGAGAACATCTGGCCGTCTGGGAGGAAGTGGTTTCAAACATGGCCTAAAATATTTTACCATGTAAAAACAGCTCCTCCTGAGCTGCAATTCCGTGTACATGTAGTTCCACCTGAAAAAATATTACACATTTGAATACTGCTGGTTTATTATGACTATTATAGTTTTCCACGAGTACTGGAAGTTTTTGAAAATTATGAAAAATGCACATTTTGACTCCAAAAGTAAGAATAATCCTCCATGAGAGCAATTGTGCAACATTTTTTAACTACCCTTTGTGAATCAATATATGCACTGACATTACCTTTTCGTACTGTTATTGTTTTTTCCCGATTAATATTTACCCAAGATGCTTCAGTTTTCTTTAACAATGTTTTTTTTTTTTTAAACTTGTTTTTATTTAATCACTGCTTCCAATGTATCCAGAACATTCTTTAACAATGTATAGTATTTGCCACTTGCTCGTTTTTAATATACACACTGAACTGGGCTTTACCTTTCAGGTATAATGCAAGACGGGAGGAGAACCAGTGTGGATTCCGAAGAATGAACTACTGACACCCACGTATTTTATATATATTCGTATGAAGACTGTGGATTTGTTCAGCACAGCAACAGACTACTCAATGAATGTGTTAATTTTTCATTTGTATTGATATCCTTGCTTTGCCCATGTGTTCTGACAGCGAAGAGGACAACGACACAATAAAGTAGAGGCCAATTGTGGCACTTTTCATTCTTTGGGCTAGTTTGAAAGTATGGACCTAGAAAAAGAGTAACAAATGATACGTGTTAGTTTGCACAAAAAGTAAAAAAAAAAAAAAAGAACAAAAAAATAAATTATAATTGGGTTTTATGAGAATGTTTTTGTACATGTTTTTATGCTTCAGCAGATTTTAATCCACAGCATTGACTCTTGTTTTGAAATATGCATATCTCTTATAACCTGCTCAACTGTTTCATTTCTACCTTAGCACCACACGTGGACAGGTGGAGATTTTCAGGTGGGTTGACTGGTCCACTAGCCTAGTTAACATGGTTTTGCCCATGTACTTAAGAATTTCAACCAAAAAACAAATTTAGCATAGCCAGAATATTGAATACCAAAATATTGGTAAATATACATAGGTTAGTATAGATTTAATGTTCTAATCTCCACATTGACGTACCTTGAAGATATATATATATATATTGCCAAAGTACAAGTATGTGGAGTTAAGTACGGTAAATCTATACATACCTGTATATACTTTTCTTCTCAATATTTTTTTAGTAAATATTCTGGCTATAGTATTTTTGTAGCATCTATTTAGGACTCGATATTCTGATAGCACACCTCCACCACAATCAGAGGTTTCTTTAGCAGCATATATCCTTCTATCCACTAGCATTGTGGGTGACAGACCGATACTTGTACACCATTCTGATTCATTGCAATGGGTGCTGCCGAATTCAACAAATATATTTGGACCGGACAGCCCCATATCTGTTAATGAAACCTAAGTATATCATAAACAAAAAAGTGGGTACCTATGGAAATATTTGATTGCTTTTGAAGATTTAACAACTTATAAGTTACTGTGCTAGCACATCAGCAAACAGACATGAATCTGTGACATCTTAACGATTTGTGGGGCCCTGGGCAAGATATATTGTTTGGAGCAAATTTGCACGTATTACCTATTTTCTGCTCATTCAAACCCTCATTATGCCAAACAATATTGAATTATATGTTAAACCTTCAGAACCGGGAGCATGTAAAAACTGCTGAAAGCTTAAGCTGCCTGTTGTCTGCCAGACAAATAGTAGCAAAAGAAAGCTTGAACAAGCATTGATAAAGCCATTTCCTTTTGATTTTAGAGTTGTTATACTGTGCTGTGTAAGGGGGGCAATCATTTCAGGGCCATATTTATTAAAAATGGCTCGCTGCTTCTCAATACCTCTGCAACGATGGACAAACATGCTGCCTAGTGCCATGTGTGTGCTTGCTGTCTAGCATAGGATTTATACTGGAAGCAAACCTTTCCAGTACAAAATCCGGGGACTTGAAATTTTTTGAAAAATTCCATTTATTGTATGTGCGGTGCTCAGTTCAGCACCCATGCAATGGGTGAAACGTTTGGAGAAATTAAAAATTGCTCTATGTTAGTACCTGCTTTATGGAGGTGTTATTGTTTTTCATGCAAAGCCCAGTCCTTCTAGCTTAGTAGATAGGGATGCCTGCATTAATCTGCCCAAGTTAAACCCAAGTAATGCTCCCCTGATACAAGTGGCGCAAAGCGGCATTTGCACTGAGAAAAGGGTATCCTTCCAGAGAGAAAAGCCTTTTGGTCTGGAAAGTAA
This sequence comes from Calotriton arnoldi, assembly GCA_963921515.1. Classification (NCBI taxonomy): domain Eukaryota; kingdom Metazoa; phylum Chordata; class Amphibia; order Caudata; family Salamandridae; genus Calotriton; species Calotriton arnoldi. Next base: position 99,971 of record CAWUFW010010960.1, on the reverse strand, counting down.
ATGCCCTTGAAAGAATTTGTGCTGCTTTGCATCATTATGCATGACTTTGTGGAAACCCTTAGTAAATCTGGCCATAAGTTTCTGTTATGCATTGCTCGGCTGTCAAATCACGAAAACTGTTTACATGAGCAACGTTATTAAAGCATTCCTGGAATTTCACCTTCTCCATTCATTTTTATCAGGGGGCCTCTTGAAAGAAGTAGGCCCTGAGAAACAGCTCACTTTGCCCATGCTTTAAAGTATTTCTGATAATTAGCATCCTAATTAGATGAGAAGAGGTCTGCTCCAGGGAAACGAATACATGAATTGGACTTTTGTTATTGGACAGTCACTGAACACTTAGGGCCCGATTACGAGTTTCGGCGGTGGAAGAGTGGGCGGTATGCCACCGCCATGCCCGCACCACCGAGACTCGCCGCTGCCCGCCCGCCGGTGCCTTTGAAAAAGTCTTGGCAAAGGGACTGCAAGGCATGGATTTGAAAGTCCATGCAGTGCAGGAATTGGTGTGCATGCACACAAGGGGGCACACGTTATGCCCCCTTTGTGTGCATCCACATGCGGAGGAGGCACACAGGGCCATGTAGGGCCCCCTCTGTTTCCTCTCCGCCACTGTGTACATGGAGGAGGAACCTCCATGACACCGTCGGCTGAGCATAAACTCGTAATACGCTTGGCGGGACTGCGGCGGTCCCGCCAACCATATTGGGGCCTCTGACTGCTGCGAAAGCACCAGGGAACAGCAGTTCCCTGGCAGCGTCGGAGGTCCCAGGGTGGTACGATCACCCAACTCATAATGGGGCGGTCGGACTGCTGGTGCGGCAGTGGCTGGACCGCCACCGCCGTACCCTCGCAAGTCTAGCTGTCCTCGGACCACCACACTCGTAATCGGGCCTTTAGTTGAGATGGGCCAAAGAGAAAGAAGTGACAGAGAGGATGAAGGTGAATTCAGATCAAGAATGGGGTTATGGAATAGAGGGGGCACCAAGAGAAATAAGGGACTTGGAGAGAAAGAAGAGACACTAAATAAAAATGAAAGGGCACCACAAAAGTCAATTCACCAAAATACTAGGGATAGCACAAAGGACATTGTGCATCCTTCAGCCCAATGATGTGAAAGGAAGTGATGCCACATGATCTTTAACATTATTGATATCACACAATGTGTGCCCTAATGACATCACAGGGCGTACCACTTCTTAACCAAGGTATAAGATTCATAAGATAACAAATGGATACTAAAGCAGATAAACAAACGACTTTATTTACTAATCCTATGTTTATAATGGTGTAGCCATGTTATGTCAGCCATCACAGGCCCAATGAAAACCTATAAAATGCTCAACGGTCATATGTTCATGTTAACTATCAGATGTCCATTCTCAACCATCATATGCACAGTCACAGCATGCTCCTGGAGCCTCATGCACGCAAGCAGATCTGCTTTAGGGTGTGTAATCTAACTGTAATTTTCAGAGACCATTCAGCCTTCTCTCCTAGGGGTCTGTACTACTAATTCCCCTTGGAGATGGTGTCTCTGGGGCATGGAAGATACTAGTATAAATGTTTACTATGGTTTTCTTTTAAACTCAGGCCAAATATATCATTTTCAAGGAAAATGCTCTCATTTTACAGATATCTTACTGTACTTTAGAAAGCAGATCTATCCTCCACATTAAATGAAGATTGTACTGATATTAGATGATTAGGATTTGAACAACAAAGTTACTGTTAATGTGATATAACATTGCCAGGCTGAGACTCTCACACCGTAGGTCTAAATTTCAAAGTGAAAAGCAATAAAACGAAAAGTGCAAAAATAAAAGTTAGAAAAAACAAACATCAGCAAAACAAGAATTACAAAAACAGTCAGAGGTTCTGATAAAAAACATGGAAATGTAAAAACAATTAAAATAGGTATGGGAGAGGCTTAACTTTAGGGTAGGGCAATGGTTAGGATAAATTTGTGCCTTTGGATTGGGTGTAGAAATACCATTAAGTTAAGGGTGAGTATTAGGGATAGGGTTAGTGTTATGTATAATTTTGGTGTTAGGGTTAGTCTTAAGGTTAGGGTTAGCTGTCGATTTGGGTTAGGCTTAATGATTGGATTAAGGTAAGAGATGAGGTAGGGAATGATAAGGGTGAGAGATAGTGTTCAGTTAGGATAATGGATCCTGTTAGGTTTAAGGATATGGATACAGGGAAGGATTTGGTTAGGGTTAGGCTTGGTGCTATAGCTAGGTGCAGTGATGGGTAAATGAGGATAGAGGTAGGTGTGATGACTTGTGTTTTGGGTACTTACCAGTATTGGGTAATTAATGATGTAGGTATGCGGGTTATTTTACCTTTCAGCACGAGTCAAATCCCATAAAGAAAAACGATGATAAGAAAAATTGACACAATTTCAAATTTTTGGCATTCAAACCAATTGCCAAACATGCCAACTGCATTGTAATTTGAAATGGTGGTTTCTCACTTTATTTTCAAAATTAAGTTTTTCTCACTTTTTTTCGTTTAAAAAAAAAATCTTTGTTGAGTTTTACAGAAAATTTGAAACTAAAAAGATATTACAGCAATGTAAGAAAAAATAATCAAATCAAATTAAAAGAAAACATAATGGAAGAGTCGGGGAATATCAATACATTGAGGCAAACATTAGTGCAACACATAACAAGACTCTCTTGGTGAAGCAAAAACCTGGCGACCAGTATTCATGAAAGTTGCATTACCGTGTTGACATACTTAATACAATCTACATTCCTAGAGAAGGTGTAGAGTGAATAGAAGAACATAAAGAGAAGAGTGGACAGAACAGAGTGAATTTGGAGGCTATCTGCTTTTAGGGTTGTGGTATGAGAAGGGCACTAAATCTAAATGTACGTATTAGCAGGTTTATACCAGGGTAGCATTGTTATGGGTACGGGGTCAGGAACACTTCAGGGGGTTTAGTACTGGCAAAATAATTGTCCAGCGCTTTCCACATGGGTCTTTCTTTGGGTCTCCAGGAGGAGTGTTTGAGGGCGATGTTATCTGCCCCTCCTATGTGTATTTTCCATTTTAACCATGCCTTGAATGAGGTAGTGGAGGTGATTTTCCAGTTACTAATCACAGAATTGCAAGCCACTGTTAGGAGAAGATCTAATAAAGGTCTATCATTAGTAGAACCCACATGTGGGTGTAGGAATTCCTTAATGAGAAAAGAGTATTCTTTTTTGGGCTAGAAGCCATATAGTGTTGCGATAAATTTGAATACTTTATCCAGGAATGGGCGGACTTAATTTTGAAGTTTCCAATATGCTGCCTTTAGTTGCAAATGACTTTAAGAGATGTCTCATGATGAAATACGACAGGAGAAAGGTAAGAGAAAACCAGTCTTCAAAAACGCAGGCACGGCTCTGTGTAATATGCAAGAAAAGAACCTAGAATTATGAAAAACAGAAACTGTGCATGCCATCACATATGCCAGAGCAGGTAAAAAAGTGATAGACGCCTATTCAGCAGTTAAAGAAAAAGGCAAGCAAATCAACAAATTAGACCCAGCTTTTATCTTACTGCCTAAAAGCAGCTTGCTTTCATACAGAAATGTTTATCACAGTTTTTGTCCTCTTGGTGAGTTTAAAAATGAAAGGGGTCATTTAGAATTTAGCCGATAGGAGAATCATTGCAAGTCAGTGATTCTACCACCTCGCCCAACTCACGGCTTGCCACCTCATTTAGGGATGCGAAAGTGATGAACGACCACCACAGTCAAAGGCACCTGTTCGTCAGTCAGAGGGTCAATGCATTTCACCGTAAACCTGATGCATTTCAGAGCTACACCCTATGTAAGGGGTTTTTATGTAACCCTGATCATTTCTGGATCATACTGGGCATCAAAAGGCAACTGCGGGTTTTCACCACTTCCAATGAGATATGTTCCTATAGGGTAGGGGTGTTATGAATCGACCAAATCTGTCAGAGCATCTCTTATATCTCCAGAATGAGTGCACACACAAATGTTGGTACGTTATGATGTATTAAAATTTATTATGAACCATTGTTATATACATGAGATGAATAAGAATTATTTATATAATAATAAACATGTCAACAATCAAAAATGAAACCTCAGTGAAAGCTTGATATACCCCAGCATTGCTCATCGCACATCCCAGTAGGCCTCAAATTGTAGCCCAGGTTTTCAGCATCTCTCTGCTGCAACCAGTCTGCCTACATGCCCTGCTTCAGTTGCTAGGGGTTTTATTCCCTTCTAATGTGTCTGCGCCTGAACATATACTAAGATTGACTCATGGAACGGGCCAACGACTGGGACCGGGAGCAGAATAGTCCCGATATGAACGTTGGTGCTCCCAACTGGAATCGTCACTGGTAATTGAATAATTACGTCAATTGAATACAGTAGCGGGTGATAAACATTCTTATAAGAATGACAGACAAGAGATGTTATTTCAATGCTTTATATAAGAATTTACAAACAGATTACATAGAATATGTCGCAGGAAGCTTTTAGTAGCAAAGAATACAAATCATAAGTGCAAATAACTCATTACAGTTCTAAGTAAAACCTGGCATAGATTCGCCTCTAAAGGTGGGGAAAAGGACCTCCTGTACATAGAAATCTACATGTCCTTTTATAGGACTTTAAACAAAAACATTCATACAATATATGGTCCTCAGAAGTTACACCAATGGGGAACAGGCAAGAAGAAACATTTCACCACCAAATACATTTGAAGTTTCTCTCATGATAGTAATGCATTGGATCCACAGTCATTCTCACAGTTTATTCCAGCAAATCAATTGATACATTGTATGGCATTAGCCTGGGGCAGTTAAAATATCCTTGGCTATATACATTGGAAGAACGTTTCTCGAAACGTTTTCTGTTTATTGGTGGGAATCCCACAATTCTTTATGTAGAACATGAAGAACAACAACTGTTAACATGTGACAGTCAGTTCAGTTCTGCAAACTTTATTTGATTTTGCATTCAAAATCATAAAAGTGTACAAAACCAACTAGGTTCATACATAAAGAGATGCCACAAACAATATAATAAGACCTGATATGATAAAGCAGTCACTGAGGTATATAGAATTGTTCAGATCAAAAGGTGAAAACTTGACAATAATACAAAATATACATTATAATAACTTTCCTGGATAAAACCAATACATGTGCAAAGGACAATACCTCCAACTATCAGGATCCTATTGGCAAGAATACAGGACTCCCACTAAAAACAGTGTCAAATAGAAACAAATATTACTCGATGATAAAAGCTGAAAATATAAAAGTGCAGGTCTAGCCTGTCTAAAATTCATGGAGAATAAGAGAAGTCAAATGAATCTATGTCAAAGAGAATTAAATCTCGGGCAGATGAGTACAATGTGCATAGTATTACATACTGAGAGATTGCCGCACACACATTCTGGAAGATCTGAAATTTTGTACCAGGCGCCATTCGTAAACATCAACTGATTAAAAATATCTAATATAAAATAAGTCAGTAATCGTCAATGGTAATTGGACATCCCCAATTTCAAATAGGGTTCAATGCCGGGTACTGACTTCACCATAATGTACTGCCGGACAGACTGCTTGGTTAGGGCAGAGGCCTCGCACTCCACTGCTACTCTGAGCGAGAAAGCCTCCTTCAACTGCCCCAGAACTTTTTTAACAATGCAATCAGGGTCCAGAAAAAGCTCCAGCCTTCCAAAGTCCTTAAAATTGGTCTTAATGTAGCGCAACTATGGGATACGCAGCATATTGTCAAGCCTATACAGTCCTTGATAATGTGCCTATTTAACATTAGCTCTTCTTTCACCCATACTGAGAGCTAGAGTAAAAGTGGGCATAGCTCTATGAAATCCAAAAGATATCCCATGCCCAACTCCTCATGAACAATCATTGAGGGAGTACCTTGTGCAACATTTCAAAGACCTCTCATGAAGGTATTCTCCACGACCTGGAGTTGGCCAATTGTAGCATATCTCCAAATTTTGCAACCAAAACTAGGGTTTGCATTTAGCTTTATATATGTCAAGAAAAATCTTTATCAGCTTCTGCCCCAACCGCCATGAAATTTCCTGTAGGCTGAAGATAGCTCTTTTAAAATTGAATATATGGAGTGCCAATTCAGGCCTGAGTCTAGTAGGATGCCCAAATAAGAAAAATTACCCACTTTGATCAGGATATGGCCACTGGCTGAAAAAACTGTAAGATCTGGTAGTCTTAGGGCCAACCACCATATTTTGGGACTTTTTCAAATTAGTTGATAAGTTTATGCTGTACATAAAACCAATAAAGCGATCTAAAAGACACTGGAGACTCTTTGCTGTGCATGCTATTAAGACTGGAGATTTCGCATATAAAAGAGCAGGGAGTGGTCTTCCACCTACCTTCAAGACATCACACCCTGGCTCACATAAAACCTGTTCCAAAAGATTAATATACAAAATAAAAAGAAAATGAGCCAGGATGCAGCCTTGGTACATTACTGTATTTAGTTTGAAGTGATGCATGCATTCACAGGAGAGACCATACCTTACCGATGCCAACGTGGAGATCCCTCAAAATTACAAGAAGAGCTGGGTCGACCCCCATGGAACCCAGTTCGTCCCAGAGCTTAGATCTATTCACCCTATTAAAGGCTGAACTGAGATCCGTTAAAGCCATATACTTCACGCATCCCTTAGCCTTTTTATATTCACTTAATAACAGACGCAAATTCAAATTCTGCTCCACCGTGCTTCTACCTTGCCTGAGCCCACATTCTGATAAAATATTATGCTCATTGGCCCAGTAAGTGAGTTTCTCAAGGATTACCCTCCATAGAATTTTAAACTCCGCATCTCCTGGTGAGTTTGGCCTATAGCAGGTAGGGTCTGCTCTATCCCCCTTCTTGAACACACGCACTATCACTGAGTGGTGCCAACCTGCTGGCAGACAGCCCACATAGCCACGTTTAAATGTTGAATAAGAATGGGTTCCCACAGATCGATTAAATATTTGAACAAATCCCCTGGCACCCCATCGGGAACCTGTGCCTTGCCCACTGGAAGGGAGAGAATGGCATTCCTGACTTCTTGTGTCTCTCACACAAAGGGTCAAAAGGAAGTATATGCTATGAAATAGAGTGATCTATCCTATACTACTTCCAGGAAAATATTACTCACACAGGATATAGGGTAGCAGGGTGCAACTATGGAAAGGCTGTGGCAGGTGGGGCACAACAAGTGTTTGGACGAAAACCCTCACTCACCCGAGGGTGACATGCTTCATCATTGGGTTCCTCCAACACACTGGGATCGCAAGGTACCCAGTGTGGGCTACAACTTCCCCTCGGGAAAAGAGCGGGAGTGTTTTAAAAAGCACGTCAAATTTCAATACCTCAAGGGTAAAAGTGAGGGGCAGAGTGCAACAAAAAAGTGTGTTAAAACTATATCAGTAGGGACAACAAACTTTATTATTACGTCCTACGGGATAGGCGATAAAAGCAATGTGAGACAGGGTTATGGACGTCTACCCTGTAGTGTGGCCAACATGTTTCTGCCCTATACGATATCCAAGTTCAAGGCATTCATCCGGACCAAGATCTTCAGTCACTCTGCTGAAAAAACATGCAAAAGTAAATATAAAAGATACTTAGGCCTCTACTCTTGACCACCCATGCGTGGCGGTAGCAATCAGTTGGGTAGGTCAGATGGCCCTGTGATAGAGCAATAAAAACAACATATCAAGATAGTGTAGAAAAACACCAATATGCACCGTCACCATGAACACATGTGAATACCTTTTCCCACAATCATTTCATAGTGGTCTTACCTATGAACAACGTGTACAGTCCGACTCTACCATCTACAGAGTCTCTCACCACGTAGATTCCTCTAATTAGAGGTAGAACAAAAATGCATCACAGGCATGAAAAGCTAGCAGACAGACATATTCTTAAATGTAGCTAGTGCTGAATAAGTATGTGATTACATCAATATTAAACAGTCACCCATCCTCAATGTATGCTGAAAACAATACAAAGTGCTTGCTTGCATTCAGCTAAAGGAAGTGCAATAGTCCATAGGCCATAAACGGTGCCATCATTGAGACATAGTAGGGGCTTCATGGTGTCCCCATGGTGGTCTGTTAAATGAGTTAATTGTATTCCATGGTCAAAGTCAGCACTATGTAGCACATATCAGGTAACCAGCAGCAGTGTATTGGCTCCACGAAGACATGAGTATAAAAGACCTCATGTGTAGAACCTAGTAGGCCCCGAAATGTAGGGAGGCCCACCCACTATCAAGCAAAGGGTGTTTTAAGTCTCAGTGTGGTCATCTGTGAAAATGCTGTAATGGTATCCTGAAACTAAATATCAGGAGTCATCTAAGCAAACAAGGGTGACTCGGTGCCAAAATACTTCAAGATTACTTAAAGCACCCTTTAGACAAAATGAGTGACTACAGGATCTGTATGTGGAAAAGCCCCGGATGCTAACAAAATGCATAAGACCCTAAAAGAAACGACCCGACTAAAGTCTGTAGGTCTGTATTATGAAAAAGCCCCGGATACTAACAAAATGCACGAGTCCCTAAAACACCCGACCCGACTAAAGTATGCACCGCGTTGTCATACGGGCAAAATTAGGCTCAGCAGTTAACTACACTCACCTTACGTGTCGTGGTAATGCTCCGTCAGACTCTGGAGGGAGTGAGAAGCCGCCTAACCGGAGTGTTCTTAAGGCGGAAGTGAAGCGCGCCAAATTGTGACGGACTGCAACGTCCGCATACGCGTGACGTCGAGAGCGACGTGCGCATGTGTGGTTACGTTAGCAACAAAGCTGAGAAAGACGCGTCCTCCGTTGCTCGCGTATGGCAGTGCGCGGCTCCGCAAGAACTCCCAATGCCAATGTGGAATGTAATAATACAACGGCACAACGTGGTGATACAGGGCATATCGGCCAGACAGGCAATCAACGGCCGTTAAACGGCACAAAGTATCGGGGATAGCAATGTACACAAAAGGGTCACCACACAAGACAGGCACATCACCTCCGTTTGTGAGGCAAGCTTAATTAGCTGTTTTTAACCTGGTTTCACGAGCGACACGGAGCAGAGCTACTCACCTAGGCTGTTAACTGAGGGCTGGTTGGGGACAGTGTTTTTAAAGTTTGTATTGTTTTATTGCACATTCCTTACTTAAAAGCTGCTATTTCACATCTTTTAGCACTGTGGTGTTTTTAATCTTTACTCACCGCTCTTAATCTTCTCTGGAGACACCTTGACCCTGACTCTCCGGTCCACCGCCCGGTTCTTACGGCTTGTGTGGAGAGAGCCAGGAGAAGGCTTCCACACCCCCTCTCTCCCGGACCCACTTCCGGGCAGGGAGTCATTTCGGGCTTGGCGCTCTAGTCTTTTTCAGGCACCCAGCCATAAAAGCTGGAGATGGACCGGGCGCGTAGCGGACGCGCCGCTGGCGCGCTGAAGGCGCGCCAAAGGCAAGCCCGTCTGCGCCCGTCCGCGCCTGTACGACGCCAGGCGCCAGGAACCCTGTTCCTCCCACCATGTACTCAAGGAGGGAACTCTTTGCTCTTCGCCATAATTTGAGCAAGAGTCTTTGCCTTCCGCACGATTGGTGTCGCAGCTCCACTGAATATGGGTGCCATTTGTGTGGCTTCTCCCATAGCACTGGTGTTGGAACCAAGCATGTTTTCCCCATAGCCTCTATTATGGAAACAAGTAATAGGCAGACAGTTGTAAAGGCACATCACTGTCTGCTTCTCAACATGCGGTCCCTTATCAAGCATAAACATGAATTCGCAGGTTTAATTGCTCAGCACAATCCCAACATCATTTTTCTCACAGAGACCTGGGCTGACAGTACATCTGATCCAGACATTAACGCTGCTGTCCCGTGTGGATTCAATATTGAAAGATTAGATAGAACTGATAAAAGAGGTGGTGGGTTAGCGATTGTCTATCGCAATTCGCTTGTGGCCAGCTTCACACCAATGCCTCTTTTAGACTGCGAGGCACTTAGGTTCAGTATTAATCTGAACAAATCCTATACATTCCAAGGATTGCTAGTATACCGGCCTCCCAGTCCAAGGATGGGCTTTATTGACAACATCCAATCCTTTATGGAGTCCAGTATAACATATGCTAATTTTACCCTATTAGGGGACTTCAATTTTCATTTGGAGTTGTCCTCGAATGCTGACACAGGCTATCTTGTTGACACCCTTAGCAGCTTCAACTTAACCCAACGGATTGAAGCACCTACTCATGTAGCCAACCATACACTAGATGGTATCTTTACAAACAACGCTGAATTAGGCATTGACAAGATTCTTCCACTCCCATGGTCGTACCATAAGGCCATCTTCTTCTCAATCACGACTCAGTGCGCTAGAGCGGAATTGAACAGCACCGCTAGGATTATTAAATACCGGCCCTGGAAGGATGTCCAGGTAGATGCCTTACAGGAGGCTCTTTTCAATTCTGCTCCTGCTCCTGTTACGGGTATTGACGATGCAGTAATTAACTACACCCGTTGGCTGGATACAGCTTGTACTAAAGTGGTGCCGGTGAAAACGCTAAAGTGCCATAGGAAAAATCCATCGGCTCCATGGTTCTCACCAGCGTTGAAAGCAGCACAGCTGAAGTGCAGGCGCGAAGAGCGGGTTTGGAGGGTTGATTATTCTCCCAGGAAAAAAGCTACTTACAAAAAAGCCCTCGCGGAGTACAAAGAGCTCATTAAAGCCGAAAAAACTAATTTTTTCGCAGGAAAAATTAGACTAGCAGCTAATTCTCCCCAGGGAACTTTTTAAAACAGTTAAAGAGTTGTCTAATCGGCACAACAGCAACGCTTTTGTACTGGATGTACTTTTCTGCAATAAGCTGGCTGACTTTTTCCAATGCAAGGTCAACCTTATTTTTCAGGTATTCTCCCAGCAGTCACCCAGTACGGACTCTATTTTTAAACTAGAGGAGGTCTCGAATTTGGGCCTTCTCACGGATTGCGAGGCATCTCCCATCTTTGAGAAGTTCTCTCTTCTCACTTGGGATAAAACAGTGAGCCTTATGAGCTCCATCAAGTCTGGGGCCCCTTCTGACCCCTGCCCGCCGGCGATCATTAATAAGCTGGTCAGCCAGGTGGCTGGGCCACTGAAAGATCTACTGAATCAAGTACTGAGTTCGGGATACTACCCTGACATCTGGAAGAGGGCCTCCATTCTTCCTTTGGTGAAGAAACCTTCCTTGGACCCCAAGCTGGTGGACAGCTATAGACCAATCTCCCGGCTCCCCTTCCCGGCTAAGGTGCTAGAGAAGGCTATGAATGTGGAAATCTTGGCATTTCTCGATACCTATCAATTGCTGGACCCCGCTCAATATGGGTTTAGAGCGAACCATTGTACGGAGTCCGCACTGGTGGCCGCATCGGAGGGAATTAGAGTTAGGGTGGACAAGGGCGGCAGAGCTGCATTAATTTTACTTGATCTCTCGGCCGCCTTTGATACGGTCCACCACGTGCTTCTTATGAAACGCTTGCATTGCATAGGCTTCAGGAGCACTGCACTAACTCTGTAAAGCTCATTCCTCAAAAACAGGCAACAGTGGGTTGAGGTGGGAGATGCAAAATCCAGCTCCTTCTCCCTCCCTTGTGGGGTGCTGCAGGGATCAGCGCTTAGCCCCACACTTTTCAATGTATACATCATCCCCTGGTGAAGCTTATTCTGAGCTTCGGCTTGACCGTACTATCCTATGCAGATGACACTCAGATAGTGGTGTCCGTTTCGTCTCAGTTTGAAAAGGATGCCAATAATTTCTGTAGCAGTATGGCGGCAGTTGCAAGCTGGATGAAGGAGAATTGTCTGAAATTAAATTCTGAAAAAACTGAGGTGCTGCTCTTTGGGAAAGAGACCTCCTTCTGGAATGGATCCTGGTGGCCTCAGGAGCTGGGAGACCTGCCTAAGCCGGTGCCTAAGGCAAAAGACTTGGGAGTCATTTTTGACACCAAACTATATTTCGATGCTCAGATTAATGCAGTGACCTTGGGGGGATACTTTATGCTACGGGTTCTCAAAACAATCCTCCCGTTCATCCCAACGGACTTACAGAAGACCGTAATGTTGGCCCTTATAGGATCCAAAATGGATTACTGCAATGCCCTTTACCTGGGCACCTCGAAATATCTGCTCAAAAAATTGCAGTCCCTACAGAATGCGGTGGCCAGAACCCTTTTGAACATCCCTAAGTTTGAACCAGTATCTCACCTGCTACACGGCCTTCATTGGCTACCGGTGGAGAAGAGAGTCTCTTTTAAGGCTCTGTGTCTAATACATAAGGCGCTTCACTGTACTGGTCCGCTTTATTTTCAGGAACAATTCACATGGTATGCGCCCAGTAGGTCATTAAGATCTAGCTCGGCGCACATGGTCCTGATCCCCAGAATCAAATGAGCAAACTGGGGTGACAGAACGCTGACCTTCAAGGGGGGAAAGTTATGGAACTCCCTTCCTCTGGCCCTCCGGTCTCAATCTAGCTTGCAGCTATTCAGAAAGCAGCTAAAGACCTGGCTCTTTCCCTCTGGTAACGATAAAGTGATTCAGACCTAACTCGGCTTGTTGTCATGTCCTTAGTCCTTGATCCGCCTAGCGCTAAGACACCTCCGGGTAATGCGCGCTTTACAAAATCACTTCATTCATTCATTCATTCATTAACAATAGCCACTTGCAAAGTACTACAGAGAATGCCGGGTAACATAGTGAGACCTGGGGATGCTAAAACCGGTAGAATAAATTAGAAGATATGGAATAAAAGCCCTCAGTCTACACTGATGTGTGGATCCACAGCCTTTCCTTAGTTGCACCCCGCTACCCTATATCCTGTGTGAGTAGTATTCCTGACTTCTTCCCAGAGTATCATTGGCCTTGTGGCCCCCTGGGAACACAACACCGATGACTCCCCATGATCACAGCCATTTATGGATGAAAAATGATCAAACTAGGTGTGTGAGATCCTGATCTGAGCCCAACTCTGCACTAAAAAAGGAATGGTTCACCGCCCTCCAGAAGGCAGCAATGTCCCGCTGGATTCCAGCCTCCAGAAAATCCTCCCACATCTTTCTTAAGGCCATTCTTTCTGTCCCTGATGGTCCTCCTGTATGATGCCCTAAGTGTTTTTTCCTCAGCTCACTTCTGGAGTTTCTTTTTGACGGCTACTAACAACACTTAATGTGCCCTTGAGCAGCTCCTGTCAAACCATCTGCATAAAAAAGGGGTAGCGCCAGCCCTCGGCTTGGTAAGAGCAGATTTAATGTACCCAGACAAGTGAGCATAGGCTGTCATGATACAATCATCCCAGGAGACCTCATTAAAGCAGATCTGATCATCCTTCTGACAAGTCGACAACAAAACTGAATTAAAGGCCTCTGGGATAACCTTGGCCCACTTTAATCTTCACCCCTGATCTTTAAGGGAAACAGACTCTCAGAAGTAGAGCCCATGATCTACAGACGTCACGTCCCATCGGAAATTAGCCACAATGGGATTATGGTCACTTAAGATGTTCCATTCCATGCTAAAATTGAGCAAAGAAGGAAATTAACGAGCTGGTACAAGGATATAATCGATAATAGACCTGGCCCCTGCACCTTTAAATGTGGGCACAGCCTTATAGGCATTGGCATCATTTCTATTAATTAGATTACCAAGATTAAAATCGAAGACTAAATTATTCAACAAGTACCCTTAAAGTGTACATGGTCACTGTTGGGCAGTGGATTATTAATAGTGATAAGTAGTGACTTACCACTAGTAATAAGGCCACAAACACAATAAAAGGTTCAGTTAGGGTCTTAATAAATTATTCAATTGCTCAACCCTTGGTAGCTGACAACGACCAGGCAGGTTTAATTTAGGAGACAGGTATGTAAAGCATTTTAAAACAATAATACATTAAATAAGTAAGACACAACACACACTAAAAATGCAACTCCAATTTATAAAAAGAATTTATATTTTTATGAATAAATAGATACCAAAACAAGAAAAATTCAATATAGGGAACCAGAGATATGAATTTTTAAATTATAAACGCTTTCTATGCTAAAAAACATATAGAACCACTTTGGGACATCAGGTTGCTCCCGACCAGAACAAAGTCAAAGTTTGAGGCTGACTGCGATGGAGCCCTGGTCGGATACACAAAGCAGGAGGCCTCAGTCCAAATTTTACTTTTGGACTTAGAAACGTTTCTGGAGGATTTTTCTCTCAATGTCCAGCGATCCCCTCCAGCAGGCCAATTTCGATGCAACATTGTCTGATTGCTTCTCCGAGAGGCCAAGGTCAAATCCTGGAAGTCTGGAGCTCTGGAGTTTTCAGTGGGACAAACCTGAAATCCAGTCCGTGTCACAGTTTAAGGTAGCCGGCTTGACTCTCGACGTTGAGTCGGTTACCTTATGGAGCTTTTTCCAATAGTTGCTCCAAACTTCTCCAAACTTGTGGAATGTCTTCCTGAAGTTTCTCTTGAGGGATCAAAGGGTCCAAAACACAAATCCAAGGGTCTGCAATCTCCTAGATGGTCCTTGAGATAACTGGACTACAATTCCCACAATACACCAGCCAAATCCTTAAAAGTTCACTGGGCGCACGCCAGGATGAAGACTCTTGGTGAAGATGGTGCAGGTGGGCTCTGTTAACCTGTAGCTTGCAGGGAGTCCACTCCTTAATCATTGTTGAAGTAAGGCAAAGTCCTTAGGGCTGTAGTACCAGATTGTGCAGCAGGTGCCGTCCTTCAGAATGCAATCCTTTGAGTGCAGATCCAGATTCCAGCAGGGCAGTCCTTCTCCTGGTAGTTTCAGGCGACTGATCTGAGGAGCTATGCAGGTCTCCCATATTTATTCACAGTCTCTGGGCATCATGCAGGGGGGCACCCGTGACCAATAAGATGCAGGGTGCGACCCAGGTGTATGACTACTTCCTTCCAAGTGTGGCATATACTTGTCCCAGAGAGAACCATTCTCTCACAATCTAACATGGAGAATTCTTCTCCTTTGGGGTTAGATCTGGCTAAGCCAACCTACTGACGTGGCTAAATTTCACTAATACACCCCTTCCAACCCCCTGACTAATCTAATTACTGTGTGGCTGGGAGTGCAGGATGTGGGGGTCAGCCTGTGCTGGTCCCAGACTGTCATTCTCCCTTTGAAGCCCAGTTTGGTTCCCCACCCCCTTCCTGCCTTTTAGCTTCTGCAGCTAAAGTTCTCCACCCACAGGAAATCCATTGCCTTCTCTGACAGGGCACTTCACACCTCATCAAGCAGCTCTGGCTCAGCTTGCAAAAGGCTGGCCAACCAGGAGAGGGCAGTTGGAAAGCTGGACTTTGGCTCACGGAAAAGAAAGTTGAATAACTTATTTTCTGTAATAGTTATTATAAATCTAACAGTGGCAAGTTGTTGGATTTATCTTAACTATTAATATTTTTAGGTGGCTCCTGTCAAAATTTATATTTACATAACATATCTCAATGTTAGCCTTTGGAGCCATTCACTGCAATGGGCTAAAACTGAATTGGCAGTTTTTCCCTCATCAGGGCTTATAAAACATCTTTTATATTGTCCCTCCTTATAGTTACACGGCGTCCTATGCCTGGGGGCACCTAGAGGAGACCTTAGATGTGCCTTGTATGTAAAAATAAGGTAGTCTGAGACTTTGGAAGTACTTTTAAATCCAAAGTCGAATTTGCATATAGATTTAAGGTAAAGGCTGCCTGAAAGGCAGTGCTGCCTTTAAAATGACAGCAGGCCCCACAGTAGTGCACACTTAAGTGCATTAAGGCTATAGGGACTTTAAACTTACATGCCCTGTTATATAATTGGGACTTACAGCTAGGCTGTCAGTACCAATAATAATGACACCTAATTTGCATATACTTATAATCAGAGCACTGGCCATGGTAAGCAGAGTCCAGGGAACAGTCAGAGTCAGATACCACCAGTATCAAGCAAATAATGGGGGTGATTAGGGCAGAAAGGCTGACTTTCCCACACAGCCTACCCCAGATGAAAAGTGATGGGTAACTAACCTACCTTGGTAGTCCTCATCAGCTAAGTGGCAAAACCTGGAAAGTCCATCTGCATTGGCATGGGCAGTCCCAGCTCTGGTCTGTGTTCCACTGTAAAATCCAGCCCCTGTGGGGAAACGGACAAGCTCAACAGTGTAGGATTTTCCCCCATTATCTACATGAGCTATTTAAGAGGTCTGCATGCTCAGTTTGAACACAGAAGTGAGTGCCAAACAGTTATGGCCTGAACTTCTTCAGGTACCAGACCACAGCAAAGGCTTCCCTCTCAATGTCACTTCATCTTTGTTCTTTGAAGAGAAGTCGCCTACTAATGAAGGCAACTGGCCCTCTTCATTTACTTGTACCAACAATGCCCTAATCCATTGTTCGAAAGCATCTGTCTGAACCACAAATTCCTTTGTCTAGTCAGGGGCAAGTAGCACTGGTGCTGAACATAAAGCCTCTTTCAGAGTGTCAAAGGCCTTCTGACACTCTGGGGTCCAAATGACTTTCTTGGGTATCTTCTTAGAGGCGAGATCTGTCAGGGGAGTCACAATGGTCCCATAGTTCTAAACCGTCTATACTACCCAGTCAGGCCAAGGAATGCCCAAACCTGTGTCTGGGTTGTAGGAACTACCCAATCAACAATAGTTTGTATCTTGGGCTGGAGAGGTGTACATGGCCTCCACCTACAAGGTTGCCCAGGCACACCACTGAACTCTGCCCTATTTGGCACTTACTAGCCTCAATAGTCAGGCCTGCCTGCTGCAGGGCCTGAAGCACTTCCTTCAGATGGGACAAGTGATCCTCCCAGGTGGAGCTGTACACAGCTATATTGTCCAGATAAGCTGCACTGAACTGCTCCAACCAAGACAGGACCCTGTTCACCAATCTTTGTAAGGTGGCAGGGGCGTTCTTTAGGCTGAAGGGCATTACTTTGATTTGTTAATGTCCCTCTGGTGTGGAGAATCCTGACCGCTCCTTGCCTCCTTCAGTGAGGGCAATCTGCCAGTAGCCTGAGGTCAAATCAAATGTACTCAGGTACTTAGCAGTCCCTAACTCACCAATGAGCTCATCAGCTCTAGGTACAGGGTGAGCATCAGTCTTAGTGACGGAATTCAGTCCTCTGTAGTCCACGCAGAACCTTAACTCCTTCTTTACCACTTGGGGATTAGGTTTGGGCAGCAGCACCACTGGGCTGACCCATGGACTGTCAGAGGGCTCAATTACCCCCAATTCCAGCGTCTTAGCTACCTCAGCTTTGATGCTGTCTCTGACATGGTCAGATGACCTGTACAGTTTATTTTTGACAGGTAGGCTGTCACGAGTGCCAATGTCGTAGGTACACCAAGCGGTGATACCTGGAGTCAAGGAGAACAGATCAGCACCCTCCCCCAGCACTGGCTTGCAGCATGTGTGCTGCTGGTCTGTTAACTTGGGAGAGAGTACAACTCCCGCCACTGACCCATCTAGCACATTGTTGGAGAGCTCAGTCTCCTCTTCTCCATCATCTGTGGCCATCAGCATAGTCATGTCTACCCTGTCATGGTGGGGTATCAATCTGTTGACATGCAGGACCCTGTGCGGGTTCCTGTGGGTTTTAAGGTCTACCAGGTAGATAATCTCACCCTTCTTTTCAAGAATTGAATAGGGCCCAGTCTACTTGTCCTAGGGGGCCGTAGGAGCTACAGGCTTCAACACCCACACCAATTGTCCTGGAGTATATTCAGGCATTATAGCCTTTTGATCATACCAGTGCTTCATGAGCTCCTGGCTGGCCTCCAATTTGCTGCTTGCCTTGTACATGTACGCTGCCATGCGTGAGCGCAGGCCTAGCACATAATCCAGCGTATTGTCCTTGGCTTCCTTGAGAGATTTCTCCCAAGACAACAACTCAAAGGGGACAAAGCCAACCCCATATTTGCGGGACGTCCCTGTAGGCAAGCAGGAAGCATGGGAGGAGAGCATCCCATCTCCTCCTGAGTTTGTCACACAAACCATTGATCATGTCCTTCAGGGTCTTTTTGAGACTTTCCACCAGAGCCTTAGTCTGGGGATGATATGGGGTGGGGAACTTGTAGGTAACACTACATTCATCCCACATCACCTTCAGATAGCTGGACATAACGTTTGTGCCTCTATCTGAAACCACCTCCTTTGGGAAGCCCACCCTGGTGAACACACCAACTACAGCCCTAGCCACTGAAGGAGCAGTTACTGTCCTGAGGGGTATTGCTTCAGGGAATCTTGTGCCATAGTCCACTACCACCAAGATATACTTGTTCCCTAATGCAGTTGGTGGTTCTAGGGTACCAACAATGTCCACCCCCACCCTCTCAAATGGAGTCCTAAACACTTGCAGTGGTATCAAGGGAGCCTTTGGCTTGCCCCCTGTCTTACCACTGTCTGACAGGTGACACAGGAGCTTCAGAACTCATTTACCTTTTCAGCCATATAGAGCCAGTAGAAATGGTTTACCAAATGGTTTCAAGTCTTGTTCTGCCCCAAATGACCAGCTAAGGGGATATCATGACTTAAGGTCAGGAGGAATTCTCTGTACTTCTGGGGAACCACCAACCTCCTGGTGGCCCCTTCCTTGAGGTATCTGGCCTCAGTGTAGAGAACCCCATCCTTCCAGTAGACTCTGTGGAATCCACTGTTACCCCCTCCTCTTGCTTTGAGGCGGGCTGCCTCGAGCTCTCAAGGGTGGGACAGTCTTTCTGTCCTTGACAAAACTCCTCTCTGGAGGGTCTACTAGTTCCTGCAAATTCTCCCAAATCTGACAGATCTGCCAGGGATGGAATCCCTCCCTCAGAGGTCAGATCCTCCCCCTCAGGGTCAGAATCCTGAGGCACCTCTGGAGTCCCAGTCAATCTAGATCATTAAGCCCACTCAAGGTATTAAAATGATTGATCAGAGAAAGATTAGGTGACTGTCCCTGAGCATTCTCCTCCCCATGTCCCGACATCTGACCTGAATTCACTCCCGCTCTCTCCCCCTAGTTCAAATGATTATAAACAAAACTAGGGGGTATGCATTGATTCTACTTGGCATGTCAGAGTTGACCATAAGATCATTTCATATAGAGCTCAACCTCCCGGGATTGCAAAAATTCACCACAATAAAATCACCTTTACACGTCTTTGGGGAATTCCTGATCCACTCCACTCTCAGCCTCAAAATGATCTCATGAAAGCGGGACTATTTAATGTTAGGATTAACCCTCCGTGACAACCAGCGTACAACCTTGCTTTTTAGTTGCTGGTGACTTTTCTCTTCATGCTGATTTAGAGCGGAACCTTATCAAAACCACAACATATGGGGTGGATGCAGGAGGGAGTTGAATGGTCACTTCCCAGTAGACAGACCTGAAGTGGGCTTGCCTGCAGTGCTAGAAATCCACCCGGTATTAGCCTTTGTTGTGCATGCACTCACACGGGTAGTGAGGACATCCCTCTCCCTCTCCCCATTAGGGGCTTAATTAGCAGGCAATTGGGACCCATGTGGGCCCCATAGGCAGTGCTAATGGGATATGTAATTACATTCCCAGGGATCCTCTCCCCCCTGTTGCGCACTGCTGTAGGTAGTGGAGAAGACCTAAGGTGACCCACCCCCTGAGATGGATTTAAAGAGATAACAGGGGGAAGTGGGGTCAAGAGGGACATTTTACTGAGAATGTTAACCGTACAATCCCGATTAGACCCCATTGTTTGTCCCATTTTGTTTACAACTTCCTCCAGTCTCACAATTCTTACATTAAGAGCTTCAAACACATTTGAAATTTTAGAATTTAGGTTAGAGAGAAAGTCCTGATGCGAACCATCCATCATGGGCGCCACATGTCCCCCCTTTTTACCCTTTTTAGGTCTCACCTAGCATTGCAGCGCGCATGCGCTGCTCACTTTGCGAGGCATGCAGTATATACTATAGCGGGGAAGCTTTGTGGAAGCTCCGCCCACTCTCCGCCCATCTTTTTAATTGGCTTAGGTTGTAAATGCTGTCTTCGAATTGTTTTTATGCTTGTTAGTCCCTCCTCCTGACGGCCATGTTGTTATTTGTATCCTTCCCTGGCTATTGGCCCCTTTACTCCAACACTATTTTCTTCCCTGTGTTCCCCCCGCCCCCTCCCGCAGTCCGTGACTTCTCGCCCCCCCTCACCACCCCACTCCCGTTCGTGCCTTCTTGGACGCCCGCACTCCCATTTTTAATGCAATAGGTCTCGCGGAAATACAAGTCCTATTGCATTACAAATGCTTGTTTGTCATGGGATTGGCTGGGTGATCGCACTCTTTTTTTGGTTCGCGCGCTGCTGACGGCTATCTTACGCATGTGCAGTTGCTCACTAAAATCAATTGCAGAAACTTCTCCGGTCTCCTCGTGGCAGGTTTTCATTGCAGTCTCTGGGGGCAGGAGGCAGTCAGCGGCCCAGCGGCAAGGAGCCCGCGAGGCTATGTTTTTTCTGCCGGTTGGCAATGGACCCAGCAACACGCGGGGCTCTCTCCGGCAATGGGAGCCCCGCCCACAACCAGGCACAACTCTACCTGACTTCCGCCCCAGGTCTCGGCCCTCGTTGCTACGGCATCCCGCAAACAGGCTTCCTTCTTTCCGGAATTCAGCAAGACTCCGCAGGGGCAACGCTGGAGTGCTCGTCACTGTTTACTGTTTGCTGGGCTTTTCAATATCAATTACAATGGCACGCCGGGCCGTATTTAGGGAGTCCTCAAGCCCATCACTTCGCCCCCCAACAGATCCTGGCCCCGCCACTCACACACTCCTACTGCCAAGCTGGCAGGGAGCCAACCGCTCAGACACAATGCAAATAGGCCCCCCTTGTCTGGATTGCACCCACCCTCTGCTCCTTCCTTTCCTGTTACAGTACTGCAGCTGCTTCCTGGCTCAGTAATTACTGGGTGGCTCATACATATGCAGATGATGTGTCCCATCTTGCTGCTTGTATACTGCCTCCGTGTGCATCTCATCAGCTGGAGTGCTTCTGCGAGGCTTCCACGGATGGGGAGAGAGTATTCCCTGCCTAGAAGGATTTGCCGTATCACATCCGTTCCTTTCATGCCTAATTATCCAGGCCACATTTTTAAAGTAAAGCAAGGGTGTGTGCATACGTCTAGGGGGGGCGTAGGCGATCCTGCCGCAGAAATAATAAGGCACAGTATTTCTATACCTCATAATCAAACTTCGAGGTACTAGGGACTGTGTTTTTTTTTTATTTTTTTTACTGAGGGTGCAACACAGTGATTAAGGGACACATTGTACTGCTGCTGCATCAGTAGATGAGAAGCAGAGAGCCCAAATGTGGGCATGATGTATCAACATCAGTTATGGTTTTAACTGATGGGGCATTTTTCACCAAAGAGCAAGGTCAATTATAGAGCACAACTGTGTGGAAAAATGCACATATTACTAATAAGCCAAGTAATGAACGGTCAGTTCGGTGGCATCAGTGTTGGCTTTTACATATTTATATGGAGATAAGAAAACTTAAGGAAAAGGTATAAGCTGGGCAGGACGCTTTGCAATAGAAGTTTTTTAATTTAATATTTCTTGTAGTGCTACAGTGCCCTCAAGGAAATTTTATTTGCTAACTAACACTCTATATTAGTGCAGTTGCAGGCTATCATCTTTTCCTCCTTAGCGCTCTTCCCACTCGTTCCGGCCACCACCACAGTTGTATCAAGGGCAGTGAAGGGTGGTACTGCTAGAACAGTAAATGTTTCAGCACCCAAGCTAATATGCTGCATAGATAAATACATATAAGGCCCCAAAGGCGAGACCGAGTGCATTGCAAATGCTTGTTAGTACTTTTAGCAGTTCGAATTTTGTGAGGAGACACCCCTTTTTGCATTTGGGCCTTGCCCCTCCCCCCATATCACCAGCCAATACCAGAGGAGCAGCCCTACCCTGCGACAATATGGAAATTACTTTGTCCTGCAAGCCCTGAATGTCTGGTCTAGATGTGACACTGCCTGCACCCATAGGTTTGTGGCCAAAGTACCTCTGCAGGCAGTTGCCAATTACCCCTTAGACAAGTGTGAATAATGGTGTGTTTGCGACAATTGTTCCTCTACACTGGGAACCTCCTCAGTAAGCATGCCGATTGCATTATTAAAAAATGTTAAGATAGTCTTACTGGTTCTGGGCCGCTTGCCCACGGCGTTTGAGGATTACACTTTCCTCTTTACCATGCTGACAAAGCAGGAGCAGGTGCCACACAGAGCAAAAAATTAGGCCACCCGGCTTCAGGAGCCCCTAGAGGAAAACAAATAAGGGCCCCGCCGAAACACTCTAAGCCAGGCCAAGACACTGTTCCCATGACCAGAAAAATCAAAAACTAAAGGGGTGGCCCAGCCCAGCCTCTTCTGGGCGATGACAGGTGCAAGACGTGCCCGCCCTTGGCCCGGACTTTGCCGGGGCATGGCCCACATGCGTCCTGCTCAGCAGGTCCTCTGAGTGTGCTATATAGAGCTAGCAATGGCAGCAGGTGTGCAGGATGATGCGACTACCTCCTGAGCACCACTGGATCCTGGGACAAGGAGTCCCCACCAACAGCACTCCCACACAGAGGATCCTTTGAGTGCGCTTCATAGTGCTGACAATATGCAAAACAATGAAACAGCGAGCCAATGCAGCAGTCGCACCTCCCTCCTTATCCCCCAGAGCAAGTCCAAGTATAAATTGTAGAGAGCAACGTTGCGTGCACATCCACGGCACCTGCTGTTTCCAAGGTGCGATCTCAAAGGATCAGAAAAGTTCAACATATAAATGTGAAGTGCACCGCACAATCAAAATTCCACAAAAAGTTAGCCCATTCTTTTCATACGGTGTCCAAGATAATCTTTATTTTTCATAGGAATGACACAGAACAGCCAACACATTTCGTCAACTACATGTGGACTTCATCAGGGCATAATTTTTGTCTTTTAAAGTATTGAAGCCTGAGGCGTGCCGAAATTCATCATATATGACTGTATAGATTCCTGGTATGAATATTGACCTGTTCTTCATTGGGTCCCGATATGTTTGGGGACGAGCAAATTTCATCAAATTCCTGAGTGTATGGCAGGGAGGCACCTTGATACGTGCCATCTCCCGCCTCCCAAACTGTCGCCAGATTGGGAGGCGGGAGACAGCATGGCCTCATATATATAGAGTGTGGCAAAGCGCTGTCTTGCCTTACTCTATGTTAAGGAGGCGTCCCATGGGTGTTGCAGAGGGTTTCCTCAAGCAACACCCATGGGTTTTGACACATTCCTAGATTTACAAGGATCTGTAAACCTGGGAATGCGTAAAAACTTTGCACCTCCCCATGGGAGGCATAAGGAGGAGAAATAACTTTATTTCTCCTAATTTTTGAGGCCTCCATTGATTTTTTTTGTGCAGGAAGGTGTCCCTTCCTGTACAAAAACAATTGTGCCAAAAACCCAGCGCCTGCGTTGGCTCTAAGCAACAATTTGTGCACTGGTGCAGGCAGAAAGGACAGGAATGCACTGTATTTCATTAATACATGTCATTACTACCCTTTCCTTTTGACGCAGGGCACCCTTGCTCCATGGTGCAAGGATACCTGCATTGGCTCTAGGCAGCACATTGTGCACCAGCACAGGGAAAAGACAGGAATGCACCGTACATTGTTAAGTACTGCCCATTCCTACCCTTTCAATATCACGCAGTGCAGGAAGGTGACTTGCTGCGTTGTGCTGTGGGATTTGTTCATAAATATGCCCCAAAGATTTTATGTCAGGAATTGGGAATGACCCTTTTTTATTTAAATTCGACATCATTGCTAATAAAGATAAGACATGGACCAAAAACGTTTTTTATTCTTTGAGAGGCTCACAATTGGGAAAATAGTGAGTTACTTCAACATTCAGTTAGGCTTTTCAATTCAATTAAGCCCACAGATTCCAGAGACCACTGAGCTTGATTGATTTTAATTAATTCACTTCCGGATGGTAAATGGACATTTACTTCTGAGTTTTCCTATGGCCATGCACCTGTTACACTTATGTCTCCTTGTCCATGCGATCAGATTCCTGAACAATCCTAAATACACTTTTTATTTTTTTGTAAATACTTTATTCTAATAAGAAAGTGTCATTTGGTTCCTTTTCTTAAAACATTAGGGGCCTCATTTACAATGTTTTGGCGCAGGGCAGCGCCACAAAGCAAGACAGTGGGTCTGATTTCAAGTAAAAGTGCTATTTATTGCACTTGATAAAAAACAATCTCAGATGGTTTGTTATTTATCGGGTGCGATAAGTAGCACCTATTATGAGTTATTGGTAAATAACATGCAAATTTCGGTATATATAACACACCAAAATCTGCATGGTGCGGTAAATACCGTACACATTTCTCCTGGTAAATTTCGGCAGGTTTCACCTGTCGAAAGTTAATGATTGTTGGGTTATTTAATGCATTTGCTTATTATTGAATGAGTTAAATACAACCAAGCTCAAAATTCCATCTAGTGCGTAAACAGGGGTTTACGTACGGGACGCAATTAACCCTGAAACCTCTAATTAGGGCCATAAACAGCAAACTGTTGTGTAGTAGACACTTTTGACAATGGACCAATATTGTCAGTGCATCTTTAAGATATCAGGTCCGATTCACAAAGGTAACCTGAGCCAAAATTCTAACTTTATGACTTTTGGTATTCTTACGACTTTTGGTATTCACAAAAGTCATTTCCGACTCGTATCTTTATGTCCGCACTCAGGCCGGAATTTCTGCACCCGGACCATACTCTCCGCACCCGGACCTTACTCTCCGGCTAGGGCTTTACTCTCCGGCTCGCGCCATAATCTCCGGCTCGGGCCGGATAAAATTTAATCAATGGGCCAGAATGCAATTTTTACAAAGGGAACATTAGGAACGTGTAATAAATGGTAGAGGAGGTCATGAAATTCAGTTTGGGCAGGAAAAAGGGTTTGGCCGTACACTACATTATATCCCAGAAACGTTTTCTCCTTTGCATCATGGTACACGCAGTGCACAGTTTGCGCTCCCCTCAGTGTTGACTGCGGTGTCAACACTACAGTCAACACTAAGGGGAGCGCCCTTAGTGTTGACACTACAGTCCACACTGAGGGGAGAGCAAATTGTACCATGATACAAAGAAGTAAACTTTTCTGGGTTATGATATAGTGTCTGGCCATACCCATTTCCCTGCCCAAACTGATTTTCATGACTTCCTCTACCATTTAACACACAATCCTAATGTTCCTTTTTGTAAAATTACATTCCAACCCATTTATTTTTATTTTATTTTTTTATATATTTTTATTATTTTATTCACATAAAACAAACATATGCAATGACAGTGCATCCGTATTCTGACATTAATAGATTCAGCCATTTGGGCAATGCCTGCGGGTTACCTCACCCAGCAATTAACTATAAACATCATAACCCATTACACTACAGTGCCATTCATGGAACGCATGGTGTCATATGAAGTAACAACCGCCCTGTCTACTCAAACACTAGGATGTATATTAATACTGCATCTATTCTTGCTGCATTAAAACCAAATACAAACAAACAACCCTTAGAATCCTCCCACTTATCCCTCCCACCAGGCGCAACCCCTATGTATGATCGATAGTGGTAGATATGCCCCAAAGATTTTATGTCAGGAATTGGGAATGACCCTTTTTATTTAAATTCGACATCATTGCTAATAAAGATAAGACATGGACCAAAAACGTTTTTTATTCTTTGAGAGGCTCACAATTGGGAAAATAGTGAGTTACTTCAACATTCAGTTAGGCTTTTCAATTCAATTAAGCCCACAGATTCCAGAGACCACTGAGCTTGATTGATTTTAATTAATTCACTTCCGGATGGTAAATGGACATTTACTTCTGAGTTTTCCTATGGCCATGCACCTGTTACACTTATGTCTCCTTGTCCATGCGATCAGATTCCTGAACAATCCTAAATACACTTTTTATTTTTTGTAAATACTTTATTCTAATAAGAAAGTGTCATTTGGTTCCTTTTCTTAAAACATTAGGGGCCTCATTTACAATGTTTTGGCGCAGGGCAGCGCCACAAAGCAAGACAGTGGGTCTGATTTCAAGTAAAAGTGCTATTTATTGCACTTGATAAAAAACAATCTCAGATGGTTTGTTATTTATCGGGTGCGATAAGTAGCACCTATTATGAGTTATTGGTAAATAACATGCAAATTTCAGTATATATAACACACCAAAATCTGCATGGTGCGGTAAATACCGTACACATTTCTCCTGGTAAATTTCGGCAGGTTTCACCTGTCGAAAGTTAATGATTGTTGGGTTATTTAATGCATTTGCTTATTATTGAATGAGTTAAATACAACCAAGCTCAAAATTCCATCTAGTGCGTAAACAGGGGTTTACGTACGGGACGCAATTAACCCTGAAACCTCTAATTAGGGCCATAAACAGCAAACTGTTGTGTAGTAGACACTTTTGACAATGGACCAATATTGTCAGTGCATCTTTAAGATATCAGGTCCGATTCACAAAGGTAACCTGAGCCAAAATTCTAACTTTATGACTTTTGGTATTCTTACGACTTTTGGTATTCACAAAAGTCATTTCCGATTCAGTATCTTTATGTCCGCACTCAGGCCGGAATTTCTGCACCCGGACCATACTCTCCGCACCCGGACCTTACTCTCCGGCTAGGGCTTTACTCTCCGGCTCGCGCCATAATCTCCGGCTCGGGCCGGATAAAATTTAATCAATGGGCCAGAATGCAATTTTTACAAAAGGGAACATTAGGAACGTGTAATAAATGGTAGAGGAGGTCATGAAATTCAGTTTGGGCAGGAAAAAGGGTTTGGCCGTACACTACATTATATCCCAGAAACGTTTTCTCCTTTGCATCATGGTACACGCAGTGCACAGTTTGCGCTCCCCTCAGTGTTGACTGCGGTGTCAACACTACAGTCAACACTAAGGGGAGCGCCCTTAGTGTTGACACTACAGTCCACACTGAGGGGAGAGCAAATTGTACCATGATACAAAGTAAACTTTTCTGGGTTATGATATAGTGTCTGGCCATACCCTTTCCCTGCCCAAACTGATTTTCATGACTTCCTCTACCATTTAACACAAAATCTAATGTTCCTTTTTGTAAAATTACATTCAACCCATTTATTTTTATTTTATTTTTTATATATTTTTATTATTTTATTCACATAAAACAAACATATGCAATGACAGTGCATCCGTATTCTGACATTAATAGATTCAGCCATTTGGGCAATGCCTGCGGGTTACCTCACCCAGCAATTAACTATAAACATCATAACCCATTACACTACAGTGCCATTCATGGAACGCATGGTGTCATATGAAGTAACAACCGCCCTGTCTACTCAAACACTAGGATGTATATTAATACTGCATCTATTCTTGCTGCATTAAAACCAAATACAAACAAACAACCCTTAGAATCCTCCCACTTATCCCTCCCCCCAGGCGCAACCCCTATGTATGATCGATAGTGGTACTTGGGCACAGCTACACCAATGGTGTACAAATGCTATATAGAAAGCCATGCTGCAATTTCCGAGTGTCAGGAGCAGGCCCCACCCAGGCAGCCAGCGAAATCAGTCCCCTGGGAAGGAAATATCCCCTTCAGGTGGCGTCCCTGGCTCTGGCGCCCCCGATTCAATGTCTGAATCGGTATCCGGGGTCTTCAGGAGATATACCAGCGCCTCCCAGGCCCTTGCCAGATCTAAGGCTTTATCGCTCTTACTCCGGGTCGCTAGTTGCATTCTCGCGCATCCCTCGCATTCCGCCCACTTAACCAGTTCTGCGCGCCACCTTCGATAACTAGGGCCCTGCTTTGTCTTCCAGTGCGCTGTGATCTCCCTCTTCGCTAAAAGCAGCCCCAAATCTATGAACTTACTCGTTATTTTATTTCTAAATGTATGTGGGAACCAATGCAGCAAACACAGGCCCATAGTGGGTTCTATGTCCCTATCCGTAACAGTTTGCAATAGCGCGACCACCGCCAGAATGCAATTTTTACAAAAGGGAACATTAGGAACGTGTAATAAATGGTAGAGGAGGTCATGAAATTCAGTTTGGGCAGGAAAAAGGGTTTGGCCGTACACTACATTATATCCCAGAAACGTTTTCTCCTTTGCATCATGGTACACGCAGTGCACAGTTTGCGCTCCCCTCAGTGTTGACTGCGGTGTCAACACTACAGTCAACACTAAGGGGAGCGCCCTTAGTGTTGACACTACAGTCCACACTGAGGGGAGAGCAAATTGTACCATGATACAAAGAAGTAAACTTTTCTGGGTTATGATATAGTGTCTGGCCATACCCTTTTCCCTGCCCAAACTGATTTTCATGACTTCCTCTACCATTTAACACACAATCCTAATGTTCCTTTTTGTAAAAATTGCATTCCAGCCCATTTATTTTTTATTTTATTTTTTTATATATTTTTATTATTTTATTCACATAAAACAAACATATGCAATGACAGTGCATCCGTATTCTGACATTAACAGATTCAGCCATTTGGGCAATGCCTGCGGGTTACCTCACCCAGCAATTAACTATAAACATCATAACCCAATACACTACAGTGCCATTCATGGAACGCATGGTGTCATATGAAGTAACAACCGCCCTGTCTACTCAAACACTAGGATGTATATTAATACTGCATCTATTCTTGCTGCATTAAAACCAAATACAAACAAACAACCCTTAGAATCCTCCCACTTATCCCTCCCACCAGGCGCAACCCCTATGTATGATCGATAGTGGTACTTGGGCACAGCTACACCAATGGTGTACAAATGCTATATAGAAAGCCATGCTGCAATTTCCGAGTGTCAGGAGCAGGCCCCACCCAGGCAGCCAGCGAAATCAGTCCCCTGGGAAGGAAATATCCCCTTCAGGTGGCGTCCCTGGCTCTGGCGCCCCGATTCAATGTCTGAATCGGTATCCGGGGTCTTCAGGAGATATACCAGCGCCTCCCAGGCCCTTGCCAGATCTAAGGCTTTATCGCTCTTACTCCGGGTCGCTAGTTGCATTCTCGCGCATCCCTCGCATTCCGCCCACTTAACCAGTTCTGCGCGCCACCTTCGATAACTAGGGCCCTGCTTTGTCTTCCAGTGCGCTGTGATCTCCCTCTTCGCTAAAAGCAGCCCCAAATCTATGAACTTACTCGTTATTTTATTTATAAATGTATGTGGGAACCAATGCAGCAAACACAGGCCCATAGTGGGTTCTATGTCCCTATCCGTAACAGTTTGCAATAGCGCGACCACCGCCAGAATGCAATTTTTACAAAAGGGAACATTAGGAACGTGTAATAAATGGTAGAGGAGGTCATGAAATTCAGTTTGGGCAGGAAAAGAGGGTTTGGCCGTACACTACATTATATCCCAGAAACGTTTTCTCCTTTGCATCATGGTACACGCAGTGCACAGTTTGCGCTCCCCTCAGTGTTGACTGCGGTGTCAACACTACAGTCAACACTAAGGGGAGCGCCCTTAGTGTTGACACTACAGTCCACACTGAGGGAGAGCAAATTGTACCATGATACAAAAGTAAGCTTTTCTGGGTTATGATATAGTGTCTGGCCATACCCTTTTCCTGCCCAAACTGATTTTCATGACTTCCTCTACCATTTAACACACAATCCTAATGTTCCTTTTTGTAAAAATTACATTCCAACCCATTTATTTTTATTTTATTTTTTTATATATTTTATTATTTTATTCACATAAAACAAACATATGCAATGACAGTGCATCCGTATTCTGACATTAACAGATTCAGCCATTTGGGCAATGCCTGCGGGTTACCTCACCCAGCAATTAACTATAAACATCATAACCCAATACACTACAGTGCCATTCATGGAACGCATGGTGTCATATGAAGTAACAACCGCCCAGTCTACTCAAACACTAGGATGTATATTAATACTGCATCTATTCTTGCTGCATTAAAACCAAATACAAACAAACAACCCTTAGAATCCTCCCACTTATCCCTCCCACCAGGCGCAACCCCTATGTATGATCGATAGAGGTACTTGGGCACAGCTACACCAATGGTGTACAAATGCTATATAGAAAGCCATGCTGCAATTTCCGAGTGTCAGGAGCAGGCCCCACCCAGGCAGCCAGCGAAATCAGTCCCCTGGGAAGGAAATATCCCCTTCAGGTGGCGTCCCTGGCTCTGGCGCCCCGATTCAATTTCTGAATCGGTATCCGGGGTCTTCAGGAGATATACCAGCGCCTCCCAGGCCCTTGCCAGATCTAAGGCTTTATCGCTCTTACTCCGGGTCGCTAGTTGCATTCTCGCGCATCCCTCGCATTCCGCCCACTTAACCAGTTCTGCGCGCCACCTTCGATAACTAGGGCCCTGCTTTGTCTTCCAGTGCGCTGTAATCTCCCTCTTCGCTAAAAGCAGCCCCAAATCTATGAACTTACTCGTTATTTTATTTCTAAATGTATGTGGGAACCAATGCAGCAAACACAGGCCCATAGTGTGTTCTATGTCCCTATCCGTAACAGTTTGCAATAGCGCGACCACCTCCTCCCAATATGTACCAAGTTGGGGGCATTCCCACAACATGTGCCCAAACTCTGCCCCCACAGTATTACAGCGCGGACACATTGCTGAGTTCGTATTAAAGTACTTATTGATTTTCGCTGGGGTAAGATAGGCACGATGAAGTATATAAAAATGCACTAACTGGAAGCGCGCATTCCGGGTACTCTTCCACGCGCGTTCCACTAGCCTGTCCCATGCTCCCTCAGGAATCTCAGTACCCAGGTCCTCCTCCCATCGCTGCCGGAGCGTTAGTAAGGGGGTCAGTCTCTCGCTCGTCATTCGGCGATATAAGCAGGTCACTGCCTTAAAGGTGCCGGCAGCCAGGACTATATATTGACAAGTTATCGATGTAGGAGGCTCACTCAGCCCCGCTTTCCAATGCGCCTGGATGGCCGCTATCAGCGCCAAGTGCAACAGATAGTCCCCTCGGGGCAAGTTGTACCGATCCCGTAATACCTCGTAAGGGATCACGGCACTATCGTCATAAAGATCTCCCATGGTAATCAGCCCCCTCTCTGCCCAACCATCCAAGGCCGCCCAATTACCCCCGTGTGGTAGAGCAGCACACACCGTCAGAGGGATCTCAGGAGCATAAGGTCTGACCACTTGCGCGCGCCGGTGTGCTCTGTTCCAGCAGACCCTAAATGTCCCCATCTCCCGAGTGAGGGAAGAGGCCGAGAGCGGTAGCTGCACAGCAGTTTGGAGAGCATCTGCTTCTCCACCTGAGTTCCCGCCACACCAACAGGAGTTCGGAGCGTCCGCGCCACCGCCTAAGTGAGCCACTGCAGCTGCGCCGCTAAATAGTACGTTTCGAAATCAGGGACCGCCAGGCCACCCCCCGATCGTGGCCTCATCAGTGTGTTAATAGCCACTCGCTGTCGTCCCCCGACCCAGATGAACCCAATCACCATCGATCGTAGTTGCTGAAAAACCGAGGCCGGGATCCAAATAGGGAGCGTCCCGAAGTAGTATAGCAGTCTGGGGAGCGCTATCATCTTAAGAACAGCTACCCGTCCAGCCACGGATAATGTAAGCGTACTCCAGAACGCCATACAGCCCTTAAGCGCTCTAATGGCCCTACCCACGTTACCCTCTAATAGGTCCGCTTGGCTATGATAGATACGGGTGCCCAAGTACGTCACACATTGTCGTTCCCATCATACCCCCTGCGTAGCTGCGGGGCCCTCAGTCTGCGGTGCAGCGGGAAACAGGCAAGTCTTTGCCCAGTTCACCCGGAGTCCAGCAACCGCACTAAGATCGGCCAATAGAGACTTCGCCCCGTTAAGAGCTCCCTCCGTGTCCGACAGGAACATGAGAAGATCATCAGCATATAATGGGGTCTTTCTCCTGGCCATATGTTTAATCGCGCCACGTACCTCTCCTAGTGTAATATCCTGGCCCAGCAGCTTCGCCCTCTCCCCATCTAGCTCTGGGAGATCCGTCGCCCCCAAAAGTCTCGAATGGCCTCCCTATCAGGGACCACCTTGCTTTGGTAGAGGTCTGTATAGTAAGCAAGGAACAAGTCGTTTATCCCCTCTGCGTGTAACAGGCCTCTCCAGCCGGGCTGTGAAGTTCAAGAATCACCGTTCCCCTGCGCGCTGGGTTGGCTAGCCATGCCAGCAGCGTTCCGGATTTGTCGCGCTCTGCATGCGCACGGGTGATTTATTGTTTATAGTCGAAACAACGCAGCCGCTCCACCTGCACGGCGACCCCCTCCCTTGCGGCTATTAGCTATTGTTGGCGATCTGGCTGCTCAGGCCGCCCTCGTTCAACGTCCCGCAGCTGCTGTTCTACGCGCTCTAGATCCTGCAATATTACTCTACACACTCCCAGTTTTTGCGTGATACAGAGTCCCCTTATCACACTCTTGAAGGCATCCCACTCCACCATCAGCGACGAAGCAGTGCCAGTATTGACTTGAAAATAATCAGTGATGCCAGTCCCCACCACCTCCCGAAATACCTGATCTTCCAGCAATTCCGGGTTTAGGCGCCAGGTCGGGATCTTAGGCCGTTCAGGCAGCAAGTTCACTACGCCAGTAGCAAGGGATTATGATCAGACAGTGTTCTGGCAAGATACTCACTGTGCTGCACTTCAGCGTGGATGTCAGGAGTGCAGAGCATCGCATCAAGCCGAACATGTAGGTCATGTACAGCAGAAAAATATGAATAATCCCGTGTCGTCGGGTGGTGTGCCCTCCAAGTGTCCACTAGCCCCCATCTATCTTGCCAGTCCGCCTAACTCTGGAGAGATTATGGGCAGGCGCTTCAGGGAGAGGAGGGTGCAACCTATCCAATAGGACGTCCGTGACCGAATTAAAATCCCCACCTAAGATGGCTGGCCCGGTTAAAAATGGTGCAAACTTCCCAGACAGCAGTGTGAAAAATGCCGTTTGCTCCGTATTTGGAGCATATATGCTACCCAGAACCACGTCTCTACCATTCAACCTGCCCGCAACCAATATGTACCGCCCCTCAGGGTCCTTCAGCTGACGAGTGGGCTGGAAAGGGACCCCCGCTCGAACCCATATCAATACACCCCGGGCGAAAGCAGAGTACGTTGTGCAAAGGACCTGCCCTCTCCACCTGCGCTGCAATGCCACATCTTCTTTTGGGGCTATATGGGTCTCCTGCAGGAAAGCCAGCTGGACCCTCTGCGGACTAAGTACGCATGTAATTTTGTGCCTCCGCTGCATAGTGTGCATGCCCCTGACGTTCCAGGATATGCATTTCAAATCAGACATCAATCCCATGACAGTGCTTCACATTGAGCATATTTAATCAGCTGAAAATGGTTACACCAAGTACCCCCAGACAAATTACATTGATGACAAAGGTTACGCCAATTTCCCTGAAACATTCTCTTACTACAACAAAAACAGCCCCAACAACCCCACCCCAGGACAGGCACGAAAATAGAACTAGCCCCCATCCAAACTACTCTAAACTGGGTTCCCTCTAGTGGCTACAGAGGAACTGGAATGGGGAGAGCGGCTGCAATCTGCCAATCACCAGCAACAATACTGTAAGGAGTAGACCACGCCGATGCCCCGAACGTGCTACTCGCTCCCATCCCCAGAAGGTACCGCTCCAATAGTCCCCTCCCAATACCTGCCCGGCTGGAGCAGGCAAACAATAACATGACAGAATCAAGATTCCTACACCAACAAGAATCCAATTATCCAATTGTACACATCCCGCCCAACAATCCTGCTAACAATACAATCAATAAGGCCTGTAAAATAACATCAGATGATATCGTCAGCTGTGCCTGGTGTAACATGCGGCAGCTGCAGGCCACACGACTGGGATGTGTCTGTTCCTGTGTCCGCCAGGGATTTATCCGCCTCTGGGCCAGACTCCGAGTTCCTCTCAGGGTCTCTGAGCAGTTCAGATACCGCTCTCACGCCTCCTGCCTCTCCTTCGCTGTTTGAGAAGAGCCGGGTGCTGTCACTGTGACAAGGCGCCGCCGCTGCCGCCGCCGGCGCTGCGGCAATCGTCCCGGGGGCTCCCGAGTTACATCACCCCGGGCTGGCTTTCTGCCAGTTTTATATGTTTCCAACCAGTCCCATGCTTCCGAAGGTTCGTCACAAAATTGCGTAGTACCATCGAGGATGATCCGCAGCCGGGCCGGGAACATCAGCGAATACTGGAGACCCTCATTGTGCAGAGCCCGCTTGACAGCCAGAAAAGACGCTCGGCGACGCTGAACCTCCTGCGTATAATCGGGGAAGATGGAAACCTTGTTGTTGCCCACTGTATACGGACCAGCTGATCGCGCCGTCTGCAATAAGTGATCCCTATCTTTGTAGTGGAGGAGCCTGGCCACCACCGGGCGCGGAGGGCGACCCGGTGCCAGCGGGCGGGCTGGCACCCGGTGAGCCCTTTCTAGGGTATAGAACTACGTCAGCCCCTCCGGTGCCACCTTGTCGCGAAGCCAGTCTTCCAGATATTGAGCCATGCTGGATCCCTCAATTCCTTCCGGGAGGCCCAGTACACGAATGTTGTTCCTCCGATTCCTCCCTTCCGCATCCTCGGCTCGCTTCTCCAGCATCAACAGTCTGCGGGTAACGTCTCCCATCTGATCAGCGATGGCCTTCTGTGCCGGCTCCAAAGTCGCCAGGGAGGTCTCAGCCTGCTCCACTCTGTCTGCTAGCTTGGTATGTTTGGCTCGCAGTAAACCCAAACCCACCGACACCGTAGCGATGTCCTGATGCAGAGCGTCACGTGTATCAGTGATGGCCTGGAGGATGCGGGCCAGCTGCTGCTGCACCCCTGCGTCACCTGCCGGCTCGGGAGAAGCCGGTCGCTTAGCCTCTTGCTCGTCGTCCTCCTGGCCCGGGGGAGCCATCTGCTGCCGCCCTCTAGGCTTCCCCATAGCTCGGCCGTATATCAGGTAGTTCTGGGGACCAGTCCACTCTTGGCCACAAGGCCAAGCCCCCCGCGGCAATGCCACCAGACCCTTCTCAGCGGTTAGTAAAGCGACAGCGGGGCAGAGCCACTGCCGTCGCAAAGGTCACAGGCCCCTCGTTCCACCAGTGCAGCAGCGATGCCACTCAGGCCCAGAGTTCTCCAGATCCGCCACTGGGCAGCGGTCCGCGGCAACAAGCAACTGTCCCAGAGGGCATCAACATCCACTCAGCATGCCCTGGGTCCCCAGGTCCAGCGCGCCCCCAGCACGCACGGGCACAGGCGGCGTCCAGGCCCCGTGTCGCAAGTGCGTAGGCCGAAATGCCACTGCCAGGCCCAGCGCGCCGCGCAGCACCAAGCCCAGGCGTAGCAGCGTTCATGCACAGGGGCCCGCAGCAGTCGTTCTACCGTTCAGGAGCCCCCTGTGTATCAGCGGGATCCTCCATGTGGCACCCCCGGGTCTCTCACCGCACAACACCGTCCAGCAGCGGCCCCCGACACGGCCACCTTCGCCCTCTGCGATCAGCCTCTCCAACAGGACGTCTCAGGCAGAGGGTCAGGCCTTCTCCACACGCGGCGCTTCTCCCACGGGAGTGCACACCAGCAACCACTCTCAGGCGCCAAGGTCAGGGCTTCATGGGCCTCTCCGAACAGCCCGGCGGCCAAACAGCTCAGTGGGCCTTTCCTTGCTGCCCAGCGCTACATCCACCGCTGCGGCCCTCCGCTGTGCAGAGGGCGCTTCCCCGCCGCCCAGTACGACCTACCTGGGGCTCCAGAAGCCTCGCCAGGGCACCACAGCAGCGCGGAATCTGGCCGCGTCACCCAGCTCTCCCAGAGTGCGATCGGGGGGGGGGCCTTTTTTTCCCCCGCTGCAAGTCTGCCAGACCGGGTCCCAGTCGCGGGATGCGCACAGGGGTCCTGTAATCAGGCGCCCACCTCCGGTGCTCAACAAGCGCTCCAGCGCCAGGTCGCAGGTCCGTCCAATCGAGCCCCGCACCTAGATCGGCGCCATCTTGGTCTCCAGAGCCCGCTGCCCCTCAGAGCCTCCGCTTCAGCCCCGCTCCACAGTCCGGGCAGGAAAGGGTCTTAATTAGCGGCCCGGGACCCCGCACTACTGCGGCAGCCCCCCGCCACGACCTCCCAGGGATGCGGCGGTCGTTATTGCCGGATAACTCACGGGGCCGGCGCGGAGCTCAGAGCTCATGCGTCTGCCTCCATCAGCTTGCAAGCCACGCCCCCATTCCAGCCCATTGATTACACTTTATCCGGCCCGAGCCGGAGAGTACGGCCCTAGCCCGAGAGTACAGGCCGGGTGCGGAGATTCCGGCCCGACTGCGGACGTAAAGATACGACTCGTAAATGACCTCTGTGAATACCAAAAGTCATAAATGACTTCTGTGAATACCAAAAGTCATAAAGTTAGACTTTTGTCTCAGGTTACCTTTGTGAATTGGCCCCATCCTCTTTGGGCACTCATCTTCACTTTGTGAGCAAAAGTAGCTGCAAATCTGGCAACACACTGCCACAACAGCAAAGTAAAGCAAATGAAACTTCAAGGGTAATTAGTGAATAATCTTAGCCTGTCATAAAGACAATGAAACCATACTTCCTAAACAAAAAAACATGAGCAGCAATTAAAATGTCATCATGTCAGTTAAGTAATATCATCAGATAACACACCCTGACTCTAAATTCCAAGCAATGCATCATGTTGCTTCTGCAGTCTAACAAAAGAACTGCTTGAGCCAAACTCACTTGGAACACAGATGGGAAAGTATAACCATCCAAAACATGCCTTGGCCTTGATGGATGTCCCATTCAAGCAATGGCAAACCAAGACAAACCCATGGAAGTTAATGGCTGAAGAGTACTAACACTAAACCCACCCTATGTAATAATTCTATGATGTTTTTTTAAAAAGTATCCGTACCAAGATCTCACAAAATGCTCAGATGTCTCTAGTGAGACCTAAAAATGTAGTTGCCATTGAGGATGAGGGCTGTCCACCACATACAGACCTAGGCACTGTCTAGTTACACAATTCCAGGTAGCTGCCCAACGTTGTATTGTTCAGCACTTAAAAAGATGTAAACACCCCAACTTAGTTGGAAAAGGTAGAGATTTACTAATACAGAAAACTAAAAAGAGTGTAGGCCTTGTTCATCCACATATCTAAAATGAGGTCGCTTGTTTAAGACTTTGCTGAGGGAGATGGACACTGTAAGAAATTGGGTTACTGGTTGAGGATATAGAAACCCTACTCGAGTAGCAACCACAATTCCTGTCAGAGTGAAAAACAAGCAAACCCCAAATTAACCTGTGCTCAACCCTCTGGTAGCTTGGCAGAAAAGCAGTCAGGTTTAACTTAGAGGTAATGTGTAAAGTTGCAGCAATCCAAACAGTAATAAAGTGAGAACAGAACACAAGAAAAATCCCACACCAATTTTGAAAAATAGAATAAAATGTAATAAATTATTTGACACCAAAATGACAAAAATCCAATCAGTAGAACCACAGATATGATAATATTTAGGTACAAATAGTGCTTAAAAGCACAAAACCCCAACTATGGTTATCTGGTAATGCTGGACCGGGACAAAGTCACAAGTTCAGGCCAACCACAATGGAGTGCGGGCAGGATACAGGGAGCAAGTTAGGCCCGCTGAACAAAGTACCTTAGATCCTGGTTGCAGAGCGTTGCGAGGTCCTGCAACGATGATGGGCTGCACAGCGGCGGTTCCGAGGAGCTGAGATGCAATGTCCTGCATTGAGGAAGTGTTGCACAGTGGCAGTTCCAATGAACTGCGGGCTGTGAAGCAAGGTCCTACATCGAGATGCGTCACGCAGTGGCGGTTCCAAAGATCTGCGCGGCTACGATGCGAGGTCCTGCATCAAGATGTGTCACGCAGCTGTGGTTCTGATGAGCTGTGGGGCGATGCTTTGCGCTGTGTTGGTTCTGATAGAACCACAGCTAGGCTGGCAGATGACCTTCAGGCCCACTTCCAATGGTCCAGTACTGGGGTAGCACCACTTGGGGGCAGGACTCACAGCAGACATAGTTTAGGTACAAGTTTGTTGGAGCCTTTTCAGTCCCCGAGACTCAGTTCAGGATGCCAGCTAACATGCCTTTGGAGTTGCTAAAGGGTTTTAAATTACAATTATTTTGACACCAAA
Organism: Calotriton arnoldi; assembly: GCA_963921515.1. NCBI lineage: Eukaryota > Metazoa > Chordata > Amphibia > Caudata > Salamandridae > Calotriton > Calotriton arnoldi. The sequence continues at coordinate 61,724 of CAWUFW010010960.1, read as the reverse complement.
CTTGACGTTTCTACCTGCTCCCAATTGATCATTATCACTTACTAAATGTAATAAGGTAACCTTATATTACCCTATGGGACAGGAAGACCTTGCAGTAGTAAAAAACAAATTTAAGAGTTTTTCAGTACCAGGACATGTAAAAGTTAAAAGTAGATGTTGAACTTTTAAAAACACAGCACCTCTGCCCTATGGGCTGTTTAGGGCCTACCCTAGGGTTGACTTCTATGTATCAAAAGGGAAGGTTTAGGCCTGGCAATAAGATTATTATGCCAGGTCAAAATGGCAGTTTCAAACTTCACACACCGGCTGCAATGGCAGGCCTGAGACATGTTTAAAAGAGCGACTTAAGTAGGCGGCACAATCAGTGCTGCAGGTCCACTAGTAGCGTTTAATTTGCAGGCCCTAGGTAGATGTAGTACCACGTTACTAGAGACTTACGAGTAAATTAAATATACCAATTGGGTGTAATAAGGATTCCTACTTCCCCTAGGTCCCCAGAATCACATTTGGAATGTCAGTCAATATATACATAAACTCATACGTGATATATATTCTGAGAACACTGCTAAAACAATCCCTATACTAAAAATCTAATTATATATCAATTTAATAATTATAATTATAGTATCAATTCATCTTTTTCATATAAATCACTAAACTAAAAATACCTACAATTACATAAAATAATTTCATCATTCATACACAGGAAGAAATATAAACATCAAGCTACAAAATTAGCTTTCAAAAAAACATATCAGTTATTTCACATCACGTCACAGATATTTCATGTACAATTGATCAGTGCTCAAATGAATTATGCAAAAACTCTTTTGTTGCCGCATTTTAGTGGTATAGTACTATAAAACCACCTTCCTCAGGACATATTGCATTGATATCCCTCCCAGACTGAAATAGTATGATCCTGAAGATGGTTTTGTAGGTCGATTCCACCAAAACGCGTTGATTAAGGAGTGTTTGCATAATCCATTTAAGCACTGATCAATGATGAAATGATTTTATGTAATTGTATGTATTTTCAGTTTAGTGATTTTTGTGTAATTAATACAATAATTATAATGAATAAATATTTAATGAGATTTTTCTAGTTGAGGGATTGTTTGTCCTGTGTTCTCAGAATATATTATGCATGAGTTTATGTATGTATTCACTGATGTTGCAAAAGTGAGTACAGTTACCTAGGGGAAATAGGGTTTCCCCAACTATGCATAAGCCAATGTTACCATGTTTAAAGGAGAGAGCACAAGCACGTTAGCATTGGTTAGTAATTGTAAAGTGCGCAGAGTCCTAAAGGCCAACAAAAACGGGTTCAGAAAACAGGAGAGTTAAGGTAAAAATGCATGGGGATGACCTTGCTGAGAAGGCCAAGTCCAACAGACACTATATGGTCAGATGAAATGGACGACAGAGCATTTTTTGTTGACAAAGTACCTACACTAACACCCCCTTATCAGGGGGAAACAGACTTTTGGATGTTACTTTGCTATTAGGAATGGGTGCATGGAGAGGCAGACTGCGATATGGGGTGCTAGTTTGAGACTTTCACTGCTCTTCAAAATGCTGAAAATGTAATAAATTAATGTATAGGAAGGGGAGGGGCCATGTGGAGTAAACCAATAATTATTGTCCTATTTCAAAACTGAATTTAGTGGCAAAAATATTGGAGTCAGAAGTTATTGTTGAGCTGAAGATTCAGACTGCTTTGTTACAGCAGAGGCAACCAGGGAAAGAAGTCCTCTTCCACTACAGTGATGAGGTAGGTTATCTTAGTTGTTTCTTAGCTTTGTGGATAAGCACAGCCCTAGTGTCCACCCATGGGTCCTATCATTTAGGACATAATGGTTTCTTGGGAAGAATGTGTGGAAACTACCTTTTCTCTCTTAAAGGACATGGTAAAATCTCTGCCAGTCCCGGACAGCTCCATCTCCACCTCCACCAATTCTCAATGTGAGGTACTGGCCAAATTTTTTATTGGCTAGGTCAAGCATATCTATGACAGTTTTTGTCCTGAGAGCAAAGACCCAGACCCCTATATGGGGCTTTCTCTCAGCTGTGCTCCCTCCTCTCTTCTTTACTTCCCCCCTATTTCGTCTGAAGGTATCTTAGCTCTGTTTACTAAGGTAAAGTCGGGGTCTCCAGATGACCCTCTCAAACCCGACCTTTTTATAAAATTCCTGGACTGTCTTTTACCAGGCTGTTTGGAACTAATCAATCTGTCTTTATCCTCTCCCTGGTACTGGAGTCATGGAAACATGCTAAAGTTATCCCCCTGATTAAAAAAACGACACTGGACGCTTCTAGGCCTGAAAACTTTCGTACGATCTCCCTGCTCCCGTTCCTTGCTAAAACTTTGGACTCATACGCAAACACTATTTTAACTCAGATCCTGGACTCTAACTCTATCCTGGACCCCTCCCAAAATGGTTTTAGACCTTAGGACAGAGTCTGCTCTGCTTGTGGTCACCAAGCAGCTATGGGCCTCTTTGGATGAGAGCAGAACCTCTGCACTGATCCTGCTCGGTCCGAGCGCAGCATTTGATACGGTATCCCATAAGATCTTGCTGCACCGGCTATGGGAGATCGGCATCGGTGGCAAGGCCCTCTACTGGTTCACATCTTTTTTGGCTGATAGGTCTTTTCAAGTCATCTCTCGGTCCTTCCACTCTCATACCCAAGCGTTACGCTGTGGGGTCCCCCAGGGCTCTGTATTGAGTCCTAGTTTGTTCATTATTTACATCCGGCTGCTGGCACTAGTAACGAAAGCTCGTAACATCTCTCTGGTGTCATATGCCAATGACATGCAGATGGTGTTCTCTTTCTCCAATGATCCTAGTCAGGACTTCGTGAAATTTCTGGAGGACCTGATTGCCATCGCCGATTGGATGGATGCCAACTGCCTTCAACTGAACTCTTCTAAATCTGAAATTCTTCTCCCAGGCAGGCATGCCCATCTGTGGGGAAAACACTGGTGGCAACCCGCACTCGGTCCTCCCCTGCTGCCGAAACCAGCTGTCAAGAAGCTGGGTGTCTGGGTGGACTGCACCCTTTCCTTGGACGCCCAGGCTAAATCAGTAGCAGGCACCTGTTTTGGAATTCTACGGGGCCTAAAGCCTATTTTGGGACTCTTTGACTCCCACACACGCCAGTTGATAGGTCAATCTACCGTTATGGCTAGGCTGGACTGCTGTAATGCCCTGTACCTCGGTTCTAATAAGTCGGTGATTAAAAGGCTCCAGCGCACCTAAAATGCTGCGGCTCGCACTCTCTTCATGCTTCCTAAGCACTGCTCTGTCACTGGCGTTTTCCACCGGATGCACGGGCTGCCAATGAAGAAAATAATCCACTTTAAGGCCCTCTGTATCACTCACAAAATTCTTACTGGCCTCTGCCCTATGATTCTGAGTGATCTGTGTCCTCCGTATGTACCTGCCCCCACCTTGCACTTGGCTGATCTACATCTTGCCTGTGTGCCCCGGGTACATAGGGCCAGAGCGGATGAGCGCTCGCCCTCTGGAATTCCCTTCCTTTCACCACCCGGTGCACTCCGGTCCACTGGGCCTTTAGAAGGGCTGTGAAGACTTGGCTATTTTCTGATCATTAGCTGCCCGCATCATGCCCTCTTCACTCTGCTGACTTTAGCACTGGGAGTCCCCGTTGCCGGGCAGCCATGCGCTTTACAAGTACATTAACATAACATAACATAATGTCATCTGATATTCATAAAGTGGGTTCTAACACCATCATTACACATTACATGATTCATGTGAACATAGCTGAGATTGCTTGAAGCATCCACACTGTGCTTTTTGTATGTACTTGTACAGAGAATGTATTGTAATATTTTGGCTTATGTTGGGTTTTGCAGAGAATGTCAGTGATACCGCTTTGATACTTTCAGATAATTGGGCCGAAGAAGGACAAAGTAGTAATGCCTAGATTCCTCACCCAGTTAATTCTTTTTTCTGGGTTCTTCTTTTTCACACCATAGTCAGGGCCCTTCTTGTTCTCCATGGGTGTGAGCTACAGATGTAGACATATTGCTTTTACAGTCAACAAGAGAGGTGTCAGGTGTTAGAGTGTCACAATGAGGGCTATTATGAGTGAGCTGGCAAACAGCCTATGAATTTCCTGAATTTTTCATACCATAAATTCAGAAATTCTGGAGTGGAGAGTGTTGGATCTGGCCCTTTACGCAGGGTCATCTCCAGACTTTTTGTGTTCCTCCTCCATTTTTACTAACCTTGCTTTTACTGGCCTGAGAACTCTGTGCACTTTTAAGTCCCTAGTAAAGAGGCACTACCTGTGCCCAGGGCCTGTAAATTAAATGCTAAGTGGCCCTTTAAGCATGTCTTAGGGCTGCCATTGCAGAGCCAGTGTGTGCAGTTTTCAACTGTCATGTTGATCTGGCTAAATAAACATTTTGAATGAGGTGTTATAATTTACTCATATACTTGCAAATGTAGTCGTACCATGAACTAAACATCTGGACATAAACCAAATATTTCTTAAAAACATAAACAACGCTTTAATGTGATGTGATGGTGCGAGCTCTGTCAGGTGCTTGTACAGCCATTCAAGGGTAGCTGGGACGCAATGGAGGTCCAGACCTAAAGCGTGCATATTTATAGCCCACGGGCTCCCATTATAACCAGTCTATAATGCTGCTTCTTGACTTCACTTTATTGAGGCTAGATGATGTCAGTTTTTATGATTCAAACCCAAATGTTAGTCCACACTTGTAGAATCAGATTCTGACAATACGACAATAGGACTATCTCCTTATGCCAATTATTCTACCCAAGACCCAATGCATTTCAGGAAAAACCCTTCATCAGGGGTAACTGAAAGGAGAATTATTGAATCAATGTGAAGAGTTAAGGCAACAATCAATTTATATAATCTTACATTAATAGTAATTGGAAGAGAAAGAACCAAAAGTGAATACTGTTTTTATCCAAAAATACAAATATGCTTTTATTAATAATATTTGATACAATAACAAAGTCCATTCATACTATCTCACTCATATCATCATGCATACCATACCACAAATAACTCAATTAAAAACATTGTCAAAATGTTGACAATAACTTTGCATGGATATAATATATCTTCATATATACAATTATTAGATAATATTTTTTCTCATGTGTGTATTTTTTCCACGGATATTAAGGCAAAACACAAGTGGCACAAATACAATTAACAGTCATTGTATTCTACGCGCGTTTTGGCACTGGGAAGTGCCTTCGTCAGGAGAGGGCCACTGCTAAAACACGATGGATCCTATGTTGTATTGGCAGAAAAAACGATATCACATCTGTATGTTTGTCAGCAGAGACAATAACTGAGGTCAACGACCTCTATTTTCTTATTTCGACATCACTTGATGAATGAAATATCCTTTGGCAAGAGATAATTGATATTCCGATGTAGCTGTGAGCTAAAATCAAATCTTCCTTACGAGGGCGAACGTGTTAATTGGATTCGTCGATATGGAATTGTGCAATATTATGGCTAATGCGGAGCCTCAGGATAGGGGGTTCCTCCTTGTTTCAGACAATCTGCATCTTGACTTCACTTTATTGAGGCTAGATGATGTCAGTTTTTATGATTCAAACCCAAATGTTAGTCCACACTTGTAGAATAAGATTCTGACAATACGACAATAGGACTATCTACTTATGCCAATTATTCTACCCAAGACCCAATGCATTTCAGGGAAAACCCTTCATCAGGGGTAACTGAAAGGAGAATTATTGAAAACATAAAAGTCTAATTAGGACAGTTTGTAGAGAGACAAGAGGAGATGGAAAAATATTGTAGTAACCACGCACGTGTAACATGAAGACAAGAAATATGTTTCTCCATGCTTAGAAACATGCTCATTGGTGGCATCCATATAGGAAGCATCCATGATTAATAGCCATCTGGCCGGCCATTTTGGTGAGTTGACCTTGACCAACCTAAGAACAGTGCAAATGAAATGAGTCAGAGATATGTGACCAAAGTGAACAGATAAAACACCATCACCCGTTGAGAAGGTAAGAATTATGCAATGTCCAAACCCATGTGCTATAATCTAAAAAATGTAACTACGTTATTAAACGTATCCGTTAGTTTTCTCATGCAACAAACAACCATGATATACCAAGTGCCCTCTTGCCTGGGTGAGAAGGACTGGACATTCATCTGTTGAACTCAGTACCCCAGAGTGACCCCATGTGCTAGTTGGCTGGCCTCATGGACAGAAGGCTTCAACAACCTTTAATCCAGCACCTGCACTCTGCCATCTGTGAGTCCATGTGGGGCCACCCCAGTCCTGTACCCTTGTAAGTGGGCCTAAAGGTGCTCTGCCAGCCCAGCTGTGTACACAGCAGAACCGACGCATAACCTCTGCTGCGTGGCGCAATCCTGAGCAGAACCAACGCATCACCTCTGCTATGAGGGTTCTTCAGTGCAACGACTCCGCATCGGCCTTGTACCCCACTTTGGAACCCCAGGGTTGAGTACAGGTTAATCTAGGGTTTGCTTGTGACTTTCCCCTGACGAGGATTGTGTTTCCTGCTTGAGTAGGGTTTCACCCCCTCATCCAATAACCCAATTTCTTACAGCGTTGGACTGCTCTGCTTTGCTACCCTGATAGAGACGAGTGCTACAATGGGGTATGTGGTTCCCAGTAAAGGTAAATTGTGGACCAACCTTAGCAACCAAGAACCCAATTTGTTACCCCTTTTCCTCTCAGTGACATTTTGGATGTTTGATGCATCTCTTAAATGGTTCTTGTGAACCCCAGCCGTTTTTTGACTTTCAAAAAGAAAAGCTAAAATTAGTAGCACTCCTGCATATGAGATTGAACTAAACATTCAGCAACAGAGTACTGCTTCTGGTACTAGCATGCATAGTAAGGGGACGAATCCGATGATAGCTGTTTTTTATGTTGACTGTGAATTTTGGCTTAGTCTGGATATGTTTGCTACATTTTTAATCTTCAAATAAAACCAGCTACATATGAATGTTTTTTCAAACCTACTTTGTATTATACAAAAAAAAGAAAATAAGCGTATTTTGACTTGTACTTGTGACTTGCGTCTCTTTATTTACATTTATATTTTTGTGTCTGTAAAGATTGACCTAATGTCCTGAATTTTTTACCTGAATGTTAACCCTTTGTCCTCACGCAGTCCAGTGCAACAACTCACCTTGCAGCGCTGCACTGCATAACATCTCTTGCGTAGGCGCCCTTTTGGCAGCCTAGCACCAATGCAGGCAACCCTTGCACAATGGTGCAAAGGTGCCTGCTTTGCATGCAGGATTGTTTTTGTGCAGGAAGGGCCACCTTCCTGTACAAAAGCAATTCTGAGAGCCATATTCCTCTTTCTGTGCACTGCAGAATGCAGCACATATAGAAAGAGGAAGAAACGAGGAGAAATAAAGATATTTCTCCTCGTTACGCCTCCACTGTGAAGGTGTAAGATTTCGGTGCATCCCCAGGTTTACAAGTTCTTGTAACTCTGAGGATGCGTCAAAATCCATGGGAGTTGCATGGAAACACCCACAGTGTTTGTAAATCTGGGCCTAAATCACTACTGCTGGCTGCTTTGGGCCACATTGTCTCGCTTTTGCCCTGGTACAGAAGCAACTTTGATTTTCTGACCTCGACACCATCTTGTTGACAACTGGGGTGGGGGAAGCCGGAGGGCGAATCTACGCCTGATATCAAAGCCTACATTCATGTGCACTAATATTATCCTTGCGTGTTTTCTTTCCGCTGCCACCTGTCCAGTCCCTGAAATAAGTGGCTGAGAGGCATGTGCTTCGACAGAGAGGGTTGCCTTACACCAGCTGGCAGCGCGCCCTCTTCAACAATGTCTGGTATCCCCTTACGTCGTGGGCTGTAAGTGCTGTCTGAGGAGAACATTATTAGGCTACACAACAGACCTCTGCGCCTCCAATATGGCAACCCTCTGCGCTGTGTTCCAGAGTCTCAATTCAGTTTATTTTAGATAGGCCGGAAATTTGTATTGTGCATTACATTTCTGCTCTGTGTATCGAGTGCTAGCAGTTTTGGTTTGTCATGTCTTACAATGGGTGTCAGACTGCTAGGTTTGCATCATACTTGCCAGCAGGTAGTTGACACGTTTGAGTATACTAGCATTTTATTTTGTCACATTCCTATTCCGCACTAAGGTAGCTGGAAAACAAAAAGGGAAATGTTACATTCTGATATTGGTTAATTATATATTTTTTCTTCTTTGTAGGCATGTATATTATTCCTTTGAGTTGAGGCTGGTAAGCTGTGAAACAGGTGTTTCCCCAAATATCTACACTTTGGAGCACCGTGAGAGTGATACAAGTATGCGAGTAGGACTGCTCAAGTAGAATTTAGGAGTGTGTCTTCGCACATTCTCAAAAAACGTGCTTGTGGCCTATTTAGATAATGGGTCAGATGTACGACGGTTTTTAGCGTGCGCAAATGGGTTTTAGACCCGTTTGCGCACGCTAAAAACCTTGGGCCCATGTACAAAACCTATTTTGCGACTCGCTAATCAATTAGCGACTAGCAAAATAGGTTTTGCGACTCGCTATTAGGAAGGGGTGTTCCCTTCCTAATAGCGACTCATGAGCCATGTATGAATGTTTTGTGACCGCAATTGCGGTTGCAAAACACTCGCAAACTACCACCTACTTCAAGTAGGTGGTAATGCAATCGCAAATGGAAAGGGGTCCCCAGGGGACCCCTTCCCCTTTGCAAATGCATGCGAAAATATTTTTTAAGGGAAGGCAGTGGTCCAAGGGACAACTGCCTGCCCTTAAAAAATGAAACGAAAACGTTTCGTTTTAATTTTTTAAAACTCATCCCGTTTTCCTTTAAGGAAAACGGGCTGCATTTATTTTATTTTGTCACATTCCTATTCCGCACTAATGTAGCTGAAAAACAAAAAGGAAAATGTTACATTCTGATATTGGTTAATTATATATTTTTTCTTCTTTGTAGGCATGTATATTATTCCTTTGAGTTGAGGCTGGTAAGCTGTGAAACAGGTGTTTCCCCAAATATCTACACTTTGGAGCACCGTGAGAGTGATACAAGTATGCGAGTAGGACTGCTCAAGTAGAATTTAGGAGTGCGTCTTTGCACATTCTCAAAAAACGTGCTTGTGGCCTATTTAGATAATGGGTCAGATGTACGACGGTTTTAGCGTGCGCAAATGGGTTTTAGACCCGTTTACGCACGCTAAAACTTCTGGGCCCATGTACAAAACCTATTTTGCGACTCGCTAATCAATTAGCGACTAGCAAAATAGGTTTTGCTGACTCACACTATTAGGAAGGGTGTTCCCTTCCTAATAGCGACTCATGAGCCATGTATGAATGTTTTGTGACCGCAATTGCGGTTGCAAAACACTTCATAACTACCACCTACTTCAAGTAGGTGGTAATGCAATCGCAAATGGAAAGGGTCCCCAGGGGACCCCTTCCCTTGCAAATGCATGCGAAAATATTTTTAAGGGAAGGCAGTGGTCCAAGGGACAACTGCCTGCCCATAAAAATGAAACGCAAACGTTTCGTTTTAATTTTTAAAACTCATCCCGTTTTCCTTTAAGGAAAACGGGCTGCATTTAAAAAAAAAAAGCTGCTTACTGCATTTAAAACAAGAGCTGCTTTATTTAAAAGCAGTCCCAGACATGGTGGTCTGCTGAGCCCAGCAGGCCACCATCCCTGGGAGGGCCAGCCACTCCCAATGGGGTCGCAAAATGCGAGTGCCTCATTAATACTAATGAGCCTCCCATTTTGCGACCCCATTGGGAATCGCAATTAGTGTCTCTGACACTGTTGTACATAGTAAATTGCTGCTCGCAATTTGCGACTCGCAATCTAGCGCAAATTGCGAGTCGCAATTTACTAGGGTCGTACATCTTGCCCAATATTCCTACCTTTTACACTTAAAGCATTCTTGGTAAGTAACTTGCACGGGCGCTGGTCTAGCATGACTGGGACAGAAAATAGGCCCCACAACAAATATAAAAGTGGCCCACGGTTGCCAATAAGGGCACGTTTTGAACTTTTAAAGGCATGTGTATGGGTGCTTTGCAAGGTATGGGATATTGCATGCATTTCTGCTGGCTGCCAGCAATGTTTCTGGTAATATCAGTAAAATCGACAATAAACACCGGCCGACCAGGTCACAAAAACGACTCTCACAGTGACCTGTCAGGCCAGCCCGTCAGGCAGTGTCAGATGGCCCTACAAGCCAACCTCACCCAGCGCAAATGTGGCTTCAGAGCAAAAAATCTCAAAGCACACTCATGCGTTTTGTGAGTTTACCAGTCATTAGCAATGCCTTCGCAAATAAGGCCCTCATTAAGAGTGACCTTGTATTCCTGCTTCAGGTGAAAACTGGAGTTTAGGTCAAAACGGGATTACAAGTGACACATTTTACGGAAATACCGAAAATTGTATACTAGCGTGTGGTAATCATTTATTTTTTACCAGGAAGCAGTCCCCCGGCTTCATACCTGGAGTCTTTGACCCAGAGCCACCCGGATAATTATATTTGAGGAACCTCCTGCGACCGCACATATTGCAAATATGTGTTTTGTGATAAGTATCGGCAGGTCAAATATGCCAATATTTTATCATGGGAAAATACTCGTATTTACCGGATCATGGGATTTTGATTTCTGTACACACCGCGCTATCTTCAGAGGTTTTTGTTGCCAAGGTGGTTAGTATGATGTCTGGCCTCATTTTGGGGAGTGGAAAGTCCGCATTGGTTGGTAGCCGTGAAAGAAATTGGTGGATTAGCACTACTGAGTTTACACTCATATTATTTTGTTCCCCTGATTATACAGATCACACGAGGTTTGGCTAGCAGATAGTTTCCAGGTTTTGATAATTCCCTGGAGATTTAAATATTTGCTAATCACACTTCACAGGTGCCAATACATTTCACTGAGTAATAATCTAATTGGACTCCTATGAGAGTCCGATCAAAGGGCCTCCAAGATTTGGTAAATGTTCAAAGAGCATTATTGCATTTTTATCCTTCACTTCTTTTTTAAAGAAAATTGGCAGAATGTCCACATTTGTTCTCTTCTTTAGATTCTAAAAGGGCTATAAATGGAATCATCTTCTCTACTTCAATGATAAATGGAGGCAACAGAAATTTGCAGGTATTCAAATGAAAAGCAGGGACACTCAATCATAGAACACCCATCCAACGAAACACAAGAACTCTTGTAAGCTTCAGCAACCTATCTCTCTCTTCTTCTTACTCCGCTACACGCAGAGCTGCAGCAATCTATAACACCCAGGAGCACAGCTCTGGGCATCACGCATGACACTGAAACACTTCTCTCATAGACCACACTATAAACAGACACTCTTCCAACCAAGCACAGCCTATGGAGTACCATTCTACCAATGTGACAATCTGTTCAGGGGTTCTTCAGTGGTATCAAGCACAAAAGGACTGTAGCGACAATACTATAATGTTCAATGGTCTCCAAACTTTAGTTCCAGGAAAATAAGAATGTAGGATAGTTCTCCCAATAGTTTTAAGGGATTTGGCTTGAGAGACCACTTTCTGTTGTTTAAAAATGAAGGGGGGAGGTGGGTATCCACGTAAACTGAAGTGAATGGTCTAGGCTCAGATTAACATTGTCATGGGGCTCTCATTTGCAGAGAATGCAATTTTTTGTGGCATGTAATTACCTTATTGTACTGATGGAGCAGGAACTCATAATGAGACCTGCTCGGAAGCAATCTCCTCACAGTATTAATTTATTAAACTTTGTATTGTTCATACTAACTATTGCATACACAAACATAAATAGAGAGGAAGCCTGCTTATGTGTTTAAACTAACAAATAACGCTTGTCTGTTCTAAAATGGCCGCTAAAGAACGGGAATCTTTATTGCGCATGTGTCAACCATATCACGTGGTGTGACGTCTTTCTTTGCTTGGTGGGAAATTATTGCTTCTGCGCAGTGGGTATTAAAATGGCTGCTTAATGTTTTCACGTGCTACAGCTTGCTCTCATGTTGCAATTAAACTGTGGTATTCTAAACGCTATTAATGCGGGATAGAATTTATAAGTAAATAGGAATAGAGTAGAAAGAGTGGGAATACAGTGAAACAATTTATTTGTGATTTTAATATTTTCTTCTTTGACTTTTATTAGTTCGTAAAATGGGACTGGGGTTGGTGAACTGAAACTCGAGAGACAATGATTCTGTGCATGCGTCCTGCATGGCTGCCCAGAAAGAAAAGGATGAAGTCAACCTGGACGACGTCCAAGGCCGTGACATGATGGCCAACACTGCTGTACCCATAATGTTCCTACTGAAAAGCAACAATTTATATGAACAATGTATACACTTTGTCGTGAGACGGGTGGGAAATAAAGCAAATGTATTAACTATGATGGGCGGTATTTTAAAACAATGGACTTAAGGAAATTGAACTAAATCAATATGGTGTGAGGATCAACCCCCTGTCCCCGTCCAATCAGAAGTAGTGGTCCCATATTTTTGCAACATTAATGGGAGGTACATGGGCGTAGAGGGTATAATAGACTATAGAATTAGCTAAATTAGATAGACCAAGCTCTAGTGCACGACAAGCTGATCGATTGCAGACTGAACCGCTGTCCTGAGAGGTCCTGAGGAGGGGCGGCGGAGTCCATTAGAAGGAAGGTACAGGAGAATCGAAGAGAAGCGGAGTATCAGAGAGGGGAACGACGCAGGCGTCGTTGATAGAGAGGTCACCGGTCCTGTCCTGAACCTGGAGGAGGTCTTGCTCTTCATCCTTCCTGGGTCCTATCTTTCCAACTCCTTGGCCAAGGGGTTTGGTTCTCGCACTTTAGGTAAATATACATGCAACCTTTTGTTGCGCTGCTGTCTCTATCTTCTCCTTTTCTGAGGGACCGTCATTGATCGATAATTGATTTTTGTGCTTCATCCTTGATATACGATTAAGTATCATGTGGTTCTGTACTTTACTCTGCTAAATCTTTTAGATAAACATTTTAAAACCTCCTGACTCAGTGATTATTTCAGGATTATGAATTGTAATGAATGTCACTCATTTTAAACTTCCCAATTAGCAAAGGGTCCATTGGTAAGTCATTACTCTTCAATCAGAAAAGTAATTGGTAGCAGGGATTTTGATAAAGAGTACAACTGACCCACCAGCGGAAAGTGCTAGCGTAGTATGAATGTATGGGCCCAAGTGAGTATTCGGTGTATGAATGATCATTGCTAGTAACCCGCTGGATCAGTTTTCTGGTTATCAGAGGATGGTTCTACTTTGTTAGTTGGGTAATGAGAAATGTACTTTTATGAACGAACATCCGTTATTGTTTAAAAGTTTGTTTTATGTTGTCCAGAATTCCCGGGGGAAAATTGAATAGCGGATGGTAAGTGGAAGCCATACTGCAGTGAGGTTATCTGTCAGGCAGAAATAGTACTGAAAAGTTAGGCAGAGCTATCAGTACTTGTTAGGGACTCTATGCGTATGAGTAATAGCAACAGGAATAAGGCTGGAGAAAATTTGATGTTATATCACCTAGAAAGGGTAACATTGAAGAAGGAACAGGTACTTCTGAAGCTTGCGTGAAGAGTAAACGGAAGGGTTTTACTCGTAGTGTAGGTTTAGTAAACAGAAAAGGTTTTACTAAGTGTGGACGAAACTATCTTTTTCAATTTAGAGAAACTGGCACGATAGCGAATGTTTTATGTTGTTACTAAAGTTTAACTAAAGTCGTGGAGAAAATAAAGTTTGCGTACGATTTTTGTAAAGGGAGGGTCAGTTACCGGAGAGGGAACTGACATCACAAAGCGCCGCGCTGGGATTGGTTGAAACAGCGGGCGTGGAAAGACTCTTGTAAAGGAGGGGTCAGTAGTCGTGAGTAGTACTGACGTCACAGGTACCGCGCTGGGATTGGTCGAAACAGCGAGGGACAGAAAAGCGCAGATCGTAAAGGAGGGGTTGGCAGACAAACGTCACAGAAAGGCCGCGCTAGGATTGGTTCTGAGACAAAAGTTAGCTGGCATTTGATTGGTTGTTACCATAGAAGCTGAAATCCTAGTGGATAGTGGAGATTGTATGTTAAAACGTGATCCAACATTAATAGGAGTTCGTCCGGATAGGAGATTCCTAGGCTTTGCAGAGATATAATTTCATACATCGAGATTTACCCAAAATGGACGGAGAGAAGAGAAAAATGTCAGTTCTACAAAAGATTAAGAATTATTTTAAAAAGGATAAACCAATCAAAACTAGGGAAGGAATTATCATTCCACCAGCTAAAACGCTGGCTTCATTTATGATGATGGAGAGAGGTTATCATACTTGCGTATGGTTAGAAAATTGGATAGAATATACCAAAAATGACGGAATATTAGCGTTTCCTGAGAATGGTACTTTCAATGGGAGAATTCTTCAAAATTTGAGATTGAGGATGAATGATTTAGAACCCAGACCTAGACTAACCCAATACGAAGCCTTAGAGGAGTGGGAAACTGAGGCATTTGAACGTGACCGATCCAGAAGTGGTAAGGGTTATCTGGGATTTTTCCCAAGATACCAAAATGAGTCAAGGGACGGTCAGATGAAACAGTGGAGAAGAGCAATGCTTACAGAAGGTCTGTATCCAATATTAATGGCAGAAGAATCGATAGGGAGCAAATGCACAGAAAAGACAAAACATTTGACTAGATTTGGAGATTCCGAAGATGAATTTATGGAAGAGATATTAAAGAACCCGCCACCATATCAGGAAGGGACAAGTGGATGCACCCCAAGTGCACCACTGTTAAGGACACCATTGGTACCACAAGTATTGCATGATTCCCCAGTTAATAGGGTACTTCACGATAAAGAAAAGGAAGCAATAGATAAAAACAGAGCAGATATAATACAGAAAATAACACAGTTAAATGTACATCCTGATTCCTTGACCATACCTGTAACAATTGGTCCAGTGGTTCCCTTATATGGTGACAAAGTAAATTATCCCAAACCTCTAGTTATGCCTACTCCTGTGAACTGTTCCTAAACCTGAATCAGTAGTAATAGTTGATGATCACTTCAGTGATTGTGAATCTATGATTTCATTAATGGACTTGCCTATTCGAGAATCTGCAAATAGTACCCCCAGAAGAGCTACACCTGGTTGCTCAAAGGATGTAAACATAGTAACCTCATCAGGAACCAAGAGTGCTACAGTGTTTACACCAGAAGACTTAGAAAGGTGGGCACAAGGATCAGACAAACAGTGTTCACCCCCAAAGATCATGGACATCTACAAATTAAAAGTCGAATTAGAAGAAATGATAGCAGGAAATGTAGGGGTAGATCGCCTAAATACTTACGAAGAAGAAGAACTATTGTTCGTGTGCAGAAGTATCACAAGAAATGTAAAGATATTCCATGAGAAATTATCAGATTTAGCTCTGCAGATGGGAATTGAAATAGAGAAGTCAAAAGTGTTACAAAAACCCTATAGAGCAGAATTTACAGACAAAGATTTAGAAAACATGAATGCCTCTGGAAGAAAATTACAAGTAAAGGAATTAATGACAGTCTTGCAGAAATGGGGAGACGTAGATAAATGGAAAGCTAGATGGACAAAGAAAAAGGAAGAGGCACGATACAGTAGAACAACTTCTGAATATTTAATGAAGGAAACAGGGAAAGCAGATCAAATGTACCCGATGCGAGAAGTTCCAGGAGGGGGATATGTACATGTCCCATGGAGTAGACAGGATATTTTGTCATTTACGAATGATTTTCCAAAGTTGAGAGAAAAACCAATTGAATGGTACAAGCAGGTTGAGAGGTTTGTGAAAGTGTCCAAGGCATTGTTGAAGGACTTGGATGTCTGTTTGACATAGTGGTACCTGCCGATTTATGGACAGATTGTAAAATCACAGTTGATTGGCCAAGTGAAGAGTATCCTAGAGATCCAAAGACAGGTGCCCCGTCAAGTGATGTAATGAAAAAGTATCAGCAGGTAATAACTTACCTGAAAGGGAAAATACCACCAAAAGAAACAGATTGGGTGAAAATAGACAGAACTACTCAAGAAGCCAGTGAATCGGTACATGCCTACTACGAACGTTTATTGCGGGTATTCAAGCAGTATAGTGGATTTGAGGACATTGGAGATAAAAACATGAGTCAGTTTGTTTACCGATTTGTTTATGGGTTAAAACCGGAGATTTGTCAGATGATTAAGCAGCACATGTTGTGCTGGCAAGGGAAACCGATCGATAAAATCTTGAAATATGCAAAATATTGTGGAGATGACATTGAGGATAGGCACAAGAAATTGCAAGAGAAAGTGATGTGGGCTCAGGTAAAAATGGCAGAGAAACAGGGAATTAATCTGGATAATCCAAGTGATAATCAGGGGAAAGATTCTGGAATGAATGGTGACCCTGGGAATGGTGGAAAAATGAGGGGACGAATGAGCAGAGAAGAGGCTAAAAAGAAATTTCCTTGTCATGGATGCGGAAAATTGGGGCATTGGAAGGATGAATGTAAAAAGATTCGAAATAATAATGGCCCAAATCAAAATTTAAATCCACAGACGCAGAATGACTCACAGCAGGGTGTAAATCCTCAAAGTCAGTTGCCACCTGCACCTATACAGGGTAATGTAAGCAGAGCAAAGCACGGTACAGACGTCGGATATCAAGGAGGAAGTGGTAAGAATGATTATGTAACCTCACAATTTCTTTTACAGGACGACTTCTGTCCATACAGTCAATGACGGTGCCTAAGAGAGGGGAGAAGGAGTGCGTACTTGGCGCGTCCTTACCGGTAGATCAGTCAGGTCCATATGTTGAAGGGAATGTGAAGGGTAATGATATTACTTTCCTTTTGGACACTGGTGCTACCAGGTCTACTGTGAGAACAGCAGACATCCCAGACCTTCCTCTCTCTGTTGAAGCTATCCAAGTAGTGGGGGTAGCTAATCGAAAGATTAGAACACCTCTTACCGAACCAATGGAAGTTAAAATTGGTAATTTTAGAGAAATGCATCAATTTGTAGTGTGTGATTCCAGTCCAGTAAATTTAATGGGCCGAGATTTGTTGTGTAAAATGAACTGCACAATTTTCTGCACGCCGGATGGTGTGGCAGTCCAGACCCCAGATGAAGACAATGTATATAAATTTATGATTGCAAAGCAGGGTACCGAAGTAGATGAGATGTTTTCTTTAATAACAAAAGATGAGTTACCAGAAGAACTGAAAACTACAGTGAATTCCATGGTATGGGATTTCACAGTGTTGTATTCCTCTTAGGGTGTCCATACACGGGCTTTCCTGTATCATGTCCTTATATAGGCACAATTCGCCCTGCCCTTATATAGGCATGAAATCCCAGTCCTTATTTAGGCATTAAACCGTGCACTCCAAATACAGGCATGGTCTCAGACATCCGTCCACCCTAACGTCACAACGAGTTCTTGAAGAACAGACCCTTAGGCTCCGGGAGTTTCCCTAGCACAGGACTATTGATTTCTTCAAGGACTCATCTATTATGCATGAACCGTTATACCTTAGGGGTTCATTCATGACGTCTTCCGCTGTCCGATTCACGTCAATGCTAACATTCTGAGGTACCTCTCAGGTATAAATATACCTTCCCTAGCCCTTGTAAATCAGAGGAGACCTCGACTTCAGAGGAGCCCGTTTCCCGGCCTGACGCACTGAGAAGACGCTGTCATCCCTGCACGCAGAGAATCCAGCTTCCAGTGATCTGACTTCCCTTGCGGGGTGTTGGAGTTCGAATCTGGCAAGAGATTCCTACCTCTCTCATTCTAAAGGTATGGAGCTGACTAGAACCTAGAGGGACTCTTGGCATACTAGGCATACTAGACTTAACATACTCTTAGTATACCATAGTAAGGAATACTTCACCTACTTCATACCTCTCCCTACACCTAGGTTAGGTTAGGTACATTGGGGTAGAACTAGCTTAGCAACGCATCGTATGAGTACTCGCATTTTTAGTCTGTGTTATTTATGTAAATGAATATCTACTAAAGATAATGCTAGCGCAGTATTATTTATTTCTACTGCTTACGCTGTACATTATTTATCTTGCATACTGTCTTGTGATCATAACAGCACATTTAACTTACACCAGAAACAAGACTGTTCAATAAATCTTTTATTGAAACGCCCGTCTATTCTTTCTGTGTAACTTTGAGGAAAACTAAGTATGCACGACTGAGCTGAGTGAAATAGTTATCTATTGTTTCTACGACTCTGGGACAAGTTCTGATTCTAAAGGGAAACAAAGTGGTCATGTTTTGCGGCTGCCAGAAACTACTCCCTTCTTGTTTGTCAAGGAGTTTCTAGTGGCCTCTGAGCTAGCTGGCACAAGTAATTAAGTTTAATATACTCGATAGGGACATACTGACCTTAGTCCTATGTCAAACCTATAGGGGATATTATTCCAATGCGCAGAGCCTATTAGGGAAATAGGAGCTACACTACATGGCGCCCAACGTTTGGTAAGGCGGTAATTTAACGCTAGATACTGAGTAACTCAGCCGTGCTTTTTCTCTCAGAGACCCCTACCCATATACTCCAAAAGACGTCTGGAGTGGGCAGGGTTAAGTATCCACCACGGCTACATAGGGCAGTACCCTATATATTAGCTGTTTGGTTTGCTCAACGTTGAAGGATACAGTGTTCCAAAATATTGTGCACCTTATCTTTGTTTCCTTGAAACTTGTTCTACATTTTTCAAAAAACAAAATGTCCTTATACGGGGACGATGCCACCGGAAACGGTGGAGCTGTGGCTGATCCAGCCCAAGCGGCAGTTTTAAATTTTACCGGTTTAAATGAAACCGAGGAGGGTGTTAAAGACATCCATCCAAACTTAAGAAGAGCCATCACTCTAAAACTTATAAAACATGGCCTACCACCAAGAGGCGGTAGAGCAGTTTTCGTGATAGAGGCGCACAAATCCTTTCAGACAGAGGTATTCTATTCATGGGTAATATTTCCTGAATCCAATCCAGTAACACACATGTTTCACTTCTACAAAGAAGATGATCCACCAGAGGAATACATTCCTTTCGAGGATATAGAAATTCCATTAACATACCAAGAGCATCAGCTCTGGTTTAAAGGCGCCCTAAAACATCACAGAAACATTACCAGGCTCAGTCCACTAGGTAGACCAGGAGCAACATGGCCGATTCTAGCCAGCTACACACCTCATCCGGACATTGAAGAAATGTCAGACGAGGAACTACTTACTCAACTTACAGAGTTAATAAAAATCTACAGACAATTGGTCCAATATGTCATGCGGACTTTCACAGTCCAACCACCATTGACACTTCCAAACCAAACTCCTCACCAGGGGAATACACTAAAAATTACACCACAGACTCTATACGCAGTCATGGGTAAAATGCCCACAAAACGTGAGCAAATTCCATTCTGGATAGCTCAAAAATTACTCAAATCGAAGCAGTATTTCCAAATACTAGCCCGCATGAGAAACACAGAATCCTAACCATCAGTTTACCGATGGGGATCACACCACAACTGGAAGACTGCACCACTTGGGGCTCAGTCTTTGCTGCCATCTATACTAAAACACATGGCATTCCGTCAATTGCGGTAATACCTGATGTCCTGAAACAAATTCAAAACGAATACCAATGGGAGCATTGTCCTACACCACCACAAGGTAGTTCAAAAACATTTGCTAACAAGTTTCCATATTTTTCAGGTTACAATACATCTGATCCCGAAACTTTTTACTATAAAAATGTAAACAAAACAGGACTGAAAATTATGTTAACTAATACGAAACAGATTTACTCTGCAGCATTTATTGCCCAGCTGTCTAGACAGGGTTTCGACTTATGGAAAGACACAATAGACACAAAAACTGTGTGGGGTACTAAAGATTGGCAAGTGCAGGGACTAGAAGCTTTATTTAGAGCCTGTATCATCCCTGAACAAATAATGTTTTTGAATGAAACTGTCCAACAAACATCTTGTCTTGGACTAGCCAAGATCAAAGAGATGAAAACACCTTCTGTACCAACACCTGCAAGTGATAACAAAACACAGGCAGCAGTGACAGTTGACAATATACTACAACTCAACAAATCTAATCCTGATTGGAGAAAATGGTTGATCTGGCCCACAGACACGAACAACTGTCAGGAAAGATTCCTGAATAAAACTCAGGGCTTTACTATTCATAGGCCAGACCCAAGATACGTCCAAAGACAGCATCCGGGGTAGTAACAACATACAGTGTAGGTAAATTATGCCTCAATTGGCTTCAGAAATCTACACTGCAGGATGTGAAACAACACTTATCCTTACTTAAAGACGACGCAGACCTTAGGGAATTCTTGCTTGGACCAAGAAAACCGCGTCAAAAACGTTTCATATATGCCGGCATTTATGCTGCCTATAATGAAGCATGGAAAGTATCACAGATGGAGGCCGCAGAACGAATACGTGAACTTGATCGTATTAATTTAGAGAAAACCCTCTCTGTGGTCGACAATGGGTTAACAACTTTGTCCTCCAGAATATATTCATTGGATGGCATTGTATCCTCTGCTATCGACATACTAGAACAGGATTTGGCGATGTTACAACAAGGCCAAACTCAATTACGTTCTATTGTGTTATTAAGCTGGACGCTGCAATCTTTGCTTGCGGGCTATGTGCCTTGGCGTTTCATCAACACGTCAGCTCTGTTTGCAGAATACAATCTAACTGATAAACAGTAAACTGACTCTGATTCAGCATACAGTGTTCCAGAGATGCAGTAACAATTTGGCCTTCATATTTCAAAAACTTGGAACTCTTCCAAAATTGAACTTTTTCCCATTTTTCGAACTAAAATGGCACTTCAATCTGCTTAAAGTAGAACTAGCCTTATAGTACAGACTTCGCGGTACTTCCACGGACACTTAGTCATCTGGTGTGTCTAAAACAGTTCATTAATTTTCATGACATGAAATGACTTTGATTTTGAAAAACTTATCGATCATTTTCTGTCACATGTAAATATTACTGCTTATTTCATTCAAAATGCATTTAATTTCGAACTTTATGCCTGAAATGAAAAGCATTGCTTAATATGTACAGTACCTTTTGCATTTTATTATGTTTTTTAATGCTTTTAAGAAATATTTTTTTAATATGCGGTATTCCATTTAATGTTTAGCATTTTAAATGTTTAGCATTTTAGTATTATCGTACACACGAAAGTGGAGTGGGTGTTGTATTCCTCTTAGGGTGTCCATACACCGTCTTTCCTGTATCATGTCCTTACATAGGCACAATTCGCCCTGCCCTTATATAGGCATGAAATCCCAGTCCTTATTTAGGCATTAAACCGTGCACTCCAAATACAGGCATGGTCTCAGACATCCGTCCACCCTAACGTCACAACGAGTTCTTGAAGAACAGACCCTTAGGCTCCGGGAGTTTCCCTAGCACAGGACTATTGATTTCTTCAAGGACTCATCTATTATGCATGAACCGTTATATCTTAGGGGTTCATTCATGACGTCTTCCGCTGTCCGATTCACGTCAATGCTAACATTCTGAGGTACCTCTCAGGTATAAATATACCTTCCCTAGCCCTTGTAAATCAGAGGAGACCTCGACTTCAGAGGAGTACGTTTCCCGGCCTGACGCACTGAGAAGACGCTGTCATCCCTGCACGCAGAGAATCCAGCTTCCAGTGATCTGACTTCCCTTGCGGGGTGCTGGAGTTCGAATCTGGCAAGAGATTCCTACCTCTCTCATTCTAAAGGTATGGAGCTGACTAGAACCTAGAGGGACTCTTGGCATACTAGGCATACTAGACTTAACATACTCTTAGTATACCATAGTAAGGAATACTTCACCTACTTCATACCTCTCCCTACACCTAGGTTAGGTTAGGTACATTGGGGTAGAACTAGCTTAGCAACGCATCGTATGAGTACTCGCATTTTTAGTCTGTGTTATTTATGTAAATGAATATCTACTAAAGATAATGCTAGCGCAGTATTATTTATTTCTACTGCTTACGCTGTACATTATTTATCTTGCATACTGTCTTGTGATCATAACAGCACATTTAACTTACACCAGAAACAAGACTGTTCAATAAATCTTTTATTGAAACGCCCGTCTATTCTTTCTGTGTAACTTTGAGGAAAACTAAGTATGCACGACTGAGCTGAGTGAAATAGTTATCTATTGTTTCTACGACTCTGGGACACGTTCTGATTCTAAAGGGAAACAAAGTGGTCATATTTTGCGGCTGCCAGAAACTACTCCCTTCTTGTTTGTCAAGGAGTTTCTAGTGGCCTCTGAGCTAGCTGGCACAAGTAATTAAGTTTAATATACTCGATAGGGACATACTGACTTTAGTCCTATGTCAAACCTATAGGGGATATTATTCCAATGCGCAGACCCTATTAGGGAAATAGGAGCTACACTACAACGGGAAAGGAAGTAGGACTTATGGCCAAAATAGACCCAGTTAAAATTACTGTAAAGGAAGGTGCAATTTTCCCAAATACCAGGCAGTACAAAATGAGTGCAGAAGTAAAGGCAGGAGTCATTGAAGAAATCAATCGAATGGTAAAACAAGACATACTAAAAGAAGTAATGAGTAGCCCTTGTAACTCACCAATAATGGGTTTGAAGAAACCTAGTGGAAAGTATAGGATTGTTCAAGACCTGCGAAAAATAAATAAGATTGTGGAACCCTGTTGTCCTATAGTGCCCAATCCTGCAGTAATTCTATACCAGATTCCTTGGAGTGCAGGATGGTTTACTGTGATTGATTTATGCCAAGCATTCTTTTCAATACCATTGCACCCAGATAGTCAGTATCTTTTTCATTTAAATTTGAGAACAAAGTCTATGTCTGGAATCGTGTCCCTCAGGGGTACACGGAAAGTCCTTCCATCTTCAATCAGATATTGAAAAAGTGTTTAGAGAAACTAGTGATGCCAGGAAGTTCAGTCCTAGTACAGTATATAGACGACTTACAGGTGGCATCTAACACCAGAGAGGACTGTGTGGTTGACTCCATTGCACTATTAAATCATTTAGCTGAAGAAAGGCATAAAGTCTCACCTGAAAAATTGCAGTTTTGTACAACAGCAGTTAAGTATCTAGGACACCAAATTGAGAGGGGAAAAAGAAGGATAACCTCTGAAAGAGTAAAATTAATCAAGAAAATGCAAATGCCCGTCACCCAACGGGAGGTGAGAATGTTCCTTGGAATAGTGGGTTATTGTCGACAATGGATACCAGGGTTCTCTCTGCTAGCAAAGCCATTAATCCAAATGACAAAAAAGAAGGCAAAGAATCCAGTCGAGTGGGACGATGAGAGTGTAGGAGCTTTTGTAAAATTGAGAAATGCTTTGTGTGCAGCACCTGCCCTAGGCATGCCTGATTATAAAAGAAAATTCGCATTATTCTGTCATGAGAGAGAAAATTGTGCACTCTCAGTCCTAACTCAGAGACATGGTCTGGACAGACGTCCTATAGCATATCTTTCTGCTACATTGGACCCAGTGGCAGCCGCATTGCCAGGCTGCCTAAAAGCAGTAGCGGCTACATGTTTGAGCATTGAACAAAGTGAATCAATTGTAATGGGACACCCTGTCAAAGTGTTTGTCCCACATTCAGTAGTGATTCAGTTGACAAGAACCCGAACTCAGCATCTTACTCCTAGTCGGCTGACTAAATATGAAAGAATAATATTAGGTGCTGAGAATGTGACCATTGTAAGGTGCACAATAGTAAATCCTGCTACCTTACTACCAGACCCATACCATGAGGAAGTTAAAGATGATGAAGAGGAACATGATTGTTTACAAGTCACAGAGTTGTGCACAAAACCACGTCCTGACATCCAGGAACTACCCCTCAGGAAGCCAGACAGGGAGCTGTTTGTTGATGGTTCGTGCCAAAGGCATGAAGATGGAAAACTAACTGCTGCGTATGCAGTGTGTGAATTAACTGGAATAGTCGAAGCATCCTATTTACCAGGAGTAAAATCTGCACAAATAGCTGAATTGATTTCGTTAATAAAAGCATGCAAAATTGGGAAGAATCAAAAAGTAACTATATTTACAGATAGCCAATATGGTTACGGGGTTGTGCATGATTTTGGCCAACTATGGATGCAGAGGGATTTCATGACTTCTTCAGGATCCCCCATTAAAAATGGACAGTTCGTAAAGGAACTGCTGGAGGCAATACAATCACCAAAAGAATTGGCTGTGGTGAAATGTGCCGCACACCAGTCAGGAGATGACTGGGTGGTAGTCGGTAACAGATATGCAGATTTGGTGGCTCAACACTGTGCTAAGAACAGGTTGTCAGTTAATAAAAGGGTTGAAAGAATGGGAATCAGCTGCCAACTTATGCTGTATGCACCTCCTGAAACATGGAATGATGTAAAGAGATTACAAGATGACGCTGATGAGAGTGAAAGAAATGCATGGATTAAAATGGGATGCTCTCAAAGGGCAGATGACGATGTATGGATTTTGTCCGATGGCAGACCAGTCATGCCTGACTGTCTGATTTCACAAATGGCCAGAATGTATCATGGAGACACACATGTAGGGAGAGATGCAATGATTAGGCTCTTTAGACAAAATTGGTACAATCCAAGGTTTAGGGCTGTAGCAGAGAGCCTTTGTCAGAGATGTTTAACTTGCCAAATGCATAATCCTGGAAGAAAAACAATAATTGGGTTTGGGAAAATAGGAAAGGCAGAGGGTCCATTTGTGAGACTGCAACTTGATTTTATTCAGTTACCACCATGTAGAGGACTGAAATACGTACTTGTCATAGTGTGTCTGTTTTCAAAGTGGGTGGAGGCTTACCCTACCAGGAGGAATGACAGTATTACAGTCGCAAAGTTGTTGTTACGAGAACTCATTCCTAGGTTTGGTTTCCCAGTAACTTTGGAATCAGATAGAGGAAGGCACTTCAACAGTGATGTGATTAAAATAATCTGTGAAGCATTTCAAATTGAGCAAAAATTGCACTGTGCATATCGTCCAGAGGCTTCTGGAGTGGTTGAACAAATGAATGGCACAATAAAATCCAGACTGGCAAAAATGTGTGCATCAACATCGCTAGATTGGCCGGATGCATTGCCACTTGTCTTGATGGGACTCAGAAGCATTCCTGATAGAAATACCGGAATGAGTCCGCACGAGATAATCATGGGAAGAGCAATGAGACAAGCACATGTTCCTACAAATATACTGCTGAATATAACTGATGATATGGTTCTGGATTATTGCAAAGGATTGGCTGACCTAGTGCGTTCTGTCTCTCACCAGGTTGAGGAAGACGCAGTTTCCAGGCAGCCTGAGCAAGAGCATGATCTGAATCCCGGAGATTGGGTGGTTGTGAAGAATCACACGAGAGAAACGTGTCTATCACCCAGGTGGGACGAACCTCGTCAAGTCATACTAGTCACAAATACAGCAGTAAAGTGTGCAGGATTTCCTAATTGGATTCATGTAAGCCACACCAAAAGAGTACCAGACCCTGAAGAAGAAAATCCTCAGACAGCATCGATCACTGAGGAAGCTGAAGGTTACCCAGCTGAAGAATCTCAGGAACAAGATTCGAGGGAAGCTGAAGAAGAACAACCGAGCACAAGTCAAGACTGGATACCGGTGGTGGAAATTCCTGAAATTTACCACAGAACAAGAAGTCAAGCAAATTTAGAAGAAATTGAAGACGATCAGATAGGTGAAGAAGAAGCAGCTCAGGAAGAGGAAGAACACATAAGAGAACCTGAGCAGGATCAGATAGGGAGAGGAAAACAGGCTCAAATCAACAATGAAACAACAAATTTTGAGCAGGGACAGACAGGTTTAGAAGAACGCGGTCAGGCTGCAGAAGTACAAAGTGCAATAAGCCCTGATCAGAACCAGTTAGATCCAGAAAAATACATTCAAGAAGGAGATCCCGAGAATCTCGAACATGAAGAAGTAAATCAAGAACAAGACAAGTTGCTAGAGACTCATAGTGGAGCAGCTGAAGAGAAACCAATAAGACCTGAAAAAGAACAAATAGCAGAAGAAACTGAAATTGAAGAAAACCAAACTGTGCCACAACCAGAAAATAAACGAACTATTGAAGAAGAAATAGAGAGTAAAGAGACAGTGCAAGCAAAGAAAACCAGGAAAGGTGACCATTGGCCTAGCGTCATTAAAAGAGTAAAATACCACATAACAACCAGAAGTGAAGACCCAGAACAAGTAAACGAAGTGACAAGTCAAACAGGACAAGAAAGTGGAACTGAAAAACGAAGAAGCAAAAGACTGAAGCTTATAAACAATAAATTTAAAGGTCCTGATTGGACTTATATTATTCTCGAAGACTACGAGAGCTCAGAATCAAGTGAAAGTGGTGACGAAGGAACCAGTGCGGAACTGACCTATGAAAAAGAAATAAGACCACCTTGATAATACAAGAAGACTTGAAAATAGATAAGAAGAGCAATCTTCCTTGTCAAAATGTCTGACGATAGAGTTTCTGGGAGACCAAAACGGAAATGTTGTAAAAGATGCTGTGCAGTATGCATATGCAGTCTAGTAATGGTGCTTGTAGTATGGTTAGTTCTGATCGTAGCAATTCCCTACCTTCTGATTACGGATAAAAAGATTAACAACGAAACGAAGGCAAGGATAGATAACTTAAAGGGTGATAGAGTAAAATTAGAGGCAGAAGATGAATCAGAATTTCATCATGAAGAAACAGATAACGACACTAGTTTGAATGTTTTGACAAAATTATTGTTTCAATATGTAGATACCATGGAAGTTAGTAATTGTTATGTTTGTATGAAGTTACCAGAATCAGTAGCAGAAGGGTTAACGTATCATCACTTGCCATTAACGTATGGCATATCATGTAGTGTATTGACCAGTTTATTTTATAGAACAGGGAGACTTCAGTATTATTATTCAAATATAGATGTGATATTTGCTGAGGTTCCTATTCGAAAGAATATGAATCCAGTGCTTAGTAGTCAAGATGCACAGTTTATGGGAGAATTTTTCCTAACAATGAAATCGATAGATATAACACATGCACATAGAAGCAATCTAACATGTTCATTACATGAAGAAGAAAAGATATTTTTTAATTTAGTAGAAGATAGAAGACAAGATTTTCAAAGGAAAGCTTCTGAGCATAAGGCTCATCTGCCACCTTGGGCTGAGAAAGAAGGGAGTTACACACCTGGCAAGGCTCAAGCTGCTATGGCTCTAGATTTTGTAAAGACAGGGAAAATTTGTCTACATAGGTTAAAGACTGACTATAACAATGTTTTCATCGGTACCAGTGAGTGTGAACACAATTTCTTAATTCTTGGAGGTTGGGGACTCAAAGGAGGAACAGATTCAGTTTTTCCTGGAATCTATTATGTGTGTGGGAATAAGGCTTACTTTAGGATTCCTGCACGGTGGTATGGAAGTTGTTACTTTGGAATAGTATTTCCAAAGATATCCCACGTAAAAAGAAACACTGGGAGCAATGACAATAATGGCGAATTAACACGTAGCAAAAGAGCTAGTTTTTCTGAAATTGTAGGTGATATATTTGGTGCATTGATACCTTCAGTGGGAGTAATTCTGAACTCAAGAAGAATATGTAAATTATCTACAGTGGTTGATCGTTTATCAACGGATACTGCTGGAGGCTTTCTAATGATTAATGCGGAAATGGTTGCGATTAGATCTATGGTTATGCAAAATCGACTTGCTCTTGACATTATATTGGCAAAAGAGGGCGGAGTCTGTAAATTATTGAAGACAAAGCACTGTTGCACTTACATACCTGATAAAAGTGCAGAAATTAGAACATATATACAGAATATAACAAAACTTGAGAAGGAACTAAAACAACTGGAAGTTGATAGTGTATGGGAAAGATTGACAAATAGTATTTCGTGAATTGGTACCTGGTTTGCTAATATAGGGAAAGGACTTACAGGTCCAATATTAGTACCCTTAGCAGGGATAGCAATAATAGTATTGTCAATAATAATATGGTGCAAATGTTGTAGAAAGAATGAATCATATAGTGTGACAGGAAAAGGAAAGAAAAGAAAATTTGATGAAATTGAACTAGAAGATCTGAAAAGTGAATTATATAAGAAACTGAAAGGGGATGTAAAAAATAGAAAGTGTAAGAATGAAACTGAGACAAATTTATGCTAAAAGTTGGCATCGGGTTGTGGGTAAATTTTTGATGGCTCAGAAACGCCATCAGAGAGGGGATTGATGGAGCAGGAACTCATAATGAGACCTGCTCGGAAGCAATCTCCTCACAGTATTAATTTATTAAACTTTGTATTGTTCATACTAACTATTGCATACACGAACATAAGTAGAAAGGAAGCTTGCCTATGTGTTTAAACTAACAAATAACGCTTGTCTGTTCTAAAATGGCCGCTAAAGCGCGGGAATCTTTATTGCGCATGTGTCAACCATATCACGTGGTGTGACGTCTTTCTTTGCTTGGTGGGAAATTCTTGCTTCTGCGCAGTGTGTATTAAAATGGCTGCTTAATGTTTTCACGTGCTACAGCTTGCTCTCATGTTGCAATTAAACTGTGGTATTCTAAACGCTATTAATGCGGGATAGAATTTATAAGTAAATGGGAATAGAGTAGAAAGAGTGGGAATACAGTGAAACAATTTATTTGTGATTTTAATATTTTCTTCTTTGACTTTTATTAGTTTGTAAAATGGGCCTGGGGTTGGTGAACTGAAATTCGAGAGACAAATGGTTCTGCGCATGCGTCCTGCATGGCTGCCCAGAGAGAAAAGGATGAAGTCAACCTGGACGACGTCCAAGGCCGTGACCTGATGGCCAACACTGCTGTACCCATGATGTCCCTACTGAAAAGCAACAATTTATATGAACAATGTATAAACTTTGTCGTGAGACGGGTGGGAAATAAAGCAAATGTATTAACTGTGATGGGCGGTATTTTAAAACAATGGGCTTAAGGAAATTGAACTAAATCAATATGGTGTGAGGATCAACCCCCTGTCCCTGTCCAATCAGAAGTAGTGGGCCCATATTTTTGCAACATTAATGGGAGGTACATGGGCGTAGAAGAGTATAATAGATATAGAATTAGCTAATTAGATAGGCATAAGCTCCAGACAGACAAGCTGATCGATTGCAGACTGAACCGCTGTCCTGAGAGGTCCTGAGGAGGGGGCGGCGGAGTCCATTAGAAGGAAGGCACGGGAGAATCGAAGAGAAGTGGAGTATCAGAGAGGGGAACGACGCAGGCGTCGTTGATAGAGAGGTCACCTGTCCTGTCCTGAACCTGGAGGAGGTCTTTGCTCTTCATCCTTCCTGGGTCCTATCTTTCCAACTCCTTGGCCAAGGGGTTTGGTTCTCGCACTTTAGGTAAATATACATGCAACCTTTAGTTGCGCTGCTGTCTCTATCTTCTCCTTTCTGAGGGACCGTCATTGATCGATAATTGATTTTTGTGCTTCATCCTTGATATACGATTAAGTATCATGTGGTTCTGTACTTTACTCTGCTAAATCTTTAGATAAACATTTTAAAACCTCCTGACTCAGTGATTATTTCAGGATTATGAATTGTAATGAATGTCACTCATTTTAAACTTCCCAATTAGCAAAGGGTCCATTGGTAAGTCATTACTCTTCAATCAGAAAAGTAATTGGTAGCAGGGATTTTGATAAAGAGTACAACTGACCCACCAGCGGAAAGTGCTAGCGTAGTATGAATGTATGGGCCCAAGTGAGTATCTGGTGTATGAATGCTCATTGCTAGTAACCCACTGGATCAGTACACTGTGAAGGCTCCATAAATTGAACAGAACTCTATCAGATGCCTGCCTCTTCTACACGAATCAAGTCATGATACACAGGCACCCTATGATTTGATACTGTCTCAAGCTGGAAGATTATTGGTGCTCAGATTTTAACACTTTTGCATGATCAATATTGCATTATCCAGTCATCCATTATTGGTGTTGGCCTTCAATTAGGAATTTATAGCCTGGAAAATAGTGTATATTGATGTGTTTGTTACCGGCTTCTCACTTTCACTCCCTTGAAAATTTAGCCAGCCATCCCTATTGAGCTGAGTTATGGAAAGCTTTCTCGTCAGTCCAATGAAATAAAAATAATGCATACATATTTAGAAACGTAAAGGGGCTTCAGTCAGTTCTCTTCATCCTTTGGTCTGTTCAATTGTCAATCACAATTTTCTTTTGCCCACTAAAGCACAGAGCAATGGGTCAGCCTACAGTAAGCATTCGCTTCTTGCACTGTGAGTGACAACACTTTTTCCCGATCATATATGCATAGTCACTTAAAAGAAGTGCCAGGACAGGTAGGCCAATTCTTTATTTTGCCAGTGTTCTTTCCAGTCTTTAGCACTTTTTAAAATGTTTTAGTCACTTTTCTGTGTCTGAACTATATCTTCAGATTATAGTTATTGAGAGACACAGTATCTTTTATTTCCACCAATACGAATCACAGTTTCCTTTGATGTGTATTAAAAATAAAATGGTTTCAATGCCTATTGTAAGTACACTGGCCTGCAAGGGAGCACCATACTGTTTTATTAAAATATGTGATGGTTCATTTTTTTGAATAGAAAATTGTTAGTACAAGCAAATGTCTGCTTCATTTAAATGATGATATGTTTTATTTTTCTTCTTTTTTGTGGCATAGGCTTCCAATAAATGTTAAAACAAATTACTATCTATCTATTTTGATCTTCTAATCCATATTGATGCAAAAGGGATGACAATGTTTCACATACACATAGGTTTCTTAAGTAAGAAACTATCCACATGCTGCAGTTAGTATTCAAAATGTTATTTACCAACAATTATTGATTATGTCTTGCTTGGAACCTCAGACATGCATTTTATTAACATTGTTCTTTCTGCCTCCCAGTTTTATATAGTTTGTACAAAATGCATGTAATGTTGCACTCAGCGAAGCTCCTACATTGTAATGAAAGGGGAGTCTCTTTTATTCCGCGATTTCCACGTAAGTTAAAAAACTGGTTTTCACCTTCGGGTTACCCTGGCTCCTAGGATCTCTAAAAGCATCTCTTCCCACTACCGAAGTGCCCTTTTGGGCAGTGAAGTACATTTCATATTTATTATGTACATGACTTACTAAGGTTTAAGACATTGGATCTCAAAAGAGATGCAGCATGTTTGGAATTCTTCTAAACTCTGACTGTCCTCTTGAAGTAATTTCTGCTATGAGAAGTTTATGAAATATATGGTACTTTGAAAACATTATGCTGTTCCTCCAATCTAGTACAGGTAGATGTGTATGTAGAGCAATATGTATGCTCAGTCAGGTCAGGAGAAGCTGGTCCTCCTTTTGGAAAAGGACCCTCACACACCCAATCAATTAGGTGTCTTGCTTCATCACAGGTCTGCTCCTCGTCGGGTCGGCGCTGCAATACCTGATCGGCAGCCGTGATGGTGCCTTTTAACGGAGATCTTTTTTCCTAGCCGTTGGGTGCAGTGCAAGTGAGGGCCCTTGTGAGTGTAGATGTGAGAAATGTGAGGCTAAAACAGGAAATAGTGGTCCACTCAGAACTATTTTAATGGAACTGGCCACTATCCTGATTAAAATAATAATCGGCGTGTCCCTGTTTTTTAAGTTACAGGGTATTACGCTATGAAATTAGGCCGAACATGTTTCTTGCCAAAAGTCTACTGGACGGCAATTCTTCAGGGCCAAAGTACAGGCTATCTACACTTTTTGGTGTTGGTCCAGAGATTTTGACAATTAGTGACCATCCTTACAGCACCCTAAAAAGTGGTACCTGAAAACTTTGAACATCACCTGTAAGAAGGAAAAGAATCATAAAGGTTACTGTATCAATACAGTACAATCTCTTTAGCTCTACAATCATCACGCTATTTATTGTGAGTGCGTAGAAGCATGCATCACACTCAAGTGTCTGTGATCATGCTTTAGGCGTCTAAAAACATAGTGACAATGGCAAACACACGAGAAACACATTTGGACTCACCCAGATAGGGTCAACATTGTATGACAACGGGTACCGGCAGGTGCTGACACTGAATAGTGCAGTGTCCTAGTCATTGGGGGGATGTGGACAGTTGAAAAAATAAAATGAAAGATTAAAACTGGGGGCAATGCGTACAGTAGGTAAGGCTCATCAAACTGGTGGTTGCCCGAGTCGGTGCACTCTCCTGCACAGCCACCAGCCGTCTTAAACCTGTGTAAACATTAGTAAAAGCTGCAATACTGTCTTATGTGAATATCAACACAGCGAGTGCAAATGTATATACTAATTTTCCTCCAAGCCATCTACTATTTTTCACCTTTTTATATGCTTGAATACTGCAGTGAACAGCTGAAAAGTGACCAATTAACTTTTGTAAATTGTCAGATTTGTCACTGCATCCTCCTTGCAACATTTTGATAAGTTTGTTTGAGGTTGGAAAAAAAAATCTTTGAGTTAAAATCTACAAATTATGCAGCAGGTGGTGGATTATGTGGCATTTATGACAAATCCATTTTTTGTGTATAACGTTGTGCAATCACATAAAGCCAGCCACCCACCCTTTTGTCAATAAAGTGCCCCAGGGATGTGAGGTGCCCAGACCATGCCAATTACGCCTGTCTTTTAGTGACCAATGAGGATATGTGGGCCCAATAGTTCTTGCATTAAGGTTCAAAACATGGGAATTCAGTGCTGCAGGCTTAGAAAATCGGGTGGGGCGTATTGCATGCTCAAGCAAAAGTGTTTCAGTCAATAAAAACACAAAGACACATGCTCAGAAAAACCTTTAAAATGAAGAAAATGGGAAAAAATAGTACTGAAATATTTTGAAGCTCTCGCATAAAAAATGTGGCGTAGGCTTATTTTTTATTTTTTTTTAGAGTTTTATATAGCGCAAACGAGACCCGAAGATATAGGGTATCAGAGCGCTTTACATAGCACCAGTTTCATTACACAAGGACACATTCGTTTTTGTTAGGCACAGGGAGATTAAGTGATTTGCCCAGAATCACAGGATGTTGAGCGTCATTGCCGAGACTCGAACCCGGTTCCCCAGCTTCGACGTAGACCGCTCTAGCTGTAAGGTTACATCCTCTCCCCAATTTAAATCAGAATTGGACTCTGTAAGGGATGCAAGTTAGAAAAAAGGGCTACAAATTCACAACTAGATTTAGAAAAGGGAGATGTATAGTTAGAACTGCAGAGTGTGGTTTACCTGAAAAAGGTTGCAGGATCAGTTAACTGGGGTACAAGCATAAAAATTGTTGTTGGCTAAATAAAATGCATCAGAACATTCCCTTGTCTTTTACGTTAAAAAAAACACAAAACAAATAATGCACACTGATCTAAGGGCATCAAGCGGGAAAGTGGAAAGGAGCATACATAGGATTATCCAGGTATGAGCTTCTTGTATATTACCAGTGATTAATTTGTAAAATAAAAAGTCCCAGGGGCCTCGTCAGGAGGCCACTGCTGCTTGCACCACCCACTGCCCCTTCCAGCACTGCCAATGACGGTGCCAAAACAACTACTAACGCTCAACCTTCTACAAGTGTGACTATTCCAGGCCTCCAAAGCTATAAGATAGGCTTGGGCAACAGATATTAGTCATTTTTACTGTATATTAAATCCAAAAACAACAGTTGTTGTGCTCATCTCTAAATTAGACAATGTTATAAATGCCAGTGTTGACAATTAAGTGTCGACGGTGTACACCGGAAACCACCGGTTCAAATTAAGCACTGGAGATTACTTTGGTAGAACGGCCCCACCAAATAGGTATCTTGCTAGGTCAAAACACACTTTGACAGAGGCAGTGGGGTAGATGGTGTGGAGGCAGGTCGGTGTGTAGTACCATCATGTCATAATCTTGTATGCTGCCTCGTGTCTGTGGTATACTTCTGTAGGTTTTAGGGCTGTTGCTCCAGAGTATTTCCCTCTGCTTTTTTGAGATGCCCTCTGCAGAGCTATTCTGCCATTGCGATTGATACATGTGAAGCCACAGTGGCGTAGTGTGTTGTAGGACTTGGCAGGTGCGAGAGATCAAGCCCCTAGTGCCAACGTATGCTATAACACATTTCTCAAAGGGTGTATAGGCCCATGTGGCTCCCTGTGAGTTAGAGGGGTGAAGTGCCCAGGAGCGCAGTTGGTAGTATTTCAGTTGTGTTGATTTGGGGACTTTAAAGTCTACTTTGCAATTATCAAGCGTTTTAATAGCATCCCCCTCGAAGAGATCGCGCAGGGTTCTACCCTCACCAGCCTCCCAGCTAAGGAATGTGTGGGGGTTCAAAGGCTGGTGTGAAGTCTGGGGTACGAACAAGTGGTGTGTTGAATGAGGAGAAGGTAGTGAGGCCCCTTCTAAGCACTATCCTATCCCAGATCTCAAGAACAGTCTTTGTGGGGGTGGGAGTATATGTACTCCTTGGACGGGCATGCTTGGGTAGCCAGTCTAAGTCCCAGAGGAGACAATAAGCCACTGCTCGTTCCATGTGGAACCAGGGCTTATCGCTTTTGCTTACCACCCATTAGGAAATATAGCAAAGACCGGCTCCCCAATATTAGTCAAGAAGATTGGGGAAGGCTAGGCCTCCACTGTCTCTGGGTAGCATGAAAGCTGAGTTTGAGAGCCTGGGGAGTTTATCCCCCCAGATAAAAGTGCGTATGTTGCACTGTAGATGTAAGATGTCATCAGAGGGGATGGAGGTGGGCAAAGATTTAAATAGGTAAAGAATTCTAGGCAGGGCATTAATTTTGATGATATTAAGTCAGCCTAACCATGATATGTGCAGCGGCCTCCAGCACTGGAGATTGTCCAGAATGGACTTTCGGTATTCTGACCAGTCGGCTTGTGTTTAAGATGTCAGGTGGAGGTTAAGTTAAGGCCTAAGTGTGAGGAGCCCACTGAAAGGGAGCTAGTACTTGCAGAGCGTGGAGGTCCTGCTTAGATATGGTGAGATGCAGGGTGTACAATTCGGCCATTTTGACTTCAAACCTTAGACCTGTTCAAAGGCTGTAACGCAATGAACTACCGCAGGGAGGGAGGCCTCGGGTTGAGTGAGAGTAAGCAGTAGGTCATATGTAAAGAGACTTATTTTGTAAGAACACCCACCAAAGGGAATGCCCACAATGGATGCATACTGCCGAACAATGATGGCCAGGGGCTCGACTGTCAGGGCAAATAAAAAGGGTGATAGTGGGCACCCCTGCGGGGTGCCTCTTGCAAGGGGGACCGGGCTCATTTGCTGACCATTAACTCAGATAGTAGTAGTCAGGCAGACATAAGATGTCAAGATGTTATTGATCATGCCCAGGCCTAAATGAATCTTGTGGATGACCACACAGAGAAAAGTCCAGCTAACCCTGTCAAAAGACTTCTCCACGTCAAGCGAGAGAAGACAAGAGGGGATATTGTGATGGTGGGATTTTTCTACCAGGAACCCAATCCAGCGAATGACATCCGCGCCTTCCTTGTCTATTGCGGAGGAAGCCTACCTGATCGGAGTCTATGAGGCTGGGAAGGTATTGTTCCAGCCAGTTAGCCAAGATCTTTGTGAAGATTTTGGCATCCATATTCAGGAGAGCTATTGGGCGATAGGATGAACATAATGTGGGGTCCTTGCACGGTTTGGGGATGAGGGTGATCTCGGCAGCCACCCTGGTTGGGGTAAGTCCAGTGTCTTGCGTGAGAGAGTAAAATAGTGTCCGCAGGTGATCTTGGAGTTTTGGAAGAAATGCTCTGTAAAAAGTGACAGGGAGCCCATCAGAGCCAAGCATTTTCCCAACCGGAAGCTCTTGCAGAGCTCGATGTAGCTCTGCTGGTGTGATGGGACGTCTAAAAGTTCTAAATGCTGTGGGTCAAAGGGCTCCCAGTCACAGTTGCATAAGTAGGACTCTATTAGGTCCAGTGGGATACCGTCTCGTGCGTAAAGGATTTGGTAGTAGCTGTGGAATGCCTGCTACTTTGCCCTTTCGGTCATAGCCCAAGTCATCTCACCCATCCGAATCATGGCTAGTATGGGCCTTAACTTGGTGCTGTCGCAACTTACGGGCAAGTAGGGCACTGAATTTTTCCCCGTAGTATTTCTGCTTCAGAGCCAAGAGGGATCGCTCAGCCCTATTGGTCATAGGGGCACTCAACTGTCCCTGCAGATTTGCAAGTTGTCGCTTATTGTGCCTGGTGGGGGCAGTCTGGTCAAGATGCTTAAGAGCTTTAATCTCAGCTGCCAGGCCTGTCTACACCACTGGAACTCCCGTGTTCGCTCAATAGCAATGGTTGAAATCACCGCCCTAATGGTAGCCTTAAAAACATCCCGTAGTGTGTGGGGTGATACATCCAGGAGATCATCAAGTTCAAAATAGTCCATGACCCCTTTTGAATCTCTGCTGTATCTACCGTGGCTCTAAATAGTTGTGGGGGAAATCTCTATTGTGGCAGACCTTGACCTGGACCTGCGTTCCCAGCCCACACCAGCTCCATGTGAGCGTAGTCCAAGATGGAGATCTCTGAAATGGCCACCGCTTCCAGATCACGGAGCAGGGAGTGAGTGAGGAACAGATCATTGATGCTGGAGTATGAAGCATGAATGTGCGAGTAAAAGGAGGAGTCCCATGTGCTGGGAGTGCCTGTATCGCCATGCATCCACAAACCCCAGGTCCGTAATGTCACGCTTAAGCTGAGCAAACATCACCCTGTGCCCTGGAAAGAGGCAGAACTTCCACCAAGATCGGAGTCCTACACCAGGTTAAGGTCGCCCCCCACTATAATGTCACCCACTTCATTCGTCAGCTGTTCTTGCAGAAGTCCCCGGAAGTAGCAATCTTGCGCCTGTTTCTGGGCGTCAATGTTAAAGAGTGTTAGTGGGCGTGTTCCCTGTAAGATAGTCAGTTTCATGTAATAGCTGTCCTTGTCTCTGGTAGACTTCAGGACTGCGGAGCAAAAGCCTGCCCTGCACATGACGGCAACCCCCAGTGTTTTGGTAGAGGTATGGACCCAGAAGCCATGGGGGTATTTTGGATGGGGCATACAGTGGTAATCCTGCCCCTAGAGGTGTGTCTTGTGAAAGATGACTTTTCTCTAGCCTCGCCTAGCATCAGTCTCTTAGCGCTGGGAAGCCCTCGGGCAGCTACGCGCTCTAAAAATCACTTAATAATAATAATAATGTAAGGGTCCTACTGAAGAAAGTATTGCACGACTTGCTTGAGCTTATTAGGTGAGTTCAGGCCCTGGACATTGAAAGATATTAATTTAGTATGTTAACAACACAAATAGAGGTGCACCACGATTATTATTTTCATATGAAAAGAGTCCATTAAATTTTCAGATTGCTCCAATTCTTCTTTTTATTTTCACTTGTGCAAAAACTACAATGGATACAGCAAAGACAGCCTTCACGTTTCGTCTAAAAAAATGGACTTCTTCAGGGTGTGTTCATTTGTGTTCTCATAATCATCCGAAGGGCAATGGTCATTCGGCATCCACCGGCCACCATGTAGAATCTTATTGTATCAGTGGTCATAATATTATCCAGGTTGGAGCTTAAAACTGACATAACGTTTGGTCCAATCCACCCCTGAAATTGGGACCTTGATACGCACAAAACAGCGGCACACTCTTCTTCCCTCACATCGCATAGAATGCAATAATCCACTCCAACCTCCTACTCCTATGCTTCCTATTTTCTAGCTACGGAGATACGTTGGCTTGAAGTGGAGCAGCTTCAAAAGGTCCCTTACAATATAGCACTGTTTAGTATAAGTATGCTATTCTGGAACGTTTAAGAAAGTTCTTAGTTAGGACCATTTACCGTACCATTCCCCTTCACTCACCGATGTGCATATGTAGAAAGTAATTACTCCTCAAACCCTTCCTGTCAGCAGGCCCAGCACTGTTCCTCTCCCAGGAATAACTTTTTGCATCTAAACAATGTGATTAATTACAACTACTGGAAGACAAAGAGAGCCCAGCAGAACTGATTCAATGAAGGCTCATTCTTCTCAGGCAGAGATGAACCAGCTTTTATAAAATTATCTTTACAGTATATTTAACAACTTCTATGTTAATCTGACAATTAGATTTTTGCTAAATATTCTAACACCACTAGATGTTCTCTGTAGTATTTTAATAGCCTTAAGTATAAAAATATTACTTTTAGTTGTAGAAGCCTTTTACTACAGAAAAAGCATCTTTACATCGGCGTAACGGAACTTGAGGGTGCCTCCCTGCAAGGTACGTGGAGGGGCCCCCTCCGACCTCAATCAAGAGCTCTCTGATCACACTACTGGGCTGAGGGGGCCCCCTGGAGCTTGCCCCCCCCTGCACTGCGGGGGCCAGGGGGCCAGGGTTACGCCACTGCATCTTTAGACTATACAGTTAAAAGAGTGTATGTTACCAATCACTGCAGGTACATACCAAACTAAATACTAGTCATATCAAACCTTTGCACGTTGTCCACCCAGTCATTGTGGGCGCCAAGGCCCTACTTAGGGGTGACTATGCTAATGAAAAATAGGTTTTTACACTTGTCTAAACATTTTCCTTAACATGGTCCTGTTGTTGCCTTTCTCATAGCAGTTTCAGGCTGCAGTGACAGGCCTATAAGGAATAATTTTACAGTCACACATGCTAGTTGGTTGTGTCAATGTACAATGAAGCCCACATGTGGCATTTAACTTTTATGCCCCTTGTGCATTTATACCATGTCACTGTGACTTTCCTTAAAATTTAGATATGCCAATTAACCAATTTTACACTATACTTACTGAACAGAGCACATCCACTGGGAAGCGGGATAGCAGTCTCCCAGTGTTCAGAATCAAAATGCCATTTCACTTAGTGCACAAAATGCAATAAAACCTGGGAGACCAGGCACAAAGGCAAAAGCGTTACACCAGGGTAAGACAGACATACTTCCAGACACCCATGGAGAGACCCATAAGTGGACAAACACCCAGCAACATACCAACATTCCAAATTTTGACATGAGACACCAGGTTTGTATAGCTAAAAATATCTGTATTTCAGTTTTCTTTTTCTTAAAACGTCCTGTTCCTCAACACAACTTAGGGCCCAATTCTGATGCGGTTTGGAAACCTTCCCGACCGAATGGGTTTGGGAATGGTTTCTGACCAAATCGGATCGGGAAAGTCCAACCGACCGAGTACGATGCATCAGGATGCTTCCAGATACGACTTGGTTGGACTCCCATTGACTTCAATGGAGCCTTTGTTCCGACCGAATGCATAGGCTCCTATTGAAGAAAGGGGTGTCTGGGGGAAATCGGGCACCCTGTGGCGGGCACCCCCTGGCGCCTGCCACACTGTGCATGGCTGGTAAGGGGGACCCATGGGTAACCCCATGGGCCCGATTGGGAAGGCTCTGGGTGCAGGGGGGCCCACTACGGGCCCCCAAAGTCTGATTCTGACTGCGGATTTGAGTTGGACAGCACGATTCAGAAAGGCTGTCCAAATCCAGCATCGTAGTCGGTCGTTCGGAAACATGGCCCGTTGAGACGTACGATTCTGCTCCGTACGGCTCGGTCATTCCAAATGCCGTTGGGTTCGGATTGGGATATTCCTAATGCCTAACTCGCATCATGCTCGGTTGGTCGGAAACCTTTCCGAGTCGGTCGGAAAGACACGTTCCCGATCCGATTTGGACAGAGCAAATGCCGTTAGGAGCCCTTCCTAACTGCATCAGAATTAGGCCCATAATGGGAAAATTATACCTCTGAAATGTTTTTTAAATCCCTCTCTTTTCTGCTGTCAAGTGTAAGAGAAAGAAAGTGACATCACAACCTTTAAAACTCCAATAACAGCACAGGAACTAACAATACACGAGCATTGACCTCAACGACATGACAATAACAAACATCACACAACTTCTGTCCACAACTTCTTTAGAGGAAGTAAAGTCGCATATCCTTATACCAAGCAATGTCTCACCCCATCTTGCAATGTTGGTGAAACATTGACCCTCAGAAGCATAAAAATCACACTCTCTTAGAAGCAAATTTTACGTGGACTGCAATTTTCACCATGCAGCAAGTACCATAATGTACATTCATAAAGCATATGAACAATCTACTTAATTATGAATAATGTACATGATCCCAACAAAAACAAACTACAATGCAGGTAGTTTATCTTGCAGTCATAGACCAAAAAGAGAAACAGACAGTAGTACACAGCATAATGAAAAGCAACATGAGGGTCAATTGAACATCCTCTGATGTAAAAGTGACCATACAGTTCGCAACACTCAAAGGCATGCTTAGCAAAGTATAGTTTTGTAGCAGTCGCTGACACAGTGAGTAAACGACTATGCACATGTGTACCACTCACTATATAACATTCATTTTCTCTTTTGAGCAGTTTCTGGAAACCTGCTCGTTACTAGAAACACAACTAGGGGATGTGAGATTGTGCAAACACACACCAATGCCTATCAGACGGTGTTAGACCTGGCTTTTTCAGCGGGTTTATCCCCAGACTTTTTGCTTTTTGGACTCCTATTTTGGACCCTCTTTTTGTTGGTTTTATGACTCTGGGCACTTTACCACTGCTGATCAGTGCTAAAGTGCATATGCTCTCCCTGTAAATTGTGCTAATGGATTGGTGATTCCATGATTGGCATATTTGGTAAGTCCCTAGTACAGTGCACTGTGTGTGCTCAGGCCCTGTAAATCAAATGCTGCTAGTGGTCTTGCAGCACTGATTGTGCCACCCACATGAGCAGCCTGTAAATGTAACTCAGACCTGCCACTGCAGTGTCTGTGTGCA
This sequence comes from Calotriton arnoldi, assembly GCA_963921515.1. Lineage (NCBI taxonomy): Eukaryota > Metazoa > Chordata > Amphibia > Caudata > Salamandridae > Calotriton > Calotriton arnoldi. The sequence goes on along the minus strand of CAWUFW010010960.1, from coordinate 20,814 downwards.
GTTTGGTACTGCCATGTCGACCTGGCAAGTGCACCCACTTGCAAGGCACTAACCTTCCCTTTTTTTACATGTGAGTCACCCCTAAGGTAGGCCCAAGGTACCTCGGTGGGTAGGGTGCAGTGTATGTGAAAGGTAGGACATGCCCTGATGTGTATGGCATGTCCTGATAGTGAAATAGTTCCAATTTTGTTTTTAACTATTGAAAGGCTATCTGTCCCATAGGATAGAATGGGAGTTTATTTAAAACAAAAAAAAAAACAAAAATGAATGTGTCCTCATGAAACGCAACTGGTGCTATGTAAAGTGCTCTGATACCCGATACCTTTGGGTCAAGTTCGCGCTATATAAAACTCTGTTAAAAAAAAAAATATATATATATATATATATATCTTCCCATTGGGACAAGATAGAAAGATGGAGTTTAGAATGCCTGAACTCAGAATATAAAAATGCATCTTTTAGTAAAGATGATTTTTATATTGTGTGTTTGAAAATACTACTTTTAGAGAGTGGGCATTTTCTTGCTTAGCGATCCTGTGTGCCTCTGCTGGTTTGTGGATTGACTGTCTGGCTTTGGAGTGACAGGGGCTGGGGATGTGCATTCTGTTCAGACAGTTACTTGGGGGTTGAGGTGTGTCCTGCCATTCCAGGGTGAGTCAGGGCTGGGCTGAATAGACCTGGGCTGCATTCAGAGTAGGGGGAGGAGATTTCTTTCACACCTGAATGGGCCTGGTCTGCCAAGGACAATGCTGTCTTCACCTCCTGCCAGGAAGCTGCACCAGAGAGGACAGAACTGGTTTTGGCTGGGCAAAGAGCTTCTCTGCCACAGAGAACAAAGGATTTTGTATTATAAAAAGAGGGGCCCAGACCCCAGACTTTTAGATCACTTCTGAGAATCAAGAGGAACCTCTGCCAAGGAGAAGAAATGGAGAAACTGAGGAGGAACACTGCCCCTGTGCTGTTTGCTGTCTGGGGTTGGCCTGCAGTGGCTACTTTCTGCCAAGGAAAGGGAAAAGGACTTTGCTGTGTGCTGTGTCTCCTGCTTGAGGAAGAGCTCCAAGGGCTTGAAGAAGAGCTTGCCTCCTGTTCTGAAGTCTCAGGGACACAAAGACTTCACCCCCAGCTCCCCTGAACTTCCTTGTTGAGAGTTCTGACCTGCCAAGAGGTGCCTGTAACTGTTCTGGACCTCTGGAGGTTGTTCTGGCTGTAGGAGCTGGAAAAGCAATGCAACGATGAGAAGCACAACGCATCCGTACCTGTTTCCGACGCATCACCAAAGAAACAGATGCAACGCCTGCCCGTGGCTCAAGTAATCGCTGCATGCGCATCAGGTGCACCGATCTCCAAAGTCAAAGATCACCGCACCGATTCCGAAGCAAGCCCTGCTGTGTGGCTGCAAGAATCCGCGCATCATCCCAGATAGTCACGCATCGCATCGAGTCTCCAGGTCTGTCACATCACTGGGGGACGCAGTAAGAAACCGACGCATCACCTCCCCACGCAGTGAGAAACCAACACATCACCTCCTCTTCGGTAAGGAACCGACGCATCACCTCCCCTGCGCAGCAGTAAGGAACCGACGCATCACCTTCCCTCCAACCCTTTTTGTTTGTGTGCGCGACGCATCCAAGGTACTTAGTGTGAAAAGTGTCGCATTTGCAATTTGCTTTGAACAGAACTATTTCTACCATTTGAGAGTCATATTTTTATTACTGTATTGTGGATTTTTGTCGGTTTGGTCTTGTTTTGGTTTAGATAAAGATTACTTATTTTTCTAAACTGGTGTGGTGTCCATTTGCAGTGTTTTCACATGTTTTACACACTGCCTCTGAGATAAGCCTGTCTGCTTGTGCCAAGCTACCAAGGGTATGAGCAGGGGTTATTTTGGAAGTGTATCCCCCTTACCCTGACTAGGAAGACGGGTCCCTACTTGGACTAAGGTGCAAACCCTTGCCAACTAGAGACCCCCCTTTTCTAACAGACAGTGGCACATATAGTTTGAGAAGGGAAACAACCTTTACAACACATTTTTTACAACGCATGCTTTTACCCCGCATGCCATTACAACGCAATGACTTTTACAATGCGTGTTTTTACTCTGCATGCCTTTGCAACGCATTGACCGTTATAACGAATAATATTACAACTCATAAGGTAAGTTTTAAAACTTTTATTGTTTATGTATGTTTAATATTGTTACTCTAGTATTTGTATATTTTTTTATGTTAAGTACTATTAATAATTATTAATAATATTTGTTTTTTAAAGTTGGTTGATTAAGTATTGAATTAATGTTAGAGTATTAATTTTAGTACTATTTGAGTATTTATTGTGGCTGGTGTAGCAATGAATTAATACTCGAGTATTAATTTTACTAATTATAAATAATCCTGGAGATTTAATATTAGTATTATTAATAGTAAGTAGAGTGAATAAATTGAGTATTAAATATTAAAAATTTAAAACGAAAATATTAAAGTGTTTTGAGGATGGAATGATTTGTATAGAATTATAAGGTAGAAATTACTGATATATAGTATTAAATAGAAATATCATTTTTTTGCAAATTTAAAAAAGACATGAAAAATTAATTTATGTAATTAAAAAACATGTGTTAAAAAGGTGTAAAGGTTAATTTAAAAAAAAAAAAAATTATTGGTTGATTGATTTTTAAGTTTTGGGATTTTGTAACTAGAGGTTGTGTTGGGAAGTAGTTATGTATTCTAAAAACTAGTAATTTATAAAATTAATTGTACAGTTATTAATTGATAGGTATTTACATTTTTTACATAGGTAATTAAGAACTTATTTGTATATTTTAAAAATATTATGACTTTATAAAAAGGGTTAAAAAGGTAACAAAAATTATTAAATTATAATATAAATAACAAATAATTTTTAGGAAAAAAATTCTTTTAGAAATTAATTTTCTGTGATATTAGATAGAATGATTTTTACAAGTAAATGCTACATTATTTAAAAGTATGAGTAATATAATATTAACATGTTTAGACATTGAAACACTGCACAAAAAATACATTTATGAAAATAATGTTTATTATTAACAAAATATTGCATTCACTGTAATACACAATTTAATATTTTTAAATAATATTTAGACATTGATGATATTTTTACATTAAAAAAAAATGCATTTGTACTTAGAAAACGGTCAATTTGTATTTAATTAGTAACTTTCCCACGGTTTCCCATTGATTTCAATGGGTGAATTTGTCCTTTTTTACTTTTTACAGTAGACGCTGACATATGTGGTTGGGTGTTTCTTTCTTCATTCGGTGTAGCGTCGCGAGCAAGTACAGATGCACGAAAGATCTGCGCTCGGGTAAGTTACTTTTAATATAATTTTTAGAGATTGTAGCTGGCCACATTTACTGTAAAGATAGAGGAGGGAGTTATTTGGTAAGTTATAAGTGTTCAGGATTATGTTTATATGTTTTGTTTTCAATTTGTTTCTTATGTGTGCAGTAGTTCTACGGTTACGACGGAGTTGTAGTTTATTTTTAACACTTTTTTTCTGTGAAATTGTACTCCTTGGAGCAATTTTTAAAAATATATATGGAGTAGAATAAAGTTTTTTTTTTTTAAACTTATGAATATGCGTCACAAGCTTTACATTTTTTCACGGAAAGGATGCATGGATCTAACAGGTTGTCCATTTTTGGAAAGATCGAATGAGATTGATAATCAGATTGTTCACTGGAGTTATTTTGGATTTCACTTTGGAATGCTTTTATTTTTGCATCAGAGACATCATCGAAGAATAGAGGATTGCAGCGTTGGATTTTTTGTTGCGTTTTTTCCCAACATTGAAAAGGTTTTCGGGATTTTTTGGGGGGATCCATTTTTTTGGGTACACAGATTTATTTGCACAATAAAGTGCTAAAAAAATGGCAAAGCCAATCTGTGTGGTTTTTTTTAGAGATAAATACGGTTTGGACTTTGGATTATGGTTTATCGAATGTATTTTGAAATGTTTGAGGAGCTGGTGACTCTTGTAAGACTATGGATTTGTAGAGGAGAACAAGAGTTGAAGAAAGAAAACATCTGAAGGTAGGAACCCATTTCTCAGTTGCATTTAAAAAACTATTTTTATGAAAAATTCCAATTTTTATTCATTTGAAAGCACGCAAAACAGGCAAGTAAGTAAGATTAGGTGTAGGTTAGGGTTAAAAGTGTAGGATGTGTGCAAGATTGTCTAGGTAGTCTGAAGCCACCATCAACGAAAAATTTTGAATCTGTCCCAATAGTCTTTCAGACATTTCTTTTGATCTTTTAGTAGTATCTGGGTTCAGACTACCAGATAATGATTGTGTTATTCTCATTTCTTGGAAACTTTGCTCCTTCCTCAAAATTTCCCAAAAATTATAAAAGTTAGGGTGTGGTTTTCCAATTGATTTATTGAAGGAGTTGTGCCATCCCTCTATGGCATTATTGGTCTTTGCTTCACCCTCTAAGCAGGTCGTGTAACAGTTCCAATATTTGATAGGAAACCTCAGATTCCTCATGTGACCCGATCTTCTTAGATGGCCAATCCAAGTATCCTCGAAGTAATTTAGAATGGGGCCTAATTTATTTTCATTTGTGACAAAATATTCAGATTCTGTAATTGATGTGTAGTATTCATCTACACAGTCAGGTGGAACAAAGCACAATGCAGTTAGATTTTTTAACTCAAATTGAAGTTTACTGTCAGATATGTAATCCTCAATTGATGTTTTTTGTATTTTCCGCCAATATGCCTGAGAAAAGTGAAAAAACATCCTTGAATTTGTGTTTCTGAATAGTTTTTACTAATAGTGTTGATCATTGATAATTCAAAGTCAATTATTACTTTTCTCGGACTTTTGTTTTCAGTTTTAGATTTTATAACTGATAACAGTTCAGTATAGGTTGAGGATTGCTTATCTGGGAGTAAACTGTAGATTAAGGGAACTACTGTGTTGTTAATATATGCATGGATAGGGTATATTTGTGAAAATGGATGGGGCGTGGATTTAAATGTTCCATCCATCATCCAAATATCACTATTTACTAATTTAAAAAGGTTATGGGGTGTGCTAAATATTAGTATTCGTTTTTGAGGGTTTTTGTTGTCCTATAATAGAAAGGATTCTTTAAGAACAGTGACTGTTAATTCAGGAGGAATGTGAATATCTGAAAAGGTTTGGGGAGTGACTCGTTGGGGGTTACTTGCCTGTTTTTTCTGTTGGATAATTTGACATATGTTTGGTATTGTAGGCATAGAACTTGCTACATGCATAGGAATATGCTGTGCTACCTCCCTCAATACTGCGCAACAGCGGTCATTGGAGGTGGATGCAAGCTATTTTATTTCAATAACAGTTTCCCTAACCTCAATCTCCATTGCAGAGGCAGAGTGGTTATGCTCTGTGGTCTTTTTTACAGTGTTACCCAGAGTAACCGCTCTGCCTGTGCAATGGGATGAGTAATATTGTATGCACCTCCAATGACTTCTGGGCACAGATGGTCTATCCTTACAGTAAAGGTAGCCTGCACGTTTTAGAAGTCGATTTCCCTTCCTAGAAGTTATGCACTTGGCTTCTTTGTTTGATGCCATAGAGAACATTTCTGAAAAAGAGAGCAGAATAAGTTCAGAAAAGTCTACTGTTTCGAATAACAATGTTTATCCTGTTGAGAGACAGTGGTTTAGTTTTTTTTTTACAAAACTTTATTTCGATTTTTTGAACACAGTTAGTTTTGCTGTAAAGAAGAAAAAATTGAAAATATGCAAAAATTATGGATTGCTTGTGATTTCTGTTACATTTTGAAGTGCTGTTTTTAAAGAAAATGTTCTACTTCTCTGTTAAACGAAAATCTGTGACTTTTTAGGTTACTCTGAAAGTTCTCCCCCTTGCAAGATTTCTTTCAACTGTTTGTCTGCTTTTGGGAAGTTGTTTTTGTTGTCTTCTTTCTGATTTTGTTTTCTTTCTGTTCTTTGAAGTTGGGTACCACTAAAAAAGAAAGTGTACGTTTATATTTTTGAACTGAAATTGTGTTTTGAACATCTGCAAAAAAATAGATATTGGATTATTTAGTTAGTTTGATTTAGTTTAGTATTTGTCCACCCTATTGCTGTCCATCACATTATGGGCTGCAAACACAGTTTGAAGTTAGAACAGCGTATTCTATTTTATTCATTGTTCAGTAGTTTCCATGCTGGAAGCGCCTTTTGGATTTGCAATAGATTTTTTGCAATACTACATTGTTAAACACATTCTTTGCTGCAAATCCTCTTTGGAGTTAGAATAGTATTTTGACCCACATTCACTGTTCAGTACATTCTCTGCTGCAAATATACTTTGGAGTTTTAATAGTTTTTGCAACACTTTCACTGGAAAAAAGTTTTTTTTCTGCAAACACCCTATTTTTTTAAACAAAACTTTATTGTGCATGTTTAAATTAAGTTTCCATTGTTGAAAAGGAGAAACATTTTCAAACCAGCCAAAGTTATGGTTTTATTGTGTTTTCAGAGAAGTGAAAGTTATGGTTTCATTGTGATTGCTGGAAATTAATTTTGCATTGCTGTTTTAAACAAAGAAATGCTGTACACCTGGTAGTTGAAAAATATTGACTTTTTATGTTTTTCTGTTATTTCTTACCTTTGGAAGTTTTCTTTCTATTCCTTTTCTGAAATTGTATAATCTTATTTTTGTCTTTTTGTAGACTTTGGGGCCGATTCCGATCTCGGTCGGAGGCGCACTCAATACCATTCGGTCGGGAAAAAAGCCATGCGAAAGCCTGTTTCCCGACCGATCCGTACAGCACACCGAACGAGTAAGTACGATGCGCACAACAGCACAGAATCCGGCCGAGCCGTACTCACCCAAACCAGGTCCTGTTCTCCGACCGAGGCGAATCCGGAAACGCTGAATCGAGTCGCACGGAAGGGAAAATGCAGCTCCGTCCGGCCGAACAAGTACGATGCGCTTCCCGTACGCGCCGAACCCGTCGCTACGCACGGCACGTCAAAGCATCTGGGAGAGGCGCACATAAGCTCTGATTCGCGCCACAACACGATCCACGGCTACGAGACGAACACGCCAGCGACGAGGACGACGCGAAGCGATGAGGACGACGCGAAGCAACGAGAAGGACGAACGACACGAACCAACCATGAATCCCTTCGTCCCGATCATACCAATATTCTACATTTACTACCGGAACAGGCACGGACGCGTACGGCGCAGAAGGTAAGTCAGACACCAACCACAAAACACATACAACACGTACACGACACATCACACACACACAGAGGGATGCAGAATATACTTACACCAGCAACAGCAGCACCATAGGGGCGGGATGCCCATCACCAATGCCACATATGCACACAGGGGCCTGAATGCGCACAACCACCCCTACCCAGGGGGCAGGATGCCTACCACTACTACCACCCTCACCCAGGGGGGCTGGATGCCTACCACCACTACCACCCTCACCCAGGGGTGCTGGATGCCTACCACCACTACCACCCTGAGCCAGGGGGGGCTGGATGCCTACCACTACTACCACCCTTAGCCAGGGGGGCTGGATGCCCACCACCACCCTTAGCCAGGGGGGGCTGGATGCCTATCACTACTACCACCCTCACCCAGGGGGGCTGGATGCCTACCACTACTACCACCCTGAGCCAGGGGGCTGGATGCCTACCACTACTACCACCCTGAGCCAGGGGGGCTGGATGCCTACCACTACTACCACCATGAACCAGGGGGGCTGGATGCCTACCACTACTACCACCCTTAGCCAGGGGGCTGGATGCCCACCACCACCCTGAGCCAGGGGGCTAGATGCCTACCACTACTACCACCCTTAGCCCGGGGGGGCTGGATGCCCACCACCACCCTTAGCCAGGGGGCTGGATGCCTACCACTACTACCACCCTGAGCCAGGGGGGCTGGATGCCTACCACTACTACCACCCTGAGCCAGGGGGCTGGATGCCTACCACTACTACCACCCTTAGCCAGGGGGGCTGGATGCCTACCACACTACCACCCTGAGCCAGGGGGCTGGATGCCTACCACTACTACCACCCTGAGACAGGGGGGCTGGATGCCTACCACTACTACCACCCTTAGCCAGGGGGCTGGATGCCTACCACTACTACCACCCTGAGCCAGGGGGCTGGATGCCTACCACTACTACCACCCTTAGCCAGGGGGCTGGATGCCCACCACCACCCTTAGCCAGGGGGCTGGATGCCTACCACTACTACCACCCTTAGCCAGGGGGGCAGGATGCCTACCACTACTACCACCCTGAGCCAGGGGGGCTGGATGCCTACCACTACTACCACCCGGAGCCAGGGGGCTGGATGCCTACCACTACTACCACCCTTAGCCAGGGGGCTGGATGCCTACCACTACTACCACCCTTAGCCAGGGGGGCTGGATGCCTACCACTACTACCACCCTGAGCCAGGGGGGCTGGATGCCTACCACTACTACCACCCTGAGCCAGGGGGCTGGATGCCTACCACTACTACCACCCTTAGCCAGGGGGGCTGGATGCCTACCACTACTACCACCCTGAGCCAGGGGGGCTGGATTCCTACCACTACTACCACCCTGAGCCAGGGGGGCTGGATACCTACCAATACTACCACCCTTAGCCAGGGGGGGCTGGATGCCCACCACCACCCTTAGCCAGGGGGCTGGATGCCTACCACTACTACCACCCTTAGCCAGGGGGGCTGGATGCCTACCACTACTACCACCCTGAGCCAGGGGGGCTGGATGCCTACCACTACTACCACCCTGAGCCAGGGGGGCTGGATGCCTACCACTACTACCACCCTTAGCCAGGGGGGCTGGATGCCTACCACTACTACCACCCTGAGCCAGGGGGGCTGGATGCCTACCACTACTACCACCCTTAGCCAGGGGGCTGGATGCCCACCACCACCCTTAGCCAGGGGGCTGGATGCCTACCACTACTACCACCCTGAGCCAGGGGGCTGGATGCCTACCACTACTACCACCCTTAGCCAGGGGGGCTGGATGCCTACCACTACTACCACCCTGAGCCAGGGGGGCTGGATGCCTACCACTACTACCACCGTGAGCCAGGGGGGCTGGATGCCTACCACTACTATGACCCTTAGCCAGGGGGCTGGATGCCTACCACTACTACCACCCTGAGCCAGGGGGCTGGATGCCTACCACTACTACCACCCTTAGCCAGGGGGCTGGATGCCTACCACTACTACCACCCTTAGCCAGGGGGCTGGATGCCCACCACCACCCTTAGCCAGGGGGCTGGATGCCTACCACTACTACCACCCTTAGCCAGGGGGCTGGATGCCTCACCACCACCCTTAGCCAGGGGGCTGGATGCCTACCACTACTACCACCCTGAGCCAGGGGGCTGGATGCCTACCACTACTACCACCCTTAGCCAGGGGGCTGGATGCCTACCACTACTACTACCCTGAGCCAGGGGGCTGGATGCCTACCACTACTACCACCCTGAGCCAGGGGGGCTGGATGCCTACCACTACTACCACCCTTAGCCAGGGGGGCTGGATGCCCACCACCACCCTTAGCCAGGGGGCTGGATGCCTACCACTACTACCACCCTGAGCCAGGGGGGGGTGGATGCCTACCACTACGACCACCCTGAGCCAGGGGGGGCTGGATGCCTACCACTACTACCACCCTTAGCCAGGGGGGGCTGGATGCCTACCACTACTACCACCCTGAGCCAGGGGGGGCTGGATGCCTACCACTACTACCACCCTTAGCCAGGGGGGGCTGGATGCCTACCACTACTACCACCCTTAGCCAGGGGGGCTGGATGCCCACCACCACCCTTAGCCAGGGGGCTGGATGCCTACCACTACTACCACCCTGAGCCAGGGGGGCTGGATGCCTACCACTACTACCACCCTTAGCCAGGGGGCTGGATGCCTACCACTACTACCACCCTGAGCCAGGGGGGCTGGATGCCTACCACTACTACCACCCCCACTCATAGGATGGACAATGCATGACACAACCAGCACACCACAACCTAGGGAATGCAAGAAAAAGACATCCCCAACACCATGACAAGCGTGTGTAGACTGTGTCAAATGCCTACAACACCGAACATGAATTTGAACATACAATGTGACCCCTAGCACATGTGCCACACATATATGTGTGTGGCACCCACAATGCAAGCAGGCCATGACCATTGTGGCAATGGGGTCCAAACCCCCATCATCACAGTGAGCAAAATGTAAGTGTGGGGTCCATAGCTGAAGCACATTTTGAACATTGTGGCAATGGGGTCTAAACCCCCATCATCACAGTGAGCAAAATGTAAGTGTGGGGTCCATAGCTGAAGCACATTTTGAACATTGTGGCAATGGGGTCTAAACCCCCATCATCACAGTGACCAAAAGGTAAGTGTTGACAAAGAAAGAGCTGCAACTGCCAAACTGCATGGATGATTCCTGGTCACAGAACAAAAAACACATCAGTGGCAAAGTAGTGTATGTGTCCCATTGCAACATAAATTGGGTGAGCCAAATACTGCAGTGCAAATAAGACATACCTTTGGCCATGTGCAGACAAACAACACCCATGGGGGCTGACACTGTCAACATTCATCAATGACACAATGACAGAAGTGACCATCAGAATGCAGACCCACATATTTGCACCAATGGGCACACAAATGCAGATACCCTGTGGAGACTGCAGATGTGAGGTGAACAGATACCATACCATGGCAGCAATGGGACACACAAACCATGATCATTGTGCTGACCGATGACCTAGGAGTCCCAGGGACAGCAGGGGAAACCCACCAAACTACATACAGCCAATGGCACACCCAAGATATGCCAATGCAGTGGTGCAGATGCACAAACACAAACAGGCAGACCCACACTGCACATCATACACAACAGGTGAGGGGGTGCCAGTGTCCCCAGGCAACCACACAACACATGAGGAGACCTGAATACCAATCATACAGATGTGCATACAGTGCCACACAAAGGTAACTCATGGATCCAAATCCCCTATGTGGGCAAGCAGGCATTGTCAGATGAGAGGGAGCACAAATCACACATGTCACACAGGCACGTAGGAACAGCAACTGACACAGCAAGACACAGACACACCACAGCACCCCCCCAGGGCCCCCACAATGTGGGCTGCATTACAATCCCACTGTGATGACAAAGCTAAATGTGGTTCACACTGTGAACCACAGTCATGTGTCCTGAGCAACAAACTACCATCACACCTACACAAGCAGAAATCAATCAGCATGGCCAGTAAGCCAAGGCCAACATGGAGGCAGGGGCCTAGCCGGGCAACAACTCTCATCTGCACACACTCAACACCACATCCCTCGACCTCCAACAATGTGCAGCAGTGAAGTACACATGCACTGGTGACATTGCACATGCACCCATGACTATTCCAGGGTGGTGGGTGGGAACCAAGGTGCAGAAACATATCACACATGGCCACTCAACAAGACTCCTGAATGTCTGACACACTGCACACTACGCTGGACATGACGGCAATACCACACCAACCAATGGGATCCCAGCCACAGTCACACACCAATGAAGAAGCCAAGGTCACCCACAAAGAACACACATAGACAACAACCAACATTGCAGCCCGGACCCTGAGGAGTGCCAGCAGTCACACACACAACGTGTCACAATCACTGAAAGATAACACAAACTGGAAATCACATGACAGGGGCAAACAACAAGTGCCAAGGGGAAACCTGACTGTGACCCATCTGCGTCTGCACACAAACTCAGCCCTGACAGCAAACACACCTATGGGTGACACCCTGATGACCAGTAATGTGCCATGCACCCACATCACAGAGAACCCAGGGAGAAGACTTTGGGGGAACATAGGTCAACTCAGCAAGCATCACAAACAGGTACAACACTAGGGATCACAGCATGCACAGCTAAACGGAAGTGAACACACAGACATGCACATACAACACACACCTTGGGCGCAGGCAATGTCACAGGTGTACACACTGCCATGAGGGGACTCCACTCCTGTGTGAGGAAAGCTGTGCCATGTGTTGCCTCAGTAGGGCCCCATCATGTCAGCTGAGCACTTGGCCACAAAATCAACAATTAGCACCAAATGAGGGCTCCCGTCACATCAGCCTGGTCATGGAAGTGCCAACGGAATCATCAGCACAGATCCAACACACTTGTATAGCAATGTTGCACTGACTACACGGATGAGTCCTTCCCCATTGATGCCCAAACCTGCATGTCCAGTGGAGATGGCCACACGGTCAGGGAAGTAGACGAATTGAACAATGGCAGGCACAACAGATGTGCAGGGGTGGAAGCCACAGATGTGAAATAGCTAATCTAAGTAGGAAATCCCATTGCCAAATACTGAACACATGACACCCTCAGATGCTGCTATGGATGACATGGATACACCACAGGACAGGACACATTCCCCTGGACCACATGGGTTCCTGCACAGTAACACTTCATTATCATGAGACCAAATATCACCATCACTGCAGCAAGGGCATGGTTAGCATCATCAACAACGTGTACATCAGAAGCATAAGCACTAGAGAACAGAAAGTTGCTTTATTCAGCATATGTGTGGAATGAAAACAAAGTCCAGAAAAAACACAAAGGCCAATGGCCAGTCCATTGTCAAAGTCCAAACTTGGTGACAGTGGCAGATGTCACCCTACGCATGCCTGCACAAAACCAGGGACAATCCACTAGGAGGGGCAACCGGGGGGCAGGCCAGGCACCGCAGGGACAGGATCAGGGCTCACCAGGAGGAAGCAGGGAAGGGGTGGTGGTTGCTGGAGAGCCACTGACAACTGCAGTGGAGGTGTCTGACATGGTGTGTGCCGGCACAACTGGGGGCATGACTCAGATGTTGTGGGTGCCGGCACGACTGCAGTGGACCCTGCAGATGGAGTGGACAGGTCCGCCACTGCAGTGCCCAAGTCAGACAGGGTGGTAGTGGACTCCACTGCAGTGCCTACCACCAGGGGAGGAGAATGGGGAACAGGCAAGGTGGGCTGGACAGAGGGGAGGACACCCTCACCACATCAGTGGCACAGACAAGCGCAGCGGGGGTGTGGTGCCGGGAGAGCAAGTGCCAGGGGAGAAGGCCGGATCCTCTTGGGGATGGTATATCTGTGGGTGGGGGAACCTGGGGCAGGGTGTGGTGGGGGCACCTGTGGAGTGGGGGCCTGAGGGATGGAGGAAGGAGACCTGGTGCCTGAGCTGCAGGGCGGCGGCGGGGTCTTGCTCTTACGACTCCGGGGGACTTGCGGGTGGGGGCCTCAGTCTGTCTGCGCCTGGGGGAGGGTGTCCGGGGGCGAGGGGCACTCTGCTCCGTGTGGGTGGGCTTCCTCTTCCCCCTGGATGCTGGAGCAGCTGGATCGGAGGGGAAGAGGCCGAGGTCACTGAGGAAGAGGCGCTGGGTCTTTGGGGTTGCAGGTGAGGCAAGGGAGGGTGTTTTGGAGGGAGAGGCAACTGAGGACTGCGCAGTGCTCGTGGATGCGTGTGTGTGTTCCAGGGCCCCATCCCCTGTGAATCTGGTTTCAGTCCCCTGACTGTGCGTGTGTGTGCGTTTTGTTTGTGGCGTGTGTGTCTGTGTGCTGGATGTGTGTGTGCTGGTGTGTGCCTGTGCCGATGTGTGTGTGCTTGGGACAGGTAAGGTGCTGGGGAGTATGGATGGAGCAGAGGCAGGAGGGGTGAGGGACTGTCTGAGGAGGGACACTTCTGCCGTCAGGGAGGAGTCCATGGACCTATTGCCCCTCTGTAGGTCAGACATGCCCGATGAGATGCCCTCCATGAACGACACCAGCTGAGTCAACAGAGCGGTGTGCGCATGGAGGACACTCAGCATGGCTGTCTGCCCTACATGGAGCTGGCGAAGGAGGTACAACGACTCCTCACTCAGGGCAGCAGGGGACACAGGGGCAGGGGGTGCGGTGCCTGGCCCAAAGGAGACACGCTCCCGAACATGGGAGCCTTCACGGACCTGGGGAATGGGAGCCGATGGGAGGGCGGTGGTGGTGCTGGTGGTGGCGGGGACAGCAACACTAGCTGGGGTGTGGTGGCTGCTGACACCCGCCTCCATAAGGGAGTCATCCTCCGAGTTGCTCTGGTCCTCAGCTGAGGTGGATGGTGCTGAGGACTCCTCGGTGTGGCTCCCCTCACCCTCCGTGCCACTGGGTCCCTCCGACCACTCCTCGGCTGCTGACCCAGTCTGGCTCTCCGGCTCCTCCTGGTCCGTGGAGCTGTCCCCTTCCGTGGCCGTGGATGTATCTGCAAACAATGGGGAAACAGACAGACATCAGTCACCTGCACCAAACGCACACACCACTGTGAGCACAGCACATTACAGAGCAAGCCCTGGCATCATTAGTTGTACATTGCTAAAAGTGCCCTAACTGAACAGGAGCAGCCAATTGTCAGTCTGATGCCAACCATGGCACTCACATCCCACATGGCCTTGCACCCATCTGTCTGGTGTCTGTTGGATTGCAACACCCCAGTGTGGACACATGCACCAACTACACAGTAGTTGGACAGTGCAGAGGACACGGTGTAGCATGTGGACATGCACACATCACAGCTCTTGCCACTGAGTCAGTACAGGTTTCCGGATGAAAGGGATGCCCAGAGTCAAATAGGAAATGCATGTGATGCATACCAGCGACAGACACCATGATGCACCCATGTCCTGATAGCCATCGCCACAATGGTGTGCATGTAGCACATGTCACTCCCCTGCAGGATCACCAATAAGTAGACACATGCCATGGCGGAGGCATGACTGCTAAGTCATACATCACTGTCTCAGTGATGTATGACTTGGCAGCCAGACAACAACACTCTGCACTGTGTCACAATAGTAGGTCATGGGGAATGCAAGTCCTGGAGCTGCACAAGTGCACATGTACATCCCCCCACAACACATCATCTTAACCCTTATCTGTCCAGGTCATACCTATTGGACATATGGGAGACCTGTGACACTACCCTCTGAACCTGAGCCCCTCACAATCTGCTGTGAATGGGGAACAGCTGCCTGAACTTCACATTCGCATACCCCAGTCTGCACGGGCAGCTGATCAAACACCTATGTGACACACAAGTATCGTCTCCTATGGTCACATCTCCAGTGGCATGCTGAGCCCCTACCAAGAAACACCCCAGCAGTCCTGGCAACTAATCCACAGCACACTGACACAGAGGCAGACACCTGAGGGGTCAAATCACTGCGCACAATGTGTCAGCTGATACACAGGAGTGGGAGTACAGAGTGCATTGCATGGCCTGGAGTAGGCATGACTGTCCTGCCCCACATGAATGAGGGATGAGCCCTGGACAGTGGATAGCTGGCTATGTATGTGTGACACACGTAATCTGCACACTCCTGGGGCCCAAACATTGTTCCCACCCGCTGCATGGGCGTGTGCCACATACCCCAGGCACATGTGGTGGCTCAGCTCAGCAAGTGGACCGCATATCAAAGCAACACGCAGATTACATGTCCGAACACAGGCGTTGTGTGAACAATGGACCCACCCATGATGCCCACAACAGAGTTAGGGAAACAGATGCTGTCCCCCACCTTTAGTGAAGCAAACTGCAAGGACACAGTCCCAAGTGACACAATTCCCTGAATGTAAGGGCCACACCTGGGTATCAGATGAGGAGTGGGCAGTGCACAATAGAGGGACATGGCTCCTGGACAACATGACTGCTGCACTGTGGCAGTTGAACCAGGCCAGAGGAGGGCACAAAGCATGTAATACAGAGTTCACAGTGCAGTCTTTGACTCACCCCCTCCTTGCTGCTGTCTGGCCTTCAGCTGCCCATCCAGGTCTGGAAACACCACCGCCAGGATCTGGAGCATGTGGGGGTCAGGGTCCGTGTTCCGCCCCTCCTGCGAGGAGGCGACAGCTTCAGCTGGACCCGTGCAATCCTCCGGGTCCAGCCCCGAAGGTCCTGCCACCTCTTCTGGCAGTTGCGGATCCGGCGCTTGTAGACCCCCACGGACCGGACAGCCCGGACGATGTCCTTCCAGATCTCCTGCTTCCGATGGGCATTAACCTGTCAGGATGACAAAGTGAAAAGGCCATTACTACACATGCAACATATCCGTGCATGACACAGTTGTATATACATGTCTCAATCACAGGGGCACATGATGTACACAGGCAGTGCAAAGCTGCCCATGGACAGTTTGCCAGACGTCACTACATGGTATCATTGCATGGGAAGTAAAACATTGTTCAAATGCACTGTCACTGCACCATACCTGTCCAGTGCATGTCACTACACACTATGGGGGTGACAACTACTCAGTGAGCCTGCTAGCCAGTGGCGTGCAGACTTTCAGCCTTGCTAGTCAGACAATATGCACATTCAGAAAGGCAGTGCACAGAACACTCACCTGCTCCCCTGGTGTCCCATACAGCTTGCTGTACTCTGGAAGTAGGCTGTCCAGCAGGGCCTGGTTCTCCTCAAGGCTGAAGGCTGGGGCTCTCTCCACAGTACGTGCCATTGCAGGGTCCAGAGGGGCAGAGACAGCAGCAGTGCAGTGGCAGATGTCGTCCTGGAGCATGTAGTGCAGGCAAGTGAGCTCCCAGGGGAACAGCCAGCAATATATATGTGCTGGAGAGGCAGATACTGTCCCTTGTGTCCAAAGTGATAGGTCCAAGTCGTTTGCATCTTCTGAATCTGGCCAATCCATGGAATAGCAGCACCAATACACGCCCACAGCATCCTTCAAATCTTCAACTTCATGACATACATGATTTTGCAACATTGTTGTGGGTGACCAACTGAATTTCCAGCAACCGACTCGTTCGAAATTCGAAAACGCGTCCGTTGCCAGGCAAGGCCATTGTCAATGGGTGCGCACCGATCGGTCCATTGCGGTACAACGCGTACAGGGGTACAACGCGTACCCGCACACATTGAATGCAATGGGCCGGCCGGGGCACCGATCGGTCCATTGCAGTACAACGCTGCATAGGGGTACAACGCGTACCCGCACATTGAATGCAATGGGCCGGCCGGGGGCACCGATCGGTCCATTGCAGTACAACGCGTACAGGGTACAACGCGTACCCGCACACATTGAATGCAATGGGCCGGCCGGGGGCACCGATCGGTCCATTGCTGATCAACGCGCATACAGGGGTACAACGCGTACCCGCACACATTGAATGCAATGGGCGGCCGGGGCACCGATCGGTCCATTGCAGTACAACGCGTACAGGGGTACAACGCGTACCCGCACACATTGAATGCAATGGGCCGGCCGGGGGCACCGATCGGTCCATTGCTGATCAACGCGTACAGGGGTACAACGCGTGCACCGCACACATTGAATGCAATGGGCCGGCCGGGGGCACCGATCGGTCCATTGCAGTACAACGCGTACAGGGGTACGACGCGTACCCGCACACATTGAATGCAATGGGCCGGCCGGGGGCACCGATCGGTCCATTGCAGTACAACGCGTACAGGGGTACAACGCGTACCCAGACACATTGAATGCAATGGGCCGGCCGGGGGCACCGATCGGTCCATTGCTGTTCAACGCATCACTGTACAAGTGACTGGCATATGTCACCATGCCTGTCTCAGATGGACATATGCCAGCCACAGATAGCTCCCAGGGAGTGAGGGGCACACCTACATCACGACAGCCTGTCCAAACTTTATCATAAGGCATGTAAGGCTGCATTTCCTATTGTGTGTATGTTGGTGTACATGTTGTCCTGTGGGTGTCACCTGTGGGCAGCCACCCCCAGGCTGTGCACGTGTTCATGGGGACAGGATCCTGGGTGTTACGTGTACATGACCACTGTGATGTGCAACTGTTCATATCTGTGCATGTGCCATGGTCACATTTCACGGTGGTGTATGTGTATGTCATGTCACATACCCCGTGAGTCCCATGTGGGACGGTGTGTTTGAGCCAGGGTGTCCCAGTGGCACAATAGTGATGGTCCTCCACAGTCTGTGTGCATGTAGTGTTTACAATGTCTCTGATTTCATGTGCACAATGGGAGACAGTCTCCACATCCACGTTGTGTGTGCATGGACTTTGATGTTGTGCGTGTGTGTGTCACAGACGTCCATGTCTGTCCTGCCGTGGCAAGTGGGACCACTACCTGTGGGGGTCATGGTTGTTTTGCTGTGGTGTATACATGATACTCCATGTAATGCCAGTGTCCATGTGGCAATACAGGGTCCCTGGGAATGTACCTGTCGTTGAGCTGTGGTGCCTGGGGCACATCTGTCCTCACATGTCACTGTGGGGGTGATTGTGACACGGCAGCAGGAGATGGGAACTGTGACACGGCCTCATGATATCCAATGGGCCAACCTGGGACTAATTGATGCCACTTGTTGGACCGTGTTGACAGATGTTGGCCATGTATGTACCATACATGTCCTTACGGAACTGCACACTTCATGTAGTTGTGCCTCATAATGATGTATGTTGGGATATTGAGTGTGTTCAATGCCGCATATGTGGGGTGACTGACAATCTTGCTTACTTCTCCTCTGCACTGCAGGGCTCCTGCTGTCCATCGACCATTCCCAGACCTGGCAACGATGGTGGAACGGGACAGCATCCGACGGTACCGCTTCACCAGGCAGCTGATTGAGGATTTGGCAGTGCAGTTGGCCCCACATTTGCAGCCTGGCCGGCCGTATCCTACAGCGCTGACCCCCAAGGTGAAGGTGATGGCAGCCCTACACTTCTTTGCCACCGGTACCTTCCAACATACTGTGGCGACTGCTGGTGGGATGTCACAGACCATGTTGAGCCGTGTGCTCCGCGATGTTTTGGCGGCAATGTTGCTATTCCGGAACCGGTACATCTATTTCCCTAGACTGCGACTGACTCACTGACGTGAAGAGTGACTTTTATGCCCTGGGGAGGATGCCGCATGTCATTGGCTCCATTGATGGGACACATGTGGCTTTGGTACCACCACAGGCCCAGGAGCAGGCCTACAGGAACCGCAAGCACTACCACTCGGTCAATGCACTGGTGGTGTGTCTTGCAGACATGACCATCACACACGTGTGTGCCCGTTTCCCTGGTTCAGCACACGATGCCTTTGTGATGAGGAGTAGTCGCATCCCCAGGATGATGGCACAGATGCAGAACCAGCGTGCCTGGCTTGTCGGTGTGTACTGACTTTGTGCCATTGTGTGTGATCTGATCTGTAGTATTCCGCCCACTTTTCCAAGTCAGCTAATGTGCACTTGTCTGTCCGTAGGTGACTCGGGATACCCCAACATGCCGTGGTTGCTGACACCCCTCAGGAACCCTGTGACACCAGCCCAGATGCGCTACAATGAGGCACATGGTCGGACCAGGAGAGTGATTGAGCGGACATTTGGTCTCCTGAAGAGCCGCTTCCGCTGCCTGGACAAGACCGGAGGGTCCCTCCCATATGCCCCTGCGAAAGTGTGCAAGATTATCATCGTCTGCTGCATGCTCCACAACCTGGAAGTGCGGAAGGAGTTGCCTCTCATCCAGGATGACAATGACCAACATCCGCCACCTGTGGAGGATCCTGGCCTGGACCACGATGCCAGTGACGATGATGATGATGATGATGAGGGTGATGTCCGCACACAGCTCATCACCAACTTCTTTAGCTGAATGTGAGTATCCTGAGGTGTCATGTCAATGATGTGAGTTGGCATGATATGTGTAGGTGGTGCTCTGGTGCTGTTGGAGTGTGTCCATGGGCTACTTGACTGGATGTGTGTTGCGATGTGTGCTTACAGGTGGGCTGTACTCCCCAACAGTGTTGACATGCTAACTTGGTGCTGGGTGGGTATCTTGTAACATGTATTGTGCATGAGTTTTGCTGTTCTGTCCTGTACTCCATTGCTTTTGACTGTGTGTCATTTCTGTCTTTCACAGGGTACTTTCAGATTCGTTTGGTCAACTGTGTCCACCGACGACGTGATTGCACTTCCAGGGTGGTAGCTGTTGTGTCCCTACAGGTGATGTGCGCCACACCCATGGACTTCCTTCCGTCTACAGTTGTTGACTGTGTGCCCACTGCCAGGTGGGATTACC
Organism: Calotriton arnoldi; assembly: GCA_963921515.1. Lineage (NCBI taxonomy): Eukaryota > Metazoa > Chordata > Amphibia > Caudata > Salamandridae > Calotriton > Calotriton arnoldi. The sequence continues at coordinate 668 of CAWUFW010010960.1, read as the reverse complement.
TTGCATCTGTAGTGGTTACGACATGTTGCAACTGTGTAATAAACCTGTGCTTCACTTTGTGATGTGCGTTGTCTGTGGTCACACATTTGACTGCCATTTGCTTACTGCACCTGTGGGCTACTTGACTACACCTGGGAATGGGTGTGGTGTCTGTGCATTGCACCGTCTTCCCTGGCAACATCAGTGTAGGCAATGAGTCAGATGGCCTAGGTGTATTTGTTGTGTAGCCCTGGTGGTGTGTCTCCCTCATATGTGTCACGTTGCCTTTACTCACATGCCTGTGTTGTACTTGCTGTTGCAGTTCGCATACACAGTGTAATTTTGCAGTTCATCATCCCCATAACAGCACCCACGTTGGAATCACAACAGAGGCAAGTATGGTGTATTAGTGTGTTTATTGTGATACATTTGTGTGAATAGTGCATAGGATGGGTAGTGCTGTACATAAATCTTCCAATCAGAAGTTCCTAGGTGAATTGAAAGTCCTGGTAGACAGAATCCCCAGTATCGGGGCCACGGTTGTCTGAGACATTGGTCCAACTTGTACTCCCCATGCAATGTGTGGGAGTAGTGTTGCCGCCAACAGGGTGAACAGTCTGTGCACAAAGGTGAACATCCAGAACAGGTTCAGGCTTCCTGGGAGTTGCGCTTGGCCATCAGCCTCTCAC